>OX392478.1:12795380-13995380 GCA_947623365.1 Achlya flavicornis
TTAAAATGTTGTAAAACACCTACCGGTGTATTTCAGCAATTACCTTCAAGCCTTTTAATAATATCAAATCATTATTTATTTGCAATAATGTGTAGTTACAGAGGATGTTCAAAAATAATATTGAGTGGTTACATGATCCATTATATTGGGTGACTGGTAATTAGTAAACGATACTTAGACACATGATAGCACTCATGATAACAAACAACTCTCCCAAAGAAACAAATAGGGATAAATAACTGAATTAAATAAAAGCTGATGGTGTATTCTTATTCTTGTTAGGTATCTAATATTATGGGCTCATGTAATAAGTAAATTAAAAAAATGTTTCTTTGGTAAAGTTGTTTGTTATCATGAGTACAATCATGTATCTAAGTATCTTTTACTAATTACCAGTCACCCTATACAAGTCATGCTAAAAATTAAAATACAAATATAAATTTTATAACAATAATAATATTCTGGAATAGTTAATTAAATATAATATAAAACATGTTGGATATAATAATAATATGTCAAAAACAATATAATCTAAAATGGCTACTATGTTTCTTGCAATGTGTAAAGTATTCAGTAATGGAATAAAAACTATGGAACAGGAGCCGTTTTCGGATCTGAACATTAAACTTTATTACTGGCAATGTTTTTAAGTGTTCTGGAAGACTTTTAAAAAATTTGAATACACATTGCGTAGCAGCTCCTTTTTGACTCGTTGTAGGTTCGTTCGTGGCTCGGCTCGTGCTCGATTCGCGTAGCATGGACGCACCATTAGGATTTCTTTTATTTCTAGGATAAATGTCCTTCGCCGTACCTCAGAGTAAATAAATACTACGTGCGCCGCATCATACTGAATAAATGCATGTTAAATTACACAAATTTACACACTTCAGCAATGTACATACAAGCTAATGGAATTATATTAAGTTTTTTAAATAGTCTGTTAAGGATCGGCAACATGGTACTGACCCTGATTTTTGAGATTATACCACTAATGCCCGGTTTCTATAAACAAAAACTAATCGTTTTGCTTACCAATGATAGGTTTTATTGCCAAACTGGGCATATAGATCATTTAGTACGCTAATTTTACCAGTGATAGCTCCTTCCATATGGGAGGGTCTGCTATGCAAAGCTTTTTTTGCTTCATTATTAGTAAAGAGTTTAATTTTAACCGATAACGGTCCGTAAATTATAGGAATCGGCCATAAGTGGACCAAGTCTACGGCCCGCCTGATGGTAAGCGGTTACCGTAGCCCCGTAGACGCTTGTAAATTCCTCGCCAATGAGCTCAAGTGACCTTACTTACGCAAAATTCTGTTATTTGGCTGTGGTATTCTTTGTGGTGGAGTTACTTCCACAGTCGAGCTGCTCTTTGAGCGAAAACGGTATGCTCTACCGTCTATTGTGGAAACATTCCATCGCTAGTACTCTAGTCGGCATGGATACCTAATACGTAATGGTCTCGAGTATAGAGTGCATGATTTGTAAGAGTGTGTGTGTATGCCTCACGTGTTTATCGCCACGTTCGATTGCACGTGTGAGTAGGTACTATATACGGCGTGTAACTAATACTAGTAATTATAGGGTATCGCTGTTGTTGTGTTAAAACAGTATTTTAATTTGTCATTCTTAGGTGCAGCGCAGACGACAGACCACACCGCGCCGAACTTTGGAGTCTGTGAAAATAGAACCCGGTCCTCGTCCTCGTCGAAGTCCGTCTTGTGCAGCGCAGACGAAGGGCTGCAAATAAAATAAAGTCTGTGTGAAAACAAAGGGTTCTGCGCCGGACTTTTTGCGCTTCGTGTGCGTTACTGCTTCGAATTGTATAGGTTCTATTTTCACAGACTCAAAAGTTCTGTGCTGCACCTTCTGCATATTATAAAAGTCTCTTTGTCTGTTTTTCCACTAGTGTGCTTATAATTTGAGAATCGCTGCACATTGAACTTTGCCGTGAACGTTTTGGGTACCAACAATAAGTATGCGTATGGAGCCGTGGCTAGTCATCATATATTCACCCTATTGACACTGCTGAGCAAAGAAAATGACCAACAAGTGTTCCCATAGTGTAGCATCTTAATCAGCTAGCACCTACCCTTTTATCTGCTGTATTATATATACCAACAATAAAATTACTATCATTATTATCCATAATTATTACTATCTATCATTGAGAGCTTATCATGAGTTAATTTATTTATTTAATTTCTTTTCATATTTTGTATGCCAGTATTTAGAACTTTAATAAAATTCCCAGATTCATAGTTTTACTGCAACACACAAAGTACAACGAAGTGGTCGGAAGAATCACGTATTGATCGCGTGTAGACCACACATCAAGCATACCTATAATACAGATGAGACTACTGTTTTAAATAATTTATATCAATAAATGCACCGTTTATATTAATTAGAAACAATATTTGTTTGTGTTTGCCTGAACTTTTCCATTAAAGTGTTGATAAATTAAAATGTATTGTAATACTTACAAATTTAAAGTATTTGTAAGTAAGTATCACAATACATTAGTAGTAGTTTGTTTGTTTGTTTTGAACGACCTACAAAATTTCATTTTTGATTTAAAAATATCTGATATATAAATAATCCTTTCAAAAATTTCATTGTAATCCAATATTAATAATACTACCAAAATGTTTGATATACACAAAATATTCCATAAACCTCCATAATTAAAATATTCCCACACTAAAAATAGCAGTTTTGAGTTTCATTTCGACTTTTGTCAAATATTTCATTATTTTCATTTCAGGATTACGAATCTCAAGAACACATCGTGTTAATCGAAAATAAACCTAATTTCACTGGTGCAGGTTCCAAATTTAATTAATAAATAAATGATAAATAAATATCCTGGGACATTCCTCACGCACGGTCATCTGATCCCAAACTAAGCAACCAACCACTAGGAAACCAGATAACTGATATAATACATATACTACTTTTTGTTTGTAAATACATACTTAATATACATAATTACACTCAGACTCAGGACATACAGACATGTTCATGCACACAAATGCATGTCCTGTGCGGGAATCGAACACACGACCTGCGGCACAATAGGTGGAATCTTTTACCAGAGTCTTAACCAACTGCGCCAAATAAATTGTTTTAATCTCGAGTCGACTTGAGCAATTGATTGACGTTCTAGAATAATGTAGACGACGACGACGATATTTTCCGACGTTTCCAAATGGCCACCATACCACCGCAAATGTGCGATTAACGCCCACGCGATTGGGCCGCCAGAACCAGCGCTATGACCATCATTTTCCTTTCGTTCGTCATTACGTAATAAGACCCCTGAAGGGTCGCCATACTGGTACAAATGTCCAGGAAAGTGCCAGTATCTCCCGGTCTAATGGATCTAAGAATATGTGAAATGCCTACAGTTATTCCTTAGACACCAACGTACCATTATACCTTTTATTTTTCAAGTTATTAACTGAAATAAGGAAAAGAAAAAACGATTAAAAGTCCATTGTTCAAAAATCATACATGCAGAAAAATCTAAAACAATATTTTTTGTGACTGCCACGGAAAGTCACGTCGTATAAATAAATAGTAACATTTTTTATGCAACGTATGCTGTCATAATGAATTCGTGTCGCATGTTTTTACAGAGATAAAAACGCACATACAATTTATCCTTCAATGTCAAAGCCATTTATTCAATAAGGCCCTAGTAGGGCACTTCAAATGAGAAGACCCGACAAGAAACACAGCAAGGTTGCATATTTAAATATTTTTGATGATATGAAAAAAAACTCAATGCTCTATTGTGAAGACAAAGTCACTAACCATAGTGACTTTGTCAATATATGTGTCAGATAAACATCCAAACAACTCCACACCACAAGTAGAAATCAATATTCCGATACACTTCTGTGAAAAAAGCGTTATTTATACGGCGTGGAAGAAAATCATAGCACGGCCTCATTATCATCCTGACTGTACCACCTATATCGCCAACCACCCATCGGTGAGCTCCGACAGCTGCACTTGAGCCTTTGTGTGCCATTACAATCTCCCGCCTAGATGATTTACTATAGGATATTCTGGTAAAAAAAACCCTATCTAAAGTTGATAAAATAAACATTGAAAAATCCTCTTTATATTAAAATGTTGATCCTGGTTATCACTTAATTGTGATAGTCTTAGAGGCCTCCTAGGTGGTTTAAAAACTCCAACAGTAGTTTGACGTAGGTTGTTGTAGGTTGGTGATGGAGTATCTGCCCATTATTATCTCCCTATCACCCTCATTTGTGAAAGGAGGCCTGTGCTCAGCAGTGGGAAATTATAGGCTGATGATGATGATGATAATTTTAGCATAAGATGTAGTAATTTTGAATAGTTCGTAATAGGTAAAATACAATACAAATTAGGTACTTTATTGATTATGCTATACTTAGTCGATATGATACATTACAAGCAGACATAAAAGTAGCCTAAAAAACGCGAACAATTCAGACGGCCTTCGTAGCTACCTTTAGGATACCTTCTTTATAATAAAGGTCAGAATAGGTAGATTCTCAACTCGCCTACGTGACAATTTAACAGTATTGGTTACGCAAATTCGCAAAACTTTCACCGCAATGAGCAAACCTTTGTCATCGATTTATAGGAAAAACCGTATGGATGGTGTCCAACAAATTGTTGTCAAAATTACTCACGTTAAATCACTCGGTGTGAATTGACTTTTGAGTGATAAATGCGTGATATTGGATTCATTCATTGAAATAAATGACATCAATTTGGTAGGTATCCATTCCAGGAAATATGAATAAAAATTAATCATTTAATTCTTAACATGGGAAATAATTTTAAAAAAATATTTTTGTTATTCGCCTTCAAATATTTCAAAATTGAGTAATACTAACGTAGGCTACTTGTAAATAAACCATATTTTTTTTGGATCAACTTTTTTTATACTACTTAGGTAGCAAACAAGCATACGGCCCGCCTGATGGTAAGCGGTTACCGCAGCCTATGGACGCCTGCAACACCAGGGGTGTTACACGCGCGTTGCCGACCCTGCAGAAATCTCTTCAAAGCCTTTTTGAAGAACCCCATGCTGTACTCTATTGGGAAAACCACGGCGGTGTCAACTTTTGACACGATGGTCATGGTAAGTGACGACGTAGCCAAAGGTGGTAAGCTCCCAAATCCTACAAGGTAACCATCTATCCTTCCTCTCTGTCACTCTATCTTACCCAGCGAGATGTGAAGTAATGACATCTCGCTGATCTTACATAATAGAATAGGCAAGCTTGTCTAAACTCCAGTCCAACAATCTGATGAGGACAACTTTTGTTTATGTACTCCAGTCGAAAAATCTGATCGACTAGAACTTTTTTTTATGTACGTTGACGTGAATATAACAACAACGGTAGTTCAAAAATGTATTTTAAAGGTAAAGCGCATTGCATACACGACGCCCCTGCGGCTAGCCTTTTACTAGCTCAAAGAGCAGCTCAAGTATATTGTTTCATTTCATCGCTCTAGTGTTCTTGACCTAGAATGAGCGGATAGCACGTCACCGGCCGCTCTTGATTTTGTATCTCACATAATGTAGTGGTACGGAAACAAGAGGAGAATGTGCTTTATTACGTCATAATAAAAGTCAGTATGTCGCAAACAGCGACAAAAAATTTACGTTAAGTATTTTTTTTAATATTACTAAAACAGTTGATACCTGTTTTTGTCCATAGGTTGGAAACAGATGATACTGTGAAGGCAGCTACCTAAACATTTTAAGGAGAGTCTAAATGGTTCTTGGAGTAATAGATGTCATCATTTTCAGTTTAGGAATGTTTTGTTAGACCCTAAGAAAAGAAGCTTTTTTCACGATTTTCATTTTTAAAGCCAATCGATTCTATTTCGTGTTTTTTTATTTAAAAATTTAAAATGTTTCGCATTTTTTAAATTACTTATTGTTTGCCAGTTCCCTTTCCAGTTCCTTTATAAGGGCCACACTCTTTCCCTAATAAAAAGGTTTTGCTATTAACGTAAGTTTTAAAATCGAGGTTCGACATAATGAATGAAAAATGCTAACATTTTCCTGTAACTCCAAGGGTGCCTGTCTTCACTGACCCATCTCAAATTTCCACCCTCCATATCAATTTTACGACTAGGGGTTCTACAAAAAATACGTAAAAAGTCAGTACCTCATCAGAAATTCCTTTGTATTTGCAAATGTCCATAAGGAATGAGTTTCAAATAAGGTCTGTCTTAGGTGAGAATCGAACCGATGTTGTGGCGTCACAGGCTATCTTAGCAACCACGCCTACCGCCCGTCACAGAATAGGTACCTACATTCATGTGCTTATAAAAACACTTCGCAACAAAATAATATAACAAACGCATCAGCATCATAGATAAGACTGTTAATAAAAAAATGGTTTGATGAACTGGTGATGATTTGCGTCACGAAAAAATATTACCAACACACTGACAACAACATCAAATCTCCTTTAGTAAAACACATTACGATAGGAATATTCAAGATTTGTTTTTAGTTATAATTTCGGCATGCCACCAAAACGTAAATGGCTGATACAATTTCTTTCGGCTGAGCGGATTTAGATGAAACTTGGCGGATAAATCTATACATCTATACAAATAAATAAAATTGAAGTGTGCCTTTGTAATTCCAAGGTACAACTTTTTACTAAATGCTTGTGAAAGTATTTAACAATATAATAAATAAGTACAGCACGAATGATGAGCACAGATAGGCAGTAGTGGGGGCAAGCTCGCGCATTTATACTTTTGGCCAAATCACAGTAGCCAAATGACACGCAAGAATCCAACGACGAGCATCGATTGACGAACCAATCGTGTGCAGCTCGGCGCTCCCCCTTCTTCTTTCCGCCAAGCAGACCGAAAAATTAACTACTGCGCAGGTGTCAATCTTTGCTCACGACTCGTGCCCCTTACTATATAATAGTGCCGGTAACATACCAAAAACTTTTTTTTTTATCTCTGACTGCCTGTTTGTTCCGGTTGTTATCCAAAACGTCTGGATCGATTTTGATGGGACATTCACTGGCAGATAGTTGATGTTATAAGGAGTAACTTAAACTTTTATGTTACTTCTCTTTTCGGAAGAAGTATAGCAAGTAGTTCTTGAAGAGTATTTTACAAGGAGCTATAAAAGCATTAAATGTCGTCTTCATCGCTCGCTCGCTCAACAGAACCATATTCTTGTGACTCCACTGTGACCCTCATGGGAACGATGTGCAGTGGTTTCCCGTTACCTTCTGCACCAGACATTTAATTTTGTGCTTGCACGATAAAAGTACATACCTAATCAGATAATAACTTCATAACTGAGGTTGTTCATATGGAATTTATGATAATCCCAAATCAATAATGGATTATTGATGTATCTAAAAATATTTTAGAAAACTTTAAAAAAAAGATGGACTGATTCGGTAAAGTCGTTCTCAAGTTATGGCGTGACCAAAGGAAATAGGGATTCATTTTTTTATATATATACTAGCTGCCCAGCGCGACTTCGTTCGCGTTCGCGTGGTGTTACCCTACCCTACCCTATCTAAAGCATCCAGGGCGTCACCCAAACCCATTCAAGAAAATTCAACTGTACGTGTGTTTGTCACTGAACTCTTCCTAAACAGCTAGACCGATTTGAATGTTTTTTTTTGTACGCGTTTGGGTGGCGCCCTGGATGGTTTAAATTCACAAATCAGCCCGGCAGATGGCGCTGCAGTCGGTATCTAGGTTATATTATCGACTGCAGCGCATACAAAAAAAAACATTCAAATCGGTCCAGCTGTTTAGGAGGAATTCAGCGACATACACACGTACAGTAGAATTTTATACATAAAGAAGATAGATAGATAGTTTTATCTACCCGGAGATAAATCCGATCCGTCTGAGGAGCTGAGACGTGTCGTCGATTACGCCCGGCAGCATGGCGCAGAGCTAGTGGTAGGTTGCGACGCGAACGCTCACCACACTGACTGGGGCAGCAGCGACGTCAACAATCGGGGTGAGTTACTATATGACTATCTTATTCAAAACAGTCTTGGAGTGCTGAATGTAGGATGTGAACCAACCTTCGTCACAAGCAACAGACAAGAAGTTTTAGATATTACCTTCGCCACAAACAAACTGGCCTCTCACATTTTTGATTGGCATGTTAGTGGCGAAACCTCAATGTCAGATCATCGACATATCCGCTTCGAAATCAAAGGCTTGCTAGCCTATGAGTCGATCACTTATCGGAACCCCAAGAAGACCGCCTGGACTGACTACAGAGACATTCTAAGGCGGAACCTGGAGGACTGTCCGAAGAAAATCAAAACATCTGAAGAGCTTGAGATGGCGGCGGTCATTGTCTCTGAAGGCATCACAAATGCCTTCGAGAAGAGCTGTCCGCTACAAGAAAAGACTTCAAAAACTAAAGTCCCCTGGTGGAGCGCAAAACTTAGGAAACTAAGGGAGAAAACTAGGAGACTATTTAATAAGGCTAAGAAGACGCGGGAATGGGAGGTCTACACGAAAGCCTTAACAGAGTATAATAAGGAAATAAGGAAGGCTAAGAGAGCTTCCTGGAGAAAGTTCTGCGAGGACGTTAAACACACGCCTCAAGGAGCTAGGCTTCATAGAATTCTTGCCAAGGAAAAACCTAGGCAAATAGGTCTTCTCAGGAAGACAGATGGCTCCTTCACGTCTAACGAGAAGGAAAGCTTGGAGGTGTTAATTTCTGCCCATTTTCCTGGGGCTCAGGCTATGAGCCTAGTAAATGCCGGAATGCCCGTCTGCAGGAGGCCTCATAACGAGGACTGGCGCAGAGCGGCGCAAATCATTAGACCACGGCAGGTAAGATGGGCGGTAAACTCCTTCAAACCTTATAAATCAAGTGGAGCTGATGGTATCCAACCTATTCTGCTACAGAAGGGATTGGATATCCTTATTCCTTTCTTGATTAAAATATTTAGAGCTAGTTTAGCCCTGGGGGTGGTTCCAGAACCATGGACCAGGGTAAAAGTACTATTTATACCTAAGGCTGGTAAAAAGGACTATTCTTTACCAAAGTCCTTTAGACCTATAAGCCTTACTTCTTTCTTGCTTAAATCTATGGAGAAAATCATAGATAGCTATATTAGGGATATGGTTCTAGCCACGAATCCTATCCATTGTACTCAACACGCCTATCAAAGTGGAAAATCCACTGAAACTGCTCTGCTCAACCTTGTTGACAGAGTAGAGAAGGCGTTAGAGGACAAAGAAATTGCCTTATGCGCTTTTCTAGATATTGAGGGAGCCTTTGACAGTACCCCTACTAGCAGTCTGGTTGGGGGACTGGAACAAAAAAATGTGGACCCCACCACTGTTCGATGGGTTAAGGCCATGCTCTCCAATAGATCTAATACCGTATCACTGCATGGCACTTCTCTTGAAGTATCTGTTGTGAGAGGCTGTCCACAAGGAGGAGTACTATCTCCCCTTCTTTGGACACTGACCATTGACCAACTCTTATATAAGATGGCGGAACTTCGAATAGATGTGCAAGGCTACGCTGATGACCTTGTAATTACTGTTCGAGGATTCTGCCAAAGTACTATATCGTACCTTATGCAAAGAGCGCTCAATACTGTAAGTAGATGGTGCAAAGAAAACCAACTATCGGTAAATGCCGACAAGACGGTTCTGGTACCATTTACTAAAAAACGGTCCCTAGATAAACTAGTCATGCCGACACTTAATAACAAAAGTGTACAATTTTCCAAGGAAGTCAAGTATCTGGGAGTAACCATCGACCAGAAGCTGACTTGGAACAGTCATGTAGCTAACATAATACAAAAGGCGAAAATCGCCTTAGGAATATGTAGCAGAATGGCAGGTCAACGTTGGGGACTCAGGCCTCAAATGATGCTATGGCTATACTCCACCATTGTGAGGCCGTTGATAACATACGCCTCTGTGGCTTGGAGTAAAAAAGTCAGTCAAAAAACAACAATTGCCTTATTAGGCGGGATTCAAAGAACCGCTTGTATTATGGCAACTGGAGCCATGTCAACCTCCCCTGGAGCGGCCCTTGATGCTATGTTAGATCTGACGCCCCTGCATCTACATGTAGAGAAGGTGGCGAAGACAACTATGCACAGGATTCACGCACAGGTGGGAGTGAAATGGCTCTCCCAGGCACTAAACTCCCTTCAGGATTCAGTACTGGAAATTCCTATTCTGAACATGGTCACAGACATGATGATCCCTCAGAATAATTTTCGTAAGCATTACGAAATTGAAATACCCACCCGTGACGACTGGCTAGATGACAAGGTCACGTGGGTGGAGGGTAGCCTTAAGTGGTATACCGATGGATCCAAATCAGGATCTGATGTAGGCTGTGGAATATATGGAGAGCGTCCAAAAATCAGCAAAAAGCTGAATCTTGGAAAATACGCCTCTATATTCCAGGCAGAAGTACACGCCATACTTGAATGTGCGGACACTAATCTGCAGAAAGACTACGTCAACCATACAATATATATCCACTCGGACAGCCAGGCAGCTCTCCTAGCACTGGCCTCCGATTCAATTAACTCTAAACTAGTTAAAAACTGCATGGACCTACTAAACCACCTGGGCGAAAAGAACAGGGTTGTGTTACGGTGGGTTCCTGGACACACAGGAATCGTCGGTAATGAAAAAGCTGACGAACTAGCTAAAGCTGGAGCTAATGGGACCCCTTATGGCCCCGAGCCAATTTGTGGTGTACCTAAAAGCCTGGCAAAACTTATTATGAGGAACCTATATGTAAACTCATCCATCGATTCTTGGAAAAACGCTCCTGGAATGAACCATTCTAAGGCACTTATAAAGGCCTTTAATAAAAAGTCTACAATAGAGGTTTTATCTCTAAGTAGAAACAACTTACGCATACTTGTGAGAGCCTTAACGGGGCACTGTGGATTGAACAAACATCTGTTCACCATCAGTGTTCACGACTCGAGGTTGTGCAGATTTTGCCGTGAGGCGGATGAAACACCAATACATCTCTTGTGTGAGTGCTGTCCACTTATGCCTAAACGAAATACTCATCTGGGGAAACACCTGTTACACCCAGATGAAGTCAAATCCATTCCTGCCAAGAATATTGTGCAGTTTATTATAGCTGTAGGTCTTGGCAGTGAAATTTAATTAACGTGGCGATCACAATAGATCTAGTCTGGTCGCAGTGATACAAGCTCTGGAAAGACTTGAAACAGCCACTTAACCCAAATAATAATAATAATAGATAGTTTTATAGATAAACCCTCTTACTCATAAAGCGCTATTTAACTAATATACTGTTTAAAGGGTCACGTAAATAATGTCACATTATTTGACAATGACAATAGACGGTACGGACAATAGGTAATATAGGCGCAAAAAACTTTTAAAAAGTAAACATTAAAGACAACAAACCTTTGACATATGACGTCTAGACGTTTTTGTTATGATAAGGTGATAATGCTGTATCAAATGAGTTATTATCAAGTTAAATTGCGTATGAAATGAGACCAACGTAATTTTAGATAACAACAACACGATTTAAATATATATATAAAGCACGTGTAAAAATTCAAATAAGAATTAGACAATGCTCTGAACTTTTGCCTGTTTTTGGCGACCTAAACAACTATGGAACAAAATCCATCAATGTTTCTTTACGAAAATATCAATTCGATTCATCGAAAAGTTTTCGGAAATTAAAATAGCAATTGCTGAAATTCGCCTCGGAATTTTTTGAATCCGTTTCCGATATCGAATCCGACGTTTTAAAATAGCCCTGCTGATCCATACAGAGAAAATGGCGTTCAGATAAGGTGAGCTAGACAAATTCTGTATGAAAAGTAAATTCATTGATTCATTTTACCTACACTTTGAAACCACCTCATTCACTACATTATGCTATATTAATACCTACGTTTTTTATGATCCATTTATAACTCTACTATAAATAAAGTATGCAAGAATATTATAAAACGTCAGGATATAATAAGCTGATATCAGTCATGTGTAATGTAACCTTTGCCGAACGTATTCGTTTCAGAGAACAAATTACTTAAGTAGGCTGTAGGCTTAATGTTCAGACAACTGTAACAAATCAACGAGTTGGAATTTTGTTGTATCTATTATATTTATACATCTATGTTTTTTATATTTAGCTATACTTATGGTGTGTCTACACTACGAGAACCGGCACGAGCCGACATATATATCTTAAAACATACTATTTAAACTTCTAAATTTTTCTTTTAGTTTTTGCAAAACTATACCATCGATCTAAATTGAATAAATAAACTTTTTGACAAAAAATAAACCGCCTTCAAAGTACACCAAAAAGTAAGATATAACTCTTATCTGACACTGTTTTGAAGTTAGCGAAATATTTTCTACAGAACACGTCATGCGATTTTGCTCACTTCAAAACAGTGTCAGATAAGAGTTATTTCTTACTTTTTAGTGTACTTTTAATTTATTAAGAGTTCCGCTGTCTGTCTCC
This sequence comes from Achlya flavicornis, assembly GCA_947623365.1. NCBI lineage: Eukaryota > Metazoa > Arthropoda > Insecta > Lepidoptera > Drepanidae > Achlya > Achlya flavicornis. Next base: position 12,807,919 of record OX392478.1, read on the forward strand.
GACACTCAGCATCAGATCTATATGAAATTTATAAGGGACTATTTCGGAATAAACACCTTTCAAACAAAAAAAGAATTTTGAAAATCCATCGTTATATGACGGAGTTATGCGCGAACATACATAAAAAAAATATATATATATATAAACATTCGAATTGAGAACCTCCTCCTTTTTTGAAGTCGGTTAAAAATACAATCGAATTGAAGTTAAAACTGATTACAATAAAAATAATGAATTCACTGATGTTCGATGGGGGGATACGATCTAAATATCCTGGGACATTTCTCACACACGGTCATCTGATCCCAAACTAAGCAAAGCTTGTACTATGGAAACCAGATATCTGATATAATACATATACTACTTTTTGTTTGTAAATAAATACTTAATATACATAATTACAGGTCGGTTAACTAAAGCTGGCACGTTTCAACACATTTACACCGTCTCTCTCGCGCAAAGTCAAGCTTATGAGTATGAAGGAGACAGTTATTGTTTTGCTTTTGCTACTGCTCATAAATATAGAGTGGTCTATTTTTGCATTCGTCCATTAGACTTGACTGATTGCAAATTTATGAGTACTGTGAACGTGCCAGCTTTCGTTAACCGACCTGTACACCCAGACTCAGGACATACAGACATGTTCATGCACACAAATGCATGTCCTGTTTGGGAATCGAACCCACGACCTGCGGCGCTATAGGTTAAGACTCCACGTCTTAACCAACTGCGCCAACTGGGCCCGTCAAATCTGGTAAAATATCATCTTTAATTGAACTTAATTTAGTCTTAGTACATTAAATAAATTGAAAGTGATAATGAATGCTGAGTTGCTATTTGAGTGACAGATGCATCCATTAATATGATAAATAAATTCCTTCATTCACGGCTGTTTAATGAAGCCGCCCCAAAATTCGCCGCACATTAATATTAAGATGCGGTAATTGCGTCATTAACGAGCGAGCTTTAAACTGTGACGTCACGCTTACGTAGCGTGCCATGCGGGTTGGGAAAATAGTCATGAAAATATTTTAATGTATCCTGTTCATTTAAAAATACGTCGTCCATATAATAATTTTATAATCGTGATTTCTTTATTAATACATTTCGAATTTAATCGAAGTTTTCTTGTAATTTTTGTTTCGAAAGATTATATCTGAGTATTAGCAAGACAGTTATGCAAATAGAATAAAAAACTCCAAGTCATGTATGAAATTAATTGCATTTTTGTACAACGAAAAAATAAGTACATAATCTGACAAGCCGGCTTGTAGATTGAATAATCTGTTCATGTAGCTAATTTCGTAGCCCGTAGGCCTTACTTCGTAGCACGTGAACGTGTAGTCAGGATATCTATGAGTACTATGCAATGACTTGCTTTCCGCACCTCGGTTTTTTCACCCCTTTCATTTAAAGAGCCTTGGTCATATTTTCTGACGGATAAAATGTACAGAATCGAGTAGTATTAGTACGTACTTCCAACGTATGAACTTGTCCCGTGCGTCGGCTTAATAAAACGATAATTGCCATATTTTATCCATGGGTGGATGTTAGAAGATACTCAATACAATCTGAATTACTGTCTCGTAATACAATATATGCAGCGCTCGTGGTGTAACATGATAAGCCGTTCTTAACCGATCGCCAAGTTAAGCTAACACCGTCGTGGTCGGTACCTAGATGGGTGTCCGCCTAGTGGTATTCCAAATCGAGCGTTTCCGTGCTTCGGAATACGTAAAGCCATTGGTCCCGGTTATTACTTAATTGTGATAGTCGTTAAGCTAGTTGGAGGCCTTCTAGGTGGCTTAAAATCTCCAACAGTAGGTTGACCACTAGCCTACCTCCACCGATTCGCAGTGGGCTCGCGTGGTTGAGTAAGTATCTGCCCATTCTCCTTCACCATGATTTGTGAAAGGCGGCCTGTGCTCAGCAGTAGGATATTATAGGCTGGTGATGATGAATACAAAATATATACAAACGCTTTTTCAAGGCAAAAAAATCGCATAACATATTTTCTGAAGCAGCTGTATTCAGATATATCATTTAATTATTGCTCAATTTTTCGTTTTTGTCGCTCATTCTTTATTTTCTGGGTTTGGAGAGCTCCCTTTTTATTAACTCTAATGCTTTATGCGTATTTATTCATATGATGATTTAGTGCCTTTGTGAATAATACAATGGTATTTTTAACAAACGCGGTGGTTTGTTTCTTTGCGCGGCTTTAGTCCGACAGTTGGTTATATTATAACGGATTGCGCCTTTTTTATTTATCACTTGAAAGGAATTTGAATTCATTTTTGGGTTTTTTTTATACAACTTAGTCGGTAAACAAGCATACGGCCCACTTGATGGTAAGCGGTTACCGTAGCCATATGGACGCTTGCAACCTAAGAAGCATCGCTCACGCGTTACCGACCATTCCCCCCTCCCCTATGAGCTCTGGCGACCTTACTCACGCGCAGGAACACAACTTTACACAACGTTAAGTTATTTGGCTGCGGTATTCTGTAAGGTGGAGGTACTTCCCCAGTCGAGCTGCTCTTAGAGCGAATAAACGCTATGCTCTACCTCTCTCAAAGGTTCTACCAGAGTATTCACTAAGCTAGACAAAAAAATCACTATCTTTTCATCTACAGAAATCAAAGCATACTATGCTTTGAATATAATTTAATATATTTATTTCTAAATAGAGATGTTGATTGACTACAAATCAGTTTTTTTAGTTGTCTCGTCAATATTATACAGCATCACTATTTGTTCTTGTATGTAATTTAAAACACAATTTGAAGCTTCCACATATTATTAGATGTTACGCACTGTAACCATGTTTGCTATATATCTTGAAATGAAAAAGTACCATAATTTATAGAATAGGTATTATTTTTAGGTACAGTCAGCAACGAAAGTCCATGAACAGATTCAAAACGACAAAACAACTGAGCACTAAAACTGTCATAAATCACTAACCTCAGTAGAGTATAAAACAAGCTTGTCATTTCAAAGTTACAAAAAAGGCTGAACACCAATATTTCAAAAGTTGTTGAACATCATTTTGCCATAAGTCGTTGAACACCAATTTGAAATAAGTCGCTGAACACTTATATACAATAAGTCGCTCAACACTAATTTGCTATAAATCTCTGAACATTATTTTAAACTGTATTATGTTGAGATGAGTTGAGTTGGTGAATTCTAAAGACCGTAAGGGTAACCAGACTTGAGTGAATATTAAAAAAAAAAAAACAAATATCGTTTTTTTAGTTTTATTTTATAACATGTTTAATAAATATAATATCAAAATTAAATTGTAAGCTACTTTCAAATAAAAAAGTAAAAAATAATTAAAACTTTCTTTATAATTTAATTTAATTAAAAAAAGAAACATAAAATAATAACCAAAATAAAAATTTAAATATAAACATTTCAAAATAAAATAATCATAATTACAATTCCTATAAAAGCAAATTAAATAATAATCAAACTAATAACATATATTTATTATAATTAATAAATTAAAATCGAGTGTGCCCTCCATTTGCGTCGATTACTGCTTGGAGTCGCTCACGCATCGAGCTCACCATATTGTGGCATGTATTTTTCCCCCTAAAATCCTCCCAGATATCGAACACATGATTTTTTATATTATCTTTTGTTCGAGATGTTTCAGGATCCCATGCTTGCACCATGAGACCCCACAAATTCTCAATTGGGTTGAGATCTGGGCTTTTTGGCGGGAAAGGAATCTCTATCATTTGCTCGGCATTATCATTAAACCATGCTCTGCAAAGACGTGCTTTATGAATAGAGCAATTGTCGTGGACGAAGTGAAGAGGCCTGTCGTCAGGAAATACGATTTGTGCTGTTGGCAAAAGGACGTCATTTAGAATTTCCTTATAACCTTCACTGTTTAAACGGCCACCAATATCAATAAGTTCTCCAGGGCCACTAGAACACATCCACCCCCAGAAACCTTGTACAATATGAGACGGTCCCATTTTAAAAGTGTTTGTTTTATGCCATAATATATTTCACGAGATAACGAATGAATTATTCACCTCAATTTATCTCAATGGACATTGAAATTCCACTCGTATAATAGATCTAATCTGATGTAGCTTGCTTGAAAAATATTTTTTGATATCTCAAATTGCCAATTTTATTGTTGTGAGAGATAAACCCAGTGTTTTTCTAGGCTTTGTGTGCCTACCACCTTCAGACATATTTTATACTACGTTGTGATTGTATCATCATCATCAGCCCATAATATCCCACTGCTGAGTACGGGCTTCCTTTCACAAATTAGGGTGAATGGGCAGATACTCCACATACGCATGCCCACCTCGGATTGGTGTAGGTAGGCTAGTGGTCAACGTACTGTTGGAGTTTTTAAGCTGCCTAGTAGGCCTGCAACTAGCTTAATTAGTCTTAAATAGTCATTTAACGGGCCAGTTGGCTTTGTTGGTAAGACCTATCACGCAGGTTGTGGGTTCTATTCCCACCAGGACATGCATTTGTGTGCATGAATATATCTGCATCTGCATATGCTGAGTCTGGGCGTAATTATGTATATCTCAAAATATAGTATGTAAGTCAAGGCTAGTTTTTATTTCTTCCATAAAAATCCCTAATATTCATTTTCGTCTCGTCTTATAACTGGACTATGTTCTTCGTGTACACAGAATTTCTTTGGTTGTAGCAGAAAATATCATGGAAAAATCAATTTCAAGTAAGTATATCTAAGGTATAAAATCGCAAGGAATCAAATTACAGGAGTATGATTTTGCGAAGGAAATAAAGCTTCATACTCATATATCTCAAAGTCCCCATGCAACCGTCTGAACAGAACTGAAGCGGAAATTGGTATAGCGGAGCGCATTTGTAGGATTTCATCGTTACCGTGACGCGTGAGGCACGGGACAAGTTAGAAGCATCAGCGGTTAGTATAAAAAAGACTTCAAAATAGCAAAATCAGTGTCAGCAGTTTTACACAAGGTTCATACGAGAAGAGAGGTAGAGCATAACTTTTATTCGCTCAAAGAGCAGCTCGACTGGGGAAGTACCTCTACCTTACAGAATACCGCAGCCAAATAACTTAATGTTGTTTAAAGTTATGTTCCTGCGCGTGAGTAAGGTCGCCTGAGCTCATAGGGGAGGGAGGAAAGGTCGGTAACGCGTGAGCAATGCTTCTTGTGTTGCAAGCATCCATATGGCTACGGTAACCGCTTACCATCAGGCGGGCCGTATGCTTGTTTACCGACTTAGATGTATAAAAAAAAAAAAAAAAAAAAAACCGGGATTAAAGGATAGAGCACTTTCCGTTCGAGTATTAAGCTTTTGCTCTCTACGCAGTCTGAGCCTTTACTACCGCGAGTAAAGTGATAGAGCAGTACCCTTTCGAGCATATAACTTTGGCTCTCAACGCAAACTGGCCTTTACTACCGTGAGTTATGTGACAGAGCACTTCATTTTTGAGCATATAGCTCTCGCTCTCTACTAAGACTGACCTTTACTACTGCGAATAAGTGATTGAGCAATACCTATTCGACCATACAGCTTTCGCTCTCTACGCAGACTGGCCAAGTAGTGCGACCACTTCCCTTTTGAGCATTAATAGTTCTCGCTCTCTACGTTAGCTGACCTTTACTACTGTAAGTAAAGTGATTGAGCATATTTTAGCTTTTGCTCTCTACGCAGATCGCCGGCTCTTCTCAGAAAATGCAACCTTCCGAACCGGTATTAGAGTCAGACTTTTCATAAGTGCCTGCGAAGGTCTATTTGAATAAATGATTTTGAATATTGAATTTTATAGCACTCAGGGATAATTTAGCTTCCTATTAGTGAAATAATGTTTTGAATCCGACTACCGGTAGTTCCATAGATTAGTGCGTTTGAACAAACAATCAAAAAATTACAGCTTCATTATATAAGTGAAGATTTAGTTTATGACTTGGACCAAATACATACGAACGGCACCTTTAAAAGCCCGGACTTTTCCGAAGCGCCTTAAGTAACATTTTTATTGGTTTCGGGCCACAAACTCTTCAAGGTGTGAACGCTTTATTTGCATGACTAGTGAGCGGCCCAACGCTACAATAACTATAAAAAAAACGCAACTTTTAAAGGTTTTACGAAGTTTACGATTGATCCAAGAGAAAACACTTTTTTACCAAAAACAATTTTGCAATCATAGAAATAAAAATAAACTCTTTCATTATTATCGCTTATTTATAACCACATTAAGCTGAAATTTATTGCAAAAGTGACAAGGTTCTAATATAAAATATATATTTTTACATTGAGAGTCAGGGAGCAACTTTTAAAAAGTAAAATTCTTTTCCGCTCAAAGAATATTAACAAGGCAAAAAATAAAGCGAAGGTGCGCGAACCCTGTTTAAGAACCTTTAGACGATGAAGTTCCCTTTTATATTTATTTTATGGAGCCAAAGTAAGTTAAAACTTCTTAATAGAATATTTATAGATTTCAAAGAGCTTTCTTATCTTTAAACTTTTTCTATATTTGCACAGGATTTGAATCATCGTCTTAATTTTAAATATTTCTTTATTTTCATAATTAAGTGACATTTACATTCCTCAAGGAAAATTGTCTCAAAAGAAACCTTAAATAGAATAAATTTAATCATAAATTAAACTGAGATTCGTGACAAAACAGATGTTACAAAATTCGTCAAAATAAATTGCAAACGAAAACACTTTTGCTGATTAAGACGAATAAAAGAAAACAATAGGAGACTTTTTCCCGGCGACATTTCGGCGTGACTACAGCATTTTTACGTTTGATTATCATAAAAATGAAACCTACAATGACACTTCAGAGCCGTGGAAATGGGTGTTCATCATAATTATTGCTCTGTGTATTCGAAGCGAAAGCCTTCACTTATTAATGTCATAGAAACAATACTCTAATGGCGGCAGTCTTTACGATATATTTTTGTTTAGCACATTTTAATATTATACTCAAGGCTATTCTAGTTTTGTTTTGAAATATATTGAGTTGAGTAATGGAAGTATACTGAAAGTTTTAGTAGGGAGAAGAAGTAAGATATGGTAATGGTATCTAACGAGTTGGTATATACCATTTATTTAAGACAATCATACAAAAATGCATGTGGATGAGAAATATATAAATTGTTGTGTATGACCCATCAAATTCAACTCACTCACACACGCTTACAAGGTCACCCGCCGCCGGCGTAAACTATGGCCATCAGACAATGCCCTGGAGCCTCCGGAGTATATTGGCCTGATACTATAAATGAGAACGTCTGTTTTTTTTTATACCACTAAGGTGGCAAACAAGCATACGGCCCGCCTGATGGTAAGCAGTTAACGTAGCCTATGGACGCTTGCAACACCAGGGGTATCACTCGCGCGTTGCCGACCCTGAAGAAATCTCTTCACGCCCTTTTTGAAGAACCCCATGCTGCCATGCTGTACTCCATTGGGAAAACCACGGCGGGGAGCGCATTCCACAGTCCGAGTGAATAATCATCCTTATGTGTGTTCTACCGCTTGTACAAAGGGGAGTGTTCTAAAGAATTGTTCGACATGATGCCCACGGCTACCTTTCACCATCGCGACTCTCGCCATCGACGGGGAGTCCATCTTCACACATTGAAACCAGAATTGTTTCGAACTGTGCGGGCTAAAAGGAGTTTTCTTAAGAAAACTCTGAACTTACTGACGGACTGTGGAATGAGCTGTGGAGTGGTTTAACCAATGGAGTATAGCATGGGGTTCTTCAAAAAGGGTCTGAAGAGATTTCTTCAGGTTTCTTCAGTGATACCCCTGGTGTTGCAAGCGCCCATAGGCTACGGTAACTGCTTACCATCAGCCGGGCAGTATGGTATTATTACATAGGTGTACTTAATAACAGATACAAAAAACAATTGCGAACTTTCACCAACATTTTGTTTTAACTCGTAGAGGTACAATACGAATCGATTAAAAAATTATCAAAAAGAAATGTGAATAGGTACTACACTCTGTATTCATGAGAACAAACTGTATTTTTAAAAGCACAAATAATTTTGATTGTCAACATGTAAAGAGGCAACAAAAACTTAATTACAAAAAACTGTTTCACGGGACATTTGTTTTAAACAGCTTAAGCAGAAAACAGCTTCCAGATATAATTACACAGAAATGTTGCTTCGTAATGGAACAGCAATTTACACTATTACAGTGCTACTATTAAATCATTTTAAAGTCATTAAGTATTCAAGAAGATTTAATTTACTATCTAACTTAAACTTAACTTACATGAATAGAATAGATTGATTTATTGGGAGTTCGCCGAAAAAGTTGCCGCGTCATGAATCTTATTTTTTAAATAGAGACCCTATTTAAAAAATAAGATGCTACTGTCGTTTTATACAAAGTCAAACATTTAATTCGGGTACAAAATTGATATAATATAATTTTATTCAAAATTGGTGAGCTGTGCTAAGCCCTAGAAATAATAGAATTTGAATTAATTACCAATAATGCTTTTCACATTATTTGGAAATTTGAATAACAAAGCCTTTGAAAACTTCATAATCTTCCTTCATTCCGAAGTAGGTACCTACCTAAAGTGGTTTTATATTAGACTGAAGATTGAACGTTCAGTAATCGACAACCAGGGAGTTTCAGACAGTTACTCAACCATTTGTTATCTATACATATAAAATGCTTTGTCCTGAATGACTGACTGATGGATCAACGCACAGCCTAAACCGCTGATCGTAGAGACCTGAAACTTGGAGGGTGTGATCTTTGAAAGACGCAGGCATTTGATAAGAAATTTTACCCCAAAGGGAGTGAAAAACGGGGTAGAGTTTTTATGGGACAACGTGATTCCTTTGTCCAATCTACTTCAAATTTTGCACAAGAATAGGTGGAAGACGTGTTTCGTATTTTATTGAAACTCATCGCCTAACGGATCGATGCCTAACGGGGTTAAAAAGGGGTAGAAAGTTGTTTTAGGGGTGATTTGCATCGAAGTTGATATCAATACTCCACAGTGTTTTTGATTATATTTAAATCAATCTTTTATATTTGACAAGTATTGCTAAGCTTTTATGTGAGTTCAACTTTTTTTTTAATAATATTGGATTGAGTTTTAAAACATGTTTGTCTGTTTGTTCCAGTTCATAGCTAATGTTATATGGAGTAATTTTATTTTTGAAAAATAATTAGAGTTCCGCACAAAAAAATTCAAACCATACGTGGGTTAACCGCGAGAGTCTACTAGTGTTTACTAAAGCCCATTCCTAATTTGAAGTTACAACGGCATTAGTTCAAATATCGAATTCAAAATACACTAAAAACGTAGACTAAAAAGTATGAAACAGCTCGAATCTGACACTGATTTAAAGTCAGAAATTTCAGCGGGTTAATTTGGTTTACGAATTTCTAGAAAGGTATTTACCCATTGAAATAGAATATTTGAGACAACAAGGGCATGTTTGTGGTAGGGTACGAAGGGTCACAATAGCGTAAACGAAACATCTATTTTGGATAACAATGGGACCCTTTTCTGAAACAATATTCAATATTAATACCATTTTCATTATTTACTGTATTTCCTGTGTTACTGTTTGTGAACCCAAATAAATGGAAAAAAAAGTATTTATATCCGCCTACATAAATAAGCTCAGAGTCACTCAGCGAGCTATGGAACGAGCTATGCTTGGAATTTCTCTACGAGACATGGTCCGAAACGAGGACATTCGTAGGAGAACAAAAATTACCCATATAGCTCGTAGAGTTAGTAAGCTGAAGTGGCAATGGGCAGGCCACATCGCTCGGCGAAACGATAACCGATGGGGTAGGAATGTTCTCGAGTGTGACCACGTACTGGAAAGCGCCGTGTGGGACGACCACCCACCAGGTGGACCGATGGCTTGGTCAGAGTCGCTGGGCTCCGTTGGATGCAGGCGGCCCAAAACCGTTCCAAGTGGAAGTTAATGGGAGAGGCCTATTTCCAGCAGTGGACATCCTTTGGCTGATATTATGACATATTTGAGTGGGTGACTTTTTATAACCGAAAATTCGAGATTTTGACCTCGACAATATATTGGAAACTAGCCGTCACCCGCGGTTCCATCCACGTTCCCGGGATAAAAAGTCTATGTCCGTCTCCATACCATGGGCTATCTGCATGCCAATTCATGATGATCCGTTGAGTAGTTTAGGCGTGAAGGCGTAACAAACAAACAAACAGGATTTAGTTAAGCCAATATCCTATGGGGACGTGTTCCTTACCAAAAGGTACACTGTCTGCTGCCTGATCAGCTTTATGACATAAAAAATATCGGTGTGTTCCGACAGCTGCACTTGAGAGCCAGTTCCTTCTAGGCTTTGTGTGCTTACCACCTTAGACCACATCATCACTTACCATTGTGAGATTGTGGTCAAACACAGGCCCATACCATTTAATAAAAAAAAAAAAAAAAAACAAAATGCTATCTAGTAAAAATATTTTTTATAAAACTTTGAAAAATAACACATGATAAAAAATAAAATAACTTTTACTAAAACATTATCAATATCCATTTCTTTCGCATTCCAAACAATAAACCATAATTGCAATGTCCGAACGTGACAGAAAAATTTAATAATCCATCAATGAAACCGCTCGCGAACAAAGAATAAACAAACAGAGCGTCCATTATACGTTCAAACAAATTAAACATTAATATTTAAAATGGCCTGGATTACAAGATCCCTTTTCAAAACACATAACATATATTTATTGAAGCGTATTTGAATGTATTTGATTGCCTTAAACTGGGTTGTTTCCGATTTTACCGAGTTATTCATTCTCCTTATATTATAAAAGGTGATTATTTTAACAAAGGGTGCGATTATACAGGATATTTTGTTAACCAAATTTACAAATTAAACTTAAAACGAGTTTTATTAAAGACGTATTTTTTTATTTTGATATGTCATAGTACAAAAAAATAAAGTTATCGTTAGGGAAAGATATTTTCTTTGGTAGGTACTCGTCGGCGCGCCGCCCTGCCGCCCGGGAGGGGGTTGGACCCCCGCCTACTCCAGCCACGCGCAACGGCCGCCGCGCGCGCCTATTCCAAATAGTGTGTCCATTATTTAGCTGATTTCAAGTCGGGAAAAAAAATGTTTTTACCAAACAATGGTAGTGTGTTCTATTTTACTGAACCACCAAAAAAATTGAGCACTGGTTAAATTATGTTTACTATATAGATTTGATGTCATTTGGATTATACAGAGATATTAATTTACACAGTAAAATTGTGTGGATATTTTTGTATTTTATTTCATGGATCAGATTGTACGAGCAAATAGCATAGACCTAGCTACAGTCTTCAAACTTATATACCTACTCATTTTTTTTAATTATCCAAAAGATACTATTATTCATAGTATTAGATTAAGTTTGTATTAGATTAAACAACTCAACATCCAAATACTAAGAATATCAGACTAATCTCAACAAAATGAGGAACATACTCTCACGTACGAAACTGGAGTCGAAATTATAACTCAAATTTATTACACCCGCCAAGTAAAATTGTTTAATTAAATTGTATTATGAAAAGCTAATTACTTATTCTAAGTTTCAAATTTGCAAGTTAGATGTGATGCCTTGAGATTGGCAGGTGTTGTGTTATTTGTTTTAACTTCCAAACAATGGGAATCACCAGCGGTAATGAACGGGCGCTTGAAATTGCGTCTTTTGGAGGTACATTTAAATACTACTTTTGTACTTCACCTATAGGTCTACTTTGTAGTTTTGCCGGCGCGCTGGGACACGCAGTTGTTGTCAGTGCGATTAGAATGTAATGAGTCTAAGCTTGTTTTGAAAAGAGTAATTGCTGAGTTTATTGCCGGCTCTTCTCAGCAAATGCAACCTTCCGAAGCGGTATTAGAATATCAGAGTCAGACTTTTCATAAGTGCCTGCGAAGGTCCATTTGAATAAATGATTTTGATAAATTTTTAATTTTTTTTAACATGGTAAGTGATAATGTTGCTGATGATTGTATCGATGGGAGAGAAATGAAAATGTATCATTATTTTCATTAATATCAAAAAAAAAATTGCTTCACCGATGGATCCATACCACCATACCGTAGCTTATAATCTACTTAGGGCTAGATATTTGTTTTATGTTGGGAATATAAAAAATACGACTAATTTTTGCCGTGACTTGCACAGACATGATATATGGTGAAAATGGTCACGCAATATGTACATTAGTCGACTAGATTTGAAATTATTATTAAAATACAAGCTGTCCCCCGCGGTTTCACCTGTGTTCCCGAGAAAAAAGTGGTTTTCATCCCTGTCTGTACAATAGGCTATCTGCGTGCCAAATTTAATCACCATCGGTGTAGCTCAAAAGTTGACAAACATACTGACACAGTTATTGCCAGTTTCTGAAGCTAACATAACTATTGCATGTGTCGATACACTCGCGCCATCTCACTTACCGGCGACTTGTAAAGCTGCAGGGGCAGCGGCGGCCAGAGCGGAAAATACAAAATTCAAAAAATATGCATCGATTGGACCCAATTATATTTTTATGCCTTTTGCGGTCGAGACCTTGGGACCTTGGGGGTCAGAAGCTCGCCGTTTTGCTCGCACCTTGTCTTCAAAATTGATCGAGACCTCCGAAGACCAGCGGGCGGGGAGCTTTTTCCGCCAACGCGTCAGCTTGGCTATCCAAAGAGGAAACGCTGCCAGCCTTCTGGGAACCTTGCCGTTAATCGGAAGCAGCGGCATGCTTGAGGAAATTTTCTATATATAGATTGTATTTTGTACATATTTGTTGTAAATAAATAAGTATACTATTGCCATGTTTGTCATTTCAGACGTAATTGTCAATGAGAGGTTTACTTTCAAGAAGAGACTTTAATTTTGCTTTTAGAAAAAAAAATACATAAGTACAAATGCATGAACAAAAGTGAAGCTTACTTACCTAATATATGTTAAATAATAAACTTTGTATTTTGGTTGCAATGCTGTTTTGTTGCCGGCTTCGAAGTTACCTATAATAATTCGCGTGGTACAGAAACTTTATCCTTATGGCTGAAACATAATCGATCACGCCATTATTTTCTAAGTACTGAATATTTTTCCATCAATATCCAACAAGACAACGTTTAAAATCCAATAAATTTGTTTTCTAGCGCCCTTTCTTAACCGATTGTCTGGAAAATTACGCAATTCATCAAACTTTGTTTGTAAACTGGATATTTCGGTCCATTGAGTAGATTTCCTTGGAAAATATGGCTTTAGAAGCTATTAAGAATGTTGTTATAACAAAACAAAAGAGTTATTATGTTTATAAGAGGGAAAATATTTATTGAAATATTATTGTGAATTATTAGTCGTAGAACTTTTTAGATCACGTTAACTATTGAAATACTTTGTAGAGTTAGTCTAAGCTTAAGATTAATGTTACAAAATAATGCCTTAACAAGAGAACAATAAGAACCACTTTTTTTCTGCCATTAAGTTGACAAACGGGCAGACGGGCTTCCTGATGGAAAGTGGTCACCGTCGCCTATAGACATTTGCAATACCAGGGAGATCGCCAATGTGTTGCCGACCTTGAAGAGCTCTTTTTACGCCTCTTTTGAAGAACCCCATATCGTAAGTAAAATCAGAAAACTTTAAGTAAAAGCACAAAGTAAAAAGATCTAACTGTAACTGGATGCAATCAAGTGACTAATAACACTTTTAGGATCCCGGCACGAACATTAATACTGCCACAGTATTGGCGTTTGGCAACGAGTCAAACGTGAGTTGGTAGTTGGTAGTTGGCACATTTGGCATACTCGAATAAAGTTTGGCGAACACTAATTGCGCTTGCAATCATCAAGAGCCCCTAAATCAATTGAAGTTATAGTTTAGTGCTTGAAAACCGGATCTGTGGTACATGAAAGTTGCACACTTAACATAGTTTCTGCAGTTTTTGGACTCAGGTATTTTATTCAGGCCTACATTATAAAATTGCCCCTTCACAGCTCTTATAAAACATATGTGGTAGGTTTAACGTTACGTTTCTGTTTGAAAATAGAACAGTAAAGTCGCCAAGTACCTATCAGTATGTTCCAGTAGTACCCTCCTAGTCTTTGTGTGCTTACCACCTTCGGCCACATCATCACTTACCATGGTGAGATTATTGTCAAAAAGACACCTATTTACAGTAAAACAAAACAGCTAATATTCTGTAGTAATTAAAAACTCTCAGACAAATACTTACTTTCATTTATTTGACGGAATAAAGGTGTCGTCAAAAAAATCATACAGCTCAGTATAGTGCTACTGACAGCAGCGCTGATTTTCAGATGACCCCTTTAGTGATGTAATGGTGGGTCCATGCTTGGCGAACCGAGCACGAGCCGAGCCACGAACGAGCACATTGCGAGCACGATTCGCGTAGCGTGGTCGGGCTTGCGAGCCTCGAACGAGCATTCGTAGCGTGCTCGACTGCGCTCCGCCCGATTGTTTGATTGATTCGCATTGCGCTCGTTGTAGGCTCGTTAAGTACGTCCTCGCTTGAAACGAGCAACGAACGACTGCTGTTCGTTTGAGGCTCGGCTCGTGCTCGCTTCGCGTAGCATGGACGCACCATTACGGTCGTAAGTACAGTGGCGGAATGAAAACGTTCGTCAGTTTTCAACTTGATTCATTCAACGTATCACGAGCACATCATTATCTTAAACTGAATAGACAGAATACACTGAATTAGAGAAAATAATGATTTAACTGTTCGTCATCAAAGTTCAAAATTATTCAGATCAAAGTTGTTCAACTGTTTATCTTGTCAAAAAACCTTTTTTTAATTTTATGTTTTGATAAAATAAAACCTTATTGTTGGTATAACCTGCTATTGTTATTTATGTCAAATTAATATTTAAAATACGGCAATTTCATAATTGAAAAAAATAATTACTTATATTTTATTCTATAAAAGACATACATTGTGTTTGACGTGATGTAAAAACAAGCAAAACCTTATTCGATAGCCAACGTCACATTTATGTAAATGTTAGCAGCAGTTAAAAATTGATTCTTGCAATCTGGTGCAAGCGAAAACCAACTCTAAGGTGACGAACCTTTTCATTGAACGACTGTACACGAATAAAACCTAAAAAAGTGTATCGCAGTGTAGTAGTTAAATGTAAATTAAATAAATAAATTCCAGTGCATGCGCGTGTAGTTCAAAATCAACGAAAATCTAGTCAAAATGAAAAATAAAATAAAAACAGAAGAGAGAAAAAGTTTAAAATAAAAAAACCCGCTGTCATTGAGCGAGAAGACATGTCAACCTGTCAACGTTAACGTCACGCCCTCCACATAAACTAATTTACTTTGTAGAAACTATTAAGGATGTGCATGTATTCCGATCCGACACATAGTTTCTGACATACTTATACCGTCTATTGTCAGGTTAATGTATAATTAACAAGCCAACCTCTGAAGCGAAGTAATTGTAGTGCTAAAATTGAAACCACTGACTCAGCGAGCGGGATAACAACTTGGCCTCAGAGAAGCTGACGCGTCACATACCTACTAGCGTTGAATAGAAGTTTCATCATACAAAGACTAAGGTTTAATATTGATATTTTGGAATGCAAATAAATTATATGAATACTACAAATTGTATTTTATTATTAAAAGTACGTAATGTAGTTATATCTGTAATTTATAAAATATGTGACTGACTTTTCTTTTTCTACAAACTTTAGAAAAATAAAACCATATTACAAGCTTTTATTTAACTTGCAATGTATGTATGTATGTTTGTTTGTTCGGGTGGAATCTTGCAAGTCGAATTTCACCCACTTCCGGTGGTCGGATTGACTTGGTATTTGGTATACATTAGTATATTGGAAGACAATGCGATGGTAGCTCAGTGGTAGTGACGTCGGATACCGAGACGAAGGACCCGGGTTCGAATCCTACAATGAGCTTGAGCTTTCGGTGAAGGAAAACATCGTGAGGAAACCATAGCACGGTGGTAGGGTACTTTGTAGTACCCGTCTGGCTGGCTACCACCCTCAAGTTGAAAATCTGTCGCCAAGCACCTATCGGTGTGTTCCGACAGCTGCACTTGAGAGCCAGTTCCTTCTAGGCTTTGTGTGCTTACCACCTTTGGCCACATCATCACTTACCATGGTGAGATTGTGGTCAAACACAGGCCTATACATAATAAAAAAAAAAAAAAATGCAAGTACAGTCACCAAAAAAAGCTTGTATTAAAAATTATACTCACATGTATACTTTGCGTGATTGATTATGGTTTGTAAAATATAGCTTGATCTCTGTCACAGTTGTTTGAGTCATATGAAAATTAACCTTATAGCTTGTTAACAGTACATATACATACATAACAGTACATTATCCAATTTTTGGCAATCAGAGGCTGTACCAGAATTATACACTGAACTAACATCAGAACAACAACACTGTGAACAATATTTTGAAAACACAGTCAAACTCGTGGACAATCAATTTGAAGTTTCCATGCCTCTAAAAATCTATGATGTGAATAACACATTAGGTGATTCATTAGGATTAGCCCTAAAACGATTTTTAAATCTCGAAAAAAGATTCAAAAAGGATGTAACTTTATTCCATGAGTACAAAAATTTCATACATGAGTACATTGACCTTGGTCATGCAAGCTATGTTGACATAAGTACATACGATTTAGCAAAAGATGCTGTGTATTTTATGCCACATCATCCAGTCATACGTGAAAATGCAGTAAGTACAAAATTACGCACAGTTTTTGACGGATCAATGAAAACTTCAAATAAAATTTCATTAAATGACATTATGTTAAATGGACCAGTGGTTCAGCCTGAATTATTTGACATTTTAACTCTATTCAGATTACATAAGTATTTTTTTATTTGTGACATCAGGCGCATGTTCAGAAATATTTTAATTTCAAAAGATCAAAGGTCTTTACAAAATATTCTTTGGAGGGACAGCCCTGATCAAGAAATTAAATGCTTACAGTTAAATACAGTCACATATGGATTAAAGGCATCATCCTTTTTAGCCACTCGGTGTTTAAAAGAATTAGTAAACAGATTTCAAAATGATTATCCTCTGGCTACACCTGTGATATTAAATTCAGTTTACATTGATGATGTGTTGTACACAAACAATCAATTGGATGTAATAATACAGGTGAAACAGGAGCTCATTAATTTATTAGCATTGGGTAGCTTCACTCTTCATAAATGGGCAGCCAATGATACCAATATTTTACATGATATTCCAGAGAATCAGCAGCATCTTGGAGAGAAAATTATTCAGAATGACATTAAAACTTTAGGGCTGAGTTTTGACATAAACTCAGATTCATTTAAGTTTACTTCTCCACCCAAGCAAGCGGTAAGAACAAAAAGAGAAATATTGAGTTTTATTAGCAAGTTCTATGATCCTCTAGGTTTAATTGGACCAATTCTTGTTCATGCTAAACAAATCATGCAAAATCTTTGGTTATCAAATACAGGCTGGGACGCAATTCCCTCACCTGATTTGCAAAAACAATGGCAATCTTTTTACAATAGTTTAATTGAAATGCAACCTATTCAGGTACATAGAAGTATATGTAGTATAGATACACCAAAATTGCAATTAATTGGATTTTCAGATGCTTCGAATATAGCCTATGGTTGTGCAATTTACTTGAGAACCACTGATGAACATGATAATGTCAGCATGTCCTTGATATGTCCAAAATCGAACAAAGCGCAATCTATACCTCGTTTGGAATTAAATGCAGCATTATTATTGTCAAAATTAGCTAAAAGAGTTTACAATACTTTAAATAAAAAAATTGCATTAAATGAAGTACATCTTTTTACAGATTCTCAAGTTATATTAGCATGGCTCAAACTAGATCCAATTAAACTAAATGCTTACGTAGCCAATAGAATTAAATTGATTTTAGAATGCACAGATAAATTTGATTGGGCTTACATAAAAACTAAGAAAAACCCGGCAGATTGCTTGAGTAGAGGAGTCAAACCCTGTGACTTACAAACACATCAATTGTGGTGGTCCGGACCACAGGAAATGTCTAACTCTAATTATAATTTTAGCGATTGTAGTTATGTAGTGCCAATAGACATACCTGAGGTAAAACCCTATGCGTTGAGCGGGACGGCTTGTGCAGTATCATTGGAAGAAAAGGTATTTCTTGACATCTTTATTAATAAATACTCCAATATTAATAAGGCACAACGTGTACTTGCTTATGTTTTACGATTTTGTAATAATATTAAAAAGGATTCTATTAAGTACAACCAAAATTTCATAACATTTTCAGAATGTAATAATGCTTTACTTCTTCTTATAAAACATGAGCAAGACAAATACTTTAAAAAAGAAATTAAATACTTACAGAATAGCCAACCAATACAAAATTCTTCTAATATTAAGAATCTTAATCCATTTTTGGACAAAAATGGTATGCTTAGAGTAGGAGGTAGGCTGCAACATTCTGATTTGCCTTTTTCTCAAAAGCACCAAATAATCTTACCAAAGCAGTCTATAGTGACTGATTTAATAATTAAAAATGAACACTTAAAGCTATTACATGCCGGCCCAAGGCTTGTCTTAAGTAGTTTAAAACAACGTTATTGGTTAATAAACGGTTTACGTTCTATCAAACATGTTATACATAAATGTTTAACATGCTTTCGTTTCAAAGCTGCCACAGCCCAGCAACTGATGGGATCTTTGCCAGCTGACAGAGTAACTGTTAGTCGACCTTTTCAGAAAGTAGGAATAGATTTCGCAGGTCCTATCCTAGTAAAGCAATCTCGTGTTAGGAGTGTCATACAAACTAAGGCTTATATATCTCTGTATGTATGTTTTACAACTAAGGCCATTCATTTGGAATTAGTCTCTGACCTTACTACAGATACCTTTATGGCAGGCTTCAAAAGATTCATAGCTAGGAGAAACTTACCATCAGATGTTTGGTGTGACAATCAGTCAACTCACAAGGGTGCCAATAATGAGTTAGCACTAATTAATAAATTGTTAAATTCCAAATCTCATCAAGACACTGTACAAAGTACAGCTTGTAAATTAGGCATAAAATTTCATTTTATACCTAGTTACTCACCTGTATTTGGAGGACTATGGGAAGCAGCTGTCAAAAGTGTAAAATATCACCTTAAAAGAGTACTAGGAAGTCACATTCTCACCTATGAACAGCTGTACACCGTACTCGTCCAAATAGAGGGAGTATTAAATTCTAGGCCGTTAACACCAATGTCTTCAGATGCAGATGATTTGTCATTTTTAACCCCAGGTCACTTTTTAACTGGAGCACCGTTGAACTGCATTCCAGAACAGAATCTAACAGATGTACCAGAAAATAGACTCAAGTTTTGGGCTAAATGTACTGCACTAAAACAACTGTTCTGGAAACATTGGTCAAGGCACTATTTAAATGTATTACAAAATCGTCCTAAATGGCAAAATAGCATGCCAAATGTGAAAGAGGGAGATTTAGTTATACTAAAAGAGTTAGATACTCCTCCCATGACATGGCCAATGGCTAGGATTACTAAGGTTTTTCCTGGTAATGACGGTAAAGTAAGAGCCTTAGAAGTTAAAAAATCTAATGGCACAACACATAAAACTTCAATTACAAAGATATGTATTATGCCATTAAATTAAATATTGTAAACCAACTTTTGTTGAAATATATTGCAAAATTCTTATTTCAAACTATGTTATTAAGGTTAAATATTGTTAATTTTATAATTAAAACAAGTTTATAGAGTAAACATGTATAATGTAGTAAAACTTTGCAAATGTAAATTATCTAGTAATAATGTTTTTGTACTATTACAATACTATTGTACATGTGCTACTACTATTATATTATAGTATATATGAGTCTTTGTCAACTTAACTTTATAATTATGTCTATAGAATGTTTGATGTCTCTAACAATACATACTTACAACAACAAATATAAATAACTTGCTGTGAACCCAAAGTTGCCTCATACAGTCCGCTCAATATCGTTGTGATATCATCTTGTTGTGGGGAGTATGTTGGAAACATTAAAATATAAAATCTGTATCTATGGATTTTTGACAGCTCTCGCCATTAAATACGTCAATCAGAGAACACGTCCTTTTATTCTGAAAAACCATATAAAGCCCTATTTGCTTCATAGCTTTACAATAGGATTCATCTGTTTAATCTGTGGTTGATATTATGATGATACAGATAAACCATATGCTAAAGTCATAAGGTTAATTTTCATATGACTCAAACAACTGTCGCAGAGATCAATCTATCGTTTTTTAGGTGTAAGAAGAAATCTTCATGAAAACTAAAATAATATTAAAACATTTTTATTATGTAAGTTTATTAAATCACATTGATTTTCTATATATCAGCTTGACATAAGGTTTTGCAATACACAACGACACTTAACAGCCAGGTAGGTACCATGCAGTATTACTACATTAACCCCCATAACCAAAACGAGCTGGTGGCTTTCTGTTGCGTTCCGAACGTCGGAGACTAGGTGACGGTGAGGCTGTGCTCGTGCCCGGCTGAGGCTCTGCGCTCGTGCCCGGCTGTGGCTCATCGCATGTGTTTGTGCGATCACATTGTACCGATGGCAATGCATCACCCGCACAATGGTCTGTTATCGTGACATCCGCTGGTGCTTCGTAACTTGGATATCTCGATCTTAACTGGTCACCATGTTTTCGCTTAACTATTCCGTTTGTTTCAACTTGATAGGAGTATACACCTGTTCGCTGTTTCACCAAGCCCGGTTCGGAGCCCTTACCAGTCGGTTTATTGACCCATACCGCTTCTCCCGGCACATATTGTGGAATTGAAGTATTTCTGTTATTAGCCCTTAATTCTTGATACAGACGGGCTTTTTCTAAGTTTTCCCGAACGTTAGGTTTCAAGAGATCAAATGTTGTGCGAACATTTCTTCCGAACATCAATTCAAAAGGAGTGCGGTTTGTAGACTGTCTTAGAGTATTTCGATAAGCCTTTAAAAAGTTGTTTAGGCGTTGTTTTACATTTTGATTTCCGTCTGCTGCTGCCATTCGTTCTTTAAACGTACGTACTGCGCGTTCTGCGAGTCCATTTGACCTAGGATGATAAGGCGTTGTTTTTATATGTTCAATACCAAGTTGTTTGCAGTAAATTTCAAATTCTTCAGCTATAAATTGAGGCCCGTTGTCTGATACTATATAACGTGGTATTCCAAATGTTGTGAAAATGTTGTCTAGCTTGTTAATAGTGGAACTGGTGGTAGTCGATTTCATCGGAATTACCTCTAACCACTTACAGCCTTACTAATAAAAAGCTACACGCGGTGTACACATCTGTTATACGATAATTGCTACTAATAAAAACATTTTTGACACAAAGCCTGTATACACGTGTTTTAGTTACCTAGGAAATTTACACAGGGCTTACACGGGCCAGGACCCTTGTTTAGTGTTTGTATAAGAACATTATGGCGGATTTCAATAGATCAGCTGTGTCTGACAATCAAGTGTTGTGTCCATTTACTACGGACCAGGCCAACCGCGCAACAAAATGACACCAACGCGCTGGCCCTAAAAAGTCATTTTAGGGCCAACACGACTCAGTCGACTGCGGTCATACTGCGGTCCACGGAACAGTTCATTCGTTCATTGTTTGCTTATAAATGCCTAGTTGCGTAGTGAAAGGCTGTGTTTTATACTGGAGTTATGGATAAAATAAAACAAAAATTTACAATTTATTTGATTTTGATAACTTTATGCAAAATGTTCCGGTAGGTGTATCCTTAGTTTTGAAGTCATTGGCACAGCCATTTGCTTCGTTTGTTGACGTAACATTTATAATTTGACAATGACGTTCTTCTTTCTTCTTCTTCTTTGGTTAAATGGCTACTGTAGCCATAAGCACAAGACAGTTTCGTTCAAAACCACCATTAGCTATTTGAAGCTTTTTAAAAGTAATTTTATTGTTTAATTATTAAAATAAAAATAGTCTTAAGAAAAAGAAACCTGATTTTTATGATATGATTAATATTTTATATAATTATTTTTCAGTATCTTTTGGTGTTTTCACATTTTTCCCCATATTTTCTCCCGTATTTTGAAGTTAGATAGTTTTAGTTTCAAAACGTTCCTAAAAAGTTGCCAGTCGTTTTTGTTTTAACAAATAGATAACTATACAACGCTTACACACTGATTATTAGTAAAGGGAGTGTATAGCAACTGTGTAAGGCTTACACACTGCATAACTATACAGCTGTTAAACAACCGTGTTCCATATTTTTATTAGTAAGACGGTTAGTGTATGCGTCTATTACTATTAACCACATGGAACCGTATATAGGGCCGGCAAAATCAATATGTAACCGATGCCACGGTTCCGGTGGTACTCCCCATGGGTATACGGGAGTCTGTTTAGTGTTTCTCCGAGACTTTTGACACTGAATGCAACGCCTTGAAAAATCGATTATATCTTTGTCTATGTTAGGCCAATAAATATGCAGTTTAGCCAAGGATTGCATAGCACTGATTCCGTTATGTCCATCATGAAGCATACCAAGAATTTCTTTCTTAAGAGTGTTCGGAATACATAACCTTCCATTCCATAAGACAATTCCATCTTCATATGACATCTCATGACGTTTTTCATAAAATGAATGAAGTTCGTTTGGCAGTTCTTTTTTTTCTGGCCAATGACTCGTTATAAACTCTTTAACTTTATTTAGAAGACTATCTTTTGATGTTTGTAGTTTAAGGTTTTTCCGTGTAATTGGAATATTTCTAAGTCTAAGATGTAGTAGATGCGCAAATTTTGGTAATCCTTTTCTTTCTACTTCAGCCATCTCTGTGTTAGATAATGGAAGACGTGATAGCGCATCTGCTGGAGTGTTCTCTTTAGCTGGCTGATAACAAATATTATACTCGTAGCTGTTTAATGTCATTGCCCATCTCAGCAGCCTGTTGCTAGCTACCTTTGGCGTTTCTCGATCCTGGTTAAAAATTCTTTCAAGTGGCTTATGATCAGTTAATAGTGTGAATTTCCTTCCATAAAGATAATGATGAAATTTCGTTACAGCATAAACGATTCCTAAAGCTTCTTTGTCGATTGTTGAATATCGGCGTTCCACATCATTTAATGTCCTAGAAGCAAATGCCACGGGCTTCATCATGTTGTCAAGTTTATGAAATAAAACGGCGCCAATGCCTTTATCAGAAGCGTCACTGCTTACGAAAATTGGTAAATCTGCATTATAATGTGTTAGGGTTTCTGTTGATGTGAGTATGTTTTTTAATTCTTTTATAATACGACTATCGTCTTCTGTCCATATCCATCTAGTGCCCTTTTTTAAAAATCTGTAAAGTGGTGTACATATAACGTGCAACTTTTCAATAAAACGACCGTAGTAAGTTATAGATCCTAGGAAGGATCTTAATTCAGACACATTTTTGGGAAATGGCATGTTTTTGATTGCTTCGATTCTCTGTTCTGTTGGATGTATACCTTCTTTGTCTATTTTGTGACCCAAAAATGTGACACTTTCTTGGAACCATGCACATTTCGATGCTTGGCTTTTTACACCTGCGGCCATTAATCGTTCTAATACTGCTCTTACGCGTCTTATGTTTTCTGACAGTGTTGGAGCTGTTATCAAAATGTCATCTAAATAACAAACCGTTCCATCTAAGCCGCTCAATATTTGGTGCATAATTCTTTGAAATACGGACGGCGCAAATGATATTCCAAAAGGTAGACGTTTATATTGATAGTATCCTTTATGTGTTGAGATTGTTAGATACTTTCTGGAGTCAGGATGTACAGATAGTTGTAAATAATCATCTTTAAGATCGATTTTTGTAAATAATTGACCCCCAACCAATTTAGAAGTAACTTCTTCAAACCTCGGTAATGGATAGTCATCTGTTTGGACATGTCGATTTATAGTTACTTTAAAATCAGCGCATATCCGAACGTTTCCGTTTGATTTCATCGCTATAACTATAGGTGAGGCCCATTCAATTGGTGTTGTCATTGTATCGATTGGTTCTAAAACTCCCTCTTTTACTAAGCGTTCTAGTTCTTTCGATACTTGGTCTCTAAGAGCCAGCGGTACTGAACGAGGCCGAAATGCTTTTGGTTTGACGTCTTTGGAAATATGGATCTTTGCACAATGTCCGTTGATTGTTCCCAGTTTTCCATCAAATAGTGTTTTGAAATTGTTGAGCAATTTATCCTTAAATTCCCTATTAGAGTCGTTTACGATTGACTTCAATGTTGTTCGTTTTTCTTTTGAATTCATGTGACATATTCTTGATCCTTCGGGCATAGGTAAATTGAATTTAAGACACCAGTCCAATCCAAACAACGGAATATCATTTTGTTTTGTGACGTAAGCTTGTAAGGTTTTTGTTGTTTTAAATGCCTTTACAGATATTCTGCATACGCCCAATGTTTCGACCTCCACAGCTGTATATGCAACTAAATTTTTACTTTTTTGAAGTTCAGGTCGACCAATTCTTTTCCATAGTTTGCGTCCTATGACAGTATGCACTGCTCCAGGATCATAAAGCATTTCAACATGTTTATTGTTCAGCTTGGTGGAGACCATGACTTTTGTAGCATGTTGTTGTGAGTTTATATGATAAGTGTTCGTACTTTCATCGCTATCGCTGGAAGATTCAGTATCTTCATTTAAATGTCTTGTTTTAGGTTGTTTTTTTGATAAACACACAGAAGAGAAATGATTTTTTTTGTTGCAGTTGTTGCATATCTTTCCTCTAGCTGGACAGTCAGCCAAATGAGTGTGATATTTGTTGCCACAAAATATGCAATCTTTTTTATTTCTTGATTTATTTTTAGGTAATTTAGATTTTCTTGTTACCTTGTTAGTTGTTGTTTGCTGTTGATTTTGTTGCTGTTGTTGTGTTTGTTTGATGTGTAAGCTTTGAATTTCTGATTGTTCTAACTCATGCGCTGTTGCTATAATCTCTGCTAGTTTTGAGTTATTTGTTGGGTGGCTTCGTATGAGTTCTTGCTGCCATTTAGAGTTATTTATGCCAATAACTAGTTGATCTCTAATACGTTCTTCCAAGTTAGAACCGAATTCACAATAGCCTGCTAGAGATCTAAGTTCCAAAACAAATTTTGTTATAGATGTATTTTCACTTCTATGTTTTGATGCAAACGTGACTCTTTCTGAGAGTACGTACGTTCGTTTTCCATAATACTCATTTAGAAAGTTGACTATTTCTTGAAAATTCTTTTGTATTATGGGTGTGGGACGAAAATGATCTACGAGTACCTTAAATGTTGCAGCGCCGACCCTGGCGAGCAGTAGTTGTTTGCGTTTAATGTTATGTTGCTCACTGCTCTCACCAAGATCGTGAAGTTCTAAGGCAATTTTAAATCGTTGAATATAATATTCCCACTCTTCCTTTTCAACGTCGAACGCCTCGAAATTGAATTTTTGAGACATCTCGTCGCCAAATAAAATAATATTAAAACATTTTTATTATGTAAGTTTATTAAATCACATTGATTTTCTATATATCAGCTTGACATAAGGTTTTGCAATACACAACGACACTTAACAGCCAGGTAGGTACCATGCAGTATTACTACAAAAACGGTTTATCTATGCTCAATAATAAATCAATGTTTTTTTTTATACCACTTAGGTGGCAAACAAGCATACGGCCCGCCTGATGGTAAGCGGTTACCGTAGCCTATGCACGCTTGCAACACCAGGGGTATCACGCGCGCGTTGCCGACCCTGCAGAAATCTCTTAAATGTAGTACAAATCAAAAATTTCCCACCAATACTTTAGAGGTATTTTGCAGAAAAATGCGACGAGTTACCGAATATTCTTTAAACTATCCATATTTCACGGAATCACAACTGGAGGAATCGTTTGTGCCCAAAAGATTCCTCGAAGATCATAGAGCATGCACGGGAGCAATGGAACAGAACGCTGGATGGAATATCAACGCATAACACCCACTGAATTCATGAATATATTGACTTTTACAAATAAAAACCGGCCAAGTGCGAGTCAGACTCGCGCACCGAGGGTTCCGTACAGACCTGAGTATTTGATATGAATTTCAATTTATGACGTATTAAAAAAAAACTAATTACTATATCTCGTTCAAACCAATTTTCGGTGGAATTTTGTATCGTAATGTACCTACATCATATATTTTTTATAGATTTATCATTCTCTTATTTTAGAAGTTACAGGGGGGGGGGAAGTGTCTCTCGCGCAAACTATTCTGTTTAGTTTTTCTTTTTAGTTGAAACCTCAATACCTACCATTTTTGAAGACCTATCCATAGAAACCCCACACTTATGGGTTTTAATAAAAAAAAAATAGTTTCAGTTCTTAGTATGGGGAACACCCATTTTTTTTTGTTTTTTTCTATTTTTGTGTGAAAATCTTAATGCGGTTCACAGAATACATCTACTTACCAAGTTTCAACATCATAGTTCTTATAGTTTCGGAAAAAAGTGGCTGTGACATACGGACGGAAAGACAGACAGACAGACATGACGAATCTATAAGGGTTCCGTTTTTTGCCATTTGGCTACGGAACCCTAAAAAGGCTTCGAGAATTTTCACTCACAAATATGTCACTTTGATTTCAATTCGTGAGTGCACCGTTTGATTTTGTTATTCATGAATATATAATTTAATCATAATTTTATTGACTTTGTTTACATTTATGTGGCGAATATTTGACTTGGACCAAAGTTACCCTGGCAAGTTGACTTAAGTAATAATTAATTCTCAGTCGAATTGGTAATGTGTTGATTTGGGATCTTGTCCAAACAGGAAATAGTCAAATATAATTATAAATTGTATTATATATCTTTGGTTTAATTAATAAAGGTCTCAATGTGGATCCTCGATAACCTAATAAAAATGTTTCATACCGCATTATAGACTCACTATAGTGTGGGGCCTAATAAGTTTAATAGTTGTGTTTGTCTTCAACTTAAAATCATCTAACTTCATAAGCATTTTCTTGCTCATAAAGTAAAGTCTGAAATAAAGTACTTAAATAAATATATAAGACAAATGAGTCGATATTGAAACATTCGTACGTGATTCTTGGTCGTTTTATTTTCTTAATTGGACGAATTTGATAAAAAAGACACTTGCAACACACGAAGCATCTCTCACGCGTTACCGTGTCCCTCCCTCCCTAATGAGCTTTGGCGTCATTACTCACGCGCAGGAATACGGCTGTCGACCGACCTTTTCCCTACCCTATGAGCTCTGGTGACGTTACTCACACGCAGGAACACAACTTTACACAACATAAAGTTATTTGGTTGCGGTCTGAAAGGTGGAGGTACTTCCCCAGTCGAGCTGCTCTTTGAGCACACGCTATGCTCTACCTCTCTTGTATATTATACTGTTTTCTTTTTACTTTGTATGGACCTGTGTTTGCATACAATCTCACCATAGTAAGTGATTATGTGGCCGAAGGTGGTAAGCATACAAAGCCTAGAAGGAACTGGCTCTCAAGTGCAGCTGTCGGAACACACCGATAGGTGCTTGGCGGGACCTCTCTGTATGCGACGTCACTACCACTCATCGCCTTAAAATTCGCGTTTGTGAGACTTTAATATGGGTTTAAGTATCAGTTTCATAACATAATAATCATGCTCTAAAACGAGAAGATTCGTCGTATAATGATTAAGTCACTTAAGAGGGGTTCCTAGCTGCGAGGAATTTGAAAAATATGTATTTGAAGAAACTATTGACGTCGCGCTATGCCGCTATGCCATGCGCTATGTGCGATAGGGACATCTGCAGCTTAGACCGATTTATTCACAAAAAAATTTACGAAATCGACGTTTCGTTTTCCCCATTTTCCTCCTCGATAACTGAGCCGATTCAATTATTATTTACATAAAAATTTTGAGTAAGGGGTTATCTAGGTCCCTATTACTTTCTTTTATGTTAAAATCTTTTCGAATTTGTCTGGTAGTCCTTTTAATCATGGCGGAAAAATAGGGCATTTATTGTAATTTTTGGAGGGCCATTATTTCTTTAATTGGTTGCTGAAAAAAAGGAAGTTACAGAAACGTGTCCAAAGCAAAACTTGATTATATGAAAAATGATGACTCTAGAGGCATTATTCAGGAAGTAAACATTGGATTACATTTGTATGGACTAATCGCAGCCCAACTCCCGTCTTAATACGCGAGTGCTAACTGAGTTACGACGTGAAAGGTTTCGTACGAAGGAAAATTAACGTTAAATTACGCTGGCATATTCAATTAGTCACCATTCTCAAGTACAATTAACATTTTGCAGTATCACTCTGGTTTATTATGGATGCAATTAGTGTTGGGCGAAACTAAGTTTTAGCATGCTTTAGTTTAGATCAGTTTTACCTTGCTTTTTGCTTGCATCACTTTGAAGTGAACTCTTCGGTCGAAGTAACTCTGTGCTGTTGCTATTTCTTCTACATGAGTAATTGCTATCTAAGTTAGTGACTGAGTTAAAGGAAATTGCATTTAATTTTAGTTTTAACATCTAAAGCTTCTTTAAGCTGTAGTGACTTCGAATGCCGTGAAAAGGGTTCAAATCTTACACGAGTTTTCGGCGATGAAAACCAAAAAAGCTGTAAAGCAGCTGTCAAAAATAATTTCTTTAAATTAAAATTTAAATTTTGTTTACATTCTTTATCTCGTCTCGTTGGCTTACCTATATGTTTAGAGAAATGGAATAGACATCCTAACTAATATTGTAAATGCCAAAGTTTGTTTGTTTATTTGTCACGCCTCAACTACTCAACGGGTCATCATGAAATTTGGCATGCAGAAAGCCTATGGTATGGTAGAATATAGGCTTCTTTTCATCCCGGGAACGCGGGTGAAACTGCGGGGGACAGCTAGTATTAAGATCACTCAAGCAAAGATTATATCTATTACTACAGCGTCTGATGTTTTAAGATCTCATATACATTTTAGGGGTGACCATTGTGAATTTAAATGAATATTTCTTGCGTTTGATTTTATTACTTCAATTTCAAGCGCTATCTACTTTTATAGCGACTGAAATTTACCTAAACTAAATAGTTTTCTGAAAAATATTTTCTTCCATACATTCTAACGTACTTTAACACAAAAATTATTCAGTTGAGGCTGAGTGAAATTGCAATGAGCTCGAGGTAGGTCTTCAATATAAGCCGTAACCACCTTCTCGATAGCATTTAACCCTGAATTATATTATTGACTAATATGCCCACGGAAAAGAGAATACAATTATGCCTTTCGCCTAGAATGGCGAATGGCGAACGGCTCCTTGTCCTAAATTACATAATTTTTAAGCATATGTAATTTGCAGTAGCTCGGGCCTTGAGACGATCTTTTTTTCGATGGCAAATGATATTCCTTTTAATGTAAAGCCTAGACATTCATAATATGTGTAGTAGTGAGCTTTATTCATAATTAGGTCATAGCAATATTGTTATTCGATAGTTGAAATTTATTTATTTATCTTGTATCTTGTTGGTATTTTTTTTGTTTTTATGATTGCGTATTTTATTTTGTAAAATATTTGGAAAGAAATAGCCAATATTGTCAGATTGTCCAAAAACATTTTTTATTTAGATCTTGCTGACTTTCTTTTAGTTGAAAGCCGACTTCCGAACTGCTTGTAACTTCAGTAGTACGACCTTCATAAGTACATACTAGAGCCTAAATTGAATAGACTTTGACTTTGGAAATGTTTGTTTCTGGGATTATTTAATTGTTTTAGTAGCTTTTCGTACTGGGTTTAATTTAGGAAAAATGCTGTTTTTTTCCATTCTTTCTTATATTCCTTTACGTTACAAAAAGATTTTTTCAGAAGAGTTTTTATTTCAATTGTATGACCGGTAGTTAGACTGCAAAACAATCTCAGTTAAGGACTTATTCTTTTATAATATAGCTACGAAATTTAAATCTGAATCAAAATCAGGTGTAAATAAGTGTAATTATTCATAATCGCTTTTTAACTAAATCAGTGTAATAGTCCTCCATCTCACTCTTTCGATCACTAAATTTCACGTGTCAGATAAAGACTTCAGAATTTTAGCTAATCAACGTTTGATAACTTTATTATGAATAAGGGGGTACAAATCTAAATGTTAAAGCGTTTCTCAACTAACCTCCATCTGCAACCTGTTTACACTTTTTGCAGAATCACGAAGCCTATTGACAGCAATCCATCTGAGTTGTTTATATTTACAAACGAAAAGGTCGAAGCATTGAATTATTATACATAGAAACAAAGTACACGCGCGAAAAATCATCCATTCAATTGAACCCATATATGGCTTCATTTGACCGCCGCGCTGTCAGTGTACTGAGTGACGTTATAGTGAGTGCAGCTCTCAGAAAAATAATAAATATGACGGTTTGTGCAGTTAAATTGTGTCATAATTCATCAGGGAAGAAAGATAAGAATCCTGATGTAACATTCCACAGGAAAGCCACTAATTTTATTGCGTAATTCATCTAAAATAACAAAATTCAAAAATAAATATACTTCACTCAGATTTCGAGCAAAGTGTTGCCAGCTGTTTGTATGCGAATTTGCGTTGTTTTACGTAATTGATACTGAATTTGTTGTTATTATAGTGAGTCCGATACCTAGGCGACTAACTGTCCCCCGCGGTTTCACCCGATTCTTGGGATAAGTAGCCTATAATACTCGGAATAATGTAGCTTCATATAAGTAATAATTTCGCTGATTCGAAATTATTTCACACTGCTGGTAGTTTTACACAGTTGTAGTTTTACAGGTAGTTTTTTTTACAGAGATTAACCCGTTTAAACAAACAAACAAAAAACTTTTCCGCTTTATTGTATGATAACACAATATGCCAAGCCCTCTGCTTTTAATCCCCGTCTTCAGTTTTACTCATCCAGCTGTCATTTTAATGGACTTCAAAAAAGGTGATGATAAATTTGACACGTATGTATGTAATATTATTGGAACTATAATATATTTACATATGTATGAATATCTATCAGGGCTTCCAAACAAATATACTGAATTTCATAGGAGTGTGTATGTATGTTTGTCCACGCATATCTCCGAAACTATTAATAGTAATAGTTTCTTAGATTCAATTATTGTTACCATCTTTTTCTATTTGCTTAAATTTACTTAATTAATTAACTAGCTTAATTTTATAGGCTTTTAAAATTTCAATTGTATGTATTGTGTTAATGGTAATTATCTAAATACCTACATACTACTTAATCTTCTTTTTCTATACAACCTATGACATAACATATATGAAACCTATAATTACCAAGGAAAGCTACAAATTGTACGATCGTTCATAGCTCTGCACATTGTCTTGGTTTATTATGTTAAAATACCCGACATAAGTACTATGAAACATAACCATTAAACTAGTAATAAATAAATAACAGGCCTGTGTCTATGATAAATTAACTAAGATGCAGAACTTTTTAAACTATTTAGTAAATTGTATGAATAGGTATTTACTTCCAATTTCACTAGTAGACGAAATCGGAAGGTTAATTTTACAGAAAAAATTCGTTTAGCTTGCAACATTACGCGTGCGCTTGTGTGCGTGTCAGCGAGTGTAATTATATGGTACTCCCGCACACATTGGTTGTCAAGTGGCTTACGTTACGCGACGATTTTTGTTCGATACTTCGGTTCTAAGCGTAATAATTCAATGGGTCGAAGATTGTATACGAAAACAACTCTGCCTTCCTTAACAGAGAGGTTTGATTTTTGCTCTCTCATTTCGATTAAATGTACAGTCACGGAAATTAATTTATTTTTGGGATCAGTCATCCGTATTATCTTGAGACAATTTTGTCCCAGCTCTCAAATCCACGTTAAAGTGATAAATGATTTGACATCTTGTTAAGGTTTGACTCAATGGAATTTTTCTTTTCCATGGAATTGTTTATTGTTGTATTTGAATTATTTGGTTCAAACTCATTGGCTCGCGGTTAAAAATATAACAATGACATCAATTGTTATAATAGGACGCGCGTCCCTCGCGAGAACCGTCGCGTTAAGAAGGAAGATTTGTATTGATCGCAATCTTTACTCCTTCGTAATCGACTTGTTGCCGTTTCAAATTACTGGCTCTATAAGTTCCTATGTCTATGGCGTGGCGTATCAAAAAGCGCTGTTTGGGGTAGATGCTGATCCTAATCTCATTAACGATCTGTGGCAAAAATTTCTGTGCAAATACAGTATTCATAATTTTCATCGCTACACATAATCCTTCTGCCTGGTTTTCTTGCACAACCGCATTAGGGAGTGAACAATATTGACTGAAATTCAAATAAGGCTTCGCGAGAATGGACGTGTCAATTTAGCTGTTCTGTGGCTCGTCTGGTATGCGAGGGGCTTAATGTAAAATAATGTCAGCAAAGGGCGCCAATTTCATTGAAGTTTACCAACGATGTAAAATACTGACAATGAAATCACACGAAAAACATTTTCTTGTAAAATGTGGCCAAGACCATGCTCGCATTGTCAAAAAATAACTTTTTGACAGTGCAGGCAGATCTCATGTAGAGTTTGTGAACCTTACCATACAAACTTCCATCTCCTAATTTAAAGGGTGGGGGTAATATACTAAAAATCCTGATGTATGTATTTCATTATTTATTACAAGGAGTCCCTATATCAATTTTCAGACTTCTAGCATCAAAATTTGCGGAAGTCTCATACAAATTTCCATCCTCTACTATTCTAAGGATTGCGGGGTAAAAGTATTTTTTTTGTTTTTTTTATTGTTTGTGTACTAATACTAGCTACCAAACTTCAGCTTTCTAGGACTTCAGGAAGTACCTTAGAATTTTGATAATCGGAGTCAGTGAGTGTTTCAGTCAGTGACAAAATTAAGGAACTTTGACTTGCAATAATTCTTAAACTATACTACTGGTTCAAATTTAATGTGATTTGGAAATATATCTAGCTATGTAATGCCCTCATGTTCACTGAAAATTTAGGCTTCTAGTGTTTTCCACAAAGAAGTTACAGGGGTCGAAAACGGCCCGAATTCGCTTCGAGAAAAGGTTGGTACGGCCGTGCCTGCGTTTGATCTTTTGCTCGACTTGGCGGGGCCACTTCCATGCCCACGGATATAAGACATTAGACGGATAGCCGTTACCGAATACTAAAACTAAACTTTATTACCAAACTGGTATAAATTGGGAATGGTATGGCTTGATTACTAGAATATGACCTAAGTAAATATGTAGGCACTTTATTAGTATCGCGTGTTTGTCGACTGTAGGCTTTATTAAATTATAATAACAAACAGAAATGGCTTTATTGTCCGTCTAAGTAAAGCCTGAATTCCGAGTATTTAATAAATCAGATATTGGGAAAATATTATTTGAAACCATTCTCGATTCTTGCCGATATCAACCCTTGGCGTTACCTAAATTTATTTAGGGTCAGCAGTCCTATAGAAAAGACACTTTAAGGGAGGGAATATGAAAAGGAATACGGGATTTATTGACTATTTGATTTTTAGGGACATCGTTGGAGGTATTTTCGTATCGATTTGCAAAATTCTTTTCATGTTTTGAACACAGACATATAAATATGGTTTTGAATGTATTTTTAATAAAGGAGATGGTACTATTAAAGCTCATTTCATTGAATACCATCATTATGTTCCTCTTTTAATAAGATTTATCACTACGTCAAGTTGGTTGATATGTATATTTTGTCGATCGTTGATGAAAACAATTTCGTGCACACGTTTTTATCAAACGTACCCCGTTCGTTCGTTTCACGATTGTTAACAAAGGGTTATTAAAATGTTATCAGTTCTTTGGCCTTTAACGCACCATCTTTTGATAGACGGAGCACTTCTCTCACCGACACCTCTTTAAAGTTTGGTATTTCTGCAAAAATCTACCCTAAAGAAGCATCATAATATCTTACAAATTCTGCAACGTGCCAAATAAAGATGTTTATGAATCCCTTTTCTCGACGTACCTTCCGTTATATTGAGCTCGTCGTATTGCTTCCTGTCTGAGACAATGAGCCACCTTATTACCATATTTCTGGCAACACTTGTATCATATTGCACTTCTTACGTATCATAAATGCACTGAGCATTTAAATAATTATTATTTATGTCTTTGCTAATAGATTTCACAGTCTGAGGACCGGTCCATTTAGATGGCGTACGCGGGTATACAGTTCCAACACGTAGATGGGATATGTTCACCTTGCGGATAATATTTATGGCTGCACTATTATACAGATACGGGCAAAGATGGTTACTCAGACAAAGTGCAAGGACTATTGCAGGAAAGAAGGACACAGACCAAATTACGCTCGCGCCCCTGTAGTGAGCGTGATTTGACCTCATTATTATTTATTATTTGGGGTTAGTGGCTGTTTCAAGTCTTTCCAGAGCTTGTATCACTGCGACCAGACTAGATCTATTGTGATCGTGATTAATTAAATTTCACGGCCGAGACTTGACCTCATGCTCTGTGCTCAAAAAAAAACTGACATAATGGGCATTATGATCATAATGAGATAGGTACCTGAGGCTACCTTTGAGGTACCTAGACATGATGAACAATTTTTTTTTTGGGTTTGTTTGTTAATTTTTTGTAACTTTAAGCAAACTTTTTGAGTGTCACTTATTGATTGGAATAGTGAGCCCTCCAGTGAAGGCATCTACTCATATTTTGTCGCTCAAAAGAAGCTCAATAAAGCTAGAAAATGCTTTTTCTCTTGAGGCGTCTTGTATACTCTTGGCAGGTTAATTTAGCAGCAAGCTCGTTAGGGTGTTTCTCTAGTCGCTGTCGATATTTGCTGCAAGTATTTTGGATTTCTTCCTTCACAGTGTACATATGAAGAAGTTGGTGTATTTCGGTATTTTTTATGAACCAGGGAACTTTTGCTATTACCCTTAGGAACATATTTTACATTCTTTGCAGCATATGATGTTGGAATTAAAATGTAAAATAATGAAAATGTTTTAGTACTTGTTGGCAAACATGCTCGATTCATTTCACCCACTTGTTTCCTTAAGACGACGGGGTATGCTCATAAGGTGAAAGGGTTCCGAGATTGCGCTATTTGTCTCACAATGGGACGTGAAGCGTCACAAGAAATTGAGTTATTTGTAGGTACCGAACTTAATTCTGTGCCCCGTGAACCTCCGCTGTTCTACAGGTACTACCGCCTTTTTAGGGTTCCGTAGCCAAATGGCAAAAAACGGAACCCTTATAGATTCGTCATGTCTGTCTGTCTGTCTGTCTGTCTGTCCGTCCGTATGTCACAGCCACTTTTTTCCGATACTATAAGAATGTTGAAACTTCGTAAGTAGATGTATTCTGTGAACCGCATTAAGATTTTCACACAAAAATAGAAAAAAAAACAATAAATTTTGGGGGTTCCTAAGTGGTATAAAAAAAAAAAAAAAAAAAAAAACTTAGAACTGAAACTCTTTTTTTTTTTATAAAACCCATAAGTTTGGGGTGTCTATGGATAGGTCTTCCGAAATGATATTGAGGTTTCTAATATAATTTATTTCTAAACTGAATAGTTTGCGCGAGAGACACTTCCAACGATGCAAACTTCCACCGAAAAATGGTTTGAACGAGATCTAGTAAGTAAGTAGTTTTTTTAATACGTCATAAATTGAAATTCATATCAAATACTCAGGTCTATACTACCATTTACTTATATACCTACAGATTTGTACGGACCCCGCGGTGCGCGAGTCTGACTCGCACTTGGCCGGTTTTTATTTACTTATTTATGATTGTTTCATAATACGAGACTTTCCTTAAGTGTCTCTAGAAAAATACTTACAGAGTACATATATCAAAGAGATAATATTCTGTTATGACTTAAAGTGCTTGTCTC
Source organism: Achlya flavicornis (assembly GCA_947623365.1). NCBI lineage: Eukaryota > Metazoa > Arthropoda > Insecta > Lepidoptera > Drepanidae > Achlya > Achlya flavicornis. Next base: position 12,843,880 of record OX392478.1, read on the forward strand.
AAGCTTGTTACATAGAGCTCGTAGACGTCAAAAGATTTCAGAGCTTGTCACTTTGATGCCATCAATCGTTAGCTAAAAGACCGATAACCTTTCCACGCAGGAGACATTTTATATATATTTTATCGGTGACTGTAGGTACCTACTGATAACAGATGTTTTTTTCACTAATAGGATGCTACATTATCCCAGGGTGTTATAGGCTACTTTTTTATCATGGGAACGCGGGTGAGACCGCGGGGGACAGCTATTGGTATTATAAAAATAGAATGATCTTATGTAATTTTATAAGTTCATTCTATTAACAACAGAACAAGCGTGGAAAATGGAACCGGATTGGCCACACCTCAGAGTATATAAATACTTACAACTATCCAAAGGAACCCCTACCTCCCAAGCAGGCAATAGACTGGAATCTCCAGGGGCCGCGAAAGCGTGGCCGTCCCAAACAAATCTGGCGACTCACTGTGCTTGACGAAGAGAAGAAGATCGGGAAGTATTGGAGTGAAATCAAGCACGAAGCTCAAACCGATCAGGATTGAGTTTCTGTGGACGCCCTCTGCCCCCTTTAGGAGACACAGGATCATAAGTCTAAGTAATGTAACTTAATACTTATTGACCTAAACCTAACATTGGAACTAGATTATTTGGCAAAAGTATATACTTTCAAACTAACGTATATCGCTCTTCGGAACTAAGGCAATACAATTTCTTCGATCAACAATACCAATTCTATAAAGTGTTCCCAAACTTGGAAATTCTGTAAGATACACTTTAGCAAATGATTATATCATAAATAACTAGGAACTTTCTAGGCCAGAGTGAATAGGTTTCTTCTGGGTAAGCGTGATTCATCTTAGGCTTCGTCATCGCCCCTTATGGGCAGGTTAGTGGCCAAACGCTAGCCCATTTAATTAAAAAAAAATAAAAATACAAAAAAACTTCCACGTTACATATATAACAAAAATCCTCCAAATAAATGTAAGTGCTTCCACTAAAAGTGTTAAAGGAAAGTCGGAAGACTGATCGCCCTTAAATCCCACCCAAACGGAAGAGGTGAGGAAACGGTGAAAATCTCAAGTAAATGTATGGAGCCAATCCATTAGAACCAGTGGCTAGATAAAATAAGTATTAATGTTAGCAATTTTTAACTTCCTAGGCTTCTTGCGAATGCCCGGATGGTGAAAGCTAAGGCTATTCCCACAGGCATGGATTAAGTACGGCAGTTTAATCTGGAGACGCTTAAAGCTCCGGTTCAGTTGTAGGCATCTCAGCTATTCGTATATTAAAACAGTTCACCCGAGCTTACATGTTACATCAAAGTTCTTCGATGGTGGTGAAGTCAAAATAAAAAGGATATGGTAGGTATTACACGAGATTAAATTAGTGAAGTTTCATGATTATGAAATGAAACGAACTATATTTATTTGCATATATCTTTAAATTAAAAATCAAGTGCAACCGTAGAAAAGTGTAAAAGTTTTAGAGAGGTAGAGCGTAGCGTTTATTCGTTCAAGGAGCAGCTCGACTGGGGAAGTACCTCCCATACCTAACAGAATACCGCAGCCAAATAACTTTATGTTGTGTAAAGTTGTGTTCTTGCACGTGAGTAAGGTCACCAGAGCTCATTGGGGAGAGGGGAAAGGTCGGTAACGCGTGAGCGATGCTTCCTGTGTTTCAAGCGTCCATATGGCTACGGTAACCGCTTACCATCAGGCGGGCCATATACTTGTTTACCGACTTAGTCGTATAAAAAAAAAAAAAAAACATATTCCGCCAGACATTCGATTGTAAATTAATTAATTGAAAAAAATACCTGGCAAGTACGAGTCGGACCAGTACACGAAGAGTTTAATAATAATTTAACCTTACTCAAATAAACTGTGAAATGAATAGTAGGCGCATTTAATTTACCTTAATTTTCAACTTTTTTTATTTTTCGGAATTTTCCCATTATTTGTGCTATACACTTCCCACTTGGTCTCATTGTCATTACAGGATTTGATTACTTCTTATTGTACTTTGAAGTCGGTTTAAGTTTTTTGTGAAACAGTTCAATTATTATTTTGTTTGTTATGAGATCCCTATATTGTTTTAGTCTCGTAAGTATTATTCTATAAAATAATCAAAGAATTTAAAACGTCCAGAAGGATAGTCGCCTCTATGACAACATGAAATAAACAAGCCAGAATTGACAGTATTTGACAGCCGTGCGCAGTACGAACTGAGAGCGATTTGCTCAGGGAGCCCCTCAAGCGGAGTGAAATTAAATGTCATGCTTTAGTAAGGCGGATTATCCATCTGGGTAGAGGCACGATGCCCTATGAAAATCTTTGAAAATAATATAGTTTTATCAACAAATATATTCTAAATGCAATCTATAATGTAGACCGACTATAATGTAGATTGGTTTTAGCAGACTGGCAGCTTCTCGATTTTTTTTTTTTTTTTAAAAAAACGTTTCAAAGACTCAATTCCAGTCTTCATCCCTCCGGTCCCCATAGCTCTTTCAGGGATAAAACAATTATTGTGTACCAGTCTGCCGTTAAATCGAGTTAAAACATTCAAAACAATTTGCTTCAAAACTCCCGTTAATTTCTTATGAAATCTAAAACCCAAATTGAAGTTGGACAAGTTGAAGGGTACTTTAAGTTTCACTTTAAGGCTTACCTTTGCTTGACAAGCCTGTTGGTTTGGGAACTTGTTTGGGATTGGTCGTGTGCTAAAATGGAACAATTTTCCAGGTATCATACCTAGCGGACCTTTAGTTTCAGCAAATAGTTTGCGTAAGGGTGCAAAAGCTATCTGATGCCGCGCCCAGACTGATGCAAAGCAAATTGATGCAATGAAAGGTAAATAATTGTTTTCTGATATAAACTTCTTTTGAATACATGGGATTTAAACAAACCTTAGAAATATCTAAATTCAATTACTTCTGTGCATTGACATTGGTAGGTACAAGTAGTACCCAACTTATAAGGCGCGTCGTGAGTCTTCGTTCGCACAGAAAGGAAAGTATGTCCCGAAAATTAACGAAAGAACTTACAATCAATCTTAAACCACTACTATAAGGTTCATAATACACTGCAGCTGTTAGATCCGTCTCGCTCGCAAGTCACGCCCCTCCGCACACATGGCGGCAGCTGCCGACCAATAGCATTTCCCGCGCTTTGAAAATGTGTCTTCTGCGCAGGTACATCGGTAAGCCATATTAGTTGGGTACTACTATACCTAATACTTTCCAAAGAACTTGATCAACAAAATGTAAGTGAAATAACTCGTCAGGTTAGGGACAATACGTCTCGGATCATAAAATAATTCTTCCACGCCATATAGCGGTTGAGCCGTTACTTGGATTCATTGGATGAGCTGCTGAGATATTCCCTACAGTGGAATAACGTGTGTATTTTTTTAACATGGATGCTTATCCAGAGAGTAGAGTAGAGGGCTTCCTCTACCACAATCTCATAGTCGTATGTGGTGATGTGGCCGAACTTGGTAAACAAAAACTTAGCTTAGCTCTGTTTCGTAAAAATAAAATATTCATATATTTTATGGCGATGTTAATCATTTTTGTGTTAATAACGTCAGATACCGTGACGAAGGTCCCGGTTTCGAATGCTACAATGAGCTTGAGCTTTCAGTGAAGGAAAACGTCGTGAGGAAACCATAGCACGATGGTAGTGTACTTTGTAGTACACACGGCTATACATCAAGCTAAACATTTCCAGTATAAGCTGATCTATATCTATACAATGAGAGGTTGGCTGACAACCACCGTCAAGTTGAAAATCTGTCGCCAAGCACCTATCGGTGTATTCAGACAACTGCACTTTGTGCTTACCACCTTCGGCCACATCGTTATTACCATGGTGAGATAGTAGTGAAACACAGGCCAATAAACAGTAAAAAAAATATACTTACTCGTAAGTATACCCATAGTATACCTATTGTTCATTTGTACAAAAGCGATAAGACAGGTTTTTGAATTAAAAAAAAATCTCCATAAAAAAACTGAATTTTGACATGTATTTGCCTTCTTCTCTGTGTTATCTATCAGTGCTATCATCGCCTTTCCAAGATATTATGGTGCGTCCATGCTTGGGGAACCGAGCACGAGCCGAGCCTCGAACGAGCACACTGCGAGCACGATTCGCGTAGCGTGGACGGGCTCGCGAGCCTCGAACGAGCGCGATTGTCAGTTTTTTCACGTAAAGGGATTCGCATCGTGCTCGTTGTAGGCACCATTACAAATGCAATACACAGACCTTAATATATTTAAATCTTAGTTTTAGAACGAACCGATAATAAAATTAGAATGAATGGAAAGAATTTCGAAAAAAGACAACTAGAGCAACATAGAAAAGAAACCGAATATTCGTTGAGAAAAACTTGTTACAGATAACATACGACCTTAGGTTTTCGTTTCAACTTGTACAGATAACAGATAGCTTTGTCTAAATTAGGGTTGTGATACAAAGGACACCAGCGGATATCTATTACCCTTTTGTTTAGGATACCTACGATACTTTTGGATACGTTTGTCTGGATTTATATCTTGGGAGAATTTGAACTCAGATTTATCACAATTTCACTTGAATTGATAGCCACTTCACCTATCGTTTCGTATGAAATAAGTACAGTTCTCTATCATTGGTTTACTTCAATAAAGTTATAAGGATACTTGATGCATATAACACAACATTTAACATTTTGTGTGAAGCGCCTCTAGCGGAAAGCCCAAAACCGTTCCAAGTGGAAGGTAATGGGAGAGGTCTATGATCAGCAGTGGACATCCTTAGGCTGATATGATGATGATTGATATTGCCGGACTAAGCTTATATCTTTTATGGTGCTTCCATGCTACGCTAAGCCAGCACGAGCCGAGCCACTAACGAGCGCGATGCGAATCCCTGTGTTCGTAAAAAAACAGACCGACATGTATTTGCCTTCTTCTCTGTGTTATCTATCAGTGCTATCATCGCCTTTCCAAGATATTATGGTGCGTCCATGCTTGGCGAACCGAGCACGAGCCGAGCCACGAACGAGCACACTGCGAGCACGATTCGCGTAGCGTGGACGGGCTTGCGAGCCTCGAACGAACGCGATTGTCAGTTTTTTCAAGAACAAAGGGATTCGCATCGTGCTCGTTGTAGGCTCATCGCAGGCTCGTCGTAGGCTCGTTCGTGGCTCGGCTCGTGCTCCGATTCGCGTAGCATGGACGCACCATTAGATTTTGACAATGCGCTCTGATTGGCTAAGTTTACACACTAAACATTTAGATATAATGATTGGTTGGTACTGTTATTAATCAGTGCAAAAGCAATTACTAGTTGCGAAGTTGGATTGCTCGGTATTCTACTCTAAAGGGATTTTTCCTCGATGTTATTAACTTATTTAGCACCGACAAAATGTAACATCGTATATCCGAATGTAACATTAAAATAAACATAGCCACATAACATCTCTAACCCTGATGAAGTCTGTTTCTTCCTATCCCAGAGGACCCTACATAGTTGTTAAGACTTGCAGCCTCTATTATATATCGTAGACTTTTATGACGTCCCAAAGCATGTCCAAGGGTTCCTTCAGCGCTCATAATGAAACCTTTTTCGAGAATTTGTAAGCAAAAGTAATCCACACCAACACAAATTACTTAGACTCCCTCTCCGAATGTAGGGTAAGGAAAATAATAAAACAATTTATTGTATACCATTAGAGCTTGGATATCTCTTTTAGGCTGTCTTTATTACCCGTTCAAAGGGCATTAAACTATGTTTGCAAGTCAGGGGACTCAATTTTAGGGAGTAAAACAATGTTGAGGATTGTCGTAGGAATAAGAAAAGTTTTAAAGAACCGAGAAACAAAGATTTTGTAGCTCTGTATAACTGTTCTTGTTGTAAGGAATTAAGTGGTAGGTAATAGAGATGAGTTAAGGAAGTATTTCTCCTACAAACTGCTTCGATCGTATGAGGGGAAAAAGTTAAAGAGAAAAGTCCTCTGGAACATAAATTGATATAAAAAAGTGCAGGGTTACCTACTTTTGACAACATAACTTTGAAACTGTCATATCAATTTATTATTACTAACCCACCCCGGCTTCGCGCGGGTGCAATGTCGTGTGGTATCAGCCCGTACATTCACGGTATAGCGAATACTATTTCTTGCCAATTTTAAATCTGTGATATTTTTCAAATGTTAATGTTAATTATTTGCTGTAAAGGGCAAATTTTATCTACATTAAATGCCCGTTGTAACTAACTTATTTAATTACATAAGGATTAATATTATATGGGTCAAAATAACTTCGAAAGTATAACCCACAAAAAACTTAAATCTCAGTCGCATAAAAATGGTTACTGTGGGTTATCCATAGGATATAGACATATAACATCGCGGACTTTTTTATAGATATTTTTAAGATACACAATTCCGTAGTACTTCATTTTAATATATCTCATAAAGTTCAGCTTTAGTAAAGAAAGCGCAAAAAAATCTATGTGTTTACGAAACATTGACTTTTTTTATATGTTCTGTATATATAACATATATGTATTATGTATATAAACCTTCCTGGGAAAATTATCTAACTGATAGTGAAAACGCATCAAAATCCGTTGCGTGGTTTAGAAGGAGTTAGCAGACAGACGCGGAAAGCGATTTCATTTTATACTATGTAGAGATTTACTGCCCCGTTTTCAAAACATGATCACAAGCTTGCCAAATCTTCATCATCAGCCTATAGCAGTCCACTGCTAGACATAGGCCTCACCCAATGCGCTTCATCTCGCCCTATCTTCGGCTCGACGCATCCACTTCCTACCAGCAGCCTTTTGCAGATCGTCACTCCATCTCGCTGGAGGGCGCCCTACACTACGTTTGCCGAGACGCGGTCTCCACTCAAGAACACGTTTTCCCCACCGGTTATCGGTTCTTCGGCATATGTGACCAGCCCACTGCCACTTCAGCTTGCTAATTCTATGAGCTATGTCGATGACCTTGGTTCTCTGACGGATCTTATCCTTCAGAGAAACTCCGAGCATAGCTCGTTCCTTAGCTCGCTGAGCGACTTTGAACTGGTGCACTAGCCGTACCGTGAGTGTCCACGTTTCGGCTCCGTATGTCATAACGGGTAGGACACACTGGTTGAAAACCTTCGTTTTCAAACTCTGCGGTACGTGTGACGAGAAGACCCTACGAAGTTTCCCAAACGCTGCCCAGCCCAGTTGGATCCTTCTCTTGGCTTCCATCTCAAAGTTGTTTCTACCTAATTGCAGAATCTGCCCGAGGTAGGTATATTACTGAACAACTTCGAGATGATGGCCATTTACGACGAATTGCCAAATCTTAGCTCTCTCATATTAAGCTCGCTAATCTCACATTATGCAGTCCGAGTGTACTCTAATAAGTTTTCATAAATGCTAAAGTTACCTATGTGGACCCTATGTGACAGCTTACAATGTTCATTTGTGCCACTTGGGTAGTAGGTACTTCTGTTTTGTATTGATTTTAAATTTTACTTTTAAAATAATAATTTTATGTTTTTCCTTGTCTTTACTATTTAATTGTAAAAATATTAGTTAAGGGAAGACACTTATTAGCACTCATCACTCACTTACATTTTATACATAGACTTTTTATGAAAACGAATAAAAAAATTAATATTTAAGTCACTTTTCTATTATTGCCGCTTCTAAATTCCCTGTTTAAAAATACATGTGTTCAAAAGCACCAGTTCCATTTCCGGCTATCCAAATTAATCTCTAATTTGTGCCCTACATTCGGCTAACAGAATTACCGTGTGTTGCCACACTCCGTCTCCTAATTACATTAACATATCGACACACAGATGCTCTGACCCGTTACTTAAGGTTCGCATTAAGCTTCATTAGGGTATGCTGAAATTCATTCAGTAATTTATGCGTTGAAAATTTGGAGTATCAGCTTAATTTCGTTTTTTTTAATCATGTTTTATTTTATTTCAGTACATGAATCTATTCATTAGTTAATAAATAAATAAAATAATAAATAAATATCCTGGGACATTCCTCACACACGGTCATCTGATCCCAAACTAAGCAGAGCTTATGTACTATGGAAACCAGATAACTGATATAATACATATACTACTTATTAACCGACTTCAAAAAAAGGAGGAGGTTCTAATTTCGGTTGTGTTTTTTTTTTTTTTTTTTTTTATGTTTGTTACCTCATAACTCCGTCGTTTATTAACCGATTTGGAAAATTCTTTTTTTGTCTGGAAGGGTACACTTCCCGTTTGGTCCCATTGTCATCAGATCAGGATTTGATTACTTCTTAGTGTACTTTGAAGTCGGTTTAAGTTTTTTGTAAAACAGTCCAATTATTGTTTGTAAATACATACTTAATATACATAATTACACCCAGACTCAGGACATACAGACCTGCGGCGCAATAGGTGGTATCTTCACCAGACTCTTAACCAACTGCGCCAACTGGCCCGTCAAACATATATAATACCCGTCGTATATAGCGTATAAGTAGTAGCAGTACCTATTAGGAGGGTTTAAGAGAGGTAGAGCGTAGCGTTAACTCGATCAAATAGCAGCTCGACTGGGGAAGTACCTTACAGAATACCGTAGCCAAATAACTTTATGTTGTGTAAAGTTGTGTTCCTGCGCGTGAGTAAGGTCGCCAGAGCTCATTGGGGAGGGGGGAAAGGTCGGCAACGCGTGAGCGATGCTTCGTGTGTTGCAAGCGTCTATATGTCTACGGTAACCGGTTACCATCAGGTGGGCCGTATGCTTATTTGCCGACTCAGTCGTATAAAAAAAAATATATATATGGGTATATCTAGTATACGAAAATGATATTCAGCCGAAAAATTTATCGACAACTAGAAGACATTTTGTTTTCAACTTTGTTGAGGTTATAATTAGGCTGCGATAACTGCTTACCTGTGGGCCGTATGCTTGTTTACTTCCTTAGTAGCTTATTAAAAAAAAAACGCGTGGTTACTATGGACCACCAAATGACAAAAGGTGATAAGTCTGGATTTGTTGGGTTTTATTCATATTAAATAGTTTATAATTACTATGTGTAACAATCTAGCAAATTTTGTGGCTTGCTATCACTTTCAAACAATCCAAAAGTATGAAAATTTTCAAACCGTTATAACAAGTCACGGAATGATCCTACAACTTTCGTGACAGAGACATACTTATTGAGACTAAATTATTTTTGTTGTAAACAACAGAATAAGCACGATTACCGTATAATAGCATCGATTTACCCTGATATCTGAAATCATACCGAAAACATCTCGATTTGCATGCAGCAAATCCAAACAAGGGCTAATGGAGGCTTTAAACATTCAGGGTATGTCTATAATCATTACCATGCGAAATAAAACAGCAACCCTAGCGGGAAATCGTTGAATTAAATTTACCATACAAAATCGTTGATACTTATTAATATCCTAATTGTTGTTTTTAGACCATTCTTTTTATAAAAATGTACCAATACATTTATTACTAACTCGGCAGACACAGAGATTCGACCGTTCTGTTACAAGTTAAGTATTTTTAAATTTTTAACCGACTTCAAAAAAAGGAGGAGGTTCTCAATTCGGTTGTAAGTTTTTTTTTTTTTATGTTTGTTACCTCATAACTCCGTCATTTATTAACCGATTTGGAAATTCTTTCTGTTTCTTCCCATTTGGTCTTCCCGTTTGGTCCCATTGTCATCAGATCAGGATTTGATTACTTCTTAGTGTACTTTGAAGTCGGTTTAATTTTTTTGTAAAACAGTCCAATTATGATCACATTAATTCAGCCATTTCCACGATATTCATATATAACACTAGTTGATCGTTTGTTACACATAATTCAGAGCATTCGGTTATTATACGTATATTTTTTTTAAATATGTATGAAACAAAATTCAGTATAAACCGGCTAACATCGAAACCCACTAACAGCGTACTAGAAAAATAGAAATAAAGACGTTCAAACTTTGCAGCGCTTTAAAATCAGTTTAACGGTACAAGTGTCCCCTCATACTTTATAATTTAAGGGCCATTACCCGCACTGTTCTCGGTCTAACGTGAGGAAATATAAGTTTGAGATGCGCTGGAACTCCCTCGGATGAATAATGGTCCCAGGAGATGTTAACACGAAGTGATTTTGGGTTATGTTTAAGTTGGAATGCCAACTTTAGAGAATGCAATGATAGATAGAGAATATTGATAGCTTAAATCTTTTTAGAGGCCACTACATTTACATTTACAGGTGACATTATATTGTTTAATGCTACGTCACAATTCAAAATTCCAAGACCATCATTTTAAGATCTCTACCTTTCTTACCGTAGCGTTTATTCACTCAAAGAGCTCGACTGGGGAGGTACCGCCATCTTACAAAATACCGCAGCTAAATACCTTTATGTTGTTTCCTGCTCGTGAGTAAGGTCATCATTGGGAAAAAGGAAGGGTCGGTAACGCCTGAGTGATATCTCATCCTGAACAACTAGAACCTCAATATCCTGGCCATTAACAGAACGTTGCTCATTCCCCTCCCTAATTTACCCTGACATATCAAGATTCCCTAAATCAGTTACAAGTAGCTGCCTCGTAGCAACTAAATTGAAACGTACGTCAAACATTCTTTCCCCTGTTCGAGACTAATAAGTTGTTGATGTAGAGATAGGTAAATTTGTTGCAATCAATTTCAAACAACCTTTTTATTGGAAGAATTATTTTAATATCGAAAATTGTTTCATTTGCAATGTAGTCTGCTTATGAAAGAAAGAAAGAAAATACATTTATTTATCAAAAATCGACGCACATAACATAAAACTATAGTTAAAATAATTGAACTGTTTGACAAAAAAAAAAGGATTTTCCAAATCGGTTAATAAATGACGGAATAATGACGTAACAAACATTAAAAAAAAATAAAAAAAATACAAGCGAATTGAGAACCTCCTCCTTTCGGTTAATTAAAATAATAAAAACAATAGCATGCAGTTACAATAGTAAGCAGAGAAGCGCTATAATAAGGCCTGTGTTTGACTGAAATCTCACCATGGTAAGTGATGATGTGGCCGAAGGTGGTAAGCACACAAAGCCTAGAAGGAACTGGCTCTCAAGTACAGCTGCGGGAACCCAACGAAAGCTAGTTGACAGGCAGGTGGGTGGTTACTACAAAGTACCCTACCACCGGGCTATGGTTTCCTCACGATGTTTTCCTTCAACGAAAGCTCAAGTTTTAAGATTCGAACCCGAGACGTTCTTCAGGGCATCCGCCGTCAATACAACTGAGCTATCATCGCATTAAAACAAACTGATTGCTACAAAATTACATACAAAGAACGTTTATTTTCATCCCATGACAGTTGAATTGTTAACTATTGTAGGTGTCACGTGGGGAGTCAAAGTCTAGACATCAGTTTGCGTAAATGACAGTGACAAATGAAATGGCAATTTTAAACACGTTGCTAGTGAAACAACATCACGTTTCAGAAAAAAATACGGTCAAGTGCGATTAGAGCCAGAGTTATGACAGAAAAGAAAAAAATGCCAAACTTACTCAGTGACCAAAAAATATTAAAAAAAAATTACCTTGCTCAGTTTCTTCCCGGAATATTGTCAGTTGAAGGCTGAGTTCTGAACTGAGTGTTACCTTCAGCAAATTTGACCTTCATAAGTGCCCTTCTGGGGCCTAATTGAATAAAAGTCTTTGACTTTTGACTTTGACTTTATAGTACTACACTGTATTAAAACTTGCCGCAAACATAAGTTTGCCGAGTAATAATTCGACATGGGATTTGAAATTAATCAGTTTCAGGTTTTTTTCACTCTTGTGTTTCATTTTCTAGATTGTTAGTAGATTGGAGAGAGTATATTGTTACAAGACTTTTACTGTGGAAATACACTGTACTGGGGATCTTCTTGAGTTGGCCACACATATTTGGGCTTTCATCTAAAAAAACCGTATGTTGTTGACATTTCGGTATGTCAACAACAGCATCCTGACAAAAAAACAACAGCGTTTAGCATCCTGATTTATAATGCAGACAGCAAGGGCGTGAAACTTGCTTCATTTGTCTGTGATTCCAATCTAGGGAATTTCAAGGCCACATCATCAATTACCATGGTGAGATTACGATCTAACACAGGCCTATACACACATTGAACTATTACTACTATGTATAGAGAAGCTATTATAAGCAAAGGTTATGTCCCATTTTAGTCAACTGAATTTCACGGCGCTTACGCATTTCGTTCATCGTTCTATATGGTTCTTTAACAACAAGTGTGGCCGGATGGCCTCACTTGAACGGAACATAGTTGTGATGTGTGGCGTCTTCTCTATACGTAATAATAATAGCTCAATGTATACACAGTAATAAATAAAAGATTTTGTAACGTGGTGAGCCATACTTCGGAGGATAGCTACAGGTCGGTTAACTTAAGCTGGCATGTTCATATAGTACCCACACTTATGCAGATTCACGATACAGTATGTTTTATTACATTATTGCTTCTAATCAATCAGTCAATTCCAGCGGACGAATGCAAAAAAATACCACTATATTTATGAGCTGTAGCAAAAGCAAAACAGTAAATGCGCGCGAGAGAGACGGACAGATTTTTCATAATTTGAATTCAGTGCGATGCACGCCGCGCGCGTACTCTACACAAGCCCAACGTGTAAAAGTGTTGAACGTGCCAGATTTCGATAATCGACCTGTAGCCATTAACAATGAACAAAGGATTTAACATTTTGCTTTAATTTAAATAAAAAGCCTTCAAATGTTTTTCAGATAATGTTAATGAATGTCAAAATCATTAAAACTTCGAACAAAATCAAATGAACTGCAAAAGTAAATTCAGAGTTTATTTTATTCTTTTAACTCAATGAATTTAAGTAAATTAAGGTGATTACATTTCTTTTTCAAATGACTACAAAATTACATTGAAAGTATTCAAATATATGAAGGGGAATAATTAAATAAAACATTCTTATATAAAAGAAGATAGGTACTGGCTAATTGACAAATGCACGCACAGCTTGAATCGTACATTAGTGGAAAGCGTCGAGTGGTACGACCTCCCACTAGATGGGCCGACAACCCTGATCGGCCCAAGTCTGCTATTACAATATGTATTCCAATGTACTATCAGTGGTGTGTAAAATTACAGATTTTACAGTTTACTAATTCAATAAAGTCAAAAACCATTATGAATTTTGTAGACAACGCACATTGTGGTGTAATGGGATCGTGTCAGAAAGTCATAATGTCATTTTTAAGTCGGGACGCGGACTGCGATAATTCCATACAAATGTATTCCCCTGTTTTCTTCCTGAATAATGCCTCTAGACTCTAGAGTCTAGAGCAATCATTTTATTTTCATATAATAAGGTCTGGTTGGGACATGTCCCTGACATTTCCTTTTCTTCAGTAACTAATTAGTAAAGAAAATATGACCCTTCAAAAATTACAATAAATGCCCTATTTTTCCGCCGTGATTAAAAGGACTACCAAACAAATTCAAAAAGTTTTGACATAAAAGAAAATAAGAGGGACCTAGACACACCCTTTCTTAAAATTTTAATGTAAAAAAAAATTGAATCGGCTCAGTTTTCGAGGAGGAAAATGGGGAAAACGAAACGTCGATTTTGTAAAATAAATTGTACATAAATCGGTCTGAGCTGCATATGTCCCTATCGCTCTACGGGGGCAGGCTTGAGGTAGCTTACAATAGCCGACTTGGGCCCCTAGGCAAAGTCGCTGTCGCTGCTATTTTCAGCAGCTCATCTTTGAACCCAGAATTATGAGTTTCACCACAGAATAATTCAAAGTCATTTATTCAATTTAGGCCCTAGAAGGACACTAATGAAGGTCAAATTTACTGAAGTTACCACTGGTTTGGAACTCGGCCTTCAACTGAGAAGAATCCGGCAAGAATCTCAGCAAGGTTAAATTTTTAAAATATTTTCTGGACAATCTGACTATGTTTGGCTCTTTTTCCAATTAATAGTACAAGTACAGAAGACGCTCTGCTTTGATGTCGACGATAGCCGCCTTTTTATTAGCCTAAGCGTAATGATTTATGGCCCAACGAAGTCATCGACTCGAGCGCAAGGTTACTTTGATATATCTACTGTGGTTACACTAATAATTCAACAAGAGTTCACGGGTGAAACCACGGCGCAGAAAGCTAGTAAGTTATAAATAATAATAAACTAAAAGCATCGTTATTCAAACATCATCGTTAAATTGAAAAACTTTCACGTACTTTATTAATGTAATAAAATGAAATATTACTCAGAAAATATGTTGCGGGGCGTAAATAAAAGCAATTTAATATTATATTCGAAAACAATGGCATCCCTTTACGACTTAAAATTAATGTCTATGTTGAAAATTTTGGTAATTTTTCTCTCTGGAATGTTTCATGTAATGTACAGTCAGCATCAAAAGTACTTTAGTACCATTTCATAATAATAATAATCTATTGACAGTTTTAAGTATGATAACTGTGAATTGCGTACACTGTAATAAAGTTTATGCTGATGTCCATTAATTGTTTTACTGATATTCTTTTAATATTGTAATAAAATTTATTTACGTTGAAAATTTATTACACTGTAATTTGGTGGAATGAAAATATGAGGGAAAATGATTTACATGTTTTTTGTGTTATTAGGTAAGTATATTATGTTAAAGTTTTCATCCAACGAGGTTATTTATTACTTTTCATGCTACAATAAGTACATTAATATTGTAATAAAGCATTTCCAAGAAAACTTGCCATGAACCGCCTTGTAATAATTAGGTATATTGTTAAAAAAAAATTTTAAGTCATGTAGGTCTAAAGGGGAGTTAAACTGTCAGAAAATCGCTGTTATTATCTACGATAAAGAACTAATACTTTATTAGATTGAAGCGCTCGTGGTGTAGCATGATTAGCCGATCTTAATCGATCGGCAAAGTTAAGCTACGTTTGTCGTGGTCGGTACCTGGATGGGTGACCGTCTAGTGGTATTTCAAATCGGAGCGTTTCCATGCTTCGGAAGGCACGTAAAGCCGTTGGTCCCGGTTATCACATAATTGTGATAGTCGTTAAGCTAGATGGATGCCTCTTAAGCGGCTTGAAAAATTCCAACAGTAGGTTGACAAGTAGCCTATCTCCACCAATCCGCAGTGGGCACGTGTGGTGGAGTATCGCCCAGTCCCTTTCACCCTCATTTGTGAAAGGAGGCCTGGCTCAGCAGTGGGACATTATAGGCTGATGATGATGATTAGATACAGCCTGAACTTATAATTTATCTATACCTACTAATTAATTATAAAGTTGAAGAGTTTTATGTTTAAAAACGCTGACATCAGAAACTGCCATGCTGATTTTGTGCGATACATAGCACGTATTCAAATATAACGGTTAGGGGCCAACTAGTTTTATTTTAAAAGTCACTAACTAAAAGCTCGGGCTGCATGGGCAGAGATGCGATGACACGCCTGGAAGGCACCTGGAAGAACCGAGGCATAACAGAGAGAACCAAGATGCGCCTAGTCCGTTTCTTAGTTTTCCCCATATTCATGTACGGCGTGGAGACATGGACTATCTTAGCTAGCGAGAGGAAAAGGATTGACGCATTTGAAATGTGTTGCTGGCGGCGAATGCTACGGATACCGTGGACAGCTAAGCGCACCAATGTCTCAATCCTTACACAACTAAAAGTGAAAGATAGACTATCCACTATTTGTCACCGCCGTATACTCCCCTACTTTGGCCACATAGCGAGACGCGGTGATGAAAGTTTGGAAATGTTGGTCGTTGTGGGAAACGTCGAAGGCAGGAGATCACGCGGAAGATCCCTGATAAAATTATTTAAATTCCGCTTTCTTACTACATGTAACTCCAAGTAGGTTGGGCTAGCTCTATGTCCTCCTCTCTCTCTTGCTCGCTAGTCGTTGACGTGTAACATTGTATTTTTTCATTCGAATAATATAATAATAAAACTAATTATCTATTTTAGCAAATGCTCGTTTTATTTTATCAGGTTATGGGCCCAGTGTCGCCAATAATCCGTTAAATTAATGAGTATTTTGTTAATTCTAGATAATCCGATAGTTCAGAACGTCAGAACCTTACTTTTGCAACGGGATCGTCCGGCATTTTGTTTTCACATCGAAGCAATATGATAAAAATGTCTTCAAATAACAATACCATTGCTTTGATTGAAAGACTGACGGGTCGTGACAATTTTGCAAGCTGGAAGTTCGCAGTACAAACATACTTAGAACACGAAGATTTGTGGGACTGCGTGGAGAGCACCGATATTGTAGACACCAAACGGGACAAAAAGGCAAGGTCTAAAATAATATTATTGGTGGATCCTGTAAACTACGTACACGTACAGGAAGCCAAGACATCTAAAGAGGTATGGAATAATCTTTGTAAAGCCTTTGACGACTCCGGCCTAACTCGAAAAGTGGGTCTACTAAAAGATTTGATTACTACTACACTAGAAAATTGTCAGAATATAGAAGAGTATGTAAACCGAGTTATGTCTACTGCGCATAAGCTCAGAAATATAGGATTTCAAGTAGATGAAGAGTGGTTAGGTACGTTGCTACTGGCTGGACTTCCCGTACAGTACAAGCCTATGATTATGGCATTAGAGAGTTCAGGTATAGTAATTAGGGAATGGAAACCGGTTTCACCGAAAACCGACAACCGGTTATTCGGTACGGTTTTGACCAACCAAAAAAACCGGTTTTACATGGCACCAAAACCGGTTTTTCGATTTTTTTCGGTTTTTCTTTCAATGTTTGGAAATACGAACAAAGGAAGATTTGCCGCCTTTTTGTAAACTGAGTGCAATGCATTGAGTATTTTTGTGATGAACTGAAGTGTGTTGATGTGTATTGTGTTGAGCTGGTAAGAAAATAACTTATAATAATGATTGTTTTTATGTTTTTTTTTACAATACTTAGGCAGCAAACAATCGTACGACCCTCCTTATGATAACCAGTTACCGTAGCCTATGGACGCTTGCAACATAACGGTTATCACTCGCACGTTGCCAACCCTCAAACTTTTTGAAGCGGGGAACTCATTCCACAGCCTGAGCGTCCGCGATAGGAAGCTTCTTTGAAACCGCACAGTACGATGGTAGAAGGTAACTGGGCATCAGGTCAAACAATTTCTTCTGAATACAGTCCGTTGGAAAAGAAATAGAACACACATAAGAAGGCAGTCTCTCCTTAGACTAAGGGGCTTTAAAACACTTGTGAGCTCGGGATCTTCGACAATTATAACAGCACGTCGCTGAACTGAGTCTAAATACCAAAGCTGGTATCCAGGTGCCCACAGAAGACAGCATTACTCCACTTGGGCCGGACTTGCGACTTATATAGTTCCAGTCTTTGTCTTGATAAGAAGTACTACTTCGCTCTATTAATCACACTGAGTTTTTTTGATACCTTGTAGATGATTTTGGTGTAACCTTTAGTTGTGGGATGTTAAAATTTTGGATGTTATGCTCCGACTAGCTTGGTGGGTTCTGGGGCAGCAGCAGGCTATAAATGGGCGCCACGCACTTTTGGCCTAAAGTGCGAAAAGGTTGAAATAAAAAAAATAATTTTTCAAAACAGTAAGTAGGTATATTATCAACACAAAAACAAAAAAAAATAGATATTAGAATAATTACTTTGCTCTTCACTTAATTGTATTACAGTTGAATGGGTACTTAAGTTAATAACTGCTTAAGTATAACAACCTTATATAAACTTTAAATTGTAGCTAGTGGAAAATTAAAGTTAGCTTATTTCCGATGAAATTATCAATATGACATGAGTTGTTTGATATTAAGATAACATGAGTAGCGTTCACCTGATAATTTTTGTCCCTGTAGGATGAACAAGGTAGATAACCACTTTCTGTTGTTTAAATCAATTTCAATTACTCGATGTTGTTGACAAGAATAGTAGTTGTAGCGTAGGATAAGCTCAGCTCTCACTCAGCCTCATGCCAGGTTGAAACACCTCAAGTCAAATTTCATCCCAAGCAAAGCGACCGAACACATGTCTGAAATATGCAGAAAAAGAAAGAAAATAAGCTTGCAATGACTGATTGTTATTGAACTAGGCCTGCACTAAAGCTTAGAAACGGATGGAAACCATAAGGAGCATTGCACATGGTGACATGACACGTGGCTTGGGTACCTATATGATACCTAAGAACATAACCAATGCAAACTTACTCGGTCGCTGAAGATACTATATTATTACTAATCCTTTCTGCAAAATACATAGGCGTAGCCTATTCTCAAGTCTTTCTTCTATCTGTAACAAACAATCAAAACGCCATGAGAACACTTGCATCACATTGCACAGAAGCCACTTTGAAATCTTGTTAATATGTAACAATTACAATGCTTACCAACCTGAAATAATAATGCAGATAAACAAAATTAACATACCTACTTATCATGACTTTCTAAGTTGAAAGTAACAAAAACTGAAGAAATTTAATTTGGAATTAATCCAAATTAGACTGAAATCAGAAAAATATCGATACATCATTTACAATAATCGATGATCACATTATCGACCCGACCCCATCTTTCTGGTATAAGAAAACGTACAATTGATTGTCTCATTACAATCATTTTAACAAATTAATCACCCTATTTTTGTGCCATTTCATGTTATAATTTAAATAATAATTAATGATATTAAACAATTCATTAAAATTTCCTTTTTTAATAAATTCCTAAGCATTTCAAAGTATAAGTAATTATGTTTTCTGTTTCCGGTCTAGCCATGCTACTTTCAATGTTTCTATCCACAGAGGCAAAGGTCAACTTTGCAAACATCCTTTATCAAAATAAAGAAAATTAAGTTATAATTCTAAATTGATTGAAAATTAGTTTAATTATTTATTTAATATTTCTATAACTCAAACATTGAAAGAAATTAATTTTGAAAAGTATGTTGTATTCATATTTAATACCTTTTATTACCACGCCATCTAGCAGAGAAAATTAAAGCCAATATCCAATAATAACATGAAATAACACAAGATGGTGCTATGAAACGTGTATCTGAAAATGCAACGTTACATTGGAACAGAACGTCGCTTCAAATATTAACGCGAAGGATCCCAATGCTTTTCGTGATGTTGAGGGACATGTTCTAGAAATAAGGAGCCACAGAAAGTAGACTTTTCGCAACGGTGAATGCGCAGGCTTGCGTGTGACTTAGTCTATTTCAACCCCACTTCGGTTGACTAAACTTAGTCTATTTCAACCCCACTAAGTCACTAGTTTGTGTACTCTCGATTTAATACAAGTACTTCGCGCCTTTTCTCCAATATAGAACGAGGGATATTTGGACGGCTCGTGTAATGAGCGTCCCCTGTTATTTCATCTGCATAGCAATGAATGCTAGCAATAGAGAGTATATCATTAATATGCTGGTGGAACAGTGTTGGGGATAATCCAGAGCCTTGCGGAATGCCAGCATTAATGTCATGCTATCGGAGCAACTACTGTCAACGAAGGCTCTTATGTATGCCAAACAGCAAGCTGACTGATTGGTGTTATTTTTTAACCTTCTGCACGACAACAATGTATCTAAGTAAAACATTCGTATAATCATAATCACGTTTTTGTGTACACGCAAGTTACAATATGACATGTTCATAATATTAAGTGTGAAATTAATACTATAACATACGAAACATAATTCAATAATTTTTTATATACGTACTTCTACTGGTCTATTTTTTAACATAAAGTCATAATATATCATAGCAATTAAAAACCAAGAAAATGTGACATGTTTTTATGATTTCATTCGTTGTAAAATATAATCAAAAGGAAAGGAACCGTGTAGTCTATATAAACGAGTATTATGAATATTATATATAAATATACATATTAATTTACAAAGTTAAATAAACTATTATTTCCATCAATTTGATGAAAAAGAGATGGATGGATTGTGTGAAAGATGATATTAGTAAGAAAGGAGTGAAAGTTGGTATAATGGATAGAATAGACGAATGGAAGAAGCGTACATATTGCGCCGACCACAAATGGTTGGGAACAGGGCAGGCAGATGGTGATGATGAATTTGAGTTTTCTTTTATACTCTCTTCATTAACTTTAACCGACTATAATTCCTCATGTTTTCGATTTTTAAATATTAGGCACGGTTATTACCTATAATTCGAGCTATATAAATAACGTGGAAAAAAAACGAGCGAACATTTAAAAAACCGGTTTTAAAACCGGTTAACTGGTTTTACCTCTCCATAACCGAAAAAAAAACCGGTTTTCATTTTGCCACGGTTTTGCATTCCCTAATAGTAATCTCCGCTGACCTAATCAAAACAAAGCTACTGCAGGAGGTAAACAATCCTGATGCAACAGTCTTCTATATTAACAATAAAATACAGGGCAAGAAATCTTATAAGAAGTCAATTACTAAAGGCCCGCGTTGTTATTCTTGCAACAAATACGGACACTTCAGCAAGGACTGTAAAAGTAATAAAAATAACAAGAAACAAAATGATAACTCAAACTTTGCGGCAGTGTTTTCAGCAACAACCAGCAATGACTCAGGATGGTACATCGACTCAGGAGCTGCTATGCACATGACGATGAATAAGGACTGGATCTACGATGAGAAACAACCTCCAATAAACAGCATCAGAGTTGCTTACAATAAAGAGCTTCAAGTCAAAAGCTGTGGTAAGATAAACATAAATGTAATGCAAAATGACGGATGTACAAGTACTATCCAGGTAAAAGATGTCCTTTTTGTACCAGAGTTATCAACTAATTTACTTTCGGTCAGTCAAATGATTAAAAATCAATGCAATGTGAAGTTCGATAGCCGTGGTTGCAATATTTTCAACAAGAATAATATATGTGTAGCTACAGCTAATCTTGTTAACAATATGTACAGGCTGAATATTGATTCTGTTCAAGCATACATATCAGAGGGTAACACAAATGATATTTTCCTGTGGCACCAACGGATGGGACATCTGAACTTCAGTGACGTGAAGAAGCTGGAAGGTAATGTCGAAGGTGTGAAAATGTCTCCGAACAACAATAACATGATCTGTGTCTCCTGTCTCGAAGGCAAGCAGACGAGACTACCATTTAAAGTAGAAGGTTCCCGGGCAAGTAAGTTGCTAGAAATCATTCACTCCGATTTGTGTGGTCCAATGGAGACAAAATCAATGGGAGGAGCAAGGTATTTCCTTATTTTTATAGACGACTTTTCCAGAAAAGTTTATGTGTACTTACTTAAGTCAAAGTCGGAGTGCTTAGAAAAATTTAAGGAATATAAAACCTTTGTAGAAAATCAATTAGATACGAAAATTCCTGAAAAGTACATAAAAAGAAAAAGAAAATGTCAAAAACTTTTCAAATAATTATGTCAGTAAAATTATGTCAAAAAAAGAAAACAAAAAAAATTTCATTGTCCAGTCATGTAGCGGTAGAGTCAAGAAATAATTGCGAGAGTTTCCGATGGCTCAGAATACTTACCGGAAAATCCAATCAAGTTTGACAATGGTACGTTGCAATTGGTAGAAAGACCTTCTAATGCCAAGGTGATTGTAATATAGGGTTTTTATAATAAAATATGAACCTTCTGGACTCAGGTTCAAGTCAAGGCTATGTGCTAAAGGTTCAAAATAAACTACAACCATTGCCTACAACCGTCTTCCTGTATAGTGAACTAGAAGAGCACATCTTCAAGACGCCGCCAGAGGGCCTCACCGTTCAACAAAACATGATCTGTAAACTTAAAAATCTTCATATGACCTTGTGTAGGCTCCGAGATGTTGGATTGCTAAGTTTGACTCTGTTTTAAAGAAATGTGGCTTTATGAACAGTCTTGCCTATAGATGTGTATATGTAGGCTGTATAAGAGGAATAAAAATATTTTACTACTGTATGTTTAAGACGGACTGCTATTGTCAAAAGAATCTACAGTACTAACCGAAGTTCTAGATGAATTTAAGACATCGTTTGAGATAAAAATATGTAAACCAACAATTTTTATAGGAATGCAGTTTGAAGTATTCACAGGAAAGTCATCTGGAAGGTTTCAGTGACGCTGTCTACGCCAACAACCCAGAGACCAGACGCTCAATAACTGGATACGTTTTTATGAAGAACGGGGCCGCCGTGACGTAGAGCAGTCAACGCCAACAGAGAGTCGCACTCCAAAACTGAAGCAGAGTTTATGGCTGCTTGTCTCGCGACTTAAAAATTGTTTGAAACATTTAATGACTGATATTGGCGAATATCAACAGAAACAGTTTTGTTTTAATATGGATAATCAGAGTGCTATATGTTGCATCAAAAACACCGATAATGTCAAGAGATGTAAACATATATACATATTAATACAATTTTGCGAAAGAAAAGCTTTCTCAGAAGTTAATTTAACTCAGGTATATCTGTTCTGATAACCAATTCAGATATTTTTACGAAAGCTTTGTCTAAAATGAAATTCAATTATTTTAGGGAGAAACTTGGGGTAATTGAAAACCCTAGCATGCTATTTAAGTACATTAAATACTCAGTTTGAGCATGATTAGTGTGCAGTACATAATTTGTAAGAAAGGTTGAAATTTGGTAGGAGTGATAAAATTATTTAAATTCCGCTTTCTTACTACATGTAACTCCAAGTAGGTTGGGCTAGCTCTATGTCCTCCTCTCTCTCTTGCTCGCTAGTCGTTGACGTGTAACATTGTATTTTTTCATTCGAATAATATAATAATAAAACTAATTATCTATTTTAGCAAATGCTCGTTTTATTTTATCAATCCCCTACTCGATGGAAGGATCAACTACGGGAAAAAGGCGCCAAATTCTACGACGTGGTCCAGTTGGCCACTAATAGAATACAATCTGTGGAAATCTTTAATTGGCTTCACAAAATGTCATAATTAAATTCGATTTTTCTTCTTTGTAATAAGCTGTAAATTTCCCTAATAAATAAATAAATAGAAGTAACTGGAGGCAAGCCGTCTACGCTCTATCAGTCGTCCGGTGATCACGATCTTCAGCCATGAAGAAACGACCACACTAAAAGCTAGTTAATAGCTTGGATTAAACAGGGTTAAAAGTATTGAAAAAAAATTGTATAATTCGCAGTTTCGCTTCGTTTAATTAATAATCTCTTTTCAAATTCAGACCCTTCAATTACAAACAAATTAGGTTTCCTTTTTTTACCTTTTTTTTTAAATTCGGTGGCGACAATTTTACATATAAATTAGGAAAAGTACTACTAATAAAAAAGTACCTACTAATAAAGAAAAACAAAATATTTAAATTACGAAACACCTATTTTCTTGTGAGTTCCAGACGCAAGCATTTCCATAGTGGCAAAAAGCTTTGTAGACGTTTTCACTCGTAGGTATCAGGGTTAAATTGACCGAGTGGTGAAATTGGCGCGCGGCCCACACTTCGGCGGTTGGAGGTTAACCCACCTGTGCCGCAAATAAATGAATTGGTTAGGCTACATACCTACATTCCATTTTATTCAAAGGGAACCCTTTCAGACTAGTTTCAGTAAAAAGTGTGTGTTTTTAGGGTTCCGTAGCCAAATGGCAAAAAACGGAACCCTTATAGATTCGTCATGTCTGTCCGTCCGTATGTCACAGCCACTTTTTTCCGAAGCTATAAGAACTATAATGTTGAAACTTGGTAAGTAGATGTATTCTGTGAACCGCATTAAGATTTTCACACAAAAATTGAAAAAAAAAACAATACATTTTGGGGGTTCCCCATACTTAGAACTGAAACTAATTTTTTTTTTTTATAAAGCCCTTAAGTGTGGGGTCTATGGATAGGTCTTCAAAAATGATATTGAGGTTTCTAATATCATTTTTTTCTAAACTGAATAGTTTGCGCGAGAGACACTTCCAAAGTGGTAAAATGTGTGTCCCCCCCCTGTAACTTCTAAAATAAGAGAATGATAAATCTATAAAAAATATATGATGTACATTACGATCCAAACTTCCACCGAAAATTGGTTTGAACGAGATCTAGTAAGTAGTTTTTTTTTAATACGTCATAAATTGAAATTAATATCAAATACTCAGGTCTATACTACCATTTACTTATATACCTACAGGTTTGTACGGAACCCTCGGTGCGCGAGTCTGACTCGCACTTGGCCGGTTTTTTTATATCAATTTATGTACCAGAGGACTTTTCTCTTAACTTTTTCCCCTCATACGATCGAAGCAGTTTGTAGGAGAAATACTTCCTTAACTCATCTCTATTACCTACCACTTAATTCCTTACAACAAGAACAGTTATACCACAGTAGATATATCAAACAGTCGCGAGTCATACCTACGCGCCACGATTTCGGTTCGCACTCAGTTCGCAAACAGTCGCGAATGCGCTGCAGTGACGAACGAACGGTGTGATGGGTTTGTAAGCAGTAAGCGTGCGATTTATGACAAATATTCATTGAAATAATTAAAATAATTACAAGTAAGTACAATTACTTAATATGACAAAGAGAAATTATAGTAGCCTATATTGTGCTGTTTTTGCTTGCGTCAATAACATAATACCTACCTAGATTCATAAATATATAAGTGGCTTGGGTGAAAAAAGTGACTACCTAATCTCTGGAACTAACAGTCGGATTCGAAAAATTCTTTCACTAATAGGAAGCTACATTATCATATCATCATGATAAAAATAGATATGATATCATAGCATATCATCATATCATACCATATCTATTTTTATCACGGGAACGCGGGTGAAACCGCCCTAGACAGCTAGTTTTTAGATAAAATAGCAGACTTGGCACCCTATTATCGTGACTGATGTAAACCTCAATCACATCAGTTTATATTGCAATTGAAAAATCTGATCTAAAGCACAGAATAGATGTATGTACTAACGTAACTAAAGTAACAGTATTGAAAAAAATTGTTCTAGGTGTACGGGCGGGTATTGTAAAGTTGACAATGGTTTTTGTTATGTTTCGATTGGATTATTTGGGCTCCCGTCCCACCTCCTTCCCACACCAGTTTCCTTGGAACCCTTAGCCGTTTGGTCCTTGCCAATCCCCCGGTCTGGGATTCAGCTTTCAAGTATATTTGCTCACGGACTTGTGATAAATATTGTATATGTTTTTCAATTGTTTACATTGCAGACTACTTTTTAACCGACGAAAAAACTGAGGAGTCGACGCGTATATTATTATATATTTTTTTATGTATGATCACGCATAACTTTTTACAGTGTAGTCCGATTTTGATAATTCTTTTTATAATATAGAATTTTGACTATAACTTGAATTTTATTAGGTTTTGCAGTCGGGGATAAACAAATATTACAATAATTGGACTGTTTTACAAAAATCTTAAACCGACTTCAAAGTACACTAAGAAGTAATCAAATCTTGATCTGATGACAATGGGACCAAACGGAAAGTGTACCCTTGCAGTCAAAAAAATTATTTCCCAAATCGGTTAATAAATGACAGAGTTATGAGGTAACAAACATAAAAAAAAAACAACTGAATTGAGAACCTCCTCCTTTTTTTGAAGTCGGTTAAAAAATACATACCTTAGTAAGTTATTTGTTTATCCCCGACTACAAAACCTAATAAAATTAAAGTTATATTCAAAATTCTACACATATTTAACAGGTTTATTATATTTTGCTGTTCAGTTTTTTCGGTGGTAATTTTTTTGTTAAAAAGTTGTCTCGATGGAAGACGGTTGAAAACCTCAATAATCTGAAACAATTAATTTTAGTTCAACCGTCCTATCACTCTTTAAAGAATCCCTAATCTGATTATTATTAAAGATACAAATATGTAGTTAAGAGCACGTTAAGAGCTAATAAAATACTAACCAAGATCTGAAACATCTCAACAAATCCGGCTTTTGCAACAACATAAACATCTAATCTAACCTTAGCTTAGATAAAAGCCATATGAGTCTCTGTAAGCGGGATAGAGACAACACGATCCAGCGGTATAAAGGTAACTAGAGTCATATTGCATTCAGCCCCCGAGAGCAATCTCCCCGGATGTAGACCACTAATCTTCGTGTGGTGACATTTACTCACGTAGACTTTGTAATTAATTTTGTTTTCTATTTATTTTTCTTAATGTTTAAAAGCAATGTTAATTATTTTTGTCAGTGAAGTACTAGACTAGTTACACTCGGCAAAGTTATTTTACAAAGATTTTTTTTCGCGATGTTGATTTACACAACATTTACTGTATGAGAAACGAACACACAGTGATTAAGAGCACTACCAGACAAATTCAAAAAGTTTTTAATATAAAAGAAAATGATAGTGAAAAATTTTAAGAAAGGAACTCCTTTTCTTAAAATTTTAATGTAAAATAATTATTGAGTCGGCTCAGTTTTCGAGGAGGAAAATGGGGAGAACGAAACGAAACATCGATTTCGTCAATTTTTTTGTGATGAAATCGGTCTGAGCTGCAACTGTCCCTATGGTCTACGGGGGCAGACTTGAGGTAAGGGGGCCAGACTTTCACGTATATGACTAGGGAAGTGACAATTGTAAATATTTTGATTGTAAGCACGTACTAACCAATGATAGAATCTACAACTATCTTGAAAACTTCTGCAACATCTGCAGCAATTTCAACGTAAACATTAGTTAAGTTTTCTTACGAGTGGCGAAAGAAATAACGAGCCAAGTCAAACTTTGTAGATAACAAATAGCACGGAAACTGGTACTGATGTAGTAAAGTTGAAGTCCTGAAGTAATTGAATAACTGGGATAGTCTTCCGGTGGAAGCTAACGCAGGCATCTCAGATCAAAGGTCTAAAACAAAAACTAAGTACCTTATCTTTATTTTGTAAGAGAGGTAGAGCATAGCATTTATTCGCTCAAAGAGCAGATCAACTGGGAAGTACCTCTACCTTACAGAATACCGCAGCCAAATAACTGTTGTGATCCTACGCGTGAGGTCACCAGAGCCCATTGGGGAGAAAAGAAGGGTCGGTAATAAGCGTGTGCGATGCTCCGTGTGTTGAAAGCGTCCATATGGCTACGATAACTGCTTACCATCAGTGGGCCGTACCAGAGTAACAACTTTGTCTTGATAAAAAAAATTAAATGGAAATATTATGACATATAAAAGGTAAGATCTTTATCGCATGCTTTTGAGACATTACATTCCGGGCCAAATTTAAGTACTGAAGTACAATCTAGTTATATCTTTGATCGGAGGCAGCCACAGAATAAATAATAGTTCTAACGTACCGCAGCGAGCGTCCCTTGTGTGGAAACAAATAACTTCTATGTACCTTCTGTTACTCTATGCTAGTGCGTGAGTAAATTTTGTTATATGATTAAAGTTTTCCTGGATAATGGATGAACTGCTATTTAAACATTCATATATATAAATTCGTTTGTAGTATTATATTATTATGTTTGTATAAATTGTTTTTTTTTTATATTGTTTGGTTTTTTTTTTTTTTTGGTTTTGCGGCGGCGGCGTATCAATTCGACAGAATAACGTATTTGGTTTTTTTTTTTTTTAATAATTATTTTTTTGTAAAACATATTCAGCATCAGTCATTTTGTAAAGCAGAAATCTGCTGTTATGTTACTAATCCATACTATAGCAGGGGCGTCCAAACGTCAACTAAGGTTGCCGCTGAAAATCAGCGTTGTGGCTCAATCAATACCACAACAATATTGCTGAGCGGCTACCCTTATTTGGCAGTATAATTAATTATTTATAATTTAGTTTAAGTGAGGATTGTTTTACTGTCAAATAAAAAGTTATTCTATTCTATTCTATATTCATACTTATTTTATAAATGCGAAAATCTGTTTGTCGTTTACTTTTCACTATGAACTTCTGGCGATGAATTTTGGCAAGCATGGAAAGGAATTATGGAGAGGTCCATAGCCCATTATCTTAAGAAATGAGTGAAGCCAGCTGGTCGTTTTTAATTTTACTGTACTTGGCTTTCCATCTTGATTTTTCAGAGCTATCCCAAATGCGAAAACTGTCTCTGTTTAGAAAAAAAAACACGTGATTTAAACAAGAATATCCTAAGCGTTTTCAGTACAAGCAGTATATAATTAAATCAAATATTTTTTACTGAATCTCAAATTGTATTTTTTTTTCTTTGAACCGTTTTAATTCTAATTTCTGTTGGTAATTTTTAAGTCCATCGTGGATAAAATAAATTGTGTGATTTAACTGTACTTAACAAAGAATGTTTTTGGATTTTCACAATGGTTTTATATTTATTTATTCATTAACAAAATGAATAGTATTTGAAATATATAAACAACAGAATCGGTTACCTACATGGATATAAATCGATCTGTCTATACCCATTTGTGAGTTAAAACTTATCGTTAAAAACGTTAAAATCCATTCTCGTGTTACCAGTGCAAAAAATTCGAGCAATGGCGTTTGGCTCGACGATAAATGATTGTGATAAGTCAGGGGCTGATAAGTCAGATCGGGATTAAAAAATCAATTTATGGATCGTGTTTTTAGATTGCCATTCCAGTATCAAATCTTTCGGGTTTTAACTGAAAGCAATGAATGGATGTCATTTGCTGGAGAGCAAAGAATTTATTACTCTTAGTAGGTACTATATCAAGTCCATAATGTTGTTATCTCTTAAAAGAAACTTTGCTTTGCACCTCGTGACCTCTTATTTTAATCACTGATACGATGAATTTTGACAAATCCTTCGTTAGTGCCTCATGGTCCTCATGGAATATTTCCTGTTTCATATCCTCAGTTTTAGGATGTGCGTTGTCTATCTGTCAGTCAGTAGTGGTACTATTTTATAGGTATAGGTCTCGATCTGCATTATTCTGGATGCAAAGCGTCTTGGGCCATCCGGAATAAGTAAAAAAGCTTTTCTTGAACTTATTTTGCTATTTAATATATCAAATAAATAAATTTTTTTTTTACATAATTTAATACAAATTATTATTAATATAATACGCCCATTATTTACCAACTAAAATAAGAATTAAGTACAATTACGGGGTGTCAAAAAAGTCGTCCACATCGCTGTCAACTGGAAAAGTGCCCAGAAGGCTGGCAGCATTGCTACGTTGGATTGCAATGCTGATCCTTTGGCCAAAAAAAAGCCCAGCCCTCTGGTCTTGTGAAGAATCGACCAACCGTTTGGCGATATCTGTTGATGTAAAAATAAGTATTGTGATTTTCCCATATCTATTTTTTTTTATTAAATACTAGACAGAAGACTAAGACCATACTGTGTAGGTAAGATACACAGTACCTTTGTTTTCTTGTTTAAATAATGTAGTACAAGAAACAAAGTTAAGGCAAACAAATAAGTATTTTTTATTCTTAGTGTTCTCGGCATCAACATAAGCCTTCCTTAAGAATTGCTACAAAGTATTCATTCTTTGCCAAGTTCTGAAGGCCTTCTTAAGTCGCATAATAACACTGGAGAGCTATTGTGGCCTTTCCTTCACTGGGTATCAGCTTTTTTAGTCTTATTGCCTTATTTTTCTGACTCCACTAACTATTTACTTGTCCATTTTTTGTCTTGCGAAATAACTATGTACTATCTAATCTTTCTGAACTTACCACCGCCGCTACATCATCAATCTATATATATAAAAATCAATGCCACTTTTCGTTGTAATTTTATAACTCAAGAACGGGCTCACCTATCCAAACCAAATGTTTAGGCTTTGTTCGGACTATTTAGTAGATGGTTTATGTGAAGTTTGTAGAAAATCGGTCGAGCGGTTCTTCATTTATCACATTTTTTGTAACAAATGAATTCAATAAATGGTGGATCATATTGTAAATGGGGATTTTGCTGTCAGGGTAGCACCACGCGAACGAAGTCGCGCCGGGCAGCTAGTTATTTCTAAATATTATCTGATTCATTAAGACTATTACTATGTTGTACATACCACCACATGAGTAATGAAACGGAACATAGACCAAGCTTCTAAGAAGCGTTCAAAATTTATACCTATTTTGCCAGAGTTAGCACTGGAGGATAAAAATATATAGCCTACCTAAATAAAAAAGTTTACCTATCAGCTTTTTCATGAATTTCTTCCTACAAATTACATAAAAAAAAAAAAAAAAACGTAAATGGTAGTCTTTTAAACTTAACGTAAAGTTTTTTTTTACTAATCTAATCTAATCTCATTTTGTTAACATTTTGTTAAAAAAAGGAGGAGGTTCTCAATTCGAATGTTTATATGTTTTTTTTTATGTATGTTCGGGCATAACTCCGTCATATATATAACGATTTACAAAAAAAAATTTTGTTCGAAAGGGGTTTATTCCGAAATGGTCCCATATAATTTCTAGAGTTGCGGAGACAGACAACGGAACTTTAAAAAAATGACAGCAAATTAACCGCAATTGCTGCTATTGCATAAATATGCATTGTTTACGCAGGCCTTACACGTACACGCGAAAGTATTTAGTAAATATGAAACTAAAATATTTTCTACAGAACACATCATGCGATTTCAATCACTTCAAAACAGTGTCAGATAAGAGTTTATTTCTTACTTTTCAGTGTACTTTGAAGGCGGCTTTTTTTTTGTTAAAAAGTTAATTTGTATATCACTTCATTATATTAAAATACTATTATTAACATCTAAACGTTAACAAACACGATGCGCGACTGCCCTTGTTTTGAGCACTGGCCGAGCTAGTATGAACCGGTTTCTCCTCGTACGTGACGAGCCGCCAGTGCTCACGCAGCCAGGCGCCTGCGCCTCAACTTGGAGTAGTGTACCTACCGTAGCGCGGTTGTATGAAGCTTGGTCTCTGTGACCAAACTATTCATTAAACTATTCCGTCAGACATATTGTTTTATTACATTAACAAAATAAGGGCGTCATTTGTTCAGCAAAGTTTCTTAGAAAACAATATTTTGTCTGCCCTCTCGTATAATGAAAGTTGTTCTGTATTGTCTGAGGTATTGTCTAGATTGAAAACTTTTCGACTTGTCTATTTAATACTTTCATTGATTGTTTATCTATAAGATATCTAAAAGTCTGCGTGGGCTGTAGACTTTGTTCATTATTTATTAGTCTTTTGATAAGTAGACAATATAAATAGTCCCTAGGTCCTAGTAGTTTGTTGTTAATCGATACAACTTATGAGTTAATGGATTGAAAATATGATATTATCACGCAAACCTTTCTATCAAACTTCAAAGTGAAATACTTAAAAGGATCCTTGAAGGGTGATCTAATTTCATAGCTCGCTAAGCGACTTTAAAGTTCATTATCGTGGGATTCAATCAGGCATGAATAAATAAAAAAATGAAATATAAAATGTATTTTCTTTATTGTTTTATTTATGCGTGGCATTCAGGTCGGCTTAATCTGATTCTGTGATAAAAAAAAATAGGGACAATAGTCATTCTATGGTTTTTATTGAACAAAATGAACTTATTGATCTTAACCAAGTCTTAGATATTTTATTTTACTACTAAGTATTTGGTTAAATCTTGCAACTTTATCATTAGTGATTTACCTAAAGTACATATACATACAATCCTACATTTATATGTAATCACAAAGTTTACATAATATCTACATAATATTTAATTTTAATTTAATATACCTAATAACATTGACATTTATTTAATTCCGAATTAATCTCGTCAATGGACAAATACAATACAAGTAAATTCAATATTCAAGTTTTTTTTTTCAATCTATAGGTACTCAGCATTAGAAATATTCACCACTTAACACTCTTACTTATAAAACGCAATTTAACTAAATACTGTTTGAATGGTCATTCAAATAGCGTCATATTTTCTGGAAATAACAGGATGGTAGTCGATAAATACTTGACCACTGAAACAGTATTCTCTTTAATTAGTGCTTGTTTCTTTATTATTTTTTTAAACTAGACGTATCTTATTAAAAATCGCTTGAGTGTCTTCCAAAATTCCCTAGATTTCGGCACGTGCAGTCAATTTGTGGGCATTTTTTCGTGAAGCCAGTTCCTCTTGCCCTCGTTGAATTCAGCGGCGGTGTGATCGGTTCCTTCGAGGATCCATTTTGTGGTTAGAAGACCTTCCACTCCAACAGGTCCTGCAAAGAAAAATAGTATGCTCATTAAAAAAAGAGAGAAATTTGCACGTAAGATTTGACCACAATTTGTTTTTGTTGATACAATATTATTATTTAAATCTTATTTAAATTAAGATAATCAATGACTGTCAATAGTTTGTTGTTATAATTATATTATTTAAATTTGAAGTGTCTTATCAAAACTAGCACATTATAGTTTTTAGTCATCACTTTATGCTGTTTATGTTGCAATTTTTAAATAAATTATCGTCTATTATTATTCTATTCATGGTAAGTAATGTGGCCGAAGGTGGCATATGCTTTTTTATTTTATTTACTATTTTTTCATTTACCGATTTGATGTCTAAATAATTTTGTTGCCACAATATCAAATTCACACAATTAGATTTTTGATAAATTTAAACCTTTCAAAACAATGTAAAATTATTCTTTCGAGACCTCACAAAGATCCTTGAAACCCCTATCTTACCTCTCGCGTGAATCCTGGCGGTAGAGATGCCGACCTCGGCGCCGAGTCCGAATCGGAACCCGTCCGCGAACCGCGACGACACGTTGTGGAACACGCACGCGCTGTCCACAGTGGTCAGGAAACGTTTGGCTGTGCTATCTGGAAGAGAGATTATTAAATAAAATTCACACCCACCACTATTACAGGTATAAAAAGCGAATGTGGTGATTTGGAGATGGATAGGTTTGACCATACAGTTAGAATATTAATACAGGGACTGTACGGGCCGTGAGTGCAGTACGGGAAATATGACTTGAAACGAAGTGCGCGTACAGAGTTTGAACGACTAAATTTCATATGATATTCAATGAATTTATCGATACTTTTACCGAGAACAAAATGACACGGAATCCATATCGACATTTTGTCTGTAAATCAACTAATGTACGATATTTATGTGAATGCATGTATGTAAAATCTGCTCACGCTTCGCATAAAGTAACGATGTTAACGCTATCACTCTAAAATATTCTAACCCCCTTATTCATAATAAAGTTATCAAACGTTGATTAGCTAAAATTCCGAAGTCTTTATCTGACACGTGACATTTGGTGATCGAAAGAGTGAGACGGGGCACACTATTACACTGATTTAGTTAAAAAGCGATTATGAATAAGGGGGAAAGTCATTGCACCTTATTACAAAACATGGTTTAAAGGAAAAATAGGTTTTAAAATAGCCTCGTCCCTTTTTATTATATGACGTTAGAAAGTGACCAAATGACAGTAAAACCTGGCTTTACTGTAAACCATGTTTTGTAATAAGGGGGTATGGGTTTGACCCTAAAGAGATGGTCATATGATACGTACTTTACATTATATTTTGTGATTCTGAGGATTATATCATTCACGTGAAAATAATGAAGAGAATAACTAAGAAATAACTAATAAGAAATGACTGTATTGCATTCGTTTCGTAAACAAGTCTGTGAAACTGGGAATATTTAAACAATAATTCAAACACCATCCTCAGAAAAAGATAACAAACCATAAAGATAACTTCCAAGAGTAGGTACCCGAGATACGAATCACGTCAATAAACAGTAAGAATCACTTTAATTACTACATTTACCTTGAAATTACTGCTATTAACATAATAGCTTCCTTGTTTCTCTACAAATACATAATAAGTAGTTAGAATTATGATTAGTATACTCACCATTTTCTGTCACTATGACATCTGTGTGAGAGCTTCCGAATGTGTGTATATGGTTTATAGCTTCATCCATATCTTTAACAACCTCAACACAGCATTCTAATGATCCGTATTCATGTCTCATCGTCTTCGCCGGTGGTGGCCCGAAAGTTAGTTGAGTTGATAGTTTTGGCCCAGCATGAATCTTGACACCTTCATTCTTCAGCATATTACACATTTCAGTAAATAAAGAGCCATTTATATGATCCTCGTGAATCAATAAAGTCTCCATAGCATTACAAGCAGCTGGATAGTCACATTTAGCATCACGAACAATCTTCAATGCCTTTGCTAGATCAGCATCTTTGTCTATGTATACGTGACAGATACCCTCAGCGTGTCCTAATACAGGTATATGCTGTGACTGCTTCTGTATACTCCTCACAAGTTCGGAAGACCCTCGTGGAATTATCAAATCGATGTGTTTCTCCATTGAGAGTAAATCGCTTATTTCTTCCCTTGTCGATACCAAGGCAATAGCGTCATCAGCGCCAACGTTTTTAAGGGATTCTTTAACCAATCCCATTAGAGCTTTATTTGAATGAGCTGCTTCTTTTCCCCCTTTTAGTAGAAGACCATTAGCCGATGCCATGGCTAGTGCTGCCACTTGAGGCAGAGAATCGGGTCTGGACTCAAATATGACTAAAAGAACACCAATTGGAACAGTGACTTGTTGAAGGACCAAATTGTCGGCGAGTTTGGTTTTTCTCAAAACTCTTCCAACGTTGTCGTAACTTGAGTCAGCTATTTGCTTCAAGCCTATTGCTAAGGTTTTCAACTTTCCTTGGCTCAGTGACAGTCTGCTCAATAATGGTTTAGCAACACCACCTTTAGTTGCTTCATCTAAATCTTTTGAGTTTGCTTCTAAGATTAGTTCTTGTTTATCGACAAGTAAATCTGCTAACGTGTGGATAGCTGATGCTCTTTCTGCTGGTGATAATTGTTGAAGAGCTCTGCTGCCAACTCGTGCTATAAAATAAAATATGGGAGTCACAACAACACTGAGCAATTCAAGTAAAAAATCATGAGTAAGTAGGTAATAAATTCATTCATACCATTTTCAGCCATTACGTCGACTGAGTTAGAAGTCGTGGTAGCGTAGTCAGTAAAGAAAGTTCCAACTTTCCTGCCGCTGATGATTGTTTTGATGGCTTTCTCTTGCATGCCATTGCAGATCACCACACTGACTCCTCGTGCCATCGCCCACGTAGCTGCATTTACTTTGGAATCCATTCCACCAGTACCAACCTAATGTGAAACAATATACCTATTATTATTATTGTTTTATATGACCAAATCACAAACATTCACATTGAATTTTTGATTTTAAATTCACATATATCAAGAACACATTTTAATAAAGCTTTATTCCTAATTGAAAAAATAAGCCCTTAATTTAAAAATGTTCTCTTTAATACGATTAAAAAAAATAAGAATACTGCTGCAGTCCTACTGAATTTAATTATTTTTTCCACAATTCTATCAACTGTGGATATTTGAGTTACAAATATAACTTTCAATAAAGGTTCCGTTTACTTGGTCTGAGACTCACTACATATTTATTTTCGTAATTCTTAGAAAACCTCCTTGAAGTGTGTCTGAATAAAATTATTTATAGAAAAGTATTTTGTGTTTTCATAAAAAACCTCAAACAAATTTATTCCTCCTACACAATCTTTAATATCATTATTGAGTATCTAACAACCTACATCACAAAATATTTATTATTATATAATAGTCTTCTTTATATCTACAAATAGAGTTGACTTTAGTACGCCGCATTTTTTTTCTTATTACCGTTTGCTCATTATTCTCTATATACAATAATACTACTTCTCTGTTTGAATAAAGACGTACATGCTAGAGGTTGCTCATTGACAACATTCAAATTTTTTACCTTTCCATGTGATTTCTAAATAACAATCCAAAAAACATCATCAAAAATTACCTTAGATTTCTGCCCAAATTGTACTAGGTCTTTATCCTTAGACGTATAAGTATGCATCATCCTGGCGCCATCTTCCCAAGGGGGCTTGTTGTAAATGCCATCTACATCTGACATCATGATGAGCAGGTCTGACTGGATCTCAGCTGCTAATAAGGCCGAGAGACTGTCGTTATCCTTGATGCCAATACCCTGGGGAACATCATAAGAAGATTTAGGATGGGGCTCTTCTAATCCTAAATTCCAATTACGGGATCAACATTTAATTGCGAAATAGAAGGCGTAATAAATTATACCTTTTATTCAAATTCGGAGTTAAAATATTCAGTTAAGGCTCTATGAAAGGACTTTTGAAGGTCAAATCTGGAGTTACAACAGGTTCGGAAGTCATCCTTCAACTGAGAACCAGCAAGAAACTCAGGAAAGTAATTTTTCTATAAACCGACTATTTTGGCTCTCTTATTTATTAAAGTTAAAACTACATAATATATCCATTAACCAAAAAATTCTAGAAATCGCATGTACATTTTGCTAAAACAAACTGGAATTAAAGTCAAAGAATCACGAACGATCTGTATTATATCGCACTGTATATTTTGCTTCAAAATATATTTGAAAATTTCGTATTTGTATACTTATAAGAAACATTAGCTACTCAAATCTAGGCATAGAATTCTACATAGATTTCTATTCAACCTTACAAATCATCATTTATAATTCTAATTCCCTTACCTTCCTCACACCTACTTCTTTCATCATGAATGTAAATTGGAGCATTTCAATTCCAATTTAGATGGCATAAATATAGAATTCAAATTGGCTTACCTTTTTCCCTGTGCCAGGTACGACGGTATCGTCATGGATGTACATTGGGGGGCTGACTGCGTCGTTAGTGTTCACAATGGGCACTATGTTCAAGGATATCAGTTCAGATAGCGTGCAGAATAAATTCTTTCTTGTTTCTTCGTTGTAGAAGTCTGGTTTTGTGACTAAAACCTGTTGAAAGGAGATTAAAATGTCAATTAATAGTGGCTGAATGTTAATGAGAATTTATCCTTACTTATTATTGTAAATGCGGAAGTGTATTTTGTAGATTTAGCCTTAATTCACGCAGCAAAGAAACCAGATAACTGAAACTAGAACCTACTACCATGGGACCAACTTAGAAATCGCAAAAAAATATTAGAGCTTTTCATACATTTTTGCCGAGGAGACATGTATGTACCTTTTGTATGAAAAGCAGGATTTTTTTGTGATTTCGAAGTTCGTCCCGTAGTAAAAGTTGATCGTATACATGAGTACTTTACGTGGTTACATTTAATGTCGTATTGTCGTGTCCACCCTGTATACTACTTTTGTTATGTAAATAGATACTTAATATACATAATTACACCCCGACTCAGGACATGCAGACTAGAGTGTGTTTTGCCATTTAAATACTGAATCATCTGATGAAATTATACGCAACAAGTACTGCGTATAACCTGTTCCATAATAAAGGATGATGAATGGCGGCTTGTACTTGTACAATCCGCATACATAAATCTAAATAGATAACGCAAGTGCCTCCATCTGTATGAAAACCAAGCGTGTCACAGCGTCCAAAAGAAGAGCTTTGCATTGCCTTTTGGCACGCAAAGTACATACACTCGCGAAATCTATTTAGATTTATATCTGTGGTACAATCAATCAAAACGAGCCGCCATTTTGAAAATCATTCTTTAGTAACATTATGTCAATCCTTCGTAGAGCAGCTAGCTTGAGTCCGTAGCAATTTTCTGACTGTCTATTGCCCGGTTAATATAAACAAAAACGAATAGTATAGAAACGAACGAATAGTTTTGCTTACCAATGGTAGGTTTTTTTATTGCCAAACTGGGCATATAGATCATTTCGTAAGCTAATTTTACCGGTTATAGCTACTTCCATATGGAAGGGTCTGCTATGCAAAGCTTTGAGGTCTTTCTTTTATTATTAGTAAAGATATAAGAGTCTTTATTTTAACCGATAGCGGTCCGTAAATTATAGGAATCGGCCATATATCGTAGCATTTTTGTAGCATTCGTAGATTCGCCGTCTGTCAGTGAATACTTTACCTTACAAAGTCAACTTTAAGATTATATTTAGCTTACGTAACAATGTTGGAAATATGACCCGTTTTGTGTTACTTAAAGTCGGAGTTTGATGAAACATGTCGGCTTATTTGTTTGTTAGTACTTTGTTTCGTTTGTAAAACTTATACATTATTATAACGCTTATTGTACCGAATATGGTATTAATATGTTTGTTCTTTATCTCTAAAATTATATTGCAAAAGTCATAGAAATAAATATACCTAGAAAGAACGTCGCCATACTACACGAATATATAAAACAGGCCAACTTTTATAGGCTGCTGCGCGTAACAGCTACGTTTTACGCTCCCTCTGCGTCATTCTGCTCATCATAGTGACGTTCATAATGATAGCAGTTGTTGAAATATTCCAATTAAAATCGGGAGAAATTTAAATATTAAACATTATTTTGAAATTTTATTTATTTTATTTGATTTAGCACCTAACAGTTAGGGGTTATTTTTATCGACGCGTGCACAGCTTCGACGCTCAATCTGGATGTATCCTTAATCAAAGGCAAACGTTTTATATAAATAATCAAACCAAGCCTGTTAGTATAATACGTTTGACCCACTTACGACGCTATAACAAATAACAAAGTTAAGGCACCGCCAACGTCAATTTAAAATAAAATATAGTACTTTATACAATGTGCAATTTATCACGTCCTATTAGAAAGCAGTGGCTATTAAAACGTCTTTGTCTAG
The DNA here is from genome assembly GCA_947623365.1 of Achlya flavicornis. NCBI lineage: Eukaryota > Metazoa > Arthropoda > Insecta > Lepidoptera > Drepanidae > Achlya > Achlya flavicornis. Next base: position 12,882,470 of record OX392478.1, read on the forward strand.
AAACAAACTACGGTTAAGCCTTCGCCAAGTTTAATTATATGAAACTTTTTGCTGCAAAACACTGTGAAACAAGCCCGGAAAGAACTTTCAGAGAACATTTTCCTCGTATATTTAAAACATATTTAAATTAGGTGGTAAGGGAATTAAGACTTTAAGGTCAGGGCGTAGAATAATTTTTGTGAACTTTTTTAGACATTTTATTTATTTTATTATACGGGGTGGATACGAAAATACGACATTAAATGAATCCACGTAATGTACTCGTGTATACGATCAACTTTTACTATGGGACAAATTCGAAATCTCAAAAAAATACTGCTTTTCATACAAAAGGTACAAGTCTCCTCGGCAAAAATGTATGAAAAGCTGTATTTTTTTTGTCGCATTGTCGTATCCACTCCTGCCGCCACGCCGGTCGTGCCATGATGATAGGTTGAAATTTGGTTACGCTAGGATCTAGAGCATCCTTATGTCAATCTCATGAATTTTGTAGCGTTTCTATTCGCATAAACGCAACGAAATGTACTTTGTCTAGGGGTACAGGTCAGAGGTGCGCTGGGCACCGCTGTGGATGCAAGCGGCCCAAAACCATTCGAAGTGGAAGTCAATGGGGGAGGCCTATGTTCAAAAGTGGACATCCATAGGCTGATATGATGAGTGTGTGAACAATGCCTTTGGATATATTTATTTGTAATTAGGCTTTTCCAATCACTATAGTTATTATGATTTAAGATTTAGTTGTTTCATCCATCACCCAAAACCCGACGTAAACAATATCTGTAATCTGTATGCTACATCGTATTTTTTATCTACGAATAATTGGACTGTTTTACAAAAAACTTAAACCGACTTCAAAGTACACTAAGAAGCATTCAAATCCTGATCCGATGACAATGGGACCAAACGGGAAGTGTACCCTTCCAGCCAAAAAAAGAATAATCCAAATCGGTTAATAAATGACGGAGTTATGAGGTAACAAACATAAAAAAAAATACAACCGAATTGAGAACCTCCTCCTTTTTTTTTGAAGTCGGTTAAAAATAGAGCGTATTTTTTAAGTAGTGTAGTTGTTTTAAAACTATAAATATGTATATAAGAAAATATATTTCGCTCCACAACATTGGTTTGGTATGCTAATCCTGCTCACATTTGCATTATAAAATTATTATTTTTTTTACATTTAGTGTCACTTAAAGAGTCAAAGGCGTTTAAAATTCAACATTTCAAGGTATTCCTTTTGAAAAACATATTTTTGCTGTAACAACAGCTTTTGCATAATGTTTTTTAAGTCATAAATAACAACGGTACTGCATTTGCATAATTTGATATATAAATGGTTTAAAAAGTAGCGGGGTAATTTATTTTTATACGACTTGAAACATAATTTGATATAATATGTATGTGCCTCCTTATATAAGACGGAGGAGTGTGCGAGATTTGGCAGTGCAGAAAGCTAAGGTTAAGGCGCCGATCCCACAGAGAGAGTTCTAGAGTTCGACGCGGCGACGCGGACGCCTTTAAAAGTAAAAAATATATATATACGGTTGAATTGAGAAACATCCTCCTTTTATGAAGTTGGTTAAAAAAGTGAGTGATCGATAGCGAATATTGCAGAACTCTAGACTGCTGGCTGTGTGTGTGTGCACAATAGTGAATGCGAATGAGATCGGCACCTTATTTATTATCTGAAACTTTAAAAAACTGTGAATAACGAAAGATGAAAACAGATTGAAAGATGCAATAAATTCCTCAACGGTAAAAAGCACGGTTATCACATATAGATAGATTATTAATATCATTTCTAATTTAATTAATGCCTACAAACATGACCAACAAGAATCTGTAATATTTACCTGTGCAATCTTAACGTTGTACTGAGAGAACATGGCATCATACATAGACATTAGCTCCGACTGGCCGACCGCCGCAGCTGCTCTCGGGTCCAGAATGCTGCCAGCGTCCTGTGCAATAACAATGTATGCTATAAACCAAACATAATGTATGCAATACTATGTTCATAACAAATAATATAGAGATAATATTATGCTGGTTATCAAATAGGGGGGTATACTCGAACAACTTTTACTTTGGGAGTACGCATGTTGGATTTTATAGAATCTCAGTTATAGAGAATATGGATTAGAATATTTGACTTAAAAAACATACGGGGTGGAAATTTCGAGATGGCATATTTTCGAAACCTATGTTGGGTTAGTCATGCTGAATAACTGTTACTATGGGACCAACACTGAATTCTCAAATATTTTTTTTTACTTTTCATACATTATGATCGAGCAAGGTTGAAATTAACTATGGAATTAAAAAAAAAAGAGAATTCACTATCTGTTCCATAGTAAAAGTTGAGCATGATTAACCTAACAAAAATATGTCATCTCGAAATCTCCACCTGTTATTTACTTAGTCCGACTTTCACATTATCAAATCTTTTAAGGGATGATTTCTAGGTAAAAAAATATAATTCTAATGAATCCATCAGTTAGATTATTAAAAAATATTAGACACGTATTTTTTCATTAGTCAATTAAACAAAAAAATACGAAGATATCGTGCGTTGAAGGTCCGCACTCCCGAACTTTGACTCGCTTTATCTTTGTCAATTTTCAATGATTTGATAAAGCAACAAATACGTGTCTAATATTTTTTGATAATCGAACTGATGGACTAATTAGAATTACATAGTTGACTGCTTAGTTTGGGATCAGATGACCGTGTGTGAGGAATGTCCCAGGATATTTATTTATTTATTTATTTTATTTATATATTTTACCTAGGAAATCATCCTTTAAAAGATTTACCCCCTTACTCATAAAACGTTATTTAACTAATATACTGTTTAAAAGGTCACGTAAATAACGTCACACTATTGCCATTGTCAAATAATGTGACAATATTTACGTGATAATTTTATCATTGTATTAGTTAAATAGCGCTTTATGAGTAAGGGGGTATATATTTCTATATCTATCCATAAGCCATCGAATAAATAACCGAAACAAATGCAATGACAATGCGCTCTGATTAGCTAAGTCAAGGACATTCAGATGCAGTGATCGGTCCTTGCGGTTCAAAATCAGTGCAAAATCACTGACAAGGTTGAAGGTCGAATCATTGGATTGCTCGGTAGTTATTACAAGTAGCCATCAAGACTAAATTACGGACTATCACTTTTTTAACTTTTGTGTTTACACGTAACCGCGATATTGGCAACTAAATTTACATTGAAAACAAGCATTGGACTAATTTGAAAGGATACATTTCTTACATCCTTTTTAAATTGCGTTTGGCCACTGACCCGCCCATAAGGGGCGATGACGAAGCCTAAGATGAAACACGCTTACCCAGAAGAAACCTATTCACTCTGGCCTTGAAAGTTCCTAGATTGTAAGCGTCAGGAAACACAGACGTCGGAAGCAAGTTCCACTCCCTTGCTGTCCGCATTATAAATGAGGATGCAAAACGCTGTGTCAGTATTTTCGGTAAGTCAACAACGTACGAGTGAAAATTTTCCCGGCGTCTTGTGGTTCGGTGTAAAAATGGGGATGGTGGAATTAGGTTGAACAATTCCTGAATTCACTTTTAGAAATTATCGGAAAAGCCTAGATGAATGAAGTTTCCATCAAACATAAGAAACGCGAATGAAACTGTGTGGCAACGCTAGCTCAAAATATTGAAGATTCTAACCTCTCTTGTATGGTCATTAGGTGACAAGGTTTCCCTCATTGACATGGACATGAGGAGCTCCTGAGTGAGTTTCTGCCTTCCAAAGGCGACGGCACCGCTCGTCACCATAATGCATTCTCGACCTTCGTGGTGGCATTCTGCTACCTGAAATATAAACCTTATTTTAATAGCTCTTCTGCCTATATTAACTGTTGCCGGATTTAAAAAAAAAGGCGATATTATCTTAACATCGTAACTTGTTTGTTTATTTCTTTGTTACGGTTTCACGCCTTAACTACTAAACCGATCAGCATGAAATTTGGCATACAGATAACCTATGGTATGGAGAAGTACATAGGCTTTTAATTTCGGGAACGCGAGTGAAACCGCGGGGGACAGTTAGTGAAGTATAAAAATGACATAAAAAAAGTTCAATTATAGAAATATCATGCTTATATCGTTGCCTTTGCCTTTTCTGTTTTGCAAATCTAAGCAAATAAATCATTTCCGTTTGATTTGTTTTGTTTAAAGTTTTAATTTAATCTTGCAAAAATAATAATGAGTTTCCACGATACTCCTCTAATCTATAAATCTATAGGACCAAGGAAATAATATTGAAAACACGAACTTTAATTAAAATTTAATTTACCGAACCCTTTGGTAAACAGAAAACACTTTTCCAAAAATCATCCAAACATTAAGTAATTAATTTCTTAGAAATCTTCTTCTAAGTATGATTTAAAGATACTCGATATCGTTTCAGAAATTTCATATCGAACAAAAAGTTTTGAAGGATCAAATCTCTAAAAATATGAGCCATACAATACGATCTCGGTAAAGTTGAAGTAGAAAGGATTTGTTGGATTTTCCAAGACGAAAACAAAAACTCTTTTCTTAAAAGCAATGTTTTAACGCAGATTCATATAATTTTAAATCCTAACCTCCCTAAATGGATCTTGGAACTCTCTAAAATGTAAATTACTTGCGTTTCACTAAAAGTTTTTGGATAATTAGTAACTGTTAAAAGTGTTACAAGAAATCTACGTTTAAAAGTATTAAATTAAATGTAAGACGAAGAAACATCTTACGTAAAATTTCTAATCACGCTAAAATACAATTCTATTAAGCTTCAAATTAATTCAAAACATCCCCAAATTCTTTAATATTATATTAGAAGCAAAACAAACAATTAATTTGTTTGTCCCTAAAATCAACATAAATAACAAAATAACATGTCTCAAACAAATTAAAGCTGTACAAATAAGAGTCTGGAAAATTTGTTTTCGATTTACATTAATGGCGTCAAATGACGAAGGATGTGAGGTGATGAGGGACAAACCGGACCGTGAAAATACCCGGAGGAAAATTAAAGCTTGATCTTTTAAGGAGGATAAAATGGGGGAAACAAACTTGTAAAAGGAATTTTGTGAACGTATTAGATAAAAAGATTTGTTAGATGGTTATTTTGTAGGGCTATTCAGAACATTATAATAAAATACACACACTTGGATGGACTGGTTTTTTGGATGTTTGGTTTGGACACTGAAAAATTAAAGTGCAGTTGGTTGATATAGAATGTATATCGATGTCCAGCATAGATAGAATTATGTTTGACCACAGAGCAAGGAGTCCCGAGAGCCGTGCCGCGTGAATTGTGAAAATTGCATAACCGAGGCGAGCGGCCGTTAATCTAAAATCGACTCTATGCTATGATTTGGTTGCTCTGTTTATTTGACCATAACCTTATTATCGTATAAATTATGATATGACCGAAGGTGGTAAGCACTATATCTATCATTGTATTTTTTATCAATCATTAAATAATCATTAGGTACTTCGTGGCACATACGACAGAACAATAAGAGCTATAATTTACCTGTTCAATAATAGATGCGAGTCGACCCAAAGCCAGCCCGTTGCCATCTTCCCTGGTAATAACAGCGCTGCCAAGCTTCACTACTAATCTCCTGGCATATTTCAGTTGAGATCTATCCGTGAAGGTCCGCTGTTTTCGCTCAGCACTTGCCAGCGAGCGTTTGTCTATATTTTGACCCTGGGAAGAAAAAGATTTAGTTCAGAAGTTTCTTTGATATCTTTTGATGTAGTAATTCCCTAAACGGTTTGAAATTAGAACAGTTTTTGTAAAGACATCAGATCTAAGTTCCCTAGTCAGGTGTGGTTGATATCACAGATGTTATATAGAGCGATTTAAAGATCGAACCTAACCTAATCTTTGCCAGGAACAGTGATGTAAACAAGTACAGTAGCGATGTTCCAATTTTGAAATATAAAAACTGAAGGATAAAAATTGTGGTACGGTAGCGAGCGATGTTCCAATTTAGATTTTTTTTAAAAAGAAGAACAAAAATTGTAATCACATTGGTGTTACGTATGTGATATACAGCCTTGTGCAGGCTCGAATGATTACCTAGAGCCAGATACCATACATTCTCTTAAAAAAACTCGGTGATAAACTGCCGAACTTCCCACATGACTTAGCGTCGATCATCGTCGATTATATCTTATAGAATTACCCTCAGAACAGTACAAAATGAACTTGTGCTTGTCGCCGGTCTTTTATCTTACTGATAGAGATGGTTCAGGAGAACCTCATGGTTCAAGAGAAAATAGTCTTGCTTATATAATGTCGCATAAGAAAATTAATCTATACATATAACATGCTCTGTCCTGAATGACTGACTGACGGATCAACGCACAGCCTAAACCGCTGATCGTCGATACCTGAAACTTGGAGGGTGTGTTCTTTGTATGACGTAGGCATCCGATTAAAAAGGATTTTCCGAAATTGTACCCCTAAGGGGGTGAAAAACGGGGGCAAAGTTTGTATAGGACAACGTAATTCTTTGGTATAAATATACTTTAACGGAATTGATGGAAGACGTATTTGGTATTTTATTGAAACTCATCGCCTAACGGGGTTAAAAAGGGGTAGAAAGTTATTTTAGGGGTGATTTGCATCGAAGTTGATATCAATACTCCACAGTGCTTTTGATTTAAATATTCTTTTATATTTGACATTCCAATTTTAAAGAGTATTGCATTGCATCACATGCACCAAGCTTTTATGTGAGTTCAACATTTTTTTAATAAAATAGGATTGAGATTTTAAAAATTTTTGTCTGTTTGTTCCGGTTCCTAGCTGATGTTATAAGGAGTTAATTAGCTACTTTAATTTTTGAAGTGTTCCGGCCAAAAAAAACAAATAGAATGCGGGTGAAACCGCGGAGGTCTCTCTAGCTCATCTTATAAATATTTTTCATCAAACTATTCAGAAAATAGAGAGTTATGTCGTGGTTATGTTAACATCTGCGTACACTTTCATCAACGATTAACTATTAGTTGAAAAAAGCGTTCGGATAAGATAACCTTATCGCGAACATTTGCATGCTAAAATATTAAAAGGGATGATGGGAAACACCACCTGCGGAGAACGGTTGGCTGGAGGTAATCTGTGGAATTGCCAGCCGCACTTAGCTTAGGTTAATCTGAACCTTTGCGAGTTAACCCGTCGAAGATTTTCTAATTTGTTTGAATTTGATATAATCACCAGGAAAGTTAATGCGGTTAATTATTTGGTCTCCAATACTACTGCTACATTTAGAAATGGCGAACTTACGATATCTATATATATAATAATCAATGCCACTTTTCGTTGTAATTTTATAACTCAAGAACGGGCTCACCTATCCAAACCAAATGTTTAGGCTTTGTTCGGACTGTTTAGTAGATGGTTTATGTGAAGTTTGCACAAAATCGGTCGAGCGGTTCTTCATTTATCACGTTTTTATTATTTCACTTTATACGTAGCGAAGCATGTACCGGGCCGCTAGTTATTTATAAACCATTTTTTTTCTTGTGTCTATTAAAAGCAGTGGCGTGTAATTGGTTTTTGGATTATGTAGGCAATAAAGGACTAGGCAGATGGAGCAAGACCAATATTTATTAATAAAACAATCGGCCAAGTGCGAGTCCGACTCGATTTTTATGTCTATTATTTTATGATTGATTTAGCTCACTTTATTCTAGTGGGCTTTTACAAGCTTATGAGTGACTCTAATACCGGTTCCGTAAGATGATTTTGCTGAGCCAGCAATGAAATCAGATATTATTTGATGATTTCAACTCATTTAGTCAGTGATGAACGTTACAGTTCACTCTACATTGGGATCGTAATTCTAAGAATCTTTTGGATGAATAAATCCAAGCAATCCAAGCAAGGAGACCCGCGCGCCTATATATATAGAGACGAACACAATGACAATACTCGTGCCCCATGAATTGCGCATAGCGCATAACCGAGTATGAGCGGCCGTCTCTATACCACAGCACTACGTGTCAACGGTACTAAATGATAAGACAATAAATTATGTATGTCATCTGTCGGTAAAATCATGGTAAAACGGCACCGCCCACTGACATGCTTGAATAGTATGGAATCGGTTGAGCAAGCCGAGCCTCGAACGAAAAGGATTCGTTCGTTGCTCGCGATTTCAAGCGTGGACATATTTAACGAGCCTACAACGAGCGCGATGCGAATCCCTGTGATCGTAAAAAAACTGTCAATCGGGCGGAGCGCAGTCGAGCACGCTACGATGCTCGTTCGAGGCTCGCAAGCCCGTCCACGTTACGCGAATCGTGCTCGCAGTGTGCTCATTCGTGGCTCGGCTCGTGCTTGCACCTGGCACCTTGCAGGAAGGGGGCGAGTTGTTTTTAGGATTCCGATAAAATAAATTACTCATTAAAAAAAAACTTGTTCCCATATGAGCACCCAGCTAAAATATTGATCGGGGCTCAAAAGGAAATACCTACCATAGGTGCTCAATGCATTGTTGCTCTTAAATGTGTGCTCAAATGTGAATACCTCGTAAAAGCCTGTTTCGTAAGCCACCATCATTAACTGAATCGGACCAATTAGACACAATGCCATTACATATGCAAATAGGTATTACATTTTCCCCAACAACCGCCATTTCTTTGTACCAAAGTTGATTGGTAAACAAGCCTACTTGTTTCTCTGTTATTTATGCAAAAGCTTTGAACGTAACGAAGCAAGAAATCGTTAGAAAACTGCTTTCTTTTGCTCATCCATTGTGTATTACATATTTTAAGGTTGAATTTACATACTATATTGTGTTGTATATAAAAAGTTCTTTGATAAAATAAATTAGGCTTGTATTTTTTGGAAAGGTAATCTGTATGCTTTTGACATAAAATTTGTCTATACAAAGAGTTGGAAGAACGTTTTTTTTTTAATTTTTATTCAGCTGGCCCTTAGGCTTGCGATGGGACGCAATATCGCCTTTGAAATCACATATTGCTTAGTTGTCCTGCTCACTCCTATAAAATGTATGGTATGTTTTGAAAGAATAATAAATTTATCGTTGTAGTGGTAATAATGATTCGGACTGAAGCGCTCGTGGTGTAGCATGATAAGCCGTTCTTAATCGATCGGCAAGTTAAGCTACCACCGTCATGGTCGGTACCTGGATGGGTGACCGCCTATTGATATTTCAAATCGAGCGTTTCCGTGCTTCGGAAGGCACGTAAAGCCGTTGGTCCCGGTTATCACTTAATTGTGATGGTCGTTAAGCTAGTTGGAGACCTTCTAGGCCGTTTAAAAAAACTCCAACAGTAGGTTGACCACTAGCCTACCTTCACCGATCCTCAGTGGGCACGCGTGGTGAAGTATCTGCCCATTCCCTTTTACCCTGACATGTGAAAGGCGGCCTGTGCTCAGCAGTGGGACATAGGCTGGTGATGATGATGATGATGATTCGGACTTGACAGTTTACGTGGTTGGTTAAGATTCCACATCTTTTTTTTTTATACCACTAAGCTGGCAAACAAGCATACGGCCCGCCTGATGGTAAGCAGTTACCGTAGCCTATCACTCGCGCGTTGCCGACCCTGAAGAAATCCCTTCACGCTCTTTTTGAAGAACCCGATGCTGTACTCCATTGTGAAAACCACGGCGGGGAGCTCATTCCACAACCTGAGCGTCTGCGGAAGAAAGCTCCACGATGCACACATCGTGATAGATGTGGAGCTTTCTTCGATGTGTCGTGGGTTCGATTTCATCCATTTCATCCAGGGCATGAATTTGTGTGCATGAACATGTCTGCATGTCCTGAGACTGGGTATAATTAAGTATTTATTTGCAAACAATGTGTTTTCATCAACCTCACATATTGCACGTTTGCAAACACCACAATTTTCTACATAGATACAGCTTGTTCACTGTACTTGAAGGTAATTGATACAAATGGACCTTGGATGTCGACCGCAAGAGCACGGGATTCAATAATTTATCGCTAGTACGAGTATATTGCATTCCAAGGATCTTTTAATTATTAAATGAATAGATGCACCGTGTATAAAAGAGGTCGCAGTTTAAAACAGAAGGATGAGGTTCTATGTACGATGCTTATGTTCCGTACCCAAAGGGTACCAACGGGACCCTGTTACTAAGCTTCCACTGTCCATCCGTCTGTCCGTTCATCCGCCTGTCTGTCCGTCCGTCTGTCTGTCAGTGGGCTGTATCTCATGAACCGTAATAGGTAGAGATTTAGAATTTTCACAGAATGTATATTTCTATTGCCCCTATAACAACAAATGATAAAATTAAAGAGACCATACAAGGAATGTCTTTACGGAACCCTTTGTTTTAAGAATGTTCACCGATTTGTCGGAGCTAAACCAATTTGGAGTTTGAAATAAATCTGCGGTTTAGAAGATTTTGAGATTGTCTATGGTGCTAATGCTATTCTTTCGCTGACTTCAAAACAGTACTCTTCAAATCAACACAAACGTAGTATGTACAGTCGGGTAAAGAAACACCGTCTTTTCATCTTGTGTCTTGTTTATAAAAGAACGAAAATCACTAGTCTATGGTTTTATTAATTTTTACAGCCACGGATATAAATTATTTGAATATCGAAATAATAATATTTCCATGAGCAGGTATAGTGATCATTTAATATATTTATAAATTATCCTCGAGTACATAAAACCAGTTATATCCTTATAACTCTTAACGATATAAGCAAAGGAGTCAAATTTGATAGTTTATAAATAACTATGTAACAGGTAAATAGCTTATATATTTGTTGCTGTGTAAAATGTTCAATAAATACAAGATGTGTACTGTCACGAAAGTTACTTTATGTAATACATCACGACTAACTATGTCGTTGATTACATATTTGTTTAGTCTTATAACTTCACAATTTGAAGACCTCCTGCGTTGACGGTAATTTGTTTAAGTAAATAAGATTTGAACACAGATATACTTCTAAATAGATGCCGCTAGTGTATGTACTTCGCGTGTCAAAATCTGTGCAAAAATGGGGCACAATGTTCTTCTTTTGAAACTGTTTCGCGCGGACAGGGAACTCGCATAAGACTGCATGTCCACCAGAGATGTGTGGCGAGGGATATGTTTAGCTGACAAATAGGATAGCTTCATTTTCACGTTAAAAATCTAATGCCAGCTTAACTAAATCAATCTTGTGACATTATGGTACGTACAAAAAAGTTACACGCTTGGTTTTCATACGGATGGGCTTGCGGTATCTTTTTGGATTTATGTCTGTAGGTTTGAATTAGCACGATAGTTGGGTACTTTGTTGAAATCGCCTGGCTTCCCACCTCCTAGAAGCTGAACGAACAGCATATTATGTCCCTTAACACTAATGTGGCTCCTAGACTAGTTTTTTTTTAAATATTGTGCCTCCCTAAGAAATGAGATAAAACCCCATTAAATACTAATAGATAGATAGACCAAAAAAGTAATAGATAGATAGATCTAATTTAGTATTGGTATGCAATAGTACATTTTAATCTTTCGCGAACTAAAGTCATTTTAGTTTACCCGATATATTAATATTGCAATAAAATATATTGTTATTATTAACGGTAGATTAAATAGAATTTTATGAAACAGTTTCGAGGAAAATTTCTAAAATAAATAGAAATGTTAGAGAGTTAAAATAAAATTGTTACCTTTTTAATACAATTCAATATAAAATAAAATATGTCAGAATAAGCGTCATTTGATTGGCAATACTTGTTTTTTTCCGCGTCTGTACTCGTTGATAGATAGAAACTTCAGCCAATTGATCTTGCACCTATCTATTTAAAGTACTTAAAAGTAAATAGGACGGTTGTTCACTAGAATTGCCTGTCATACAATTTATCAGTGCAAATTATAGCAATTTATATTAATATATCTGGTGATGTCAATGAAAATTGGCAACCAATGAGAATTGGCTAGAAATAGTTGGTATTCTTTTGACAAAATTACTTGAAAAAAAAAAGCTCTAACTTCAGGAACTCTACACCTTAGTACAAAATGTGGCTTGGCCGTTTCGCTACTACAAGAACTGTTTTTATAGTAGCGATGCAAAATACAACCTTCCGAACCGGTATTAGAGTCAGACTTTTCATAAGTGCCTGCGGTCTATTTGCATAAATTATTTTGAATTTGAACTATCATACTACATTTTTCACCTTACGCCCATGTGACGGCAACGAAACGGCTAACATTTTAGACTAAGGTGTAGAGTTTGTGAAGTTAGAGCTTGTAGAGTTAGGGCGTGTAGAGTTATAAGCCTGGCTCTACATGAGATTAACTTTTTGACGGTGCGAGCCATATAGTCTCGTCTTGGTAACATTTTACATGAAAATGGTTTTGGTGGGATACGTTTTTCATTAATAGTTTCGAAGAGCATTAATACCAAATTTTCAGGTATATGTGAGAAAAGTATTGATTTTCCAAAATCCCTGAAATACGTCGTCCTCTCTCACTCTTAGGTCCGTATTCTAGATTATTCTGAGTCGATCAAGTCAGTCAGTCTGGATTTTTTTTCATGGCTTCAGTCTGCTTGTGTATTTTGCCAATGTCAAGACTCAAGTTATATTAATTATGAGTTCTAGTTACAATAAATTACATTCATAATAGTCCGATTAGTCCGCACTGTCAGTCACCGTCCATAAAAGTCATGTTTTAGTGGTGGAGGTTATTGTACTAAAACATTTCACGGACTTTTTGAAAAATTTCACTTGAAAATCATGATACACGTAATTCATTTCATTTATTTCACTGGTCCACATGGATTGATGTTTATTGGAAAATACACAACCGATAATTATGCAATAAAACTCAAAATACACGAATTTATGAAAATAAAACGGAAACGCAATGGCACTCTGCAAGTATATTTTTTTTATATGGCTGTCTGTTTGGGACATTTCTACCAGCCAAGGTTTTTTATTAATACATTTTATGTTCTCCCAGTATTATTTTATTTTTAAACCTTCCTTTTATTTCCCCAACACTAGGATTTAAATACCTCTATAGTACTTACACATATTATTATGTTGGTATGCGGTAAATAATATATATTGGATACAATAAAGATATAAGATAATAAGCTGTTTGTTTTAAATAAATGCATTATGCGAGCCCTAATCATAATGCACACACATTCGTTGTTATATGAATTCAAAGATAATGCAAGACAAGTAGTTAAGAAAACCTATCGATAATCTATCAATACACATAGTTAAAACAAGAAAAATAAAGCTCAATGATATCTAACAAATTATTAGTTATTTGCATCTGCCGGCTCTCTTAGAAGGCTCCGTAATTTTTTGCCTACTGCCACTAAGGTTGCGCTCGTACAGTCTCTTCTGCTCCCTATTTTGGACTACGCTGATGCCTGCTATCTAGATCTCACTGAGGACCAGCTAAATAAACTTGAGCGTCTTCAAAACTTCTGTATAAGATTTATATTTGGCTTGCGCAAATATGATCATGTTTCACAATATCGCGCTAAACTCAAGTGGCTTCCTATACGCCTTCGCCGGAATACTCATATACTAACTCTTCTTTATACTATAATGTTTAGTCCCTCCGCCCCGCGTTATCTTAAGGAACGTTTTGATTTCCTTCGGTCAATCAGGTCGTCAGAAAATCTCCTTTTGAAAATACCCTCACATGACAGTTCTTTTTATGGTAAATCATTTACCGTCCAAGCAATTTGCCTCTGGAACGCATTGCCTGTCTGTATAAGGAGGGCGCCGTCACTCCCAGTTTTTAAAACGCAGGTGAAAAGATTCTACTTTTCTGGCTGAATTAGTCGCTGCTGTAATTATAGTTTTATTGCCAAGTATGTTCATATTTATTTATATATATATGTATAGTATTTAAATATGTATTCTTTCCTCTCAGTATTATTATATTTTCTACATCTGTTTTTTTTATATTTATATTTATTTATTATATTTATTTTATTTTAAATATAAGTATTTAAGTATATTGTATTTATATGTAAGACAATATTGTGTGTAATTTATTTACTGAATTGTAATAGATAGTACCTACACCACCGTCTATTAACGTGTTTTAATTCCTCTCCATCCAATGGTTGTCTGGAAGAAATCGCTTCTCAGCGATAAGACCGCCCATTGTACAGTATTTTAATATTTAAGAATTTATTGTTATTGTGATTTTTATACTTGTTGGTGTACAATAAAGAGTTATCTATCTATCTATCTAACAAATATCAATGATATCTTAAAAATAATTATTTCAAGACTGTTCTGAACAGTTTTACTTTTTATTCTAGAGTTCATATTTTGTATAAATTCCCGTCGTATCTTTTCATTTAGTTCATTGATCTCATTATCTTTTACTTTTGTTTTTTTAAGAACAAAGTTGAAGTTGAGTGTTTTGCTGTTTCATGTCGCAATCAATAAATTAGTTTTATTCTTTTTACATCATAAATTTGATTTACGACCGTTCTTTTTTTAAATTCAAAAAAATTTGGAGATTCTATTAAAATCCTTACCTCACTCGAAACATTTTTAATTCCAATAACCGGTAATTTATTTGATGCTATGATCGTATAACATCGTTTTCCATTCACTTTTCTCACAACACGGGCACCAAGTCGCAACATTATTTACTATGTACACAATATTATAATTCGAACACAATTTATTTTTAAATAAATTAACAGAACACAACTTATGCGTCGGCCCCGTTGTTACGGTTTGTTGATAACGTCATGTATACATGAAATGGGAGCATTATCGTGCTTGATAAAAATATGTCCAGTTTACGTATAAAATGTTGACCATCTGACAATAATTTAAAAATTAATATAAATTATGATAAGTTCGTAGTCAATACTCTGTATGCGTCGAAGAGCCTTTGCTAATGATTTCATTTATGGTTACAGTACTGTAAAGTGCCCTGTTTTCAACGAGAATTAAAGTGGGGAACGATGATGTCATCTATCAAAACCAAGCAGGAAGTTTAAATTCATTTATGCCCTATTATTGCAGGCAGATTAGGAATAAGAGAAAATAGAGTACGAAAATAGAGGTAACCCTTAGTTTCTGGTAGATGGCCCGCGGCAAATGGCCTATGAATAATTGGACTGTTTTACAAAAAACTTAAACCGACTTCAAAGTACACTAAGAAGTAATCAAATCCTGATCTGATGATAATGGGACCAAACAGGAACTGTACCCTTCCAGACAAAAA
This sequence comes from Achlya flavicornis, assembly GCA_947623365.1. Lineage (NCBI taxonomy): Eukaryota > Metazoa > Arthropoda > Insecta > Lepidoptera > Drepanidae > Achlya > Achlya flavicornis. Next base: position 12,897,723 of record OX392478.1, read on the forward strand.
AGAATTTTCCAAATCGGTTAATAAATGACGGAGTTATCAGGTAACAAACATAAAAAAACAAAAGTCAGTTAAAAAAAACCAAAACCACAGGGAAAAAAACCAGAGGATCAGTGATAATAACCACTTTGCAGGGGATTGCTGAATATAGATTCTGGAGTTAATACGACGAGATACGAGAAATCTTTTCTCTACGTTAGAGCACTATTCAGGGGGGGCCGTTATAAAATGACCTCCAGCGTTTAGTGTTTTTGTTTACAAGACCCCAAATTAGTTCCCGGACATTGTAATTATCAGATTATTTCTGTTTGTTCTCTCGTTTATTTATTTAAGTATTTACCAAACAAATAATATTGTTAAATTACTTTTGTTCGCCCTTTGAGATAAAATTCAATGATCAAGTTAGATAAGTAATTAAGGAAGACTTTATTTTCTTGTTTTTTTTTTCCTTCCTATTATAAAGCGGATAAGTTGGTATAGGTACTTGTAATATTGAATTAAAACTATGCTTTATACATAGAAATAAATATATCTAGAAAGAACGTCGCCATACTACAGGAATATAGACAAAACTTTTATAGGCTGCTGCGCGTAACAGGCGTTTTACGCATATATAGCAGTTGTTGAAATATTCCAAGTAAAATCGGGAGAAATTTAAATATTAAACATTACTTTGCAGTTTTATTTATTTTTATTTGATTTAGCCCCTAACAGTTAGGGGCTATTTTTTTCGACGCGTGCACAGCTTCGACGCTCAATCTGGATGTATCCTTGAATCAAAGGCATTATATTAGTTTTTTTTACTAGCTTCAGTACGGGTTTGGCCGCGATCTCGCGCTCATTCACGTGCAAATGAATCATTCACCACGTGAACGAAGGCCATTTATTGGGCCTTCGTTCAACTTCATCAATCACCAAAAGATCCTACTAAACTCTTTTTCACATAGGATGAGTCGTCAAGGTCAAACATTTTTTGCCAATATCTAGTGAAATTCCATTTGATTACTCTGAAATAGTACTCACAATATTTCATGACGCTCTATCTTAGTATTCCTTTATTATATCGAAATGAACATTTACCATTGAGAAATCTAATAAAATACCATGTGTCACCGAACTCATGCTATTTTAAATCTACTTATAATTATATAAAAAATCTTGAAAGTGGTAGAGCATAGCGTTTATTCGCTCACAGAGCAGCTCGACTGGGGAAGTACCTCCACCTTACAGAATACCGCAGCCAAATAACTTTATGTTGTGTAAAGTTATGTTCCTGCGCGTGAGTAAGGTCGCCAGAGCTCATAGGGGAGGGGGGAAAGGTCGGTAACGCGTGAGCGATGCTTCTCGTGTAGCAAGCGTCCATATGGCTACGGTAACCGCATACCATCAGGCGGGCCGTATTCTTGTTTACAGACTTAGATGTAAAAAAAAAACTATAATCTTTTTTCCTGCGATATGTTTAAAAAAAATACTATTTCCTATGAACTTACCAGGGCTGAACGTAATCAATTTTAATTATGCTCTAAATTGAAAGGTAGATATATAATGTGTAGGAGCAAAATACTGTTATTTCAACATCATTCTAAAAGAAGATCGGTCTAATCTCAAGTATGAAACGAGCAAGAGGATAACACTTTCAAACAGATTTGCTCCTTTACTGGAACACTGCCCTTTGACCCTTTGATATTTTTCAGTGCACTCTTACACAGAGAAGCAATCTCGTGAAGTTGTGAATATGAAAGAATGTAATAAAATTATATGTTTTAATAATTTCGAGTGGTTTTAGAATTTGTTGTGCAGATCACCTCTTATTTTATGTTGCCCCTTATGTTACCAGTATGTACCAGTTATGTTGTTTGCACCAGTTATGTTGTTGGAAACATTATTTTAACATTTAATGTTTTTTTTAAATGATTTAGCTTGGAATCGCTGTTGGTTTTGTAAAGATAATTCAAATTAAATAATAGTTAACAAAACATTCCTAAGATACCTACTTAAAACAAGTAAAACGAAGAACTACAAAGAAAATACACGCATAGCCTAAATCAGAGGTTCCAATTTTTTTTTTGGTAGACCACTTTCAAAATTTCGTTGTACCCCGCTAGATTTCTATTCTACTTCCTTTAGATCTAACGTAGACCACACGTAGACCTGGACCACTTTGGGAATCACTAGCCTAAATAAAACATAATTTAAATAAAAAAAATAAACAGAAATAAAATAAGCGTTCATACAATCACCTCATTTTCTTATAGAATAGAAAATGAGATAACAATACAAAATATATATATTTATTTTCATTCTTGATAAAATAAAAATAATTACTTACTTCCACAACAACTGAAAACTTTCTTGCTAGATTGGTCCTAGCGAACGAACTTCCAAACAATTTATTTCTAATTCCACTAGCTCTAAAACACACTATAAATTTATTGTAACACATTTTTAATCACTTGGTAATAATGTATTAAAAAATAATAAATTCCAAATTTGAATTTTAGCGATTTGTTATAGCATTCTATTTTCAAAAGTGTTCGATTTTTTTATTGGCATAGTTACAAAACTTTTGCGTGAATATCACTGCAATAAGAACGATGTAATACTAAGGATCGCTCGCTCATACAATTCAATACAATATATTGTAACATGACGCATGTGATAATGTATCGTTTGATTACGAAATACATGGTATTCCGTCGATGCTGTCTGTAATCAAGAATTATTTTAATTAGGTTATCTTTTTGAAATATGTTTTTCTATTATGGATTTCATATCTAGATTCAAATAATAAAAAAACGGCTTATAGTTTTAATTTATGTGTTTTTTTATACGAACCTGATTTATTTAAAGCTTCAATTTGCCGCTGCAATTTTTACTACCGTCAAAACAATATTATTTAAGTACCATTTTTAATCAATAATTTTGCCCTAAAATGTAGACCTACTTATAATCTAAAAGTAAGAAGTAATTTTCTATAGAATGCAAGGTAATACAATTAATTAGGACACAATTTATATAACGGACTAAAATCTTTCGATCTTAAATCCGATATAATAATAGAAGAAAAACAATTTTAACAAAAACACATTTTTTTAAATCCGGCCCTGCATCAAAACGACACATTTAATTGGTTTAATTATTGACAATATTCCTAGATTGCCTTCAAGGTCTAAATAAAACATCCTTCATTTTACGTATCAATAGACATATAGGTATATATCTATAGTGTTATTATCTATATTGACTTGTTATCATTTGTTAAGTACATTATGTGTACTATTTAATTACATGTTTACAAAATTCTTGCATAAACATGATCGAATCGTTATTGCCTTGTTCCTCAGAAAATTGAGCGTTTAGAATAATAGTTGTCCTGTGTAACTATTATTTAAATTACATTTATTACAATAATTAAATAGGGTACATATAGGTAGACGTAATAGTACCTACATTATGATACATGTGTGCAAAGTTGGTCATTACAGACGAGGCGCTATTAATATAAAGAAGCCGAGAGTGTAATGATCAATGCATACGCGTGTTTTACGACGTTTTTCAACACACTTGCGAGGAAAAATATAGGCATCTATATTTTTGATAATCATCAACCACACAATGAGGACGTTAATAAATATGGCGCTTATTGATTAAAAATAAAGTGTTTTTAGTTAAATAAAGTTTGTTAAACAAAGCAAATACAAATTCAAAAGCGAATAGGTACCAGGTATGTGTTTTTCAATTTTTTACCGACTTCAAAAAAAGAAGGAGGTTCTCAATTCGGTTGTTTTTTTTTTTTTTTAACCGACTTAAAAAAAAGGTGGAGGTTCTCAATTCGGTTATGTTTTTTCTTTTTTTTTTCTTTTTATGTTTGTTACCTCATAACTCCGTCATTTATTAACCGATTAGGAAAATTCTTTTTTTGTCTAGAAGGGTATACTTCCCGTTTGGTCCCATTGTCATCAGATCAGGATTTGATTACTTCTTAGTGTACTTTGAAGTCGGTTTAAGTTTTTTGTAAAACAGTCCAATTATTATTTATTTGCTTTTTTGGCCTGACTCCCGTGTTCCGCGCGATCCATCTGCATTGTTCTGTAATCTCAGCATCTATACTATAATCTTTACCAGCGTTTCCCATTAGCCGGGTCGCGAACCGGTACCGGGCCATCAAAATAAAATACCGGGTCGTAACATTTAAATTTGTCAAAACTTATAATGTGAAGCTGGGTTTTCAACACTTGTTTACCTTAAAAATAAATATAGAACCCGACGAAGAAAGACCGACCGACAGACCTTAGGATAAAACTTTCGTCATTTTCCGCGAACTGGGATTCTTTGGTAAAAAATAAGCAGCGGCTCCATACTTTGCACAACAATTTAGTGACTAACTAGGCGATACCAAAATATGTAGTATTAATAAAACATTTGTACTATTAATAAATGTATATTATTTTACCTAATGTACCAGCTTGGTTTTAAAAGTATTAAGTGGGTCTTTGAGGGGCAGTGTGAAAATTACCGGGCCATGGCAGTACAATGTTTGGGAAACACTGATCTATACTAATATGATCAAGCGGAAGGGTTTATGTGTTTGTTTAGACGGCTTATCTCTGGACCAGTCGGATTAGGAATATTCTTTCACTTTCCCCGAGTATTATAGGCTACTATTTATCCCAGAAACGAGGGTGAAACCGCGGGGGACCACTAGTTTTAAATATATCATCACAGGTTAGTAAGTAAATACGCAAATTGCGTCAATTGTTTTGTCACGTTTCAACTTACGCATATTGCATGTCAAATGCACTTTTATTAACACTCTATGTAGAGCAAATAAATAAAGCAGAATGGTAATTTCATTGATCCTAAGTCCTGTAAGTAATTAACTAATTTAGTCTCACTATGTCTCCTTCTAACAAAGAACATAAGAAAAGGATGTAAGAAATTTATCCTTTCAAATTAGTCCAATGCTTGTTTTCAATGTAAAAGTCGCCAATATCGCGGTTACGTGTAAACAAAATACCCGCAAATGAAGACGGTAAAGTAATTTGACAGCTTTAAATATGTTCTATCCTTTCGCAATAATGTTTGTAAGAAAGAGATGTGATGTGACTAAAATTAGTTTAGTGCGATTTACAACAGAATCGGCACTAACGTATGTATATTAAGTGTCCTTATACTTTTTGATTTATAGATTTTAATGCGGTTTTCACAAATACCTATAGGAGCCTATAGTCAGATTTTTATTCCGTGGACAAAATGACAAATGGTGAGTAGTCTACGTTATCGTAAAGTAAAAATAGTGTTGTATCCTGAGTGATCCTGGTCCTGAGCAAGCCCTCAATTTATTTCATAATAAATTATATCGATCAACTAAAAAACACTAATTAATATTATGTACTAACTGTCCCCCGCGGTTTCACCCGCGTTCCCGGGATAAAAATAGCCTATGTCCTTCTCCTTACCATAGGCTATCTGCATGTAAAATTTCATGTTGATCCGTTGAGTAGTTGAGGCGTGAAGGCGTAACAAACAAACTCAGTTTCCCATTTATAATATTAGTTAGGATTATGTTTATTAATATTGTTATAAATAAACATATATGAGTAAATTAATCACATATATGTTTATTAAAGTAAATTAATCACTAATGAGTAAGCCATACATAACACAATGATCCATTTGCATGCTTGCAACATTAAAAGAAAAAAAGCTCGATAGCATCTGTCATTTATGTCCACCGAATGAAAAATTTGACTATAGGTGATTTTGAAGGTTTGTTCCATCGACATAATATAATATATGTCGATGATTATATTATGTCGATGGTTTGTTCTAGGCAAGAGATATTTGCAGGGTCTAATCGGTGTCGAGAAAGTGTGTGTTAACTTAATAGTATAAACCACGTATAAACACAATGCGGGAATAGGATGGTCAATAAAATTAGATTACCCATCTATTTAATTCAAATATTTTTAAACTAATAAGTTAGATACCCACCAATCAAAACATTCATGTATGTTTGTGATACTCCCAAATTATCTTGTTTTTTTTTTCATGTTTAGAAGGTGATACACAAGATACGTGGTTACGTGCTGAATATATTTATTCTAAATATTGTTTTTAAAACGGCCATGACCCCAATTATAAATATAAAATAACATGCCTAACACTGTTAACATGCCTAACACTGGTAAATGCTGGAAGATTTTTTATTATTTATTTATCTTTCCAAAGAGGTTAGTAGGTAATTATTATAACGTAATTATAAACGCTTTTTTCAATTTTGACTGGTTTCCGTGCTTTGGCAGGCACGTGAAGCCATTGGTCGTGGCTATCACTTAATTGTAATACTCGTAAAGCTAGTTGTATGCCTCCTAGGCAGCTTAAAAACTTCAACAGTAGGTTGACTACTAGCCTACCTCCACCGATCCGCAGTGGGCCCGCGTGGTGGAGTATCTGCCCATTCCCTTTCACCCTCATTTGTGGAAAGTGGCCCGTGCTCAGCAGTGGGACATCATGAGCTGATGATGATGATGATGAAGCACACAAACGCTCCAGCTCATCGTAAGTAAGATCCGAACAGAAAAACTTCGTTGATATGAGACAGGATATCACTTACATTGCCTGTCGTAAAAGGCGACTAAACGGGGCCTTTGGGATCGTGGGCAATCAGGGCGGGGGCTCTGTGCGCCCAGAAGCGAACTCAAGGAGGACGATGTGTCGATGTGGTCACGACTCATCGTGAGATAGCACAGTGAGGGTGCTGGGGGGAGGTATCACACTTCCCCGGGACGAGATATCTTAGTGCCGCGCGTGGAGGGGTGAGCAGGTACGCGTTCAACACGAGAACCCTCCCCTCTCTCTACAGCGCAGATGACGACCACCGTGGGGTTTTAGCCGGTACAAGTCCGGCATAACCTGACCGCTACCCCCGGGGCGGACGGGTATCCTATGAGGATTTCCCCACACTAACATATTTCAAGCACCATTATACGAAATACCTCTTCAAATTCCTTTTCGATGTAGAGCTATGTTTACAGGGTCGGTACCGCGAATGATACCCCTGTACCATAAGCTACAGTAACCGCTTATCATCAGGAGAACGTAGGCTTATTTGAAATTTAAAAGAAACACTAATATGTGAATCAGAATTAGAATCATTTGTCATAAGTTTGTTTCACAGTTTGTGGATAGTATAGGTAAAATAAGAGCGCATTACATGACATGACGCCACTGCGCTTTATTTGCATAATATCCTTATCTGTAGCCCTTCGCACGTGCGTAGTTTATGTACATTGTTCATTTGAATGTATAAATACGTATTTATCTTGTTTGACTGTTATAATATACGAGTAGCGTTCGTTTAATATCAATAATTAAAACTACAGATTTGAAAAATAGGCGCGCAGAACTCCTTGCTCTTTATAATGAGTAAACATCTTCACAAATCACATCCTCATGCATTGCATACCAACTTTCACATGTTTAATGTTACTAGGTACCTATTGATGACGTATATCTTCGAAAATACCGAAAACGAGTCATGAAATAAATAATATTTCGTTGTAAATACCATGATAAAATTATTTCATTCCATGAAGCAATTAGAAAGCGCACTGAGGAAAACCGGTGTGCATTCCGGGAATCATTCGTCATTCATACAGCCAACAAATGAGGAACGTTTTGTTTGATATACTAGACATTATTTTTAGAGAGGTAGAGAATAGCGGTTACTCAAAGAGCAGATCGACTGAGGAAGTACCTCCACCTTGCAGAATACAGCAGGCAATGCATGTTCCTGCGCGTGAGTAAGGTCGCCAGAGCTCATTGGGGAGGGGAAAAGGTCGGTAAGGCCGGTTGCAAGCGTTCATATGGCTACGGTAACCGCTTGCCATTTCGGGCTGTATGCTGCGACACTACTGTTTCTACATAATGAAATACCTTTCGTATCTAGCGACACTTCGTGTCGCGTCGTCTCCATAGTAATACATAGAAACGAAAGAGAAAGAAGTTGTCGCTGCGGCAGTGTCGCCTGCTGCTGCTGCCTGCGGTCGGCTGTGAACCTTTAGGCTACATTCCGAATTGAAAAATATCAGCAATAATTTGCGTACCGATTTAGATATCACGTTAATGACAGCTGAGAACTGTCAACAATTCCGTTCAAATCGCGCTCACAGTATTCAAAACAGAACATTTAAGAATTTACTTAAAATCTGAATTAACAATGCGCTAGGACTCCTTATATCTTTTACAATTTGACTCGCAAAAAGGAATATTCGCGATTTTTATTATTTTTCTCTAATAAAATCATAAAAAATATCTTTGCCAAATAGAAAACCAATAATCTTATTAGACTTTTTGCCGAAAACACAATAATTAACCGTCACTTTTGACAGCGCTCACGGTGATTACAGTTTAGGGCATGGTCGGTGTGAGCATTCTATGGTGTGAGCGCAATATGGCGGATATCTATGACGTTTCACGGGACATCTTTATCTGTCATTATTCAATTCGGTACGGGTTTAAGCACGCTCAAATCGATTACAGCGATTATAGCTATGATTCGGAATGCAGCCTTAGATTGCTTTCTATTTACTCGTTTTCTCAATATCTATAAAATATTGTGAGAATGCAAAACCACTTACATTAAGCACCGAGGGGCACTCGCTACGTGCTGAAAGGTACTATAGTATAATATGTACCTACATTGAACAAATTTGTACCACCTACGAGAAAATTACAACTAATCTAAACTGTGAATCCAATCTCCTTCGTATAGTAAGCATGTAGAATACACTTTGAATACAAAGTGAACTAATACGAAGCGAGTAGCTACAGGGTGTTGCTGCTATCGTCTGCCCACCACAACATTCCTAGCAGGGCTATATTCAAATATCGAGAATTGTACACCCCTACAGCTATAAGCCGGTAATGAAAATGGATGCAACATTCGACGTTTTTTGATATGCTATTTTTATGCATTCCTGATACTAATGGTCTAGCTAGCTAGATTTTAATCCATTGGTTCCCGGATGGTATGCGAGCTACCTATGTAGGTATGAATTTATGATATGAAAAAAAGTATTTCAGAACCTGTGACTTGTGAGTCAACTGATTAAGAGTGGGCATAAAGCTATAAATAAAAATGTTGCCTTTGTCACCCGGACCATAATAACGAATCGATTGACACATCATTCTTCAAAATCAGATTAGTAGTAGATACCGTGGAACATAAATAAATACAAACAAACTTAGACTACTAAAAATATAACCCTTCCTTTTGGCTTTGCCGTAGTCGGGTAAAAAATTGCATTTCACGGGGTAGCGGGCAGCGAGCGGCGAGCGTGCACTAAGCACCAAAGGATAACTCGTAAAGTATAGACAATTTAACCTTTTTTTTTCTATGTATAGGCATGTTTTTGACCGCAATTTCACCATGGTAAGTGATGATGTGGCCGAAGGTGGTAAGCACACAAAGCCTAGAAGGAACTGACTCTCATGGCAGTTGTACCGACACACCGATAGATCGTTAGTATCAGCTAGGCCATATTAATATTAGTATGTGATATTATTTATATATTTTTTCCTGTATAGAGGTACACCATGATCGAATCAAAACAAAAATCTATTAATAATAGAGGTAACTTTGTGTTTTTTTTCCATCGAGGAATTTCCATTTCACTATGTTTTTTCTCAATGTGAACCCTTGCTATATACTGGGTGGAAAATTCGAGATGGCATATTTTCGAAACCTTAGGTTAACCTTTTTTCGAAAATGTTGGGTTAGTCATGCTTTTTTTTTTACCACTACCACCACCACTTAGGTGGCAAACAAGCATACGGCCCGCCTGATGGTAAGGGGTTACCGTAGCCTATGGACGCTTGCAACACCAGGGGTATAAAGCGCGCGTTGCCGACCCTGCAGAAATCTCTTCACACCCCTTTTGAAGAACCCCATGCTGTGCTCCATTGGGAAAGCCACGGCGGGGAGCTCATTCCACAGTCTGAGAAGAAACTCTGCTGAACAACTTTTATCCTTTTTGTCCCATAATAAAAGTTGTTCAGCATGATGAATCCAACATAGGTTTCATAATAATGAAAATACCCATACACAAAGAATCATGGCGAGATTTGTACAAAAAAATAAACATTTTAAGAGATGTTAGAATGAAGTTATAATTGATCCTTGGTGCCTAAGGAATAACTTGAGCTATTTAAATCATTTTTAGAACCCCGAGATAAAAATTCGAATTTCTATGGCATGCCGGCGAATCGCGACTATTCGCGACCAAAACCGTTATGTTGTTGTTATGTTTTGCGGGGTTTATAAAATATTTCATGTATATTAACATGTTGCTCGTAATGTAATCTCAACAATGGAAGGGATTCAAAACCCTCTACATACATTGATGGTATGGATCTCGCCATGATTCTTTGATATTAGATATAAGAGACAATTCAACATAGACTATACATCAAATTATGGTCTAAACCAGTTTATATTGGGTTAGTACCTAAAAGGGGCGGTTCGAGGATTTCATTTTGGACCCGTCCACAATTCTCCCTTAATTACAATATAACATATTACTGAGCCCTAAACGGACCTGGTTGGTTCATATCATTCGGGCACATTAATTATTCAGTATTCATATTGAATCACTGTCTATTGGCGCATGTTCTACAATATACTAACGAGAAGTTTTGACTAGATTTACCTTTAGATTTGTTGCCATATTTTATCAAGATCTTATTGTTTTCATTTCCAAGATATGATAAGATTCTTTTGAAGTTACCATGATGAATTATTTATTTGTAATCTATTTACATCATTATGATGACGAAACCTCTGTTAGTAATAGCGAAGGTGAGGAAACAATACATTTATCCGATAATACCAAACCATCGTCACCAACCATCTCAATGGCTAACAAAAAATCTGCAATCAGACACCTACCGAAGGACATCGGCAGCGGCACTTCTTCCAGAGCCAGTAATCTTCAATGCGTATCTTCCTCGAATGCACAGATTATGTATTAAGCTCCCCACCATGGTTTTCCCAAGGACAGCATGTTCTTCAGAAAGGGTGTGAAGAGATTTGCAGGCTCGAACGCTTCGAAGACGCCAAAGACAGCAGGCGAGTATCTAACTGTGATGATATCTCTATAAGTAATGCCAAATAATACTGGAAGTATGTTACCATATCCAAACTTAGCACTTGCATCAGCGCCATTGAATGATACTTGCGAATATCCGGACCATCACCGTCGCCGTCGGATCACTGTGACTTGAACCAACTGGCTTACTCGTTACTGTATACCGAGACGTTGATACATAAAGGTATACTGCGGCACACATGTTTGGTATCATTAGTGTTAGCATTAACATTATATTATTTGAATATTATTTAATTTCATACCATTGAATATTGATTAATTATAAGTAATTGTCAGCATTATTTATTATGAAAGTGTAAAACGGTTTATTTTGATATGGTGTATTTGAATATCGAGGAATGGCAACACCAGAAAAGCATAATTGTAATAATGGCGGCCATTGGAGAAAGTGTATTAATTTATTTTGTGGTAATTACCAAGTTTACCAACGGTGTAAATACAGATTTAGCTTGTTTAAGCCAACTTCTTTTCAGTAAATAAGGTATGGTTAATAAATCAGAAGAGGGATGGAGAAATCAGCTCACCAGTATGTATTTTTTTGTATTTTCTATTTTGTGCGTCTTGCTCGTGACGGATAATCAACTATGGCTAGTACGATGCCACTAACAAAGATTCTTTGATATATCTTAAGTAAACAGTTGTTTATGTAAATAAAAGGTTGATAATAGAATCATTCTACATTAAAGTTTGAGTTTCTTGCCGGGAGTCTTCTCAGTTTAAGTGTATTACGAACCGATGGTAAAATCAATTGTAACGTTCGTAAGTGCCTTATTAAGGCCTATATTGAATAAACAATTTTTGAATTTTGAATTTTAAGAAAATAAAGTTATATCAACATTAAATGTAATAACGGAATGTAATATAGATTATTCAAGAAACAATGAAAAATAATTATTGAAATACCTAGAGATACCTATCTTTTATCACTAAAACCTTCTAAGTGAAACATGCTGCTATATGCGGTGATCACTAAAAACTCCTAAGTGAAACATGCTGCTATATGCGGTGATCACTAACAACTCGTAAGTGAAACATGCTGCTATATGCGGTGATCACTCAAACCTCCTAAGTGAAACATGCTGCTATATGCGGTGATCACTAAAAACTCCTAAGTGAAACATGCTGCTATATGCGGTGATCACTAACAACTCGTAAGTGAAACATGCTGTTATATGCGGTGATCACTAACAACTCGTAAGTGAAACATGCTGCTATATGCGGTGATCACTAAAACTCGTAAGTGAAACATGCTGCTATATGCGGTGATCACTAACAACTCGTAAGTGAAACATGCTGCTATATGCGGTGATCACTTACAACTCGTAAGTGAAACATGCTGCTATATGCGGTGATCACTAACAACTCGTAAGTGAAACATGCTGCTATATGCGGTGATCACTAACAACTCGTAAGTGAAACATGCTGCTATATGCGGTGATCACTCAAACCTCTTAAGTGAAACATGCTGCTATATGCGGTGATCACCAAAAACTCCTAAGTGAAACATGCCGCTGTATGCGGTGATCACTAAAAACTCAATATAGTCGAATCGACTCATGGCGAGTATGGCGACCTCTAAAATAGTATAAAATGATAAAACATGGTGATATCACATAATGCAAAAAATTATTAGACATACAGTATACGAATGGCCGAAACGGAACAGGGACATTCCGTTAAACAGGATGGCCGTCTGTTAGCATTAACATTATATTATTTGAATATTATTTAATTTCATACCATTGAATATTGATTAATTATAATTAATTGTCAGCATTATTTATTATGAAAGTGTAAAACGGTTTATTTTGATATGGTGTATTTGAATATCGAGGAATGGCAACACCAGAAAAGCATAATTGTAATAATGGCGGCCATTGGAGAAAGTGTATTAATTTATTTTGTGGTAATTACCAAGTTTACCAACGGTGTAAATACAGATTTAGCTTGTTTAAGCCAACTTCTTTTCAGTAAATAAGGTATGGTTAATATTAGTATGTGTTATATGTTTATTTCTAGTAGTACTCCTATATAAAAACAGCTTAATGGACGTTGACCAGAGGAAACAGCAAACAATTAAATTCAAAAAATTCAAAATTCAAAATTCAAAATCATTTATTCAAATAGACCTTCGCAGGCACTTATGAAAAGTCTGACTCTAATACTCTAATACCGGTTCGGAAGGTTGCATTTGCTGAGAAGAGCCGGCAATAAACTCAACAATTACTCTTTTCAAAACAGGCTTAGATTAATTACATAATATTTACATTCTAATCGCACTGAAAACAATTGCGTGCCCCGGCGCGGCGGCAAAATTACAAGGTAGACTGAAAAAATATTTAATAAGTAAATAAATAGCAAACTTGAATTGAATTGTTCAACCTCATTCCACCATCCCAATTCTTACACCGAACCACAAGACGCCGGGAAATGTTTCACCCGTACGTTGTTGACATACCGAAAATACGGACACAGCGTTGCTTCCGGTTGGAACTTGCTTCCGGCGTCTGTGTTTCCTGACTCTTACAACCTAGGGACTTTCAAGGCCAGAGAAAATAGGTTCCTTCTGGGTAAGCGTGTCCCATCTAGACTTCGTCTTCGTCCCTTATGGGCGGGTCAGAGCCCATTTAATAAAAAAATAAAAAAAAAAAACCTGTGACTTCGATCAACCAACAATTATAAGTTTTAAGTTAATCTAAAAGGTAACAAATTAATCAAACGAGGTTAACAAATTGCAAATGGCGGTCGATTTCAAAATAGTATGCAAGATAAATAGCACGAAATGAAGCGCGCTCGCTGGAGCAAAAGTGTCGTCTCGTGGTTAGTCTCCTCTCCAAAAACAGTTACCCGTCAATATTGCCACCTGCTTAGACACGACACCCAAGTTCGCCCGACCAACATACAACCGGTCACCTCAGATTTGCAAACATAGTACGTCTCGTTTTCATAATCTTCATTAGATCTAAAAGTACCTACAACGTTTCTCCTCCAAAATTAAACTAAGCACTAATATGCAGTTCAGTACACAGTACACAGTTGCAACCAACTTCCAAATCTATGGAAATATTACTATGTTGAAAGATTATATTTGCAAAACCGCTATAAACCCGATTGCAACCAAATTACATACCCAAGCTACTTTCCTAAATAAAGCAAAAGAATCTCGATCAAAGTTCACGAAGATATCATAGATCAGTACCTGCCAGTTATCTAATCGTAATGATAAATAAGTATGGCATTACGGACAAAGTTCAGAAGACGCGCAGGATAAATACCGAGCTATGTAGACATTGTGCGATGATAAAACAATGCAATCTCATTGAAAGTGGCGATATCTATCGGTCATTGCTACTTTGAACTATGCTCAATTGCTCATATCATGAAAACAGATCTATGAAGCTAATATACGAGGATCGCAAGTAATATGAGATAAGTACTGTCAATTTTCATTCCCTGACGAGCCGGTTAACGTAGCGAAAAAATCATAGTTCTACGGGATAGATACTCTACCATGCAGGCAGTCGCAAGTTCGATCCCCATCCAGCACAATCATTATGATACCTACTTATACTCTTGTACACCGCGTTGCTTGCGTTTCTCGGTAAAGAATGGAGAAACCATCTGGTTAGCTACTGCTGTCCAGTACGTCGTACCCACTATCTTCATCATCATCATCATCAGCCTATAATGTCCCACTGCTGAGCACAGGCCTCCTTTCACAATTTAGGGTGAAAGGGAATGGGCAGATACTCCACCACGCGTGCCCACTGCGGATCGGTGGAGGTAGGCACTAGCCTACGGCTTTTCAAGCCGCCTAGGAGGCATCCAACTAGCTTAACGACTATCACAATTAAGTGATAACCGGGACCAACGGCTTTACGTGCCATCCGAGGCACGGAAACGCTCGATTTGAAAGACCACTAGGCGGTCACCCATCCAGGTACCGACCAAGACAGACGTAGCTTAACTTTGCCGATCGATTAAGAACGGCTAATCATGCTACACCACGAGCGCTTCAACCCACTATCTTACTTTTGAATATTCTGTGCCTCAAGTTGACAATCTGTCGCGAAGCAACTAGCGTTGCGTTTTGGCAGCACTTGAGAGCTATCTGATTACCCCCTTATTCATAATCGCTTTTTAACTAAATCAGTGTAATAGTGTGCCCCGTCTCACTCTTTCGATCACCAAATGTCACCTATCAGATAAAGACTTCGAAGTTTTAACTAATCAACGTTTGATAACTTCATTATGAATAAGGGGGTACGTCTACAACTCTACACTAAGCACTGCTTACCATCCTCGGCCTTATCATCACGTATCATGATAGAAAGACCGGGATACTTTGGTCTATACACTTGTCCTGAAATCGCTTGATGAAACAGTCTTTCATTGTCACCTGTTATTACGTATAATCGTTTAGCACTTAGCTGTTTTTATAAGATGCTAGTGATTAGTAGGCATGCCTACAACCAGTTATTCCAAAGTATCTAGATCATCGCAGAGTGGTTACTTACCTACTACTAGATATCCACTTTAAGGCACTGATCCCACAGAGAGAGTTCTAGAGTTACGAGTTCAGAGTTCAGAGTTCCGCGTTCACTGTAATTGCGCCTTTGATCATTGCACACAGAGAACTCGGCGTTCAAGAGAATGCGAGTTCTGTCGGACGGAGTTCGATTCTCTAAAGCTGGCAGTTGAGGTGATACGTCTGAGCTATCACTGTCTAATTTACTGAGTGATACAAGGCAGAAAGGACAATGGACATTCTGACCCATAAGCGGCCACTAATCAAAACTAAAGTAAGGCCAATGAGACGAGATAAAAATGTAAACAAGCTTTTGCTTTCCGGGTGTATATAATTACACCTTTTGGTACGAGATACTAACAAAATTTAATGCAACTACCTTGCAGTTTCATAATATCTCCAATGATTTCTTGAATCTTCAATACTGTTACTTTTTTTCTAAACTAAATATTGCCTCATAGATAACATAGAACTTATGGCTGACCGACAATGGGAAAAGCTCCATACAAATTTGCCCATTAACCTTTAGAACTGTAGACTGCTCGCACGCTGTGTGTACAGTAGTAAACGCGGAACTCGGAACCGGAACACTAGAACTCTTTCCGGTGCCTAATTCTGTCTTAAAATAGGGCCTTCCTAATAGGTCATTTTTTACAGCTCATAGACATTCATGTGTCAAAAAGAGAAAAACATAGTGCGACAAGGAGAGACACCCTCTTGTCAAGTATGTCTTCTTAGCATGGCCATAGATTAGTAACGAGGCAGCACAGCGAATAATTTATTCATCATCATTAATTTGCTTCATGGCCCTCTGTGTTCAGATATTGATTAATATTTGGGTCAGCCTCTAGACCCAGAACCTATTGAATTCATAACACATCGCTTTGTTTGACGTGCCCTTTAGATGAGTAGATAAATAAACTAATATATTGCAAAATGAGTTATCGAATAGGTATAGTAATTTGCGCATCGAGAAAAGATCCCTTTAGAGTAGTAATAATGAACAATTAAATTCCGAAACTAGTCAGCGATTTGTCACTGAATTTGAACAGTATGGACGAATCATTGCATCGTGTGTTTTTGACTTGGCCAATCAGAGTGCATGCGTCCTTGACTTAGCCAATCAGAGCGAATGCGCTCTGCTCGCGACAATGGTCGGCGGTGGGAAATTGGCGGTATATATTTCAACCAAAATGAATGTCATTGCGCTTCTTTGGGTTAATTGTTCGATGAATTTGTGTGACTCGATTTAGTGAACCTGAAAACCAACTTTTAAGGTTTCATCAAATTCTCTTATAACCAAAGAGACGACTTAGCCACGTGGCAAGAAGAAATTCAATATATTTTGACAGGAGCATATTTTGACATAATAGGATGTGATGATGT
Organism: Achlya flavicornis; assembly: GCA_947623365.1. Classification (NCBI taxonomy): domain Eukaryota; kingdom Metazoa; phylum Arthropoda; class Insecta; order Lepidoptera; family Drepanidae; genus Achlya; species Achlya flavicornis. The sequence goes on from OX392478.1 coordinate 12,914,805, forward strand.
GATTTGGCAATATTTTTGAGATTAAATTCACTATGAGACGCACGTGCTCGTCGGCAAAAGAAAATACAATATGGGGAGTCCAGATGATCGTAAAAATAACACAACGGAAGCCGTGTTTATGATCTTCAGGAAAGTTATGCCGGGATTGCATAGCGAAGGAATCTTTAAAGTAATTTTCTCGCTCATTTTGTACTATGTAATTTACTCATAAATTTATTGGACAAGGAAGAAATAAGATTAATTGTGCGTCACAATGACGAGCTTTTATATTCCGGCCAGATACAAAAGGTCAGCATTGAAACGACTTACCTAGTTTACCATCCATCCTTAATATCCATCGCAAACCTAGTCAAATTCCCATATTACCCGAGTGTGTTGCAAGCGTCAATAATTACTATGACGATTTACCATAAGGTGGGCCGTATGCCAGCACAGTTAAAGCATGATTGCTCATGCTCAACGTCGGCAGGGCTTCCTAAATTGAGATAGATATTTGCCAATAAATCTAAAGGTCGCTCAGTCAGTTGTTTCTGTCACATCGCCAGCGTTCAAAACCCAATGTGATCGAACTGTACCAAATATTTAGAGTCAGAACTAAACTCCGAAGTTTGGACTTAGTCTACAGAAAATGTACAGATCAGATCTATAATGCTTCCGATCTAAGCATTCATATGATAAAAGGTCACAACAACACATTATGTACCTTCAGGTTTGTGGCTGGATGTGGATGTAGCATATTATTCCGTAGTACGTAGTTACTAGATCTTTGATCGATTATTGTTTTTTGCGAGTAACTTCTTATAAAATATGGTTTCCGGTTCAGGGATCCCTACCCTGAAGGGTTATTTATGACAGCCTATGTTTACTGACTGACTGACTCACTGTAAAAATGTTTAATTCTTTCAACAGACCTAAAGTACACTTCGAAGAGCCACGACGCCTCGCAGTACCAATAAAACTCAGCCATTATAGAGAAGAACCAGTAGCATTGGGACCGCGCTGGCCAAGACGTGTCAAAAACGAATCAATTAAAACACAATATGTGTATCGAAATATAATCAGCCGTTGGTGCCACAAACGAAAATTCGCAAAACAACTTAAAGCTCTGAGAAAGAAAGAAGAGAAAGAAAAGCGAAAAATTGCGAGAGAGAAAGCACGATTGGAATTAGAGAAGGAATACTTGAGGCTATTACAGGAAAAGTACCTGGAGCAGGAAAGATTAAAAGCTCTGTATCCTCCGCAACCAGAGCCGACAGGCACGGTCACACCTGTGTTTAAGAAAAAAGAAAAAACTAAAACAGATGATAATCAAGAACCTGTCAGTCAGTGGTACCAAAGACAAAAAGCCCTAAGAGAATATAAATCCCTTCAAAATAAAGAAGAAAAAGAGAAGCTAAGAATCGCGAAAGAGAAAGCACAATTGGAATTAGAGAAGCAAGAAAGACTGCGGGCGCAATATCCGCTGCCTGAGCCTACAACAACGCCTAAGAATAAGAAAAAAGAAAAAATTGAAATAAAGAAAAAGAAAGAAATCCAAAAAGAAAAAAATAAACATTTTAAATCAGCAAAAACAAATTATGACAAACCGCGGACTGTGACTAAATACGTGACTGTCAGAAGGGCGTAAGCAAAGTTTCTTTAATTCTCTTGTAATCTTAATCTCTCTCGAAATATCAAAGCCCCTTTTACTGCCGTAGATTATTATTACATTATTTATCTAGCAATAATCAGTCATTTTATTCTTATAAACGTCCCAGTGCGGTGGAGCAGTAAACAAACACTACTAAACAGTAAATCTACAATTGTAGCTAGAAGCAAAACGAAGGACCAAACTACATGGCAACATATTTTCAAAGGGTGGCGAATGAAGAAATGGATAGGTAGGTAATACAACAGGGGCCCAAGTCTGCTATTTCAATTGTGTTCCAAATTCCAATGAACTTTCAGTGGTGTCAAAATTGTGACATTTTACAGTTTTGATAGTCTACTTACTAACAGAATAGTGTCATTATGGCACAATTTTGACACCACTGAAAGATCATTGGAACACAATTGAAATAGCAGACTTGGGCCCCAGAAAATTATATGAACATGGCAAGATCTTGAGAAAAAAATAATTACTACTTGAATTATACGTATTTCGTGTTAAGGAATAATTTGAAGCGTAAAAAGTATTTTTTGAAAACCGGAATAAAACAAAAACTCAGGTCCGTATTTCAGAACGTAAATCAATGCTCAAGTCAAGTTTCGAGTTGAGATTTAAAAATAATTGTAACCATCTCTAATGCCATTAGGTTTATTTTCGATTAACGCGATCTATTATTGAGACTATCGGAGTTTTACAGGCCTAAGTGAACGAGACCAAAAACAGTTTTTTATGTTATAAATAAATAATAAAATTAAATCTTTTTATTTCAGGAATAATATGACCCATTATAGGAACATACTTTTTTTTTCTAAATACTAATACAATACTGAAAACATAAAGCATACATTTTTTATGAATATATCTTATATTTATTTATGGTTTCTGCTCTGCTGTTCAGTCATTTCTTATTTCCGTCCAAATGGTTGGAAAATCAGTGTCGCGTTATAGTGTTTTGTAGGTAATCAGAGACAGGCCTCAGTATACCATTGTTGGAGCGACTTACCCTACTCCAAAAATACGCTAGAACCTCGAAGAACATGCTCAACGCACTGCAGTACCTCGGCCACCTTATAAGAACCCGGTAGGCATTATTAGTACTGAACTCTTATCGTGTTAATGGCCTTTCTATTTAGGAGATAATAATATAAACGTGGAAAAATATTCCATTTGAACCGACCTCAATGCGCCGGTTGTCTGACCACTCAAGAACTACTAAAGATATAGGTAGGTACTAGACGGCTCATGCATGGCTATGCATTTTAAGTATTTTATCTCCGCTTGGCATAGCTAAGCTAGCTAGATAAAACATTTTAGAGATGAAACGGATACCTGTTTTGCCGGAAACCGGATATTCGGCCAACCTTGTAGTCGGATAGCCGGATATCCGACTACAAAGCCACCAAACGCAAGGGCACCAAACGGCAATTATCCGCTGGATATCCGGATATCCAGCGGATTTGAGAGAATGAAATGAAAACAATGCTAGCAAGTCTTACCATGAAGAAACAAACGCATTTTGATCGATCAAAATGAATTGATTGCAATCATGGTCCTTATATTTGGTGGGCAGCTAATGTTTAACAACGTGTAAACAAAAACAAAGTTTGCCAAAATCTATCTTTCAGAAGCAGTGTAAAGCTTTTTTCTGAAGATTATGTTTATGAATACTAGCAAAAACGCTTGTTACTTCTTCATGTAGAGATATTAGTATTCGTTCACCATAATTTGTCCCTAGTGCAGTATGAGTACTAATACGAAGTAATGACAGCTCACTGTCAGTGATCACAATTTTTTTATTCTAAAATCCACAGACGGATCTAAAATCACTGAATGTATTTGATAATTGATATAAGTAAAGTAAGTACCTAAACTTTATATTTCATTTCTTTTTTATCCGTTATCCGGCCGGATTGGCGCTTGTATCCGGTATCCGGCTAGGTAGTAATTTGCCCGCCGGAATGGCGTGGTACCGAATTGTTACTGGATATCCGTTTCATCTCTAGAAAAATTTACTGACCGAACATTTTATTTTCATAAATAAGTATAACTCCGCCCTCCTTGCCCTTTATGGGTGGACTGTAGCTTTTGTTTTTGTTACAGGACCAACGGCTCGGTTTCAAATCGTTGCCAGAACTGGTGCTACCGCTTGTGTTGCCAGTTCTACTGCTGTCTCACCTTCGTATTGGTCATGGGTTTCGTTATAATATGTATCGCATAGATATATGGTTTAATACAACTTTGACAATGGCAACTTTATAGTTTTATTGTAACTTTTTAGCTTATGAAGAAATTTATTTGTTAAAGCTAAGTGTTTGAGCAAGGATATGTACCTTTTTTTTTTTTTTTTTTTTTTTTTTTTTTTTTTTTTTTTTTTTTTGCGTGGGGAAATCCTCATAGGATACCCGACCGCCCTGGGTGGGAGCGGCCAGGTTATGCCGGACTTTTACCGGCTAAAACCCCACGGTGGTCGCCACCTGCGCTATAGAGAGGGGGGCGGGCTCTCGTGTTGAACGCGTACCTGCTCACCCCTCCAAGCGCGGCGCTTAGATAGCTCGTCCCGGGGGAAGTCTGACACCTCCCCCCAGCACCCTCGCTGTGCTATCGCACGATGAGTCGTGACCACATCGACTCATCGCCTCCTTGGGGTCGCTTCTGGGCAATCAGAGCCCCCGCTCTGATTGCCCACGACCCCAAAGGCCCCGTTTAGTCGCCTTTTACGACAGGCAGGGGAACACCGTAGCTGTTATTCTAAGCCCGAGCTACAGGGCAGGGGGGCCGCGACGAGGCACGTTTGCGCCCCGGCGGCTTCGCCTCCGGGTGGGATCGGCCCTCTCCCGATCCCGCTCAGCAGCCTCCTTCTGGACCATTACGGCCTCACAGAAGGAGGCTACGGCCCTCCACGCCGTATCCCCGCTCAGCATCGCCGACACGACTGCTGGCAGGGAGAAATTCCGCCCGATCTCTTGGACCAGGATCCGCCGCTCAGGTTCCCATGCAGGGCACACCGCGAGCGTGTGCGATGCGGAATCCTGGTCACTTCCACCGCAGTGGAAGCAGGCCGCCGTCGCCTCACGTCCGATCCTATACAGATAATCACCGAAGCACCCATGCCCGGTGATTATCTGTGTAAGTCTGTAGGTGAGTCTACCACCTTCTCGCTGCATCCAGGCCTCGAAGACCGGCAGGACTGCTTCGACAACGCGTTTGCGCGCAAACCGCTCATCGTGAAGCCTTGCGCGCCACGTTGCGAATGCGATATGTCGCTCCTGCCGTCTGATCGCCTCTTCTGGATCGCCTCCACCACTTTGGCGGACGATGCGAATCCGGTCATAAACCCTCGCATCCATATCCGCCAGAATGTCAAGCGGTGGAAAGCGAGCCAGAACAGTTGCCGCCTCAAAGGATATTGTGCGGTATCCCCGTACGATCCGTAGGGCCATCTTACGCTGGACGCTGTATACTTTCGTTCTACAGCGTCGGACGGCCAGCCTCTTTGCCCATACAGGCGCCCCGTAAAGGGCTACGGATCGTATGACCCCCGCATAGAGGCGGCGAACTTCCTCTCTCGGTCCCCCGAGATTGGGCAGCAGTCTGTGCATAGCACCCGCTACCCTCTCAATCCGGGGGACTAGGCGATCAAAGTGTTCTTCGAAGCCCCAGCGACTGTCCAGGGTAAGGCCCAGGTACTTCATGTACCGCCCCACCCTGACATCTGACTCACCCACTCGGACGCACGAGTCGGGTGGTTCCCTGCTCCTAGGCAGTTTGTGGAACCATAGCGCCTTGGTCTTATGAGGCGCTATTTCCAGACCCAACTCGCGAATTTTGGCGACGACTACTTCCACCCCAAGCTCGGCGAGCTGTTTGGTCCCCTCGAAGGTATCCCCACTGGCGACCACCAATGTGTCGTCCGCATAGCAAACGACTTTTACGCCAGCGGGGAGATTGACACGCAGAACCGCATCGTATGCGAGGTTCCACAGCAATGGGCCCAACACCGACCCCTGTGGAACCCCACACGTGATCTCCCTCCGGATTCTCCTACCGTCTTGGTCCATGTACAAAATGTACCTGTCGTGCAAGTAGTCCCTTACTATAGCTTGCAGGTAGGAGGGCACCTGATGGTATGCAAGAGCCCCCCTGATTGCGTCCCAAGGCAGAGAGTTAAAGGCGTTGACGATGTCAAGACTTATCGCCAACGCCACTCCACCCCGAGACACAGCCTGCTCCGACAGGGAGCGGACGCGCAAGACCGCGTCAACGGTTGAACGCCCCCGTCGGAAGCCGAACTGGCTATCAGCGAGGTCGGGACCGACGCACGACAGATGCCCGTTGAGACGAGCGGCAATTATTCGTTCGAATAGCTTGCCAACCTCGTTCAACAGGCATATGGGACGGTATGCAGAGGGAGAATCTGCGGGTCTGCCTTCCTTCTTCAAAAGGACCAAACTTGCCTCCTTCCAGGCCGTGGGGAACTTGGCACAAAAGAGGCAGCTGTTGAACAACTGCCTCAGCCTGTCCCCCAGGGCAGCCAGACTCAACACCCACACCCGACCCGGTACACCGTCGGGTCCTGGTGCAGTGTTTCGGGCTTTCAAGCGGCCAACGGCTCGATCTAGCTCCTGTACGGTCACCCCCATCTCGTCATGCCACTCCCACGAAGTTAGGGGGTGGACTGAGGGACTTGACCGGCCCACGGGGAAGAGAGTGTTTACCACTCGACCCAGCAGGTCCGGATCTAGGGTTTCCGTTAGGGGAGGCACCCATGGCCTGAGTTTACCCAGGACCATCTTATATGGGCGTCCCCACGGATCCTCGTTGAGTCCCTCCAGGAGCTCATCCCAGCACCGTTTTTTGGCGTCTGAGATGGCGATCTGCATCGCAACTGTAGCCGCTCGATATGCCCTATAGAGACTGGCTGTCTCCTCGGCAGGAGTTCGCCTTCGTCTCCGGGCTCTAGTGTACAGGCGGCGGCTCCGCAAGCAAACCGCGCGAATTTGCGCGATTTCTGCGGACCACCAGTACACCGCCCGGTGCTTGGGGCGACTGGACCGCGGCATTGATGCATCACAGATTTGTGTCATCGTGCCGCGGAACCAGTTTGCTTCTCTTTCCGGATCGGACGGAATCTCTTCGGCATTTTCTGGCCAGGCCGCGACATTGGCGGCGGCTTCGAGAATGTCTCGATCTAGCCGCTTGAGACACCAACGTCGCGGAGGGCTGCCTTCGTGGTGTATCATTCTGGTGTTGGGACGGCGGAATGCCACATCCATGAGGATGTGGCGGTGGTCAGATAGAGTGACCACCTCCTCTGCAACTCGCCATCCCGACAGCATGCGCATGGCAGCAGGAGTCGCCCATGTAAGGTCCACGATCGACTCTCCCTGCCAGCGCACGCATGTGCTCGTGGACCCCCGGTTGACTAATCGGAGGTCCAGACCAGCCGCCCACACCTGTACTGCTTCTCCCCTTGGACTGTCCCTGGGGCTGCCCCACGCTCTTGCGTGGGCATTGAAGTCCCCCAGGACAATCAGTGGACGAGACGGGCATCTGCGGACGCAGTCAGCCACCTCGTCCAGGTACGCCTCATAGTCGGTGAGGGACCTATTAGGGGAGAAGTAGCAACCCACTATGGCCAGGGTGCTCCATTGCACTGCAACGAAGCCCTGCCCTCTACTCAAAAGAGCGCAGGGTGGAACACCCTCTCCGCCCCCCCAGTAAATCGCAACGGAGCCCAAATCGTCACCGAACCAGCGAGGATGGTCGGGGACGCTATGGGGCTCTGCTACTACTGCCAGAGCAATCTGCCGCTCCACAATGGTCTGCATAAGCAGATGCTGAGCATTGCGGCAGTGGTTAAGATTGCCCTGGAGGATCTTGTTTGGGGGCGAAAATTTTAGGCCTCTGGAACTACCTCCATTTCCAGGCTAGCGCCTGGCTCTGCGGTAGTTGCCGCGGCCGTCTCTACGATGGGAGCCTGCTTGCTCCTTTTCTTTATGGGTGCGGGACACTTTCGTCCTAGGCGGTGATCTGAAGGACGCCCCAGATCAGCGCACAAGGGGCACTTAAGTATCTTTGAGGTGCAGTCGCGGGCTCTGTGACCCGCCTCTCCACAGGCGTAGCAACGATTGCTTCTATCTACGCCTGTGCTGCACCTGCAGCCCACATGGCCCTTTTCGAGGCATCGGAAGCAGTGTAAGGGTCTGGCTTCCAATGCCTCAACCCTCGCTGTCCCCCAACCCACTATTATCCCCTTAGCATCGGTCAGTTTCCTGACGACTGCTAAAGGGCAACGCACCCAGCAGGTTCCCATCGTGGTGGGAGTTCGACGGACTTCGCCCACCTTGACGTCGTCCACCGCGCACCCACCTGCTTCAGCAACCGCTTCTGCCACTTCTGGAGGAGTGACGGCATCGTCGAGATCTCGCAGCCTCATTTCACCCGTCTTGATAGGACGGGCAATGCGCAACCCAAGGTCTGCAAGATTCTCTCTTAATTTTGCCGCCAAGGCGTCTGCCTTGGCATAGCAATCAGGGCCGTCAACCTCCATGAGTATCCCCCCGGTAACCGATCGCTTCATTCGGACGCCAGGGATGCCAAGATCCTTAAGTTGGATCTTGGTTTTGGCGTCCTTTGTGACTTGGTTATATGTTACCGAGGAGCCCTCCGGTATCGTCACCGTTACAGCAGCGGTTGTTGGGACCCTGGGCACCTTTTTCTTCTCTTTGTTTTTGCGTCTTGGCTTGGGTTCAGGGGGAAATGGCGAGGCAGCAGGTCCACCCTGGGTCCCATTCTTTTTTTTAGGCTGTTTGGCGATAGTTGCCCAGCTAGCACTTCCCTGGGCGTTAGCCTGCGGCACTGAAGCCACCATCGGCTGGATAGGTGGCAGTTCCTCTACCGGTGTATAGGAAGATTTACCCTTCTTTTTGGACGTCTTCTTTTTAGACTTCCCCGGCTGCAGCTGTGACTGTGGCTGAAGTTGCGGCTGCGGCTGAGGTTGCGACTGTGGCTGTGGTTGCGGCTGTTGCTGCCTCCCCAGTGGAGGCCTAATGGCCCTATCGGGGAAGATTTCTACTCGGAAGGCAGCTAGTCTAGCATCCACAACCGCCGCAATCCGTTCGAAGAGCCGCTCTTCACTTCCATCATGTGGATGCAGAGACGGTAATTCTGTCGCTGCCGGCCCCTGCTTTGCAGCCCGAGCTGGCCGACTGTGTGAAATAGGCCTAGCGGGTGAAGCAAGCTGAATGGCTGGAGCGGGTCGAGTAGCCAAAGTGGGCTCTGCGATCACCTCATTCGTGCCAGCAACAGACTTACGGAGAAGGTTTAATTCCTCCGTTAGCCTGTCCATATTATTGGCGAGGGTTGCGAGTTGAGAACGCAGTTCTGCGTTCTCCTTCTCCAATCTAGCCACGTTGTCATCGGTGGCGGTTCTTCGAGTTAGTTCAGTTGTTGCAGCCTTAACTGTCCGCACAGCCACCCGTATAGCGTGGACGAAGTCACGTTTAAGGTTTTTGGAGTTGTCCGCAACCTTTTCCAAATTAAGGAGGTGCTGTTCGATGCAGTCGCCAAGCTCAAAACTCGCCTGCGACTGCATTTCTGGAGCCAGCAACTCTGGGGTCGGAAGATTCTTCTTGGCCCGAGTATTTTTCGGTTGCATCGAGGGATCCAACATATCCTCGATGTCAACATCTGATCCATCTTCACCGGAATGTGAAGCCGCCGATACAGCCCTCACCTTAGGCCCCCGCGCTTTGTCTGCGTTTGTGGGCAGTGAGGATCGCTTGCGGCCGCGAGTCACTCCGTCTTTTGAGACTTCCGATGCTACTGATGTGAGCGACCTGACCGAGCCATCAGACTCAGCCCCATCGCTCACACCAACTAGGTTGACAGGCGTGTAAGGACGCCTAAAGCGCTGGCCTCGTGCTGGGACCCCTGGTTCCCCCGGCACAGCATCGTTCTTTTCGGCTCCCAATGGAGCGGCTTCTTGAGTGGCGATATTTTCGCCAAGCAGATCTTTGCCCCCCCCAGATACGGTGGGGCAGCCCGGGCTAGGCCCGGGGGTGGATTGTCCGGCTATGCCGGTACCACCCTGGGGTATTTTTTTCTTATAAGATTCTGCCATTGTTTTTTTTCCTTTTTTTTTTTTTTAATAGGGTCAGGTCCCTGGATCGAGCGCTCGGGACTGGACTCCCACCAGCCATTCATCCCATCGGCACGCTAGACCTTAGGATTGGGGTAATTTTTTATAGAGGTTTTCTACCTCGCGGCCTTGCATGGCCCCCGGTCCCGACTGGGATTACGGATGGTCCGACGTCGGCATGAGCCGAGTGCACCTGGCACATCGTCGCACAAGGGAGTGGTTTTTAGAGAGGTTTCCTTCCTCTTGTCCGGCGTCGGCAAAAGCCGAGTGCACTAGGCAAACACACCGCACCTGTCACATCCTCTGTCCCCTCTCATACAAAGAGGGATACGAGGAGCAACCAAGAGGCCACACAGGCCCACCTCGCCCCATTAATGGGGTAATTTCTCCCTTCTGGTTTTTGTCCGCGCCGAGTCTGTAGACTCGGTACCCCCCATATCTGGGGGGCGTTCCCCTATCCGCAACCCGGGGACGCGCCCGATGGGTGATCCAGAAACACCACACGGGAAGGATATGTACCTACCAGATATGCTTATGTGAAATAAAGTTGCACCCCGATTATGTAATGGGATGAAGCACAATTAGGGCAAAATATTATCGGTGCCACTATTTTGACAAAAGGGGAAAGTTTATTATACCTCGAATCCCAATAATCCCCACTGACCTACCATTCAAAGTTTCCAATCGAACTTAGTTTTGCAAGTAGCAGGGGTGCGTTTGGAAAAAATCTATTAAACGCGAGCGAAGCCGCGGGCAAAGCTAGTATACAATAAAAAGCCAGTAATAAGTCTCCGCTAATAGTATAATCGAATTCTCGTATGACCAAAGACGACCATAAGCACGTGGCAAGAAGAAAAATTCAATATATTTTGACAGTAGCATATTTTGACATAGCAGGATGGATTTGGCAATATTTTTTTGAGATTAAATTTATTAAGAGGCGCACGTCGGCAAAAGTAAATACAATGTGGTGAGTCCAGATGATCGGTAAAATATTAAAAGTAACACAAAGGAAGCAGTGTTTATGTACTTCAGGAAAGTTATGCCCGGATTGCATAACAAGGAATCTTTAAAGTAATTTTCTCGCTCAATTTGTACTACGTAATTTACTCATAAATTAATTGGACAAGGAAGGAATATGTTTGATTGTGGGTCACAATGACGAGCTTTTATATTCCGCCCAGATACAAAAGGTCAGCATTGAAACGACTTACCTACCTTAGGTACTATAGTGAATATCCATCGCAAACCCAGCGAGATGTCGCAAACCTAGTCAAATCCCCAAGTCACCCGAGTGTGTTGCAAGCTTGAATAATCTACGGTGACGGCTTACCATCAGTTGGGCCGTTAGCTAGCTAACAGCTAACGCATTATTGTTCAACGTAGACAAGTCTTCCTAAATTCAGATATATATTTACTGGTCGAATGAATCTGAAGGTTGCTCATCCTGTTGTTCCTGTCACATCGCCAGCGTTCAAAACCTAGTAGGTACTCGGTATTGGCGAGGTTTAGATAGACACGCAGTATGGTCATACCGTACCAATTTGGAATCAGAACTAGTTTGGATTTAGTCAACAGAAAATTTACAGAACTAGTTTTACTATAATTAATTTACAGGTTTAGATCTATAATGCTTCCGATCTTAACATGTAGTATGTGATAATAAGGTCATAATACTTTTATGTGCCTTCAGATTTGTGGCGTTAGGCGTTAGTAATAATAATCTAGTTACTAGATCTTTGATTGATGTTTTTTTTTTGCCAGTAACCTCTTAGTTTATATGGTTTGCGGTTCAGGGTTCCCTTCCCTTCCCTAAATTTATTTAACGGACCCACTGTAAAAGAAATATTCCCTCAACAGACCTAAAGTATACATCGAAGAGCCACGACGCCTCGCAGTGCCAATAATAATCAGCCACTATAGAGAAGAACCAGTTGCATCGGGGCCACGCTGGCCAAGACGTGTCAAAAAAGAATCAACTAAAACACAGGTAAATCAAAACACAATCTGCCGTTGGTGCCAAAGACGAAAAGCCGCAAAACAACTTAAAGCTCTTAAAGAGAAAGAAGCTAGAGAAAAGCGAAGGATTGCGAAAGAAAAAGCACAATTGGAATTAGAGAAGGAATATTTGAGGCTGTTACAGGAACAGTACCTGGAGCAGGAAAGACTACGAGCTCTGTATCCTCCGCAACCAGAGACAACAGGCACGGTCACACCTGTAATTAAGAAAAAAGAAAAAACTAAAACACACGTTAATCGAAAACCTGTCACTCAGTGGTACAAAAGACAAAAATCCCTTAGACAATATAAATCCCTTCAAAAGAAAGAAGAAAAAGAGAGACTGAGTATCGCGAAAGAGAAAAAACAATTGGAATTAGAGAAGGAATACTTAGAGAAGTTTACGCAACAGTACCACGAGCAAGAAAGACTGCGAGCGCAATATCCGGTGTCTGAGCCAACAACGACCCGAAAGAATAAGAAAAAGGAAATAACTAAAACTCATGTTAATCGAGAACCTGTCAGTCAGTGGTACAAAAGACAAAAAGCCCTAAGAGAATATAAATCCCTTCAAAATAAAGAAGAAAAAGAAAGACTAAGAATCGCGAAAGAGAAAGCACAATCGGAATTAGAAAAGGAATACTTAGAGAAGTTCACGAAACAGTACCACGAGCAAGAAAGACTGCGAGCGCAATATCCGGTGTCTGAGCCTACAACCACGCGAAAGAATAAGAAAAGAATCAAGGAAAAGCGCTTGAAATCAGCAAAAACTACTTATGACAAACCGCGGACTGTGACTAAATACGTGACTGTGAGAAGGGCGTAAGCAAATTTCCTTAATTCTCTTGTAATCTGAATCTCTCTCCCGAAATATCGAAGCCCCTTTTACTGCCGCACTCAGAAACAAAATAACAGGTGGAGTTTTCGAGATGGCATATTTTCGAACCTATGTTGGGTTAGTCATGCTGAACAACTTTTACTATGGGACCAGCCCTGAAATCCCAAAATAAAAAATGTTTTTTTCATACATTATGTTCGAGCAAGGTATTGATAAATGATTAAGATATTGTAAGATTTTTTTTTTTAATTGAGAATTCACTATTGGTCCCATAGTAAAAGTTGTTCAGCATGACTAATCAAACATAGGTTTCGAAAATATGCCATCTCGAAATCTCCACTCAGTATGATTATTTATTATATTATCTAGCAATAATCAGTTATTTTAGTCTTACTGGCGTCCGAGTGCGGTAGTGCAGTAAACACTACTAAACAGTAAATCTACACTTGTAGCTAGAAGCGAAACGAAGGACCAAACTGTAATCTTCATGGCTACATGTCAAAGGGTGGCGAATGGAGAAATTTATAGGTAGGTAATACAATAGACAATTATAAAATCATGGTAGGATTTCTAGAAAAATATTTTTTTGACGACTTGAATGATTCTTTCGTGCTAAGGAATAATTTGAGGCTTTTAAATCATTTATGAACCCCGGAATAATAAAATGATATTATAAGGTCCGTATTCTAGAACGTAAATCAATGCTCAAGATTAGAGTTGAGATTTAAAAAAAAATACTTGCTCCAATGGCATTAGGTTTATTTTCGATTAACACAATCTATTCTTGAGACTATCTGGGGGTTATTTTACAAAAAAAATTTTTGTCGAGTCGAGAGAGTATATATGACAATAGAAAGTGACGGATATATGTATAACATTTAAAACCTGGGTTTTACTCATGTTTTGCTAGACTTGACTTAAACCTTCTTTTGTTATAAGGGAATCTGAGTTTTGATCTCGTTCTGTAATACAGGCCTAAGTGAACCAGACCAAAAACAGATTTTTATGATATAAGTAAATAAAATCTGTTTATTTCAGGCACAATGACCCATTGCAGCTATATATCTTTTTTACTTAATTACTAAAATCACGCTACTACTACGATACTGATAAATCATAAATTACAAAAATATTCTAACTAAACCGAGCTTAATGCGTCGGTTGTCTGGAAATTTTCCTGATCGAACACTTTAGGGTCACATCTAGACTTGACGCGACGCGACTAGGCGCGCACTTTTTATAAAAATATACGTCGTCGCGAGTCACTTGTCACGAACTCTCACTGAAAGGTGCACCTTTTCGTGTAGTAAATAAAGTTATATATTCTATTGCTATCTAAGCTTGCCGCACCGCGTCGCTTCTCGGTGTGAACTGAGCCTTATGAACATTTATAATATTCGCCCTTCTTGCCCTTTGGTCTGTAACGGTGTATTAACCATACCTTATTTACTGAAAAGCAGTTGGCTTAAACAAGCTAAATCTGTATTTACACCGTTGGTAAACTTGGTAATTACCACAAAATTAATTAAAACACTTTCTCCAATGGCCGCCATTGTTACGATTATACTTTTCTGGTGTTGCCATTCCTCGATATTCAAATACACAATATCAAAATAAACCGTTTTACAGTTTCATAATAAATAATGCTGACAATTAATTATAATTAATCAATATTCAATGGTATGAAATTCAATAATATTCAAATAATATAATGTTAATGCTAACAGACGGCCGTCCTGTTTAACGGAATGTCCCTGTTCCGTTTCGGCCATTCGTATACTGTATGTCTAATAAATTTTTGCATTATGTGATATCACCATGTTTTATCATTTTATACTATTTTAGAGGTCGCCATACTCGCCATGAGTCGATTCGACTATATTGAGTTTTTAGTGATCACCGCATACAGCGGCATGTTTCACAGGAGGTTTGAGTGATCACCGCATATAGCAGCATGTTTCATTTAGGAGTTTGAAGTGATCACCGCATATAGCAGCATGTTTCACTTACGAGTTGTTAGTGATCACCGCATATAGCAGCATGTTTCACTTACGAGTTGTTAGTGATCACCGCATATAGTAGCATGTTTCACTTACGAGTTGTTAGTGATCACCGCATATAGCAGCATGTTTCACTTACGAGTTGTTAGTGATCACCGCATATAGCAGCATGTTTCACTTACGAGTTGTTAGTGATCACCGCATATAGCAGCATGTTTCACTTACGAGTTGTTAGTGATCACCGCATATAGCAGCATGTTTCACTTACGAGTTGTTAGTGATCACCGCATATAGCAGCATGTTTCACTTACGAGTTGTTAGTGATCACCGCATATAGCAGCATGTTTCACTTACGAGTTTTTAGTGATCACCGCATATAGCAGCATGTTTCACTTACGAGTTTTTAGTGATCACCGCATATAGCAGTATGTTTCACTTACAAGTTGTTAGTGATCACCGCATATAGCAGCATGTTTCACTTAGGAGTTTTTAGTGATCACCGCATATAGCAGCATGTTTCACTTAGAAGGTTTTAGTGATAAAAGATAGGTATCTCTAGGTATTTCAATAATTATTTTTACTTGAATAATCTATATTACATTTCATTATTACATTTAATGTTGATATAACTTTATTTTCTTAAAATTCAAAATTCAAAAATTGTTTATTCAATATAGGCCTTAATAAGGCACTTACGAACGTTACAATTGATTTTACCACCGGTTCGTAATACACTTAAACTGAGAAGACTCCCGGCAAGAAACTCAAACTTTAATGTAGAATGATTCTATTATCAACCTTTTATTTACATAAACAACTGTTTACTTAAGATATATTATCAAAGTATCTTTGTTAGTGGCATCGTACTAGCCATAGTTGATTATCCGTCACGAGCAAGACACACAAAATAGAAAATAAAAAAAATACATACTGGTGAGCTGATTTCTCAATCCCTCTTCTGATTTATTAACCATACCTTATTTACTGAAAAGCAGTTGGCTTAAACAAGCTAAATCTGTATTTACACCGTTGGTAAACTTGGTAATTACCACAAAATTAATTAAAACACTTTCTCCAATGGCCGCCATTGTTACGATTATACTTTTCTGGTGTTGCCATTCCTCGATATTCAAATACACAATATCAAAATAAACCGTTTTACAGTTTCATAATAAATAATGCTGACAATTAATTATAATTAATCAATATTCAATGGTATGAAATTCAATAATATTCAAATAATATAATGTTAATGCTAACAGGTGGGGCCATGTTTTGTTTTTTGTTACAGGACCAACAACTCGTTTACAAATCGTTGCCAGAACTGGTGCTACCGCTTGTGTTGCCAGTTCTACTGCTGTCTCACATTCGTATTGGTCATGGGTTTCGTTATAATATGTATTGCATAGATATGGTTTAATACAACTTTGAAAATGACAACTTTATAGTTTTATTGTAACTTTTTAGCTTTTGAAGAAAGTTATTTGTGAAGTGTGATATAATTTATTTTGTCAAAAAACTGACGAACACAGCGGGCGCAGAGGGCTTATCTTTGGCCAAAAATTATTGAGTTCGGTGTCAAAACTAAGCAAAAAATTGGATCCGCGATTGACCATAAGGCTCTGCTCGTATCAAAGATAATAGTCACGCCGTTTACGCAAGTTCGCAAACGCTGTCTGTATTTTTTTTGTTAAGATTTATTTTAAGCGTAAACGGCGTGACTAGTAAGTAGCTTTTTAGGCAGATAGACCGTTTGATCTTCTATACCAAAACATATTTTCACAATTAATTTATTTATTCGGAAGATTTTGAAAAGAAAGACATTATTTATTATAGTCGAATAATCTATAATCATTAAAATAATATAACATACACGTGACTGTATAATACAACATAAGAAATGTTTCATAATCATATAATGTCAAATATATACCCAGTGATATAACACACTACTGAACAACAATAAAGTTCAAAATCGCTTGTGTGAAAAATTACAACTAGTTTCCTGAGACAATCAATATTCTCACGAGTGAATAGGAAGTTTTTGGTCGATAATTATTTGGTAGTTTTTCACATATAGGTACTTCTCAAAAACTAAATAGGGCCCATTGAGATGACACGCATAAGATATTCCTTATTATTATGCAAAAAAATTACATTAAATAGAATAAAAATGTTGTGGTACAAAGGACCATGGGCATTTTGGTCCAAATTTTATGATACCAAAATGAAAGGTTTTAGCATACACTTCATTTTATATTATGACGGCGAAGTCAAAATCAAACGCGAACACGGTGTTTCGGTACATTTTCTAAACTAAGAAAGCATAAAAATTCTTATCATCATAAAATGTTAATAAAAGCTTTTTTTTCTATTCTTTCTGTACCTGCGCGTAGGGTAATAAAACGGTCTATATAGAATAGAAATATATCGACAGAGTAACTTGCAAGACTTGCATCAATGTAATATTATGCAAACTAACGTATGGCTACTCAGAGGACGAGTACAATCTCGCCACGTTAGGTCAAAAAGATATTACACTTATACATTAATTGACCGCGAACAAGTTGGCCGAGATGAAAAAAAAAAAAAGTTAAAAAAACCATGTTCGCGCTCGATTTCGGCTTAGTGCTATAGCATGAAATATTTTAATTCGAATGCTTTTATTTGGCAAAGTTGTAACACTGTTGGTATATTGGACCAGGGTCCATACATTTTTGCCCATGGTCCTTTCCCTATTTCGTTCTAGTATTTTTTCAGGCACTTAATATCACATTCAGCGTCTCATTATTATGATAACTAAAGTTCAGTTTCTCGTATTTCAAACACTTTTTTGTTCACATTTTCCTTTTGAACGACCATTGGCTTTTTAGTTTCCGTCACAGTCGCCGTTCCATCGTCTAAACACGCAATGGAACTTGCACAACGCTTTCTATTCGGACTCTTCTCTACATTAACACTTATATTCTTCAACGGCGATCTCTGAGATTCTTTATCGACAGCCAAATTGCTTATCGATAAGGTCAGATCATTCGGTATGTTACCATCGAGACAGTACATTAGAGAATCGGTAAGTTTATCGTCTGTATCACTAGATTTATTTAGTATCGATAGATCGATAGGCGTTGCTGTCAGCACTGATCTACCGAGGAGGTATTCCCGGAATGGTTCTGATAAAGACTTCCTGTCGAAATGTGTAATTTCTTGGGATATTTTGAAGTTTGGTAGCAGGACCCCATCGTCGTTTCCACAGAGGGTAGTGTTCAGGTCTTCTTGGATGAAATTAGGTCTTTCGTGGCTAATGATGAATCTGGTACTCTGTGACCGAAGGGGACTCACTTCACCGTTTGAGAGAGAGCGAGTGTCGTTTGCTTTTCCTTTTGTCATGGAAGTACTTGCCGAATTATTTGATCTGGAATACAAATTATATAAAGGGTTTCCTCATTCAGAAAAACACACTTGTAGGTTATATCAGGATAGACTTTTTTTATACCACTATGGTAGTAATACATACTGCCCAACTGATAGCAAGCGGTTACTGTAGCCATATGGACGTTTGCAACTTTCTCTTAGGTACGCGTAACAAGCTGAAATTATTATCTAATACTCAGTCTGCAATCCCTTGGAGCAGTGAAAAAATCAAATAACTTTTCTTTTATTTTTTTTTGTTAAATGGGCTTGCGTTTGGCCACTGACCCGCCCATAAGGGACGATGACGAAGCCTAAGATGAAACACGCTTACCCAGAAGAAACCTATTCACTCTGGCCTTGAAATTTCCTAGATTGTAAGCGTCAGGAAACACAGACGCCGGAAGCAAGTTCCACTCCCTTGCTGTCCGCATTATAAATGAGGATGCAAAACGCTGTGTCCGTATTTTCAGTATGTCACCAACGGGTGTACGGATGAACATTATCCCGGCGTCTTGTGGTTCGGTGTAAAAATGGGGATGGTGGAATTAAGTTGAACAATTCCTTCTAAGTCAACGCAATCAAAAGATACAGCATTGGTGCAAACTTGAACTTTAGTTGACATTCTAGAATATACCTTCATCATCATCATCAGCCTACCATGTCCCACTGCTGGGCAAAGGCCTCCTGCACCTACTGTTGGAGTTGTCAATCCGCCTAGAAGGCCTCCAACTAGCTTAACGACTATCACAATTCAGTGATAACCGGGACCAACGGCTTTAAGTTCCTTCCGAAGCATAGAAAACGCTCAACTTGAAATACTAGGCGGTCACCCATCCAGGTACCGTTCTCAACAGTGGTATTACTTTTCCTAAAGAACGGCTAATCATGCTACACCACAACCGCTTCCAATAAAAGACTTTACTAACTAATTACCTTTCATAAGAGAACGAAGACCTTGACATATCGTTATCGTCATCGGACGATACGAAGTCGCTGTCGTTCTTCGGCGACATCGACCGGTATATGCCTTCGGATTTATTTGGATCTTCGTTTTTATTGTCGTTCGTTTCGGGCATGTCGCGTTGCTCCGACATTATAATAAGAGGTTTGCGGGAACGGGGCGTCATTATTGATTCCTGTAATTTTGACATATTATTATTTATACAGTACCTGGGTCAAAGTCAAAGTCATTTATTCAATGTAGGCCCTAGTAGGTAAGTTCAAAACTACTGAAGTTCCCACCAGTTCGTAAGTCGGCCTTCAACTGAGAACAGGCAAGAACAGGGTGACCGAGCTTTTCTCATAAACTCGGAAACATCTGTTTTTCCAGAGACGAGATCTAGGTAGGTCGATTTTTCGCCCCCAAAAACGCAAATATAGCAAATTTTATCGAAATTGTTAGAGATCTCAAAATATACGGGGTGGATACGACAATACGAAAATTAAATGAAACCACGTAAAGTACTCATGTATACGATCAACTTTTACTATGGGACCAACTTCAAAATCGCGAAAAAAAACTGCTTTTCATACAAAAGGTACACATGGCTACAGATTAAGCACATCAATACATTTCTAGTATAAGCTGACCTCCCATTGTACAGAAATCCTATACCATGCGAGATCTGTAGCCGTGTGTACATGCTTCCTCGGCAAAAATGTATGTCGTATTGTCGTATCGAGTATACGACAATAAATAAAACCACTTAAAGTACTCATTAATACTAACAACTTTTACTATGAAAACAAATACAGCTGTTTCATACAATAGGTCAATGTCTCCTCGGCTGAAATGTATGAAACAGCTGTTTTTTCTTTGCGATGTCGAAGTTGGTTCCGTACTAAAAATTTGTTCGTATTTATAAATACTTTACGTGGTTTTATTTATTTTCGTATCCACCCAGTATACAAATGTCCGTTTAATAGTATAGAATAGCTTCTGCCATGTATGCTTTGTATTTTTTTTTATGTTAGAATCCTTTTACTATCTCGCATAATAATCCACCACACTGTCATCCCAATAGGATGTCAATTATAAAAATTTCTTTATAACATTAAAGTTTGCCAAAAAAATCTTTGATGTACTTTATATTATAGCTATAAGGTTTATTTTTCTTTGACATTTTTGTCAACAATAATTTCTTAAAACTAGCAAACTATAGAAGGACTTCAAAGTTCAGCTAACGCAACAGAATATACCGAATATTAAATTAACAATAAGGTCAATGTACAATTGCATAAGTAACAATCAAAGATAAAAATATTAACAACCAATATAAGTTGCTTAACAAGTCATAAACAAAAGATAACGTCAAAGAATATGATAAAAATGAGTATAGACATGACACATGCATTCATGCACAAACCTGCATTGCCTTCGGTAACTTTTGCGTAGATTTAGTTATAGGAGACATAGATGCTCTTCTGAAATTAATTGTATAAGGCGTTGAGCAATCTTCATCGAAAACTGCTTCAGAAAACCCAGGGGTACTCGTTAAGTACTGTATTTTGACGTCATCACTTTTCTTTGGGGTATCTACACTTCTATCACTTGGGTACATATCGTTATCCGAACCCGTATCTTGTTCGTCGAAACACGAAACGCATGTTGTTGGCGTTCCTTTAATAATTCCGTTTCGTTTCTGATATTTCTTATTGAGATTCGAAGCTGATAACACTTTCGAGCGGAACAACCTTGTTCCTCGTTTCTTCGTGTTTTTCGGCGTTTCTTCCGAATCTAGAACGCTTAAATTCGGTTCGGAAACGAATTTGGGGCTTATTTTTCGGGATTTATTTAATGCGCCTTCTGATAGAGTGCTTTCGTTGCTAGCATCGGATTCGTAATCGTCATCCAGAGATTCGGAGCTTGCTATTTTCGTTGCTAAGTTTTTAAGGACTATGTTTTTGTGAGATACATCGACTTTGTTGTCGTCATTGAATCTCAGTTTGGCTTTGCTCGTTTTCTGGAAATAATGCATGCGTTTAGGACGTGATTGGAAAGTTAATTAGTTAAGATAGCATAGACAACACACGATGAATAGGGATGTGGTTTGAGGAAAAACTAATTAGTCCGTCACTTAAATTATCAAAAAATATAGGACACGTATTTTTTGCTTTATCAAATCAATTAACATCTTGACAAAGATAAAGCGCGTCAAAGTTCGGGAGTGGTGACGTCACTTGTTTGTGAAAAGTGAGGGCGGAACGTCAACCGAAAAGAAAAAATACGTGTCAAATATGTAAATGTCAGACTAAATAGAATTGTTCAGGCCACTTGCCTTTTGAAGATAGTTAGACACACTGATTGATGCTTTCTAAGTTAGTTTAGTCGTTTTTGTATTAATAACACATTTACATAGATTGAATGGAAATTGTTGCCGATTCTGTTGATTACAAACTATATCTCGTTCTAACAAAGAACATAAGAAAGGGATATAAAATAAGTGAAATTCAGACGCCATCAAAATGGTCATGACTATTTTCCCGTAAATGACAGTGGCAAAGACTTACACTGCTTCAAATATTTTCATCCCTTTTCAATGATGATTGTAAGAAAGAGATGTAACATGTTTTAGTTCGATTTTCAAAAGAATCAGAACCGTTATTTATTTTAGATAAGCATAGAATATTTGCATTTTTAAACTTAGTTCTAATCATATCAATTTGATTTTCAAACGAAAGAGCATAAAGTCCAAATTTGCATAACATCAGCATTAAAACATTTACATTACTTACCTCTTCAATAGTATTAATATTAGAACCGGAACCCTTCTTGGGTGTTTTATTCAATAAGCCTTTATTGAAAATATGTCTCTTGATAGAGTCGCCGAAACTTCGAGAGCCTGCAACTTTGCCCGTTCTTTGTATTTGTATCGGCGTGCCTATAATAATACAACATACATTGCAATGGTAATCAGCCAAGCGGATAATAAAAAGGACCCTACCACCATTTGGTTGCTTTCTCCTCATGAAGTTTTCAATGGGTAATTTTGATCAAATTGCGATTTAATAAATAATAATAAATAAATATCTTGAGACATTCCTCACACACGGTCAACTGATCCCAAACTAAGCAGAGCTTATACTATGGAAATCAGATAACTGATATAATACATATACTACTTTTTAACCGACTTCAATAAAAGGAGGTGGTTCTCAAATCGGTTGTATGTTTTTTTTTTTTTTTTTTTTATGTTTGTTACCTCATAACTCCGTCATTTATTAACCGATTTGGAAAATTCTTTTTTTGGCTGAAAGGGTACACTTCCCGTTTGGTCCCATTGTCATCAGATCAGGATTTGATTACGTCTTAGTGTACTTTGAAGACGGTTTAAGGTTTTTGTAAAACGGTCCAATTATTGTTTCTAAATACATACTTAATATACATAATTACACCCAGACACAGGACATACAGACATGTACATGCACACAAATGCATGTCCTGAGTTCATTTAGTTTAGTTTAGTTTATTTGTCTCTGAAAGTACAGTGGAAAATTTCGACTCCGAAATTGATATTGGTATTTGTTATTCGTCAGAAGATTCAAATTCCTTACATTGTAAAAAAAGAAGTGCCTACAATAGGAAATTTATGGTCCTATAGAATAAAGATTTTTTCATTTCATTATTAAAGTAAATTTTTGATTCTGATGATGATGATACGGTACTGTAATACATATAGTCATAATAATATACCAACTAATTCGGTTACTATAAATCAATAATCGGCCTAGGAGGGCGCTGCTGTGCAACTGTCAAAATCGGCTCTGTGTTTTTCTTAATAAATTAAATATAAAAACCTGCAATCAAGTTGCAGCCCATCACTAAAAGGTTAAATAAGCTTTCAAAATTCAAGGAAAAAGTGAAGATAGCCACGGAGGGCTATCAAACAGTGAATAAACAGTGTTAATAACATTCCCATATCAAGTGACTTTTGGACTAAATAGTGAAGCCAGTGACGTTTTTTGTGCGACTTAAAATATCGTTCAACTATAAGTGGTAGTGAAACAGCTAAATACTGGCTTTAAAAGCTCTGTTATTGACAATTTTGTGAAAAGACTATTAAACATAACCTAAACATTTAATCATTCAAACGTACAAAATCTCGGTTGTCAGCGTATACTACCGCCATCTACCGGGGAGTAGCGTTACTACCTCAAGCCAGTCGATAGAAATCACTTCTATCAACCCACGATATCTACCAAGTTCCAAATAGCGCCACAAGAGGTCACCACTTGGACCATAAACCAATTATACCAGTACCTTTTGTTTAAATTTTGACGCTTTCTACCAAGTTCCGGAAAACACCACAAGAGGTCACTACCTGTATCATAAATAAAGTATACCACTACTTCTTCTTGTTTATTTTTCTTCATAATGGAGGAGGTTATGGCTGCACTTCGTTCAATTCAAAAAGAGCTAGACGAACAGAAAAAACTGATAAATAAAAGTAGTGAGGAGGTGGCTGAGAAAGTAACACTCAATATAAATAAAATTCTAGATGAGAAATTCACAATTCTAGAAGAAAAACATGAAAACCTCAGATTAAGGGTGGAAAATCAAGAGCAAAGACTATACTATCTGGAAAAACAATCAAGACAACGCAATCTAGTATTTTTTGGCTTGGAGGAAGACGAAAAATCTTATCACAATATAGAAAGTAACATAATCGATTTCGTGCATAAATACTTTCCGATAACAATAGATTGTAGAGACATTCAAGCCATCAGAAGAATTGGAAAGAAGACTGACAAACCACGGCCTATAGTCATTACATTTACAACACTTGGTAAGAAGATTGATATCCTCAAACATAAAGGAGTTTTAAAGGAAACACTATACTATATTAAAGAAGACTACCCCCAATCAGTGCTACAAATAAGAAGAAATCTACAAGAACAAGTTAAAGCCGAAAGAGAGAAAGGAAACACAGCCATAATTAAATACGACAAGCTTGTCTTACTAAAGAACACATCTACAAACAATTTTAATAACAAAAAGAGAAATCTCTAAAAATCACCAGAGAGCAACCCGAGCAAGTATGCCGAGCAGAGACCCCAAGCAAACAAAAAGAATAAAACCTTAGCTAGTACCCACACAGTGCAAAGGTCCTCAAGCTTTTCCGAAGGCGTAGTAAAACCGGGAATGCTTAATTTCCTAGTAAATAAAAACAATAATAACAAGACAAACACGCAAGACAACACCTTGAACGCATAGCAACGAACACACCAGCCTCTCCCAGAGAACAACAAACAAACAGAAAAAGCTACAGAAACGCACAAAACACATCTTCCAAGCCGGCTGGTCACCGTGGAAGAGTATGACCACAACCCTCCAGAACAACCACTAAAACATAAAATCACCACACTAAACAGAGAATATAAGATTTGTATAAAAGTCGGAACCTATAATGTCAGATCCTTGGCATCAACGCATCGATTCTTAGAGCTTACTAACGCACTGGAAAATATAAACTGTGATATTTTAGGACTCTCGGAAACTAGAAGAATGGGATGCCATATAGAAGAATATAGCGACTACATTTTCTGCTACATCGGAGAAACAAAAGGCTTGTACGGAGTCGGATTTCTTATAAAAAAGGCATGGAAAAATAGTATCATCAATTTTACCGGTGTTTCAGAAAGAGTAGCATTATTACATGTGAAATTCGGAAAACTCAATATTTCTATAATTCAGGCATATGCACCGACAGAAAGATCCAGTGAATCAGAAATCCAAAAATTCTACATCGACCTAAAAAAAGCTCATAAAATGGCCGACGAAAAAGTTATTATATTAGGGGACTTCAATGCAAAAATAGGGCAACCCAGAAATGATGAAAAACTAATCATGGGAAACTATGGCCTAGGCCAAAGAAACGAAAGAGGAAAACGGTTAATAGAATATGCACTTGAATACAGATTAGCAATAATTAATACCTACTTTAAAAAAAGATCTAACAAAAGATGGACTTGGAAATCACCAGACGAAAGTGTCAAAAATGAAATCGACTACATCATGACTAACATTCCAAACCTAATCCAAAACTATGAAGTTCTTAATAAGGTAAAGTTTCGAACAGATCACAGACTACTAAGAGCAACACTCCTCTTAAACCAACCGAAAAAGAGCAGGAAAAAATACAAAGTTTTACCAAAAATCCCTAGAACAGAGGAGGAAATAAAACATTACACAGATAGCCTCAAATTATATATTGAAGATAAACTAGAAGGTATTAAAAGCGTACAGTCTTACTACGATATGCTAGAAGAAGGCATAACATATAGCCTAACCAACAGAAACAGCTCTAGTAAAGGAAAACAACATAAAATATTTAGTGAAGAAACATTAGCATTAATAAATAAACGAAGCGAACTAGTAACACAAAAGAATAAAGATGCAGACACAAGGAAAGAAATAAGCAAACTATATAAAGAAACTAGCAAAGCGATCAAAAGAGATTATAGCAAACACAGGCAAAGGATAATAACAGAAAACTTAAATAAATTTAGAAGCACAAAAAGAGCATTCAAAGAATTAAATCTACGAAAAACATGGATACAAAAACTAGAAGGCCAACATAACGGAACCAAAACAAGACGAGACATAATACACCACGCAACCGTTTTTTATAAAGATCTGTACAGAAAAAAAGAAGTCATCGATGAATTCAAAGAAACAGATCATGCTAGTAACACACAAACAATTAACCCTATAGATGGAAATGAAATATATGCACAATTGAAACATCTAAAATCAGACAAAAGCCCTGGTCCCGATGGGATCACCAACGAAGTATTAAAACTAGGTGCGCCAATTTTACTCAACCCTCTCACGAAATTATTCAATCTGATACTAGAAGCTGAAACTGTCCCGATTCAATGGTGTACATCGGATATCATACTGCTACATAAAAAAGGAAATCCACACGACATTAATAATTACAGACCAATCAGCTTACTAGGAAATATATATAAAGTTTTTTCATCAATCATTCTCAAACGCATAACTCAGGAAATCGAAAATACACAATCCATAGAACAAGCAGGCTTTCGCTCTGGCTTTAGTACAATAGACCATATGCAGGCATTGGAACAAGTTATCGAAAAATATGAAGAATTTAACAAACCTTTATATTTAGGGTTTATTGATTATAGCAAAGCATTTGACAGCATAAGCCACAGTTCTATATGGAAATCACTAAGCATTCTGAATATAAACACAAAATATATAAATATCATAAAATATATATACAACAATAGCACAAGTAATGTTAAATTGGAATGTAGAGGCGAAGCAATATGTATTGAAAGAGGAGTCAGACAGGGGGACCCGCTTTCCCCTAAATTGTTTATTGTTGTCTTAGAAAACATATTCCAAAACATGGACTGGAAAGCTAGAGGTATAAAAATAAATAAATACTATTTAAACCATCTCAGATTCGCTGATGACATAGTTATATTATCTGAAACATCGAAGGATTTACAAGAAATGCTATGCTCACTCGGTCAAGCAAGCTCGAAAGTAGGATTAGAAATGAATGCTTCTAAAACTAAAATAATGACAAACAGCATCAAACCACCCATAAACGTAAAAGGAAATAGAATAGAATATGTAGATAGCTACACATACCTCGGCAAACAGGTATCATTCGACAAAACAAACAATGAAGATGAAATCGAAAGAAGAACAAATTTAGCCTGGAAGAAATTTTGGGGTCTCAAAGAAATTTTAAAAGGAGACTACCCGATAAACTTGAAAAAATTTGTAATAGATACCAGTATACTGCCCTGTCTGCTGTATGGTTGTCAAACATGGGTATTCACGACAAGAGCCAAACAAAAGATCAGAACAACACAAAGAGCCATGGAAAGAAGCATACTAAATATAAGGAAAATCCACAAAGTCAGAAGTGAAGTTATTAGACAAAAAACTAAGATAACAGATGCTCTTACGCATGCCCTAAAACTGAAATGGCAATGGGCTGGCCATGTAACACGATATACAGACGAAAGATGGACAATAAAAACTACCGGATGGAAAGGACCGACAGGAAAAAGAAAAGTAGGCAGACCGAAAAGAAGGTGGGCTGACGACATTATGGAAACAGCAGGGAACGACTGGCAGACTATTGGCAAAGATAGAGAAGCATGGAAAAAACTGGAGGAGGCCTTCACCCGAGGAGGGGCCCATATCCAACAAAACTCTACTAACATATAGGAAATAAGTAAAAACACTAGCTAGAATGATTAACAACATTTGCAATGTAACATAAGGATAAGGGAAATATAGGCTTTTTTATTTTATTTATTTTTATTTTAAATCAATAATCATTTAAGTGCGCCGCTCTAGTAGGTAGAGCTATTTTCATGCAATTCTATCACTATTAATATTAATTCAAAAATAGAAAGTATCAAGATCAATATGATAGTACACACAGGGTTGCTATGTAAACGATGGTGGCGCCCTCATTCCTTTTCTACTTTTTTATGTCGCACTGTAACTGAACGGGAATCTGATTTCTCATTGAAAAAAATTAAATGAAATAATTTATTCATTCAAATAGGCCTTTACATGCACTTATGAATAGTCAAACAATAGGATGGTATTACAAAAAAATAGTTTTATCAAGAATATACTTAATTTTGTATCGAGCTGGGTCGCTTTTTAACCGACTTCAAAAAAAGGAGGAGGTTCTCAATTCGGTTGTATGTATTTTTTTTTATGTTTGTTGCCTCATAACTCCGTCATTTATGAACCTATTTGGAAAATTCTTTCTTTGTCTGGAAGGGTACACTTCCCGTTTGGTCCCATTGTCATCAGATCAGGATTTGATTACTTCTTCGTGTACTTTGAAGTCGGTTTAAGTTTTTTGTAAAACAGTCCAATTATTATTGAGAAGTGTATAGAGCGCTCACCGTATCCATTCTGCCTGTTGAAGTGCTTGACGAGGCGGCGCTTGTGGTGCGAGTCGGGCAGCGCGTGTATGTGCGCGTAGAGGTGCGCCAGCGCGGTGTCGGTCGGGTTGCGCGCGTTTTCCGCGCTGGTGCGTCCCAGGTCCACGAACGTGTACACCGTGTTCGCAGCCGTCCTACCACAATACTACATCGTCATACACCACTACGTACTACCCAACTGATCTTCGTTCGCATAGAAAATAAAGTAAGCCCCGAAGATTAACGAAGGAATGCTTAAAACTAACAATCAACCTTAGATCACTACTATAGGGTTCATAATACACTGCAGCTGTTAGTTCCGTCTCACTCGCAAGTGACGCCCCTCCGCACACATAGCGGCAGCTGCCGACCAATAGCGTTTCCCGCGCTTTGAAAATGTATCTTCTGCGCTGGTAAATCGGTAAGCCATATCAGTTGGGTACTACTGTAAATGACGGTAGTTCCCATTTGTTCTATGGAACATGACGTAATATAACAATTTGAGAAAATATTGTCCCTATTTGTACTATAGAACAGTTTGTACTTTTTGTCTCAAATTGTTCCATAGAACAAACTATAAATACAAATATAAAATTCTTGAAGTTGATATGTAAATGTGATTAATGTCATTCACGTCTTATATATCTCATCACGGAAGAATTTGGGAACAGCGTTTCCCATTTAGTTCTGTACATTCACAGACAAATAAAAACAGGAGCAAAAGCTGATATGCAGTTCTATAGTACAAATAGAGACAATATTTTCTCAAATTGTTATATTACGTCAGGTTCCATGGAACAAATGGGACCTACCCGTAAATGATGATGTGGCCGAAGGTCGTAAGCACACAAAGCCTAGAGAGAACTGGCTC
Organism: Achlya flavicornis; assembly: GCA_947623365.1. Taxonomy (NCBI): domain Eukaryota; kingdom Metazoa; phylum Arthropoda; class Insecta; order Lepidoptera; family Drepanidae; genus Achlya; species Achlya flavicornis. The sequence goes on from OX392478.1 coordinate 12,943,644, forward strand.
TCAAGTGCAGCTGTCGGAACACACTGATAGTTGCTTAGCGACAGATTTTCTACATGAGGATGGTCGCCAACCGGATGGGTACTACAAAGTACCCTACGCCCGTGCTATGGTTTCCTCACGATGTTTTCCTTCACCGAAAGCTCAAGCTCTCGGAATCCGACGTCACTTTTAAGTGCATGTGTCCTTGACATAGCCTGTTGTTGAATGTTCTTTTATACGACGAAGTCGGTGAACAAGCTTAGGTATGGCCCGCCTGATGGTAAGCGGTTACTGTAGCCATATGGAGGCTTGCAACACACGAGCCATCACTCACGCCTTACCAACCCTTCCGACCGACACAACACACACAGGATGTCCCTCCAGACATGCATTATCAATTTAAATTTATGTCTGTGGTACACCATCCACAGATATAAATCTTAATAGATAATACAAATCCTCAACTCATCCTGTGTGTGTATCCTTTTGGCATGCAAAGTACATATACTCGCGTCAACTGTCCATACAAGTACAAGCCGCCATTTTCTAAACTTTTCTTTAATGGAACAGCTTATACCAGTACCTAATTAAGGCTATATACAGTAAAAACAGTTACTAACTTGTCAGAAACACTCTCATCAAGGTCAGTGTTCGGCGACATAGCTTGTCTTGTGAAGTATGCGGCCGCGTCAGTGGCCAAACGCTGCGGGGACGAGAACAACAACGCGCTGTGACGGATCATGAAGCTTATCACTGGGGATAGCGCTACCGAGTCCGAGTGGAACGCTTCTGGCGATAGCTGGAAATATAGTTTTTTTTTTTTTTTTTTAACTCCTTTTTCTGTACAATCTGTCTCACAAAGGACATTCAGTAAATTGTGTGGAAATAAGTGTAGGTCATGTATATATATAGGAATTATAGATGATAAGTAAGAAATAGATGCTTAAAAAATATAGGACGACCTTAAAAATGTACCTGCAAACATTAAACGTAAACTTATGAAATGGCTTGTTCAAGAATGTATGGACTATATGTCCACAAACTAGCATATTGCTTAATAGCTGTAAGTACTCGTAAGTAGCCTTTGTCCTTCTCCGTACCATAGGATATCTGTGTGCCAAATTTTATGATTGGTTGAGTAGCTAAGGCGTGAAAGTGTAACAAACAAACAGAGTTACTTTCGCATTTATAATATTAGTATGGATTATAATATTAGTATTGATTAATAAGTATGGATAGTAAAGATACAATACCAGGGCATCACCTACCGACCAAATTATGTTTTGCTAAATTCAAAAGTGTAATGTGACTAAACAACCCAAGAAATGATAATTGATTTTCATCTAAATATCTTTTAACAGGCAAATTGATTTTTTCTCCATGGATTGAGTTAGATCACAATCTCACCATGATGTTGCTGAAACTGGTGAGTACAGTAAGCCTAGCAGGAACAGGCTCTCAAGTTAGCTACTGGAATACATCAGAAAAGAGCTTGGTGACAGATTTTCAATATCCCAAGTCCCACAAACTGGTAATCCCACAATCGAACAAATGCTTATTAAACAGTCAGAAAAGTTTGATCTAATCCTACAACAGATGAGTACTCTTTTGGGTCTCATAGCCACGCTAGTTGATAAAATTTCAAAATGACTGCATTTAGACTCGCTACCTGGAACTGTAATGGACTCGCACCGAACAAAGATGACATAGAAATATTAATACAGCACTACCAACTTGATGTTATTCTTATCTCAGAGGCACACTGCACCGCCAGAACTAATATCAGATTTGAACGATGTCAAACATATATAACTAACCACCCGGATGGAACTGGCCATGGTGGTACAGCAATAGTTGTAAAGAAAAACATCAAACATCATGTAATGCCAGAATTTAAAACAGACCACATACAGGCTACAACAATTGCTATAGAAGATAACCATGGGTACTTTAATGTCTCGGCGGTCTACTGCCCACCCAAGCATAAAATATGCGATTCGGCATTCACCGAATTTTTCCAGACATTGGGCAACCGATTTCTTGTTGGAGGGGACTGGAATGCCAAGCATGTATACTGGGGTTCAAGACTCACCACAACGAGGGGCAGGCAACTGAAAATGAGCATTGACAAGAACAATATGATGTCAATATCGACTTCGGAACCGACCTATTGGCCTGCAGACCCCAAGAAAACCCCAGACTTGCTAGATTTTTTTATTGTGAGGGGGTTATCTAAACACTTCATGAAAGCAGAACCATGCTACGACAGCTCATCCGATCACACACCATTATTACTTACTATCAGCACAATGCTAATTGATAATGATCGGATTGACAAGCTGTATAATAAGCACACGGACTGGGAAGCATTTCGAGACTTCATTGAAGCCAATATTAACCTAAAAGTAGCGCTTAAAACTCCAAATGATATTGATGAAGCGACCCAATATATTACAAGGCTTATTCAATGCGCATGTTGGGTAAACACACCCTACATAGAATCCAACAATAAATCCTCAAACCTGCCGTTGGATATAAAAACTAGAATATTAGAAAAACGTAGGCTACGTCGTATTTGGCACCAGAGTAGACTAAGGGTTGATAAAACTGCATTCAATAAAGCCACTTTGGATCTTAAGAAACTTATAAAAGAATGGAACAATATAACCCTTGAGACGAAAGTGCAATCCCTAACTGCCACAGCTTCGACAAATTATTCATTATGGAAATTTACCAAATCATATGATAGACCACAGGAAGCAAAGCTTCCAATCAGAATGAATAATCGGGATTGGGCTAGAACGCCTCAGGAAAAAGCTGACACCTTTGCTCTGCATCTATCGAATGTATTCACACCCAATCCAAGGTGTAGTGGGGTAACTGACAAGGAGGTAAATACTAGCCTGGACCAAGTCTTCCAGATGTCCCTACCACCAAAACCTGCTACCGTTAGAGAGGTGTGGAGACTGATCAGGCAACTTAAGGACAAAAAAGCCCCTGGGTTCGATTTGTTAACTAAGGAGGTCCTTTCAGAACTTCCGAGGAAGGCTACAGTATTTTTGACGACCTTGTTTAATGGAATACTGAGAGTGCAATACTTTCCTTCACTATGGAAAGTATCAGAAATCTTAATGATACACAAAGTAGGAAAATCAGCGAATGAGGTCACGTCCTACAGGCCCATTAGCTTATTGCCAGTGCTGTCTAAGCTCTTTGAGAAAATACTGTTCCTAAGAATTCTGCCTATCTTGACAAAAAACACTATAATACCATCTCACCAGTTTGGATTTAGACAGCAACATTCGACTATTGAGCAAGTGCACAGAGTTTGTGAAAAGATTAGGAAAACACTAGAACAAAAGGAATACTGCTCTGCTGTCTTCCTTGATATCCAACAGGCCTTTGACAAGGTCTGGCACAGGGGTCTCCTCTACAAACTAAAAACATGTCTTCCCCATAGCTTCTACGCTCTTATGAATTCATATCTATCCGAAAGAATATTTCGAGTAAGAGAGGCTGGGGCGATATCTACCTTTTATAAAATAAAGGCTGGTGTTCCGCAAGGATCAGTACTTGGGCCGGTGTTGTACACACTATTTACTGCAGATCTCCCACAAGTAGATGATGTTACTACAGCCACATTTGCTGACGATACAGCTATACTCGCCAGCAGCAAAAACCCTACGACAGCTTCACAAACACTGCAACGGGGGCTTGACCAAATCACAAAATGGTTGCAAACCTGGAGAATAAAAGCTAGTACCACAAAGTCAGTCCATATTACCTTTACACTTAGGAAAGGTAACTGCCCGCCCGTATTTCTAGAAAATACTACCTTACCTCACACAGAAAGTGTAAAATACTTGGGCCTACACCTCGATCGCCGGCTAACATGGGCGAAACATATAAAGGCCAAAAGGCAGGAAATGAAAATGCGGTACAGCAACCTATACTGGCTTGTAGGAAGAAACAGCAAACTGTCAACCGACAACAAACTCCTCATATACAAGTCAGTACTGAAACCCGTCTGGATGTATGGCATCCAACTATGGGGGAGTGCCAGTAATTCCAACATCATTATGCTGCAAAGAATGCAGAATATGTTCCTAAGGGCAATAGCAAACGTTCCCTGGTTCATCAAAAATACTGAAATACACCAGCTTCTTCATATGTGCACTGTGAAGGAAGAAATCCAAAACACTCGCATGAAATATCGACAGCGACTGGAGAGACACCCTAATGCGCTTGCTGCTAAATTAACTTGCCAAGATTATACAAGACGACTCAAGAGAAATAACATTTTCTAGCTTTCTTTGAGCTTCTTTTGAGCGACAAAATATGAGTAGATGCCTTCACTGGAGGGCTCACTCTCCCAATCAATGTGACACTCAAAAAGTTTGCTTAAAGTTACAAACTGATCGCAAACAAGCCCAAAAATAAAAAAAAAAAAAAAAAAAAAAAGATTTTCAATATATTTTAAAGAGCTTGTTTAAAAAAAATTCAGTCAAAACTTACCTTTCTAGGACACAATAAGTGTGGTGTGAACATAGTAGCTAATGTATCAGGCGACATTCGATTAGAAGCTTCATTATCAGCTACCAGTCTCAGTAAACCAAGTAGTCTTTGTAGAAAACTCCTATGTGATTGACTTAGGAGTAACAGGAGTAGTTGTAATGCTGTTAGGAGTTTTGTTTCTGATGATTCTGCATTTGGTGGGTATTGAACTGTATAAAAAAATTCGAAACTAAATATTTGCAAAAAAAAAAGGAAATATAAAATGAATGGATTGATAACACAACTTTTTTTAAAAATTAAATGAAATAATAACAAATAGTCTCAGAAACTATGTTCTGAACACTCAATCAGTCTAATTTGAAATCCAATTCATGGGGCATTTAGTTACATAAATCCACATACCAGCTAAGGAACAGTAAGTCAGATAATACTGGTCCATCAGTAACGGCTGAGGCAACTCTGCAAGGAAACCTTTCAATACAGATGCGCAATCATGCACCGAGAACCGTCCCTCATCCAGACCAAGGTTGGAGCCCGTGAGGAGCAGCTGTCGCAGCTCTTGCTGGCGACTAAGAGAGCCTGTACGACGGAATATACCTTCTTGGGTAACATCTGGAATTTAAGAATGAGATTGGTTTATTAAAATATCCTGTGTTGCCACAACAAGTCTAGTAATCAGTTTTAGTGTACTTTTAACTTCTTCAAGTAGAACTGACTGTTACATTCATGAGCACCTTAGGGTCAGTACATAGGGAGATGTGATTTGGTACACACTTTTGTGAATACCACCTTTTTGTAAAGTCAATAAAGTTGCATATTATTAATATATGTATACATCTATATTATGCTATCTTAAAAAGTGCATGCTGCATCATGTCTCGGTATGAACTAATAGATATAAATTGGTAGGTTAGCTAGGATCCTGGCTAACCTACCCATTTGTATCAAATTTGGTTTACTTTAAGCCATGAAAACATAACAGACATACTGTCTCACTTTTATCAGTAAAGACTAACTATAAAATAATATAAGAATAACATTTTTGGAGGTAACCAGTGTAACCACTCATCTTTGTGTGATATGTAGTCCTGCTATTCTTAGCAAGACGACATATCTTTTTGTAGAATCATAGATTTATTTAATTGGTGAAGTAAATACTACACAAAAAGCTTATATATATTCACATGAAATTGGTTATTTTTATGACTGAAAAGGCACTTGATTATAAATGGAGTACTTACTATCATGCTTCGATAGAAAGTCGATCAGCTCGTTCAGCCTCAGGATTCCATCCTCAGTGATAGAATTGACTTCTGTATTAGACTTCGTATTATTAGCATTTTGAATGGAATTGGAACTGGAAGGTTTCGTTTTCTTGTGGAAATTCCAACGAAATTGCTTTGGTTTATCAGTTGAACAATCAACACTGGAAATAAACGTGAAAATAAGAGTTTCAGTTGACTTTCTAATGAGTGCACCATGAGCGAACTTTTTTTATTTCTTACTTACTCGTCAGTATTTATATCCACCACAAATGATAAATGCATGCGGACTAAGGTGATAAATTGTTCACAATTCTCTTTTCTAAGCCTTTCTATCAATGTTATGTCCGTGGAAGTCATTTTATCAATAAAAAGGAAGTAACAAATTAACGACAAAATTACAACAGTCTACACTGTTTCCAACTCATGTTTCTCACTATAAATACTTTGTATCATAATGGAGTTTCATCATGTAGTAGATTTACACCATTTTTTGTCAAAAAAACATTAATAAACCATTAATTTACGAAAATATTCGAAAATCACTTTGTTTTCCAACGAACGTCATTGTCACAACGGTCGCATGAGTTCGTTCCGAAACAATGTTTAGTAAACATTGTGAATTCCTTCTAAAACATGTGATTCTTTCCACCCAGAACATAATCGCCAGCACGGGATATATTTACTCAATATTATCCGTAAAAGGCAGTAAGTATTTAAAATAAATATTTATGAATATGATATTTAGCTAAATATCCCTTTTCATGAATGATTAATATTATTTATTTTTATGTATATTTTATAAGTTTTTTTTTTCAGAACGCACACATATTGCGTTTTCATTAGTAGTTTTCTCTTGCCGATATATTACTATACTCTTTGGTTTTCTCTCTTGTATATTCATACGTTTTCATTCATATATTTTCTCTAAACTCGTGCTAAACTCTAAACCAATATAAGTTACCTACTCTATGCTCTAAACCTCTTAGGTCGTAGGTAATTATTATATTATTTTACTCTAAGGCTAAAGAGCCTAAAAGCGCAAAGCAAAGGCTCTAAGCACATCATAGATGATTATTATACAGCGTAAAACACATGTTGCGTTGCACTGGTTGGCACTGGTTACACACACTTCGTAATTTGTGCAACATGTTCCAGCCTAGTTAAAATACCTACTACTTTGAAAATATTTACCTACTTAGGTTAACAGACATTCATTAGCCTCTTGCCATAGGTATAAGCCTCCCCACCCCAGATAAATGTTATTATATTATCTCATCACTCTTTGTATCTCTAGTTGCTTGTGGTTGTTGGTCCTACCAACAGGCTAAGAGTAGAAAGTAGGCATTGCATCAAAAAAAAAAACTAATTCAAAAATAAGATTAGATGCATTTCTTCATGTTACGTATAAGTAATATCTCTACCATACAATGCATATTGTTCAAAATCAAAAATATGTAATTTACCACAAAAATGTTTAAAAAAAGAAACAATATACATCTATAAATTAAAAAATTATATTCATAATTTACAGTCTTAATAAGTAAAGAATAATTCAGTTTGGGAAATATTTAAAACATATCATCATGACCCAAATCTGCAAGTAAATTGAGACCTCTTTCTTTTAAAGCTTTAGACAGCAACTTCTGGTTTTCTATTTTAGAATCCTGCTCTCTTCTTTGAGCATCTAGAATCTCATCTACGGATACTTCAGTTAGTGGGAGGTTGTCTTCTTTATCTTTATCCTGAAAAACAAAAACATTACCAATTTACATGAACCACCACACATAATCAATAGGTACTTTATTTTAATTGGCAAAAAAATGGTCCTCAAATTTACCTCCCTAAATTCCTACAACTTACTCAGCTTACTGGTAAATCCGCCATACATGTACCATTGTAATATTACCAGCATACACAAGCCGTATAATAAGATAGTAATATAAAGTCAACTATAGGGGAATCTGTGAAGCTTTCTGGCCTTGACAAAATCGAATATTATAACTAAGGAGTCCTAACCTACAGGTCTTATACAAATATTCTGAATAAACAAAGTTATTAGTATTATGTTTCTGACAGGCCAGTTGGAGCAGTTGGTTAAGGTTCACCTTACGCGCCGCAGGTCTTGGGTTCGATTCCCACATAGGACATGCATTTGTGTGCATGAACATGTCTGTATGTCCTGAGTCTGGGTGTAATTATGTATATTAAGTATGTATTTACAAACAAAAAGTATGTATATGTATTATATCAGTTATCTGGTTTCCATAGTACAAGCTCTGCTTAGTTTGGGATCAGATGACCGTGTGTGAGAAATGTCCCAGGATATTTATTTATTTATTTATGTAACTGTTGACTATGTTACTTATGTACTAATTGTATTTCAATGTAAATACTTACAATTTCACCTAATAGCACTACATTCTCGCCTCTAACTATGAAAATTCCTCTCGGTATATCCCCATACTCTCTCCCAACATGTATCCTTTCTATAGTTTTATGTAGTACTAAATTGGCGAATTGATCAACGCAGCGCAGATATCCGATCAGTGTCCTTCCATCTCGCAGCAACACCATAAGTTTCTCTTTATGGAACAAGAACCAATTTGATAAAATACATAAAAAATTATAAATTATGAATTGCAGTGCAAGAATGAAACGTACTGTCCAATTCATCTAATAAATGCGCCGTGCCGGCCAAAGGATTAACGTTGCTTGACATACTGCTCATTTTTGTTATTTTTTTTCTAAAATTTATCAATGAAAGCAATTCAGGAAAATGACATTTAGAATAAACAAAACAAAACCTCAAACTCTAAACTTTTATAAAACAAACAGCTGTATCAGTGTTGCCAGTGGCCGATAGTCAAAAGCAACATTAGACAGGTTAAAAAGGGGACATTTCTTTTCGTAAATTTCAAATAAAATTGTTCCAAAATTCGTGTATTCTCTTCGGTGTTGTCCACTTTCGAAGTACCCAAATTTATTACAAGGCTTGGATGATATCATTAGAGATACACTCATCTCCATTTTCAACATAAATCTGGACAGTCGAGGATGGTCACAAGCCTCCCTGCCTATTAGGCAAGGAGGCCTAGGTAGGCATTCGCAAACTAAGTATATACTGTAGTCTTTGTTCGCAAAATTACTAGTATATCATTGCCAGCCTTTTTGTCTTCGGTTCATAGCACAGATAACCTAATTAAGCGTATTTTGTTTATTTCATTACCAAACGTTGAGGTATCTTGCTGGACCGAGGCCAAAATTGCTTGGCAATTGGCCTGCCCGAATGTGGAACTGCCCAAAGTCCCTTCCTCGCAGAGGCTCTGGGATGGCCCCCTCTGTGAGCTGGTACGGAATCAATTATTAGAAACGTCAAACAGCTCCGCGGATAGGGCCCGTCTCACTGCTGTTAGTGCTTGGGAATCGACTTTGGTTGCAGGCCCACCCATCGTCACATATGGGGACACTTTTGGACTCCAACACTTTTAGAACTGCCGTTTGTTTGCGTTTGGGCTTACCCATTTATGCATCACATCGTTGTCAGTGCGGCACTGCTGTCGACCAACTCGGTCACCACGGACTGTCAAGCGCTGGCAGATTTTCCAGACACGCCAGTCTGAATGATATCATCCGCCGGGCCCTTACCAGCGCCAACGTAACAGCTATTTTAGAACCCAATGATCTGTTTCGTGACGATGGTAAGAGACCCGACGGAATGACACTTGTACCCTGGAAGTTGGGACGGCCTTTGGTATGGGATGCCACGTGTGTCGATACCTTAGCTCCGTCTCATCTTCCAGAGACAATAAATAGGGCTGGTGGCGCTGCCATGTCAGCAGAGAACGTCAAGCGGCGCAAATATAGTAATATAGATACGAGTTACATATTTGAGCCGTTTGGGGTCCAAACTCTGGGTCCGTGGGGGCCGAGCAGTCACCATCTTTTTCGCGAAATATCTAAACGCCTGGTCGAAGCATCTCGTGACCAGAATGCTGGCATATACTTCGGTCAGAGAATCAGCATTGCCATTCAACGTGGCAATGCCGCCAGCATTCTGGGAACGTTGCCCTCTGACAACGATTTTTTCATTTAGTTTATTTCTTTTCATTTATATAGATTTTAAGGTTTTTGTTTTTATATTTTATTTGGTTATAAAGTAACATTTTCAAGAGAAATGTAACATTATCTCACAGCATTATCCTAGACATACGAGCAAATATAAATAGTAAATATGTATTACCAAAATATAATAACTTGTACGGAACAAGAACAATTTAGTTCTCTTGGTAGTTTGTGACAAGAACCGCCGACTACTTGTTACCAAAGCTGTTAAAATGAGCTACCTAATAACATTGTTGATATGTTTAACAATAAGGATATTAAGCATAACGTTGTGAAGCGCAAACTGAAATGTTTTTACCTAAATAAATTAAATAACTAACTTTTTTAATATTACATAACTATGCGAACGAACGTCCTCGCCACAGATAAACCCATTGAGGTTTGCGTTGTGTGGTTTTTTAATACTTTTTTGTACTGTTTTTCACTGTTTTGAATAAATAAATTTAAAAAAAAAAAAACACAAAAAAGTCTTGAGGTCTGTTTTCCATTGATTCTTGCGAGGGACGCGCATCTTATTGTCATTTTTTTTAACTTCGAGCCAAGTTTTGCTTCGAAAAAATCGTAGGAACAATTATATTTCCCTAAGTGAGAAAAGAAAGAAGTAATCCAAACATTCATGCTATTGCTATCTTCTTCATTCTTCAAGTGTGATAAAGAGACGATGGCTAAAAATCAAGTAAATAGGTACTACACCAACGCGACGATCGATACTTTGGTGCGTTCCGATTCACGGTTATATTTTGTTTGCTGAAAAACCTAAAAGTAACATTTTGAATCGTGTAACATGGAGGTAACATGAGTGGGTCAAAAGTAACGTAAAATGTTACAAAAATAACATTCTGACAACGCTGAGCTGTATAGTATAGGTATAGTGCCACAAGCTTATCCTGGCCCGGAGAGAGAGTCGCTTTTGTTGCATTTGGTGGAGCAAACAACCAATGAACGTAATGTTTCTGTTTATTTTATATTCTCTTTGACCAATGGCGATTGACATATTGAAATGGCGTCTTTAGTTTCCTCTTTTGACCACTGGGTACGATAAGTATATAGGACTATATTAGTTTGATATTAGTGCTGACTGTTGCCAAAAAACATAAATGTACTATGTTGTACGTATGTTGTAGCGTTGTAGCACCACAGAATATTTAATAGTACATAGTAGCACGTAGTATCTCTAACTAGTCTGTGTATCTCTACCTAGTCTGTGGTTGTAGCCGTCAAAAGTGAGCGAAGCGAATGAACAGAACATACATTCACAAATAGAATAGTTAGTTCCCAGTTCACCCATCCAATCCATTCATTCATTCATATGGAAGTCGCGACATTTCAGGATAATTTTGTTGTGAATTACGTGAGTCCAGCATTTTACGTGGAAGAAAGAAAATAGTTTCCATTATTTAGTGCTATGGTTTATAGTGCTCTTTTATCCGCTGCTTTCTTTAAACAACTTCATAAGTCGAATACATAAGATGGAACATGACGACGAAATCAAATCTGGTTGTTTATTATTTCCACCTGCCGGAGGGAATGTGTTTAGTAAATTTCCTAAAAAGGTAAATTTAACTTAGATTTCATACGTTTATTTTAATATTCGTTACGTTTTTTATACGTGATTCATCCAAAGAAACATTAACGGATTACCGTTGTATTACCTATGTACCTGTCGCAATAACTGTGACTCAGATGAATTTAAATGTTGGGATACATTATTACCAATAACTTCCTCGTAGATACTAACAATAGTTTTAAGGAAAACCACTGATAACATATTGCTTATAAGTAAGTTATATATTGATTTATAATCACTTTTCCAGAAAAATTGGCAGTTGAAATATTGTATATTATTCAATGCAAGCAATCAAGGCATTGAGCGACTCGAAATATATGACAACAAAGATGATGTCACATCAGGTGCCATTCCTAAAATAATAACACTGGAGAATTGTATCAAAATAACACATTCTAGTCCAAACACTATAACAATACTTACTAAGTCAATCACACAGCAACTCAGCACTCAGGTGGAGACAGAGACTTTGGAATGGGTCACTGCATTGCAGTCCGTTGCTTTCAGAGGCAGAGACTCAAGCCCAATAAGTTGTGATGAAGATAATGACTTATATTGCTCATCTGGTGAGGGAGTATTCTCAGTAAAAATGTGCTCTTCTGAAGCTTCTACAAGATGCGGTTTTGAGCCAATCAGATATCTCCTTTTACTCACGACAACTGCCATAGAGTTAAGAGATTCAAACGACAATAAACTGTATGCCACATGGCCATATAGGTATATAAGACGTTATGGCTACAGACAGGGCAAATTCACATTTGAAGCTGGGAGAAAATGTGATACTGGTGAAGGGATATTCCATTTGGAGCATCCAAATCAATCAGAAATATTCAAATGTCTGTCATTAAAGATGAAGACAATGAAACAAATGATTGGAAATGATAACTTGAACAGTCCTGAACACAGTGAGTTCAATATTCAATCAAGTGCTAATTTGTTTCCTGGTTCAAGAAGCCCGTTGGTGGCTGCAAGGCCAGATGATTTGAACTTGAGTTCTCTTTCATTTAAAACAGCTTCAGTATCAAGTCAACAGACTTTATGCAGTGAAAGAGAAACCGCTCCTCTGTTGATGCCAAAACCGGCTTTAAAACCCAAACCACTTAAACCTCCACGTAAAATCTTGAATCTCCCAAAGGCCATCAACAAAGACTTACCGAGTTCCACTGATGAGAGCATAGATTTCAGCAAGTACAAGAAACTTGATAACTACGAACCAATTGATCCAATTAGAAGAGAACACAGTCCATCAACTGTGCCATACGACCAAGTTGAAGTACGTAGTGAGGCTTGGAAAACATTAGGAATTGACGATCCTGATCATACAGAGTACATTCCTAATTTGAGTGATAACCCAAATGTTATGAAATTGATATCTAGATCTCAAGATAATTTGAACACTACTGGACCAGAATCTTCAAGAATTATTCTTCTGCCTAGCCCAGTGGTGGACCCTGAGGATGAAAACTATGATAGATTGCAATACTTTGGGTCTACAAGTAAATTGAATAAATCTTCAAGGTACAAAAAGATTGAGGCACGTCCAACAACACTTGCTTTGGGTGAGCCTAAGAATAAGGACACATGGAATGACTATGATGAAGTTGAAAATGTTATGCAGACAGCACGTTTGGCTGATGATTCTCATTTGGGTTATGGTATGATACGAAAACCAAATACTCCAGGGCCACAAGTGCCAACTGCTGCTCAAGTCCAAGCACTACAAAATCAAGTTGGGTTAGAAGACGTCAATCATAGCAATTGTAATGGAACCAACTATGCTATTGTAAGCCGTCCAAAAAGAGTGTAAAATTTTAATATTTTTAAGACTGAATTGACAGTGATTTGTCACTCAATTACCTACCATGTATAATTAATTAGAATTAAGTAACTGTCATAATTGTGTTTTATTGTGAAGGAAGATAAAACATGTTTTAGGCAAATTTTATTCCAAAATGAGACTGTATTGCATTCCTTTTTTGTATTCTTTGTTTTATTAATTAGTACTCTTTAAAATTAAGAGGACCAGTGTATATTGAATCTATATTTTAATGGAAAACGCACAAGTTTGATTAAGAGATTATGGCAGTGGTCCCACCGCCGACGAGTAAACGAGTAACTATCGGCAATTTTCTCGTTCATGAAACGTACAATATATACGACATTCCGTGTAAACAAAAGAGATGCATATATTAATAGTTGATCGCTGACTGTTCACACTGCCGGCGGGGATTCGTTCTACTAGTTTGTCCCTGAGCGACAAGATCTATCAAAAATAATTCTCGCTCAGCGATCCTCGCTTGGCGGTCAGAATTCACGCCGAGAGACCAACTAGCAGTCATTTTCTGCCGCCGCGAGCGAGTGGCGCGAATAATTGCCCGTCGCACTCGCACACTCGCTTACAGCCCAGCGAAAAAACTATCAGAACTACACACTAGCTTCCCGCTGCTCGCCAACTCGTTTCTAGTTGCTAGTTTTACTCGTTACTCGTTCATCGTCGGCGGTCGGACAAGTGCCTATGTAATAATAATGTGATTATATTGTGCCTTATTTTTTATAAAGAATATTTCAAATGTTGAAATGATTACCAGCTGGTGCCAATTTAAAAATATTTTTAAATGTAGTATGTTTAAAGGTTTAAAGTACATTTCATATTCTTTTATGTAAGTCAATTTAAACATGTATCATCAATGTTTACATGTAATTTTTAAGATATTAATTTATCTTGAGGTTTCTGTGCTAATATTAGTTTGGCCATATTTTTATGTGATTTCGTAATCTCCTGGAGTAATGAATATTGACAATAAATCTTGTATTATTTTATTTGATATGCTTTTTATTAATAGCAATTTTCTGTGTTACTGCTCTAGGCAATACGGGCCAGTTGGCGCAGTTGGTTAAGGTTCACCTTACGCGCCGCAGGTCGTGGGTTCGATTCCCACACAGGACATGCATTTGTGTGCATGAACATGTCTGTATGTCCTGAGTCTGGGTGTAATTATGTATATTAAGTATGTATTTACAAACAAAAAGTATGTATATGTATTATATCAGTTATCTGGTTTCCATAGTACAAGCTCTGCTTAGTTTGGGATCAGATGACCGTGTGTGAGAAATGTCCCAGGATATTTAAATTTATTTATTTAATAGAAACTTCACATTTGCAATTTCTATGGTTCCTTCCTTATTTACAATAGATCATAGAATAATAATTAAGAGTACTACAATAATGTCCATCTATGTTAATCTGTTTATTATTATTAATCTGATTAAATCAAATTACACAAAGTTTTAATATGCTAGACAGTACACTTACTAGACAGACTAAACAATTTTGTAATGGTATAGATCCATTGCAATAAAATAAAAAATAAATTGAACAAAATTATGATTACATGTCTAAACAAATTGTGCAGTCAAAAAGTATGGGTATGAGGGTATGACTATATTGAAACAAAGGTATATTTTGTGCTAAAATTTATTAAGAAGAACATCATCATCATCATCAGCCTATAATGTCCCACTGCTGAGCAGTAGCACAGGCCTCCCCTTTCACAAATCAGGGTGAAAGGGAATGGGCAGATACTCCACCACTCGTGCCCACTGCGGATCGGTGGAAGTAGGCTAGTGGTCAACCTACTGTTGGAGTTCCCAAGCTGCCTAGTATAGGCCTCCAACTAGCTTAATGACCGGGTCCAATGGCTTTACGTGCCTTCTAAAGCACGAAAACGCTCGATTTGACATACCACTTAGGCGTCACCCATCCAGGTACCGACCACGACACTGGTAGCTTAACTTGTCAATCGATTAAAAACGGCTTATCATGCTACACCACAAGCGCTTCAATTTTTAGAAGCTCAAAATTTAGAAGAACAATTCTTTCCATTTTGCTAAAAATATATTTCATTGACAAGGATAATAATTATAGGTGATGATATAAATGTTATGAAATTCATCAAATTAACTTAGAAAACATTCATTACACTGTCCACCAGGTTAATCACATTTTGATGCAGTCAGAGAAGAAGGCATTAAGACGGGCTAGTTGGTGCGGTTGGTTAAGATTCTAGCATTCACACCACAGGCAGGTCGCGGGTTCCAATCCCACAAAGGACATGGATTTGTTTGCATGAACATGTCTGTATGACCTGAGTCTGGCTGTAATTATGTATATTAACCCGTTAGATCTCGCGAGGGAAGCGCATCCTATTATAACAATTGATTTCATTGTTATATTTTAACCGTGAGCCAAAGACTTAAGTATTTACAAACAAAAAGTAGTATATGTATTATATCTGTTATCTGGTTTCCATTCTGCTTAGTTTGGGGTTTGGGATCAGATGAATGTGTGTGAGGAATGTCCCAGGATATTTATTATTAGACTTTATTTACTTCTTGATAAGGTTTATCTGTAAAATAATGATACAAATAAATCTGTTTCTAATCTATTTGTAATACATTTTCTTTAAATTTTTAATCTCAAAAAGTGATTAATCTGGTGGGCAGTGTAATTTGTAACATAACACTTATAAAATAAATTAATTGTAGGAATGTACATTGACGCCTATCGATTCAGGGGGGAGGTGGGAGAGACAAGAGACTTCTAATAATGTGAACTTCCTTTAAAAAAATATGAACTCCCAGATCGATGGATGTCAATGTAAAACTAAACCAAATTAACTATAACAAACAGCCATTTATGAACAGCATAAATAATAAAAGTTTGATTAAGGTTCTTTCAACAACACCGTTTCAGTTACTGAACTATCCAATTTCTCCTTGACCACCATCTCCATTGCAATGTATTCTAGGTCATTTGACATAATCTTCTGCACAGTTTCACCCTTTTCAGCCATTATATCTTCAATATTCTTTTTCCCATTCATATCAGTGAACCAATTTAAGTTGTCGGCAATCAAATGTTTATTCTCACACCCATCACATATAACTATAACCACACCCTTGTAATAAGCTAGCTTTGTAATAAATTTCATGTTTCGCGTATTGCATTTCTTGCAAGTAAACATTAATTGGAATTTTCCATCAGTTGTTTTCGGTGCACTTGTGATAGCAACTTCATTGAACTTTGGAGTTGTTGTGCTGAAACTCCTTGGGGACTGTATTTCCGGCGTGGACGTTGAGATAGGCACTGGAACCACTAGTCGTCTTCCAAAATAAGAATTCCCATTACTTGGAAAGAATACCAAGCCATTTAGCAAGCGTGGTTTATGATATCTCACTACGAAATCTATTATAGTTTTGTGAGACATCTTGATAATTTTCTTTTCTGTTTTGCAGCTATTTAGTATTCCGATGGATCTATAATTATTGCATGACTATTAAATGCACCAAATCATGCAATCATGAAAAACGCTCATTGAAATCGAACAAATTGTGGCGAAATCACACAACACAACACAAACTACCAAGAGAACTAAAGTTCAACATGAGTTCAACACAACACCATGCACAACACAGACAGACAGACCACCAAAGAGAATATAACCACTACGTTAACAGACCACTATAGGGGACTTTTTGGCGGGAACTTGCAGAGTGACGTAGCAATTTCATTTTTATTTTCATAAATTTGTGTATTTTGAGTTTTATTGTGTATTATTGGTGGTATTTAACCCAATAAAGATCATCCATGTGCACCAGTGAAGTGAAATGAAATGAATTATGTGTATTGTTACTTTTCAAGTTGTCTCAAAATGTCCGTGAAGAGTTTTAGTACAATGACCACCATTGTAGTAAAACATGACTTTTATGGACGGTGACTGACTGAGGACTATAGGTGCGTTCGAATTGGGGTATGGTAGCAAAAATAACAGTCCAAAATGCCAAAAACGATCACAACTGGCGTTCGATTTGGAAAGTTGTGGGCGAAATTGGCGTTTTGAACTGTTTTCGTTCACCGTTCGTATTGCTTGGAAACAGTTAAAAACGACATCGTGAACCGCAAATTTTGACCCACCTCCGAGGCAGGGTCGTTTGTGATCATATTTTGACATCTTTGAATCTGACAGATAAATTTCGGAAAATTCATACGGGAAGCGAAAATTCTAATTTTTATTATAAAATTTTATAGAAATACTAACAGGTAAGAGAATAATTTGTTAGATTAACTTTGTTTAATGATTAACTGAAGAAAAAAGGTAGGTTGAGACAAGTGACAAGCAGGCGATCAGCATGGAAATGTCATTTTTGTATATAATCGTTCGATTTGGGAAATATCGGTTGTAGCAAAAGTTGCAAAATTGTTGAAATTTTCCAATTCGAACGCATAAACAAAAATGCCCACTTTGAAACTGTTAAAAACGACATCACTCCAATTCGAACGCACTATATAATGTGAAGTGATTTTGTGACTGGATACTATAATATAACTCGACACTGGCAGAAATGAGCCCTAATTTGGGCTTGGTTGCCAAAATTAAAAATAAGAAGAAGAAGAAGAAGACCACTATAGACAAGAAGACAGACAGCATTGCCAGAGTGACTTGACGATAGGATACGCACAGCACCTAAAAAAAGTACGAAATTTAACTTTTGAGTACGCAGTGAATTGTATTTTTAAACTGCCGTTTGCGCACTGAATCCGCGAAAGAACAAAACAAACTAGTGAAACCACAAACAGCAACACAGAATGATAGAAAGAAATTTGGAGAATTTTTGGCGGGAACGTTTTTATTTGCATAAATTCGTGTATTTTATCCTATAAAGATCAATCAAATCAGGGCTTTTTGGCGGGAACTTGCAAAATGACGTTGCGTTTTCATTTTTATTTTCATAAATTTGTGTATTTTCAGTTTTATTGTGTATTATTGGTGGTATTTTACCCAATAAAGATCATCCATGTGCACCAGTGAAATGAAACATTCGTGACTTATTAAGTTGTCTCAAAAAGTCCGTGAAAATATTTAGTAAATGACCACAATGTTACTAAAATATGACTGGACGGTGACTGATAATGTGGACTATGTGAAAGTTAATGTGCTGACTATATGTATGAAAGTGATATTTTTGTGTTTTTACTGTGTATTTTTATAAATAAAATGTATGCGACTGAAGGACTTTGTTTCCATGGTCAGGAAAAAATTAAAAAAAAAGTCTGTGAGTTCTTTTGAGGGGCATTTTCGGGAAAAAGTGTACCTTTGTAAAATTGTAATGTCCCAGATCATTTTTATTTTTTGTGACCTCATCTGTAAACCTATGATTACATCTAAGGATACAAACGTAAACCTTAATAATGTGCCATGTATTTCTAACAAAAAATATAGAGAAATAATACATATTTAAAGCTTTAAATCAAGTTTCAAAACTGTGATATTTTCGTTTTCATAGTGTCCCAAAAACGTTAGACACGTTTAAGAGGCTATTTTTCAATTTTTTCTCATAAGACCTAAGATTGTTTAAATTTTTGTAAGATGAAATGACTTCTTATCTTTCTAATTAATACAACATATATCAATGATAATCGTAATTACCAATTTTTAAATTAATTTGAAATTTATGCTAAATATGAATGAGCCTGACAGGTCAGGGTAAGTTACGCTAATTCCGAGAAACTCAAATATTTTACCGCATATATTTTTGCAAATTCATAAAATGGGCCACATTTTGACCATAAACAAGCAAATGAGAAGTTATTTTGTTGTCAGATATCAGTGTAGTCGACTGAAACTTTCGTGACGAATGTTGCTAACGGTTTTAGCCAAATTTTAAGTCAGGGTTTTTTACGCTCTTATTCAAAAGTTATAAGTGATTCGGTGTCGCCTTTCTTCATGCACTTAGTCTAGTTTTGGCAGAATACAGGTATGTATAAATTGGAGTGCTAAATGTTAAATTAAAATTCTAAAATTATTTTTTGAATTGAGTAGTGTTATGTTGTTACGTCAGTTACGCTACAATTAGCAGTGTAACTTATACGGCTGACAAAGAATGTAACGTAACTGACAGCTAAAAGTTAGTGGCACACAAAGCTTTTTATAATAATAAATATAATAAAAATAATAATAATTTTGGAAAAAGGTACAGCAGGTTACCATATTTTATTTATAGATATATTTAAAATAATTATTTCTATTAAATAATAATCTATTAAAGGTTAAAATAATAAATTTAAATAATTATTTTTTATAGTATGCCGCCGAATGAAAAAATACAGGGAACGCTTGAAAAATAATCCAGAGAAGTATGAAGTTGGAGAGAGTCAAGTCTAAAAATAAAAAAAAATAAATGAGTGAAGATGAAAAACTAAAGCAGAAGTAAATGTAGCTTATAAACAAAAAAACACAAGAAAAAATTGTCATTACAAGTTTTTGTGGGTAACGTTTTAGAAATATGTACATAAAATTTACATATTTCTAAAACGCCAATAAGTGTAATTTTAGACTAAGTGTGAACTCAACCTTACGAAGTCAGTTATGTTACAAATCTGTCATGCCTTCAATTGTCCCAGATTTTCATTATGAATATTGTTGATTTTAAGAAATTATTGCATGTAAATGTTGTTTCATAGTATATATTTTAACTAACAATATTGATAATATTTTTTGTAATACTAAATTTATATCAGTTAGACAAAACTATGAAAGTTACGCGGAAAATTAACAGTCTGATAAGCTCCTAACGTAACAAAATGCGATAAAATACGCACTATTTTGAATAATTTGTTACAAAACATTATATTTTTTTTGTGTATTTTTTTATATTTACGTAGATTATACTAAATAAATCCGATTTTGAGATATAAATTGTTTTATTTACTAAGTAAACATAAAAAAACTCTGTAACGTTTGTGTAATGTAACTGACAGAAAATTGAGTTTAACTCTCACAAAACTTAATTTAAATACTATTAAAATAAAATAATAACTGAATCTATTATATTTTCCTTAAAGTTTAATATATTTAGAAGCCAAAACAGCAAAAAAACCAATAAAATACACAATTTCAAATTGAACGCTTATTTTCATTATTGGTACACTTTTTCGCGAAAATGCCCTGAGACTCAATCGTGCTAGCTAACTCATGCGAAATATTATAAAAAAATGCATGGTAGTCACTTCTATTTATTGGGTGCTAAGCAAGGAATATAGTAATCTCTAACGAGAGGGTGCTAAGTTACAGTTTGAATTTGGTGCTGAATTTAGGGTTTCCCCCACCTGCGGTCTATTTTTGTCATTTATTCGCTATCCAAGGGACTGGCAGCTCCTTTTTGGTTAGAAGAGTTGGTAGCACTGAGTGACAGTACTAAACCAGTGTTGCCATATATACAGATTTATCTGTATTGGTACAGATTTTTGGCTCCTGATACAGATGCCAGATTTCACTTTAGGTTTATACAGATTTTTTAAATTCAAATTTTCATGTGTGAATCAGTGTTGGATTTCGTAGTATAATTATACTATTTGTACCATATTTTCATGATAATATGTAGTATGTAGTATCGTAATTTAAGTATACTACGTGAAAATACCATAATTTTATCTTCAAGCCGGCCGACTTCTTTTGTTGGTTGAGACGTTTTGCTTTTTAACATTGACCCTTCAATATAGGGAATTTCTGCACTTATGGCAACATCGAAACAGGCAAAGACAAGCTTTATTTAAATTCTACATAAAATCTAAATGAATAAAAGTATGTATCAACAATAAATATGTTATTCACTTGTCTACTACTTTATAAAAAGTTTAATTAATACAGATTTTATACAGATTTTAGCTTTTTCGTCGTATACAGATATAATACAGATTTTCAAATTTAGCGATTCAGATTTCGAGGTTTAAGATATGGCAACACTGTACTAAACTAACAATAATACCTACATACAGTAGGTAACCTCAACAGAACGATTCAGTTATCATATTTTGGCCTTTATAATAAAATTATGGTTCAATATTAACCGATTTTAACTATTAGTTACTAAGTACCTTGTTACCTAGTTACTAAATATTTTGATTCAAATTTTCAAAAAACTTTAATGATGGAATCTTCAGACCCTATTTGGTTTAAACCTGAATTAGCTGATGAAATAATGAAGGGTGACGATATATTTCAACAGATACCAAGTGTTATTACAGGTAATATATTGATATTCCCATTTTATGACCTCTGTTTTATTAGTAAAGATTATGTCGACGAATACCTTGGCGAACTTACAAATTAGATAAAGGTAAATATCGCCTCGATGTCAGCCCTATCGCAGCTTGCTCTAGCCTCCAGTTGGTCAGGGCCTAAATGCTGAATGTGATAAACAATTCCAAGCGATAAATTAAATGTTGATGGGGCCTTTTGAGAGAAACCAAAGGGCACTAAAAGACAACCTCGTTCTACCCTGATCAAGGGATAGGACCGGTGCTGCTCGCTGTCTCACCTCATGCTGAATCCATACAACACTTATCAGTGTTTTCCACCGGTCGAACATAGAGTTGCCTTCTAGGTCGGTCACTCCTTGACTATCCCCAGATATTTCTAATAAGGTGACTGTATCCGCTTACCATCAGGTGGAATTGCACATAGAGAAAGAATGTTTATAGTGGTAGCTTTAACAACATTATCTTGTGCGAAGCGTGATCTGTTTGCATAAAGATATCATTGATTTGCTGATTGATTAGCATTGTAAACTAGTTGATTTATTGTCAGAAAAAAAAACAAATATGAGTTCCTGTTATTTGTCCTATCAGTGAAAAGCTAGAAATTGACATACATTAAATAAATAAATATCCTGGGACATTCCTCTCACACGGTCATTTGATCCCAAACTAAGCAGAGCTTGTACTATGGAAACCAGATAACTGATATAATACATATACTACTTTTTGTTTGTAAATACATACTTAATATACATAATTACACCCAGACTCAGGACATACAGACATGTTCATGCACACAAATGTATGTCCTGTGTGGGAATCGAACCCACGACCTGCGGCGCTATAGTTTTTAGACTCCACGTCTTAACCAACTGCGCCAACGGGCCCGTCATTATTATGTATTTGGTTGTTTCAAAGCAGCATTGCACATACCTACACACGCTACATACTCTAATACAGTCACTCTATGAATTTGCCTCCTTGTCAGCCTTCAGACAGAAAGAAAAGTCAACTGAATTAAAAATTTATTTATACAAGTGTATTTTGTTCAAAAATAATTTTATTAAATTTTTCAGACATAATATCAAGTAAAATCGACATCACACATCTAGTTGAAAACATGGCCGGCGTCTTAACAAACAAAGAACCAGAGAATCGGGAAAAAGGAATGAGTTTCTTCACTAAAGTACTTACAGAAATACCCAAAAATTACTTAACAGAAATGCAAATCAATTTCATAAGCAAATTTTATGTAGACCGATTGAAGGACAACCACAGAGTTATACCGGCAGTGCTAGAAGGGTATTTAGCAATAATTGATATGAGCAACTATAATGTAAACCTATGTGGAGAATTTCTTACGGTACTTTTTAGAGAAGTTGCATGCCAGTCACAAGTGAGACAAGACAGATATCATGTTTATATGATTATTAATAAGCTAATGGAAAGGGATTTGGACTGTAAGTTCTTGTTTATTGTTCCGTACATCCCCCTTTATGGTATAGTTTTTAAATAACAAAACCTTCAGTATATTTTGCTTGCATTTCTATTATCATGTTCTCATGGGCGTAGCGAGGTAGGGCAGGGAGGGGCAGCCCCCCCTTTAGAAGAGTGGTTGTTCACTGGTAAACTGTAATTTTGACAAGCTTCATAGCCCCCCTCCCATATGCAATCCTGGCTACGCCCTTGCATGTTCTAATTGTAATAGCATTTTTAAATCAATTTACTTAACTATTTTATTTCTTAAGACCCACTTACTCTGGATATTTTACATAACTCAAAAGCTAGGTTAATATGATGTATGGGTAATGTAAGTGGTGCAAGTGGACCTTAATGTGATTCGGAATTGGGGAATCTTACATATAAAATATTGTAATGTATATTAATTTCAGACATGAAAACCTTGGGACCAGACTTTGTTTACGGAGTAATATCAGCAATGGATGGTGAACGGGACCCACGTAACCTGATGTTCCTTTTTGCTTTTTTACCAAACTTCATACGAAACATACCCTTAGGCCATTTGGTTGATGAAATGTTTGAGGTTGTTGCATGTTATTATCCTATTGACTTTTATCCATCACCAAATGATCCAGCCGCAGTGACAAGACAAGACTTGGCTACAGCATTATCTCCAAGCTTATGTGCCATACCGGAATTTGGTGAACAATGCTTGGTTCTTTTAGTGGAAAAATTAGATTCAAGCTTGAGACTGGCCAAAATTGATTCTTTGAAGCTATTGGTAAGTTGTATTTTTATTTGTTGTATTCTTGGAGATGTCCATTTTGAAGCTGATGAAGCTATTTTTCTTTGTAGATAGAAAGCTGTAAAACATTCAAAGCTGAGATATACTCTCCATTCTTGAAGACTCTATGGTCATCCATTCATAGAGAGATCACACATAAAACAGATGACGAACTTAAAATGGCTGCTCACGAGGCCCTCTCGGCATTGGTGGCGAAATTGGCGAGTAGCGCAAATAACGAACAGGCGTTCGAGGTTTTTGTGAAAGGAATTCTTATTTCGATGCAAACATCTATTGCTGAGTCAACTACCGTAGCCCAATTTGTGCAAGCCACAAAAGTTTTACTAACAACTGCAAATGCTTCTAAAGAATCCTGTATAATTATAACTAAATCCATGATACCGGCTACAATAGCTTACTATGGTTTCAAAACAACACCCAAACTACAAATTGCAAGTTTAGACCTTTTAGGAGATTTGTATGATTTGGCCAAACATTGGGAAGTATTGGACCAAATTGCACTGCAAGTCAATGAGATACTACAAATATGTTTGACTGCTGTCAGTCAACCAATTAAAGAATACCAAATTGCCGGTCTTAAAACTTTAATAAGAGTAAGAAATGTTTTACAAAGTGAACTCGTATTGCCATTTGTTGAAATTCTTATACACAATGTCCAATTCTCTCAAGATAATGACTTGCTAAGCGTGAGTGTTGAAACAATACATGCTATAGCTAGAAAATATCCAGAACTAATTATGAATATGGTTGTCAAAGGTAAATGTGACATAGAAAATCTTACACAAGATAAAATTGGTCTAGAGAAAAGATTGAATTTATTATCTAATTTAGCAAGCATAGATGATTTCACTAAAGTAATTATTGAGGAGATGTTAAAACTTATAACGGCTAGTGACGAAGATGCATTGAAAGTAGTAGAAGCATTGAGTGAATCAATGTCTATCAATAGTTTATATTCAGATGAAAAAGTGACACAAATCGAAAGTGATCATGGATTGATTGATTCAGTTATGGCGTGGCTATTAAAAGAAATCAAATCGGATCCTAAAGAGAATTCTCACGGATACTTGTTAATTTCTAATGTAGTAAGCAGTTTACCGATAGAGAAACAACACAATGTACTATCAAAGTACACTACAGAAATTTTAGAAATGTGTGAGAAAGAAGATGTTCACTTTCTCGTACTAGAAAGTTTATGTAGTCCTTTACATCAAAAGCTTTATGATTCTCAATTTGGAGGTATCATGGCGTTAGCTTTAAGGCTAGCTTTGAAAAGTGATAATGAAATTGTGAGGAATAAAGCATGTGTTTTGATAACACATTTTCTGAACAAGGCTGAGTATGGACAGAAGTTTGAACTGTTGTATGAAGAGTTGAAGAATAATTTGTCACATTGTAGCAGAGATGATTCAATGTTGTGTCCTAGGCTGATAGCCCTTTATGGTTGGTTAACAAAAGCTTTGATTATGAGAGGGAGCGATCTATTTATATTTTGGTTGCAGAAGGTAAGTCAAATTAATTCATTTACACTAAATGTCACTGCGCTTCGTCCTTTCCACTGCCAGCACAGGGGTGACTCCTTTCAATTGCCCCTTTTGGGTGTGATAAGATTTTGGCAATGTCGAAATTGCGCGAGTGATAACCCTGGTTTTCGAAGCGGCTATAGGCTACGACCGCTTACGGTCAGGCCGTAAGCTTATAAAATACATAGACCTACAGCAGACAGATGTGTTGCTGATTGCGTCGACTCTGTGTTCTAAACAATGGACATAATATATTCCGAACATAATAGTTAAAATTCAAATTAACAGCTAGTTTTTTTTTTTATGTTTACAATCTTATATATCAAAATAGGCCCGAGACTGCTTTGAGAATTTTTCTCTATTACCTATACTTTAGGATCCATCCATGCCCAGTTGAAAAATAGAACAGCCCTAAAGAAATGTTTCAACCTTTCAGATAACAAAAACCTTAACAATCAAAGGATACTGCAAACATGGATCTGAAGCTATACACCTCATCATGACAGATTACCCAGGCAGCTTAACACCACGTCAGCATTGTCGAATAAGTCTGCTGTACAAACAGAGAATGTTCCAGACTTTCTCAAACCTCACGGAAAAACTTGGACCTATACATGGTGAGGCCAAAGAGGCTTTCTTACTGAGTTGGGGATATGTTATGGCGAAAGTGCCAAAGAGTGTACTTAATAATGAAGTTGATAAGGTAAATCAATATTAATTTAAATACTAACTGTTCGACGCATAATAGCTTTTGTGCCGTTAAGGCATAAATGCCATATAAATAGATATACCTACAAACATAAGGCCATAGAAATAGATATACTTAGAAAGAGCGTCGCCATACTACACGACTATATAAAACATGCCAACTTTTTTAGGCTGGTGTAGGTACGTGTCAGCTACGTTTTACGCTCGCTCTGCGTCATTCAGCTTGTCATAGTGACGTTCATAATGATAGCCTAGAATGAAGGCCTTTGCTTGCGGCGGCGTCGTGTGACGGGTCGCTCACTTCCCTCCAATATGGCGAGGAGGGCGATGGCTGCCACACGCGTCATACTTGTGAACAGGTGCTGCTTGTGGGGGCTGGTCTGCTTAAGTTTGCTATTTATTTACTTATAAAATATTTATTCAGTCTACTTTGTAATTTTGCCGCCGCGCCGGGGCACGCAATTGTTTTCAGTGCGATTAGAATTAATATTATGTAATGAATCTAAGCTTGTTTTGAAAAGAGTAATTTCTGAGTTTGTTGCCGGCTCTTCTCAGCAAATGCAACCTTCCGGACCGGTATTAGAGTATTAGAGTCAGACTTTTCATAAGTGCCTGGGAAGGTCTATTTGAATAAATGATTTTGAATTTTGAATTTTTGAATAGCAGTTAACTATTCCAATTTACATCGGGAGAAATTTTCATATTACCTATTCATCATCATTATTTAGTAATTTTAGTTTTATTCGATGCGTGAACAGCTTCTACGCTCAATCTGGATATTAAATAATCAAAGGCTTTTATGGCTTTGATCATCATTTTGCATGTGTCATAAATAATTAATATTTTTATCTTATTTCTAGATTGCACCTCTAGTAATAGACTCGTTAGTTTATGATAACAAAGACTTACTTTTGGTTATGATGAACGTGCTGTGCTATTTCGTTCAAGCGAAACACGCCACTGTGTCCAACAGTTTACAGACTATGTTGCCAAGACTGGTTAATTTGACTAAGAATAAATCTATGGTGAGTATATTAATTTAGAATCTAAATGTTCTTATACGGAAGGTCGAATTTAATTTCCGAGGTTATTAGTCCTGTAGTACACTCAGATCAAGTCTCAAGAATAGATGGTGTTTTTTTTTTTTTTTTTTTTTTTTATTTATTATGGCACAAACAGTCATACAGAAAAGAAATTAACAATAATATCTTAAACACAAAAAAAGACAACGAGTGCCGAAATGTATCAAATAAAATGATAGGATGCCCGACAATATAGGGAAGCATCCCACCATTATTATTTTGAGCTTGTTAACAAATACCATATAGCAATACCATATAAGGGATTTGGAACATTAACAAAATTATTGTTTAATAACACTGTTATATACATATAATAAATTACCTACTATATTAGGCGTGGAGAATAGAATGCTAAAACACAAGAAATAAAATAAATAAATAATTGTATGATTATTATAGGTTTTCAAAGTCCTTTACAACATTTAAAATAATAAAATAGTACCTATTAGTCATCAAACAACACAATCAACTATTATTGTTGACAAGTTTATTAAATAGTTGAGCCTTAAGCGAGTTCAAAGAGTTGTTAAAGATATCAAATTCAGGAAATTCTTTGTTATAAGTGTTAAGACAGCGAGATAGAAAGCAATTGCAAGTGTATTTTTTTTTAAAACGAGGTTTTACAAATATGTTAATTGCTCGTGAGGAGCGCGCAGGAAGACGAGTTCTAGTAATAAACGGTATCTTAGAAAGAAGCGTCGATGAGTCAATCGAAAATATACCTTATAGTATTGTATTTATGTTTTGATAAACTAAAACCTTGTTGGTTTAACCTGCTATTGCTATTTATGTCAAATTAAAATTGAAAATAGGGCAATGTCATCATTGAAAAAAAAAATACTTTATATATTTTATTCCGCAAAAGCCATAAATTGTGATTGACGTGATGTAAAAACAAGCAACACCTTTTCGATAGCAAACGTCACATTTATATAAATGTTAGCAGCATTGTTTCTTCCTATTAGGAACCTCACTGGTAATATGTTGGTAGGTACATATAATAAAATTGATTCTTGCAATCTGGTCCAAGCGAAAACCAACTCTAAGGTGACGAACCTTTTCATTCCGCGACTGTACATGTTTATAAAGTACAGCAGGATGATTGATTAATAAATCAAATGTGTCATTCAGTGGACTACAGGGATTTTATCAGAAGTAAAAAGTGATTTCATGATTGGTCTTCTAATGGTAAAAAGTAAATGTAGTCTGTGCTTAAAACTATAAAGTGAAATTTCCAATTAACAACGTAAATATGAATGCACACGGCTACCTAGACCTTCATTTATATATACTTAATATAATGATTCTTTCTCATTTTCAGGATGTTCGGATAAAAAGCCTTCAATGCCTTTTCGAGATAGGAAATTGTTATAGTACAGTGCAACTGCTACACTACAAACAAGATATTTTATATGATTTAGCGCCATCTCTTGACGATAAGAAGCGACTAGTTCGCAATATGGCGGTCAAAGCGCGAACCAGATGGTTCCTAATTGGCGCCCCAGGAGAGTCTAAAGAAAATTGACCAATCTCATAAAATCACATGAATAGAGAAAAAAACATAAATAAGCGCACTCTTAAAAGATATCGTGAACAAAAAGATATTGGTACTTATCTATACATAGATGGCGTTGTAACCAAAACCCTATAAAATATAGACCAGCTACTTGTATTTTTTATACGATGTGGCGTTATATTCGTGACCATATGGATTTATTTTTTAAATCAAGGGTGAGAGTCTATAAGGTCTATATTATTACACAGATAATTTGTTTTCTTATCTTCAAAATAGTTTTTTTGAAACTTAGTAACTACAACTACCTAGCATGAAAAGATATGCACCAATTTAAGGAGAGAATACTCAGTAGAAATATTTAAACAAATTAAATTTAAAAAAAGAAAACCGACTTCGGAATGGGTTTGCACTATAATAATTGGACTGTTTTACAAAAAACTTAAACCGACTTCAAAGTACACCAAGAAGTAATCAAATCCTGATCTGATGACAATGGGACCAAACGGGAAGTGTACCCTTCCAGACAAAAAAAGAATTTTCCAAATCGGTTAATAAATGACGGAGTTATGAGGTAACAAACATAAAAAAAAAAAAAACAACCGAATTGAGAACCTCCTCCTTTTTTTGAAGTCGGTTAAAAACTATGTAGGAACTGTAATCTGTCTGTGTAATTAAGTAAGTCTCAAAATCTGCAAAAAAATCGCTGTATATTTTGGTAGAATGTGAGACGTAATTGTCGACAGTATGGAATAAAATTTTTAAATCGCGATATTCGTGCTTCTTTTCCGTTGATGAATTCCATCATAATCTTATTTCACGATCAGCTAATGCGGGACCATAAATTCTCAAGGAGTTCAGAGGTTTAAATTTTTACCATCACACATATTTGTCCATATCTTGAAAACGACTGGCTCATTTTTAGTTTCTCTTAAATGCACTAGAATTTGACCAAAGTTTTGAGATGTTTTTCCTTTAACACCACACCCGTAGCTCGTATCAATAAGCCAGGGTTTTTTTTTTCTTTATGTCAAGATGTTGACAAACTGGCAGACGGGCCTCCTGATGGAAAGTGGTCACCGTCGCCTATAGACATTTGCAATACCAGGGGGATTCGCAGAGATATGCGTGTACAAACATACATACACATGAAATTTTGTATGTTTGTTTGGAAGCCCTAATAGATCATCATATGCCGAATTGATAATCTCCTTTTTTTTTTGAAAAACAGACTATAGGGACAAATTATGACTATCTTAAAACCTGGATTTTACTAGACTTGGCTTAGACCACTATCTCATGTAATAAAACAGTTTTAACAAGTCAATAAAATTGCTCCAAATTATAGCAAAAATAAAACAAATAATACCAACATCAAATTAAACTGAAGTCTTCCGTTTTAATGTTATTTGTTACAACGATTTCACACATGCATATTTTCATATAAAATACGAGGAACACCGTTACCTATTTATTTGTAAGCTTAAATTATTTCTTAATTTCCATGTGCATACCTAAATTTTCCTATGAAACTTCAAGAGAAATTTTATTGTGCAAGACCACAGATTAACGAGCTTAATAGACGCCACATCAATGTTTTGCATAAGATTGAGAACACGCTGAGGAAATGCGGACAGCATATTGTAAGGGTCACCGCTCACTACAACAGCACAGCTACGCCTCGCCATTTACCTTGCCATGCAAGTGAGGCCTTTAAATCGTATGCGTTAAAGTAAATTTTACAATGACAAGATAAAATGTTTGACGCCTCGCGGCAAGCGCGCCTTGCCGCTACAAGCATGCTGACCACACGCTTCAAGCGAGCGGTCCGCTCCCTTGCTCCGTGACGCCAGCAAGCGGTATCTTGCCAAAGCCGCGCCACCAATTTCACCGACGCCGCGCCGCCCGCGAGCTGCCACCTCGCAGGCGGCGCGCAGGCAGCTAGTGGTTGGATTGAGTTGAGGCGGTGTCGCATGCCGCATGCCGGGCCGCTGCTGCGATGGAGCGGTGCTGACATATTGAGCGATGACCCTAATTGTTCAGTCAGCGTTTCATGATTGCTGGTATCTGGCTAGTTGGCGTCTTTTAGGCTTATTGGTTCGTGTACAAGACGGAAAAAGACAGTTTAATGCTAGTATGGGATCGTAGTCTAGCTTACATATGTATGCCTTTAACAATAATGATTGTTTGTGTAGCTGATATTGTATTTAGACATTGTTTTGTTGAAAAAATGTAATAAATTGTTTATTTTTATGTCATTGGTTTAATTTACTGTGTTGAAAAAAATCTCGTCCATTGAAAAGATGCATTGTAGGCCAAGATGTACCTAACAATATATAATCTAAATAGATAACGCAAGTCCCTCAATCCGTATAAAAACGAAGCGTGTAACTTTTTTGTACCTACCATAATGTCACAAGATTGAAGGCCGGCATTAGATTTTTAACGTGAAAATGAAACTATCCTATTTGTCAGCGAAACATAACCCTCGCTACACATCTCTCGTGGACAGGCAGCCTTATGCGAGTTCCCTGTCCGCGCAAAAAGTTTCAAAAGAAGAACATTGTGCCCCATTTTTGCACAGATTTTGACACGCGAAGTACATACACTAGCCTCATCTATTTAGATGTATATCTGTGATCGAAACCATAAAAAGAATCGGACTTTCTACAGGAACCTAGGTACTTATAGATGATTGGATGGTTTTTAAATACATTATCTGGGTTTTATTCATTGATATCCAAAATAAGAATACTTATATATATCGTTTTGTTTGGAGCTGCGGTCACGTACCTAAGGACCTACTTATTTTATGTAATTATACTCCCTTTGAGTACGGCCATAAGAATGATAATCGCAGATTTCTCTTCAACAACCAAGTTTATTCTAAGGCCCGGCTAGGCTTAGGCTAGATCCTAAGGAGATTTTAGGTAGGTAGGTAGGTAGATACGTTACTAGGGGCCCATTTATCGCATTTTTGTCAGACACAGCGTAAAATGGCATTAATACAAGCCTTTTAAAATCCCAAATAAGCAGAACATGTAGGTATGGAAGCCAGACTATTGATTTACAGTACCTATTTAAGTACATGTGATAACGCTGACAAGCCCTTGGTTGATATATTATTAAACCATAAGTTTCATCCCTATGTAACCTACCCACAGAACCTACCTGTCGTTACCTATTTATTTACCTCTAAAGTAGGTATTTGAAAAACAATTCTAATATAGATTGCAAAAAGCGAATCCAATCGCTGAATAAACAAAGTAAGCATGCTATAAACAGTTTTAAAAGCTTAAAATAAATCCGAAGACACGTACACAGACCACTTTCACCATTCCAAGGATTATTCGGACAAATCTCTGGCCACTAACAATTTGATCTGCATTTGCATAATCTCTTATCGCATTGCGAGCGTTTGGCGCACTTTAAATGTTAATGAAGGGTTGGGAAGGGCCCTAAAGCGGGGTTTTTAAATGCTGTGTGGTGACTGGGTGGTACAATTGTTACGCGACTTGAAAGAGTTGTGAAGGAATGTTATTTCAGGGCTAAATTGCATTGCAGATAATTATGTTGCGGGGCGGCCCACCAATGGTCTTCGTCGTACCGCGTCATTCGATGAAATTAATTAATGGTGATAATTGTTACCACCAAAGATACGCGGTAGGCCCGCTGATCTCTTTTCAGTAATTCGGTAGAAATAATTCAGCTGATCAGATCCAAAACAAAATAACTTATATTGATTAAGAAAATAGGTAGTGTCGGTTTTTGTAAGCATTAATAAATTCACAAAAACCTTTTTACTTTTAGGGTTCCGTAACCAAAGGGTGCCAACGGGGCCGTATTACTAAGCATTCGCTATCCGTCCGTCTGTCAGTAGGCTGGCTATCTCATGAACTGTAATAGGTAGACAGTGGATATTTTCACAGACAGTGTATTTCTATTGCTAGCGGCAATAGAAATACAATAAAACAATAATACAAATTTAATTAAGGATTAAAGGGGACATCTTTAAGGAACTCTTCGTGTGCGAGTCCGATTCGCACTAGGCCGGTTTTTAAAATTTGGATTTGTTCAGTTACTTATGTTGCTAACTGTACCACTGCAGAAAATCTTACCTATTTATTTATATGGTTCCACAGTAACATAAAATATACAGTTAATCAGGTATAGCTAACTAACCAAGAGCTTACCTAAGACAAAAATACCTACACGATTACGAATGTCACAAACATTCATCAACAAAATTCTAATCGTAAACAAAAACCGCCTACATTTTCGCTCAATTCTCAAACAAAAGTACCTACGTACAATTTAAACAAACACCATCAATCTCTTTAGCAACCTAAATATATTTGTAGCGCTAAATGGTTGACAGGCTCTATGCAAATTTAAATTGAATCATCAGTGGGTGGGATTTGTCCGCTTAATCCGTGGGACGGTTGGACACTGGGTCCGGTGCGTGAATTCACAGCTACCTATTATCTGTCTGGGGACTCATCTTCGGACTAACGCCTCGTGCTCAGAGTAGGGTAACCATTTTTTTAAATTATAATGGTGATTATTATAAAAAAATAAATGGTTTGCCTTTTTGAATTTGTGGTCACCTTGGATCGCACCATCATTTAGATAACACGTTGTCAAAAGCCTATCTAAAGTAAATATAAAATTGAATTACTAATAATAATCACAGGTAGTTCTGTACATTTCATTTTTTCTGTTTTTGTCGAGATAGTTCCAAAAAAATAAGCAAAGGACACGAAACGTACAAAAAGACGACTTGATATTTTCCCGGAAATCATGGTTACTCTAGCGCACGAGCTTTTGAATACGAATTTTGTGTAACGAGTTTCACCAGCGTAACTACTTATTTTGAAGAAATTAGACTATCCCACCAATCTGGACCGTGAGATAAGGTTTGACGAAATGAGATTTTCTTGAAAGAAAACCGTGTTTTATTTTCCTTTGTCACATGGAAACGACAACAAAAAATAAATTAACTTCTTTAAAATTGTTTCTTCACTGAATAAATAATTCTTTTAGCTTTTTTTTTTTTTTTTTTTTTTATATTATATAGGTTTGCGCTTGACCGCAATCCCGCCTGATGGTAAGCGAAGATGTAGTCTAGGGTGGACCGCGCGTACCCATAAGATGCCTGTTCACTCTGGCCTTGAATAAACCCATGTTATAAGTGTCTGGGAACACGTTGTCCGGGAGAGCTAAATTCAGATTTCTTGCTGTATGGTGACAAGAGTTTTTTAAAGTTTCCCTTATTTGTATGATACCATGTCTACGTCATCATTCAACCAGAAAACATTAAAGTTTTGTCAAAGAGAATATTGTGCGGAATCCATTGCACTTTGTTAGGGTACTTTGCCAGTAGCGTAGTAAGGGCGTGGGCATCGTGTCGAAGTTTTTTTGCCAATTAGCCATAAAAATGAGGCGCTAAGTACATCTTATATTAAAGAAAAACGGAGTCATATTGTAGAAGAAGCAATAGTACAATAATAACATCATTATTATGTAGTTTGCGTTTATACAGTTTTTATTATTTTATAGTTTTAATTTTTGGGGTGAGACTACAATTTCCACACCGGATGCCTGCCACCCTATATAGGCTAGCACTGGCAGTACCTGCTGTCTGGATACCATCCTCAAGTAGACATTTTGACATAGCAGCTACTATGCGTTCTGGCAACCATAATTGATACTTAGTCAATTTCTATCTAGACTGATTCCTTATTAACTTCACCTCCGTGAGATTTTGGTTAACAAAACCCTAAGTACAAACAAAAAAATACAAGGTATTGAAATAGTCCGATGAAAAGGTACATACCTACCTACCTATTTTTTTCATTAATTTATAAAAAAAACTGGAGTCTTCTCAGTCCGAACGTCACGTCCGGTGGTGGTGGTAGAGTCAATTGACCTTTATTAGTGCCTTATTAAGGCCTAAATTTAAGAAATGAGTTTTGAGTTTGTGGTAGTAAGAAGACCTCCCGATAACTGTTTATTCTGGCTTCCTTGTATATAACTCGTATAAGAAATCCTGAGCCGAGGTTCGTGCCCCACCTGGGGCGCCCTCAGGCGTAGTTACCTAAAGTCTAATAACCGGTTGAGAGCTTGCTCGCCGCATTGTCCGCGTAAAGGTGTAAAAATTCTCTGAATTGTCACCTTCCGTCATTTTCAAAAAAAAAAAAAAAACTTGATCAAGGGCGCCGGCTTTTAGACAGTCCCGTGGGTCCCCATTTGATGACTCGTTTAAAAGAACAGACAAGCAGTAGGACCAAAAGGTGATGCATATAAATCTAGGAAAGATATTTATGTAAGCTAAAAAAAAGTATTTTGAAAATCCGTAAGCTCATGTAATATTTTGAAAAAACGTTTTTTTATTCATCATCGAACCTCGTTTTATTTTCGAAGTCAGTCTGGTTCAGTTTTGCATGATACGAAGTAGTATGTACTTAGGCAATAGAATAATAAGTAGTCTTCCCCCACGAGCGAGGTGAGGTTGTAGAAATATTGCTCAAAACATATTACTGATAAATTTTAATGTCATGGGTGCTCTGCAGCCCCTCTTTGGCTTTTATGGGTGCTGATATAATGAATAATCTCAAACCTCTATTATTGTATTGTATGTATGACGATCTGTAGCTGTGCATCGAAGCCTACCACTACACTAAAACGCTAATATGCCACCATGTTCTCAGACGCTTATAATTATTAATAACCGACATGACAACGCGTGTTCGTGCTCACATTAGCTCTTAATTATAATGTTAGAGGAGTAGCTCAATACTAATATATAAATGATGACACTTTGATGTGTCGACTGATGCTTGGATTTTAGTTCAAGTACCTTCGTACATGTGTTTATATGTTATGTACTCGTTATTGCTTAAATATAATTTATTTTATTATGAACCAGCTGTCTCCCGCGGTTTCACTTGCGTTCCCAGTATAAAAAGTGGCCTATGTCCGTCTCCATACCATAGGATATCTGCATGCCACATTTCATGATGATCCGTTGAGTAGTTGAGGCCTGAAGGCCTAACAAACAAACTCAATTTTGCATTTATAATATTAGTTAGGACTAGCTGCCCGGCTCGGTTTCACCCGCGTTTCCGGGATAAAAAGTAGCATATGTCCTTCTCCATACCATAGGCTATCTGCATGCCAAATTTCATGATGATCCGTTGAGTAGTTGAGGCGTGGAGGCCTAACAAATAAACAAACAAACTCACTTTCGCATTTATAATATTAGTTTGGATGATAGCGAGTCTTGTAAACGAAACGAACTTTTTGAGAGTAAGAACTTTGAGCTTAGCGTTTATTCGCTCAAAGAGCAGCTCGACTGGGGAAGTACCTCCACCTTACAGAATACCGCAGCCAAATAACTTTATGTAGTATAAAGTTGGGTTCCTGCGTGTGAGTAAGGTTGCCAGAGCTCATAGGGGAGGGGGGAAAGGTCGGTAACGCCACCAGCATATCCTCTTAACAAGGGTTTGAACTGATTTTTGCAGGGTATATATAATATACAAGTTACAAGCTTACTTTAATATACAATTTTAATACGCTAAGCTACCCTATATTGTAGACTAAATGCGACTTATCTAAGGGGCCCCGGTTTTGCCGTGTGAATGGGTAAGTGGGTTAACTCAGGGTTAACTGTTACTACCTTCGTAATTATACTGTGCGGTTATCATATATTGTGTGTGACGACCTGTTTTTGCTATGTCAGCGAGCACATGGGTAGTCGTCGGTAGGTTTTCATTTAGTACATTGTAGGTACCTTTTATTTGCTTTTCAGGTGGATGCGGTGTTTTCCCAAAGTTAAAAGTATTATAACTATGTGTTCATTCAAAGTTTCAAAGTGGTCGGTACCTGGATAGGTGACCGCCTAGTGGTATTTCAAATCGAGCGTTTCCGTGCTTCGGAAGGCACGTAATGCCATTGGTCCTGGGGGCCTACCACAAGCTCTTAAAACAAGGTTAAAATAACCTTATTTTGCGTTTTCGTACCATGACATCCTTAAAAATAAGCTTATTATAGGCATAAAACAATATTGTTTTGTTAGCAGGTTTGATGACGTCACCTCTAATCGTTCATTCAAATCGTACCATGATGTGTCTTTTGACAACTAGCATTATGGTTTTTATGTCAATTGCATATATCAATCAAAATATAACATTATATACGCGACGAATTATCAAAATTTATGATAAAAATATCTATTATTATAGTGATATAAAGTCTGTAGATCGTATTTATTTAACTTATCGAATTAATTGTGTATCTCTAGCCTTCTAGCTTTTGCCATCTAGCATTTCAAGATGGCAAATGAATATGAACTATTTGTGTTTTTGGAAGCAAATACCAAAGAAGCCAATAATAGATACACGAAAGCGACGTGGTATGCATCTATGCTACATGAGGAATCAACACTTTCGCATGCAATGGACCAAAATGCCATTTGCTATCGAAACCATACGACCGTATGGGTTTGAAGCTCACCGAGTCGCTCGCATATTGTCACCAAAATAATCGAGGCCTCGGGCGGGGAGCTTTTTCCGCCAACGCATTAGCTTGGCTAGCCTGTTGGGAACCTTGCCGATAATCTACGGCAGCCTAGAGGAAAATTTATATACGAGTGCTGGATTGTATTTCATTTATTTGTTGTAAATATTTAATATCGTATAGATTAAGCTTTACTGTGATTGTACTGTATTCATAAACGTTTATATACCTAAATACACAGAATGTTTCATTGTATGGCCTGCAACTACAGTAGCATTCCTGACAAAAGGTAATAAATAAAAATATGTGTTGATTCCTGTGGTAAATTCTTTATTCATATAATTTAAAGACAATACCTGTACCTGCCTGTACCTGCCTAGACTATAGGTATTAAGACTGAAGTGCCATACATAAATATAAACCTACCTAGGTATATATTTATGTATGAACTTTGTCTCAGTTTTTGTAATGACCAAGAAGTGCTCCATTGCTTTGCTAGTTGGGGATTAGGTACCTATTTCTCTCCAGCACATTTCTTAGAGTAGTTACTTTGAATTCCGGCGAATTCTTCACTGCAAAATGAATAAAATAATACTTGAATTACTTCTGTTTGTAACCATGCCATATTAAATTTCATTCACTGAATATCACTATTGAACGGCGGCCCCTTGCCTTGTTTTCATATTGACCTAAGTAATATTAATTCAAGTAATATAAAAGTCGATATACATAAAATAAATATTTGTATTATTTCAAAATATGTAGTGCAACAGGGCACATTGAGTTTCAAAATTCGTGCGTCACAATTGACAAGTATTTTTTTTTGTCCCGTTCCATCCTATAGGGCCATCATCTTCTCTCACAAAATAACCTTATTGCCAGACTGTTTTGTTTTCACCTTATAATAATATTACTTTGATTCGTACCATGAGCTCAATCGTTCAACATTGATATAACATTGCTAAGTGCCGAGAAAGAATGAATGATTTGTAAGAATTTGTCTATGGCTTGCTACAACCTGATAAAAGATAAAAAGAAATAACGATATATTAACTGTATAGTGCCATTTCTTTCACACGTTGGACCGAAATGATTTGAGGTTCTTCATATTTTAGCAAAGTATTAAATTAAACTAATTGTAAAGTATAAGTAACTAATAGAATAAAATATTTTCGAGTAATTTCTATAAAATGCATACAAATATTTTAAAATGTTATTATGAAGAGTAAGGAAATTAATTGAAAAAATATATAGACTGCCGACTCTAGATTATCAAATGAAATGAATCGGAACAAAATATTTACCTGTCATTCTTGTCATACTCAAATGTCTAATAATGATATCCAAGATATTTAGTTATTAAATACATTTGTTTATGTAATTTAATAACAAACAAAGTGCAATCAATATGGAAACATCTTAATAGTATATTCGACAGTAATATTCAGTGCATGAAATTTAAGATGTCATGGTTATAAACATTTGTAAGTTGCACAAATGTTGCAATTCATTTTGTAGAGTTGTAGCCGAAGAGTTCGCCAGAGATCCAGTCAGCAGGTAGAAATGGTTAAATACAAACAGACCAAAAATACCGCCTTCAATCGATATCTACAAGCGAAGGAGTACTCTCAAAAAAGTGTACGTAGATATGGAGAGGCTGGTCTAAAGTGAAGTCTAAGAACCTATAAACGCTGAAATAAAGTTTGAATCTGTATCTGCAAGATTGTTTAATGCCATACTTATATTGTGTATAATTATCTTACTCTCATTAAACTTATGTGAATAAAGAATGTAGGTACATAATACTTTCGTGTTTTTATTCATTATGTCATTTACGGGAATCCTACTGTAGTTGCAGGTCTTGGAATTAAACATATTATGTGTATGTAGGTATATAAATATTTGCCGCTGTTGTCGATCATCGACAAGGTTCCAGGTTCAAGCTCGTTATTGGCAGTGTTTCCTCTTTGGATAGCCAAGCTAATGCGTTGTCACAAAAAGCTCCCCACCAACCGGTTTGCCGAGGTTTTGATGATAATGTGTGAGCAAATCAGCGAGCTTCAGACCCCCACGGTTCTATCCACAGCCACAAAGGCTACAGAAAGTTAGGTCCAATGGATGTGTATTTCAGAATTTCCCGCACGGTTACATCTGCTCTGCAACAGTATAGCAGATTGTTGTGAGTTGAGTTTTCAATACAAATATATAATACTTAGGTAATTAATATTTTACTACATTAGATGGTTAAAATGATTATCTGTGATTATCTTTATAGATTATTATAAGTCTGTCGTCTGTTCGTCTGTTGACAATAATATATTCCATCCAGGCTAATGTAGGTTACGACCAATTTTAGAAAATTTGCCAGAGAATCTAGGTAGTTTGGATTCCAGGAACACAGGGACTACTCTGTGTACTAACACTGCAGGAAAGTTAACTTTATGGATTAATCTGGGGTTATTCGATGTACGTTGGTTATAATGAAAACAGGATATTAATAGTGGGTAGGTACCTAAATGAAAAGTCACTAAATATATAAACACGCTATTTAAAGCTCCGCTTCATGTATATAAATCTAAGGCTAAGGGTCGAGGGATCGATATTACTAACGTAGATGCATAGTTGTGTAGTGAACGACAAGTGCAATTAAAAACTTTATAAACAATCGGTTATATTATTTTGGGATGATACCTAATCTCGCAATCCCGATATATTCATTCTATAAGTAAATAAATTCGATATAAGTAATTACTTTATATAAATAAATAAATAATAAATAAATAAATATCCAGGGACATTTCTCACACACGGTCATCTGATCCCAAACTAAGCAGAGCTTGTACTATGGAAACCAGATAACTGATATAATACATATACTACTTTTTGTTTGTAAATACATACTTAATATACATAATTACACCCAGACTCAGGACATACAGACATGTTCATGCACACAAATGCATGTCCTGTGTGGGAATCGAACCCACGACCTGCGGCACAATAGGTGGAATCTTGACCAGAGTCTTAACCAACTGCGCCAACGGGCCCGTCAGTATATGACACTATAAAAGATTTTTATAACATAAATTTGGAAAACAATGTTATTTTCAGCTTGTAAATACAACGTATATAAGATTGCTAAATTTGACATTAAAACAATAATGTTAATTGTCAAAAGGTTATAAAAAATAGCTCATGGTACGAATTGAATGAACCATTATGGTAAATAAACAAGGTTGTTTTCATGCATAAAATAAGCTTGTTTTAGGGACATCATGGTACGAAAAGAAGAATAAGGTTGTTTGAAAGAGCGAGAGAGTATGGATGAGTGACAGAGATGAGAATTGTTAAGAGAGAGAAAGTTGCTTAGGCCCATAGCGTTATTTCTTTTCATCTTTAGTGAGCCCATAGACAAATTCTCAAAAATCATTCGTTCTTAGCAGGAATATAACAATCATATAACAATAGTGTATGGTAGAGGTCATGGTACGAATATAAATAAGGTTATTATATGCTGGAAACAAAACAGTATTGCAATAAGGTTGTTTTGTAAAAGATGGGGGTAGGCCCCCGTCGTGTTTATACATACCTATGACATTAGAAAGTGACGGATATATTTAAAACCTAGGAACAGTAGTACCCAACTAATATGGCTTACCGATGTACCTGCGCAGAAGATACATTTTCAAAGCGCGGGAAATGCTATTGTACGGCAGCTGCCGCCATTTGTGCGGAAGGGCGTGACTTGCGAGTGAGACGGAACTAACAGCTGCAGTGTATTATGAACCTTTATAGTACCTAGTGATCTAAGGATGATTGTAAGTTTAAAGCATTCTTTCGTTAATCTACGGGCTATATTCTTTTTTGTGCGAACGAAGATTCACGACGCGCCTTATCAGTTGGGTACTACTGTATTACTATACTTGACTTACACCTTATTAATTGATAAGGGGGTTAG
This sequence comes from Achlya flavicornis, assembly GCA_947623365.1. Classification (NCBI taxonomy): domain Eukaryota; kingdom Metazoa; phylum Arthropoda; class Insecta; order Lepidoptera; family Drepanidae; genus Achlya; species Achlya flavicornis. Next base: position 12,984,755 of record OX392478.1, read on the forward strand.
GGTCTGAAGAAGCTGTTGCTTGTGCTGTTGCCGGACTTCAACTGCATTGAGGTGGCAATATCTCAACACAATGGAAACAATATAACGGTCTTCTCGGGTAATAGTGCACCTGGGTCTGCCATTACAAGTTCTCCTCAGATGGTTTCCAGGATCTTCGTAGCTTCGCTTCACCTACCGGACTGCTTAATGTTACAGCCACCATTCTTGCACATTCTTGATGCCTAGTACCGGAAAAGCCATAGCTCTCGCAGATTCTTCTGGTGAAAGAGGCAAAGAGAATATAAACACTACGTTCATCAAGGCTCCACCAAATGGGTTAACAGCGACTCTCTCACCGGGCCGGATAAGTTTGTGGACTATATCTTTTGTTTTTTTTTTTCTGTTATTGTTTTCTCCTTTGATTAAAGATACATCCAGATTGAGTGTCGAAGCTGTACACGCGTCGAAAAAATTGCCCCTAATTGTTAGTGGCTAAATCAAATAAAAATAATATAATAATTTAAGGCGATGATAGCTCAGTGGTAGTGACGTCGGATACCGAGACGAAGGTCCCGAGTTCGAATCCTACAATGAGCTTGAGCTTTCGGTGAAGGAAAACATCGTGAGGAAACCATAGCACGATGGTAGGGTACTTTGTAGTACCCGTCTGGCTGGCTACCACCCTCAAGTTGAAAATCTGTCGCCAAGCACCTATACCTTATAAGCGGTGTGTTCCGTCAGCTGCATTTGAGAGCCAGTTCCTTCTAGGCTTTGTGTGCGATTGTGGTCAAACACAGGCCTATACAAAGTAAAAAAAAAAAAAAAAATATATTACTCCCGATTTTAATTGGAATATTTCAACAACTTCTATAATTATGAACGTCACTATGACAAACAGAATGACGCAGAGGGAGCGTAAATCGTATATGTTACGCGCAGCAGCCTATAAAAGTTGGCCTGTTTTATATATTCGTGTAAGTTGGCCTTGTGCAGTGTCGTGCATTGGTTTTCGGACTAGGTAGGCAGAAGAAATCATGGCCATACACGCCTAAATATGCCTCCTAGATAGATTATGTTTTTTGACCCGATTTGTAAAATTGTTTAGGTCAGCGTATCATTCCACACACATTTGGTATGATTCATTAGCAAACAAAATACATAATAACAGAATAATAGATTCGAATAACAGCACCCAGATAGCCAGGTGTTTAATAAACATAATATTCTGTGTTAAAATGTCTAAGATTTTTACCTTTGATTTAAATCCATGAATGTTTTGGAGTTGGTCTACAGCAAGTACAAGCAACAAACGAAAACTGACTAAAGGAATAATTTATCGACACATTTTGCATCTTCACCACAAAATTTCTTCATTTCACACACAATATACTTCATAGATACACTTCGCAAAATCACAATAAGTAAATAACAATAACATTGCATACAATGCTAGCCAAACCATAAACAAACCAACACAAATAAATTGCGAAGTTATATTTGAGTTGCTCTAATGTTGGTAAAGTAGTTGTAACTGTAGTCTTTTTAATTTGGATGGGTTACTTTACTTACAACAGAGAAGGTAAGGTTACTTTTGGTCCATAAATCGCGAATGTCAAATGTCAGTATGCTACGCATAGCAAAAGCGTGATTTATGCTTTCGTCGTATTATCTTAAAGAAGTGTGTGTATGAATATGCCGAAATCGTTTTAGTGTGCGTGAATTGCCGTGAATTTGAGAGGCGAACTCGCGAGTGCCTGCGCGGCAAAGTTTGAAATTTCGTATTGAATATTAGGTTAGAATTTTTATTTAAAGTGATTATGTAGTTTAATTGAATCAAAATATTATTGAATTGAATCTTATGAGGTAGGCATTGCTTATTTGCCTATATGGAATGCACGCCACTGGCCTTGTGTGTGTGTAGGTATATTAAATGTTATTGCAATTTTAAAAGTGTAGCTCTAAGTTTTGACGGCAAGTGTAAATACATACGTTTTAAAAGTAGTATCAGTTATCTAGTGTCCATACTACAAGTTCTGCTTAGTTTGGGATCGTGGCCATTTGTTTGAAGAGACCAAGGATGTTTATTGTTATAATAATAATAACAATTTCATTACCAACGCCATCCATGTGTTGAAGTTCCAGCAGTTTCTGAAATGATTCAACATTCAGTGTTAAATGTAACTAGCCATTATTCGTAATTCCTAAACATAAAGATGTCATAAACTTCTGACCGTAAAGCTCTACCTAATGGTTTCTACAAAGTTCTCTGATGTACTAATTCGAGTTAGCTGTTAACTAGTTCTAGATCTAATAGTTAGATGCTGATTCACACTACGTTATTTTTTTACCTGTGTATATAAACCTGTTTTTGATCGCAATCTCAACAAAACACAAAGCCTTAGGAAAGGGGTTCTTAAGTGCAGCTTTCGGAACGCACCGATAGGTGCTTGGCTACAAATGTTCAATTTGAGGATGGTAGCCAGGCAGGTGGGTACTACAAGTACCCTACCACCGTGCTATGGTTTCCTCACGATTTTTTCCTCCACTTAAAGCTCAAGCTTATCGTAGGATTCGAACCCGGGACCTTCATCTCGGTATCCGACGTCACTACCATTGAGCTATCATCGCGATGGTTTAGTCATGCGAAAACTGATATTAGTAAGGAGTGAATGCTGATATATGACGAACGAATGGTCATGGCTAAACAAGCTAGGTACACCTCGAGCGCTTCAAAGTACCAACTAATAATAATAATAATAATAAGCCTTATTTATTTCCACACACATTATGATATTGTACAGTTTAAATGTTTGTTAATTGTGTTAATATATGTAATTCTATAAACTAGTGTTAGTGTGTTAATTTTCTCGGATGTGGATCCCGGCTTGGGTAAAGGCCTCCTCCTTCATCTTCCATCCATCTCTATTTTTAGCTAGGGCCATCCAATCATGCCCTGCTTTTGCAACAATATCATCAGCCCACCGTCTAGATGATCTGCCAAAATTTCTTTTCCCTAACGGTCCTCTCCAACGTGTCGTTTTTATAGTCCATCTGTTGTCTGTGAGCCTCGAGATATGACCAGTCCATTGCCATTTTAATTTTAAGGCTTGCGCTAAAGCATCTGTTAATTTCGTTCTTTCGTTCTTTTCAACGTTCGAACGAAATTAAGTACCAACTACAACATAATTATTCCAACGACGATGAGAAAATACTCTGTAGGTATTGAAGCGGCCCAATAATATGAACAGAGTCTAAACAAGGCCTCTCAATAGCATACCAACATGGCCGCTGGTCTCTCGTAATAAAGAAAATCCCTTTCCATTGTTGTTTATGCGTCTGCCAGCACGCAATATCGTTAATGTTTGCCGCTTTATCCGGTGCTGGTCTCCGAACGTCAGGAAAATCATTTTTTTTTGCTGGCCTTTAAGGTCCTATAAAATAAGGTACTTATTGTGCTTTTGAGGGATGAACTTATATATCATAAGTATTCCTCAGAAAATATAAGGTATAAACCCTACATAAAAATGAAATGACTTATTCTGTGCATATACTAAATTAAATGATCTTCATGTAGAAAGTCACTGAACGACTTCTGGGTAAACCCATATTGGGGTAAACTAACGATATGGATTAGCTATAAATACTTCCAAGACGATAGGTTTAAATGTTTATTACGACCTCCTCAAGTTAAATAAGTAGACTTTTGAAGTTGTAACTATAATACATATACCTAATGGTGCGTCCATGCTTGCCGAACCGAGCAGGAGCCGAACCACGAAAGAGCACACTGCGAGCACGATTCGCGTAGCGTGGACGAGCTTGCGAGCCTCGAACGAGCATTCGTAGCGTGCTCGACTGCGCTCCGCCCGATTGCCAGTTTTTTTACGAACACAGGGATACGCATCGCGCTCGTTGTAGGCTGTTAAGTACGTCCACGCTTGAAATCGCGAGCAACGAACGAATCCTGTTCGTTCGAGGCTCGGCTCGTGCTCGCTTCGCGTAGCATGGACGCACCATTATGTAATTTTGAAGTGCTGGTTAGCGTCGAAATTGACTAAGGATCAATTCACACGGAGACGCGACGCTATGCGACGCGACGCGCAATTTTTGAGATAGCGATACAATATAGAATTTTATTTAGTACACAAAAAATACACATAATTCAAAATTCGTTGTCGCGCTGTGTCCCGAGATGCAGCGCGGCCTAGCACGACTCGGCGCGAACGTAGCGATACTTCGCCGGTACCTAGATTGGCAGCAAACACGCGGCTACACGATGCGCGCCTCGCGACATAGCGTCGCATCTCGGTGTGAACTGACCCTAATACCAATACAAAAGAAACATGTATGTGCATGAACATATCTGTTTGCTCTTAGTCTGTAAAGTTTACAGTGTAAACCCTATCCTATCCTAATATTATAGTGTGTGTCAGTAATAGCTAAATTAATTTATATGTAATTTGGTACGTAAGTGTGTAGATCATACTAGAATAGTACATGAATAGAAAGGTACGAACTTAATGAATTGAAAACAATCATGGTCTGCTTTGTTTGGGATCAAGAGAATAATGTTATTTAACTTAAAGAGCAGCTCGATTGCAGCGTCATATTTACTAATCTTATGATGGAACCGGAATGTGGCCATGGAACTCTGTAATGAGCTAGTTTCCTGAAAAAATCTATTTAGTCCATCATAAGTATACAGTATCAAAAAATATTAGACACGTATTTTTTCTTTTGTCAATTAAACAAGAAAATACGAGGATATGGTTTGTTGAAGTTCCGCGTGACGTCACGGTGTGGTACACTTTATAGTAACAAGTGACGTCACTAGCTCAGTCGAACTCAGTTGCGCTTTATCTTCGTCAATTGTTAATGAGTTGGTAAAGCAAAAAATACGTGTCCATTATTTTTTGATAATCTAGTCTTTAGTCTTGACCGGCTAATTAGAATTAGGTATTATTTTTTTACTTAGGAAACATCCCCCATCGAGTTTGAGCTCGTTTTATTCGTATTGACAAAGACTCTGGTTCTAGAATCTATTGATACGGTTGGTCGATTATTATATAAAAAGGCTGTATAAAAAAAATATTTAATAAAATTAATAAAAATGGGAACATGGGCAAAAATTACTAATTCATGCTGCTGCAAATGTGGCCAGACATATGTAAAAAATGTCAAGGAATATTTTATTTTTAATTTACTATGTCGGAGACACGAACCTGTATTTACACCGGCTAGGTGTTGCGTGCACACGCCATTGTCCTCTGCCGGCCCATTGGCTACAGAGCACCGCTGAATAGCCGCTGAAACAAGTACTAACTTACAGCTTATAATTGTATATACGCTCCGTATAGCGCTTTATTATGCTATTAGTTTCGATATAAGGGTGTTATATTTATTTAATATGCATAAATACATAAATATAGTTGGATCTACTAATACACACTTAAATACCTGTTCTCGATAGTCTACTTTTGAGTATAGTAATTTTATTCCCCTTGGTATACTCTTGTTTTGAGTCGAGATAAAAATAAATTGAATTTGAAACTTGGACCTATGACTTATGATTTATTTTCGAGTAACACAATCTCACAATATGGCGAAAGTGGTTCCTAAGCATACCTCAAAAAGAAACAGACTCTAAAATGTAGCTTTTGAAATAAACTGGAAGGTGGCTTTGGGATACATTTTCAACTTGAAAGCGATAACTATAGAAGCTTATCACTGATTACCATCATCAAAATCTCAAGCTCATTGCAGGTTTCGAAACCACACCTTCCCCACGGTATTGGAGTCACTACCACCATAGAGTACTATAATAGCCGAGCCTCAAACGAGCGCGATTGTCAGTTTTTAACCGACTTCAAAAAAAGGAGGAGGTTCTCAATTCGGTTGTATGTTTTTTTTTTTTTTTTTTTTTTTTTTTAATATTTGTTACCTCATAACTCCGTCATTTATCAACCGATTTGAAAAATTATTTTTTTGACTGGTAGTGTACACTTCCCGTTTGGTCCCATTGTCATCAGATCAGGATTTGATTACTTCTTAGTGTACTTTGAAGTCGGTTTAAGTTTTTTGTAAAACAGTCCAATTATTTCATGAACAAAGGGATTCGCATCGTGCTCGTTGTAGGTTCGTTCGTGGCTCGGCTCGTGCTCGATTCGCGTAGCACGGACGCACCATAATACTCTGTGCTACCACTGAGCTATCATCGCCCATATAGAACAAAATCACATTTAAAACCGATGGCAAAACACATTACAAACTCATATACGTCAGAATGAGCAGCCTAATCTCATTTTAAACGGTCTCAGTAAATTCCCATTCGTTTCTCGAATCAAATCGAGGTTCCCACCAACGGAACGCAACCGTCCTATCAGTAATCCGGTACAAGTATCTATGCGTGGATTACGTAGCTTCGATGCAATCAATTTCAATTTCACACAACTATGGTAGCTAAGCTTTTAAGAGAGGTAGAGCAGCTCGCCTGGGGAAGTACTTCGACCTTACAGAATACCGCAGCCAAATGTTGTTCCTGCGCGTGAGTAGGGTCGCCAGAGCTAATTGGGTATGTGGAAGGGTCGGTAACGCGTGTGTGATGCCTCGTGTGTTGCAAGCGTCCATATGGCTACAGAAACCATCAGACGGGCCGTATGCTTGTATACCTTTGATGTATACAAATAAGCTAACAAGCGTACTTCCGCCTGATGATTAGCTGTTACCGTAGCCTATGAACGCTTTTAACACCAGGCCCTCTAGACAAGATGGTTGTCGACAATCGTCATCGTTAGTAAACGATCAACCTTTGTATGCGGTTGACATTTCAAATCGAAATGTCACGTGATTTTTAACAATCTCTTATGTCAATCCCATACAAAGATTGATCGTTTAGTAATGATGACGATTTTCGACAGCCATCTTGTCTAGGGGGGCAGGGATAGCAATTACGCGTTACCGACGCTGTAAATATTCTGCTTTATAGAACCGATTTCAAATCAAAATTGATTGCAACAACGTTACGTAATAGCCACGTTGTGCGTATATCTGAAGCCTGCGGACCCATTTGCGTCTACTCGTAATACTACGTCTCGTGCGTTGCGGGTAGGATTAAGTTCTATTCATCGGTAACCATGTAGGCTTAGGATTGATCATATAGGCTGAGGTTTGGACCAGCCGCTTTAATAGCTATAATATCTCCACTATACAATGCAGGATTGTAAAGGGAACAAGCCGAGAGTTATAATATTTTGACCAATTATTTTTCGATCGAGAAATAGAGTTGACTATTGTTAATCAACTTAAGGCAACATTATGGTATAATATGATCTTATCTTGTAAGGCATGGTATGTACGCCTGATAACGTTTTATGAAAACGAAGACTGGTAAACTACATGCTTTGAATATATTTAGATTATTTTGGCCTTAAGAAAGTAGCTTCAGATGCAGCACAAAGAAAGAAAAACTCACGAAAATGTTTCCCACAATAAATATAAAGAAAATAAGAGAACAATTTTGTTCGCTATACGAGCTTGCTACGAGAGTTGCCGTAGAGCTTTGCTACGACCTCTACGCTCTACGAAACTACATGCATTTCGTATTAGTAATGTAGGTTGGCGTTGCATTGTTAGAATTTTTAGGAGATTTTTAATTTACGAATAAAAAATTCCTTATGTATGTATGTATGTATGTATGTATGTATGTATGTCTATTTCTTTGGCACGCTCTGCAGCCTAAACGGCTTGACGGATTTAAGCATATGAGGTGTCGTTAGATTCGTCTGAACTGTGGGAGTGTCATAGGGTATATTATTTTTATATGGCGTCTACCGATAAGAAAAGAGGGGGGGGGGGTATTAAAAACAAAAATTTCGTTAATATAACAATATGGGTATCAAATGAAAGCTTGCGAACAGCCCATTCCATATATGTATATATTGTAATACTTTTGCGCTACCATTTTGACGTAAACTGCAAAAAACCATGTTTAATGCAAGGACAGTAAGGTATAGGACTCTGGGCGGTTACCGTAACTCACAGAGTTGCGATGGTTGTTAGCGTTACTGTACCTTACCGCTCATTTACTTACTAATACATACAAATCATTATGTATAAAACTAAAAGGTCTGAAATAAATTAAATTATTAAATGAAACAAAAAACCCGACTGTGTAAAACAAATATTAATTGAAAAGAGAAAAACAAGCTTTTTAATCTATAGAATTTGGAATATAACTTGAATTTTATAAGGTATTGCAGTCGGGGATAAACAAATATTAAAAAAAAACACATACTTAGGTTATTGGTTTGTCCCCGACTGCAAGACCTTATAACATTCAAGTTATATTCCAAATTCTATAGATTAAAAAGCTTGTTTTTCTCTTTTCAGTTAATATTTGTTTTACACAGTCGGGTTTTTTGTTTCATTTAATTAGTAAAAGTGAGTAGAATGGAGTAATAACATAACAAAGTATGAGGATTTTTACTGTGTAAGTACACTAATAAAAGTATTTTTTTAAGCTTTTTTATAAATATGCTGACGGAACCAGGGTGTTCTAGCTTTATAAACTTGAACATTCATAAAGTAAAAAATATACTAGGTAAAATATTTATATTAATATAATAATAATATTAACTACAATATTATTATTATAGGGGGTAAAAATATGAGAAATAAAACACTTTTCTTCCATAAATATATATTTAAAAAGAAATCCAAATGTTAATGAATTATTATGTTCTAAAATTAATGTTTGTGAATGTGTATGTTTGTTACACTTAGCTCCGTAGCGGAGTTTATGATATTTGCTACCTGTACTCATATTAAATTACATACCTGGCGTAGCATACTTCAGTTTTAGGTCCCGCGTAGTATTGGCACGTATTGGGATGAAAAGTACCCTATGTCCCATGTTTATTTTTCATCCCAATACCACGCGTGACGGAAATTGGACGTTTCGTAACGATTGCATAATTTAAAACATGTTTACTGGAAATATTTTTTTAAATAAATATTTCCCACACATAATACCAGCACAATTTGAATTGGAATGCCGACACACAATTGGAACACGCTGTGTAAGTTACATGCACTAACTGTTCCCATGTCAGACATAATTGCAATTCTTGGCAAATACAAACACTATGTATAAAACGCGAACTGGCTGTGGCGTGTGCAATGTGTTTTATATCACTTTATGTGTTTTATTAGTTTTTATTTCCAAGTAATATTTTGTTTACTATGTTTACTTTACATTACTTTTATTCAGTGGCGGCGCTAGGGGTCAGCGAGAGGGCCTTGCAAAAGACCACTTACCACCATACGAGCTGTATGCTTGTCAATGTTGGGAGCGCCCGCATGCAGCAGCAGCAGAGGACAATGTTGCCACATCTACTAAGCGGCACTACTTCTTTCTCTTTCGTTCATCTTTCGAGTATATTACTATGGAACGTGTCGCTAGCTACGGAAGGTATTTCATTAATAATACATAGAAACTACTAGTGACTTAGTGACAGTGTCGTCTGCTGCTGCTGCATGCGGTCCGCTTCCAACCGGCACCTTTAGCCGATATAGTTGTATAATAAAAAGTATACCCAAAAGGAGTTTGAAGAGTAGTTACAGGAAGTCGCTTTGCCGGCTGCAGAAAGGACTAAGAGCAGTGTCATAAGGTACTAAACTGGTCCCCGCAGAACACCAGCACAGGGCCTCCTCATGGAGCTCTGGCAACTTTAATCATCGAAGGAATACGTCACTGCTTTGAAGTAGTGGTTTAAACCTGACGAAGAAACAGATAATAAAATCAATTGGTTAATGGGGCGGACACATTTTCCTCATGCTACAAAATCGGGATAAAATTTAACAAACAGGCAGGGCTGGGTAAAAAAAAAAAAAAACAATAAATAATAGAGAGGTAGACCATAGCGTTTATTCGCTCAAAGAGCAGCTCGACTGGGGAAGTACCTCCACCTTACAGAATACCGCAGCCAAATAACTTTATGTTGTAAAGTTGTGTTCCTGCGCGTGAGTAAGGTTGCCAGAGCTCACAGGGGAGGGGGAATAGGTCGGTAACGCGTGAGCGATGCTTTTTGTGTTGCAAGCGTCTATATGGCTACGGTAATCGCTTACCATCAGGCGGGCCGCAGGCTAGTTTATCGACCAAGTTGTACAAAAAAACTACCACGCATGTATTTAAATACGAAATACAAAGTATTTTCATGACGTGTATTTGAAATACAAAATATAGTATATTAACCATTTGTTTTTAAACTACTAATTATTAATTACATAATACATTCAGAGCCTTTGATAGCAATAAATTAGGTAGTAATTGAAATACTAAAACCAAATACGTATTTATATAATTCAAATTCAGATCATAACCTGAATCTCCTGGATCCTCGAAAACATAAGACACCTCGGGAACGCGGGAGAAACCGCGGGACCAAAACTAGTATTATAAAAATGAGCACAAGATTCATCATCATCATCAGCCTATAATGTCCCATTGCTGAGCACAGGCCTCCTTTCTCAAATCAGGGTGAAAGGGAATGGGCAGATACTCCACCACGCGTGCCCACTGCGGATCGTTGGAGGTAGGCTAGTGGTCAACCTACTGTTGGAGTTTTCAAGCCGCCTAGAAGGCCTCCAACTAGCTTAACGACTATCACAGTTAAGTGATAACCGGGACCAACGGCTTTACGTGCCTTCCGAAGCACGGAAACGCTCGATGTGAAATACCACTAGGCGGTCACCCATCCAGGTACCGACCACGACGGTAGTAGCTTAACTTGCCGGTCGATTAAGAACGGCATGCTACACGCTACACCACGAGCGCTTCTAAGCACAAGATTAATAAAAAGTATTTCAAGCCCAAACAAAAGCTTTTGGTTGAGTCAGCGTCCATCGACCATTTTGTTAATGCATTCCTCAAGAAACTGCGAGACTAGGACCGAGATCCCTTTGTTTGCGAAATGACAGCAATCTGAGGCATCCACGCTCATGACGCTTTGCGATGTTATTCTGCATAGTATTTGGGTAACGTTTCTTTCTGAGAATGGAATGTAACATATATATTCGTAGACAAACAAGTGGGTTTAGTTTAAGAGTGGAATTGTGCCTTAGAAGAAGAATTAATCAAGGCTTTGCTGGTAATGCTGGCATATTATGTAGTATCACTGAAGATCTATAGACGTCCGTCATTATGTATTTGTACTATAACCAGATGTAATCTGAAGCTCAAACACTTACAGTGCAAGTGACTATTTTAACAAGTATCTTATGTCCCATAACATGCATTTGTGTGCATGAACATGTCTGCTTATCCTGAGTCTGGGTGTAATTAATGTAATTTACAAACAAAAAGTAGTAATATGTAGTAGGTATATCAGTTTCGGTTTCCATAGCACAAGCTCTTTTTTTATACTACTTAGGTAGCAAACAAGCATACGGCCCGCCTGATAGTAAGCGGTTACCGCAGCCTATAGACGCTTGCTACACCAGGGGTGTTACTCGCGCGTTGTCGACCCTGCAGATATCTTTTCACACCCTTTTTGAAGAACCCCATGCTGTACTCCATTGGGAAAACCACGGCGCCACATAAGGAAACAAAGTCTCACCTCAGACTGAATGGCTCTAAACCGCTTGTGAGGCTGGGATCGTTGACAATTCTAGCAAAACGTCGCTGAACCGAGTCTAAGGCCCATGCTGGTATCCACGGACAGTAGTACTCCATATGAGGCCGGACTTGCAACTTAGGTATAAAGTTGCAGCCTTTGCCCCGATGTGAAGTACTGCTTCGCTTTTTTGAGCACTCCGAGCTTTTTGGATGCCAGCTTAACCTTAGCTCTGCTTAGTTTGTGATCAGTCGTGTGTAAAGAATCTCCCAGGATATTTATTTATCTTATAGATTGCTGAAAATAGAACCACATCTGTCAAGTCTGCACTAATCTGCAACAAAAAGAACAACTGAGTACCAATTTACCTTATAAAAGGTATAAGGAGCATTCATAGACAGGATCTATCTACACAATGAACATCGTGCAATACCCGAGATACAAAATAGTGATCCTCGTTAACTGCATCAGAACAATAGCTCTTCTACCGACTGGGTGCACGTCATTCGATCCAAACCGTTATAATGAAAACTCGTTTAGTTATCACTTATAATAAGTATTTCATTTTAACAGTCGCATTCAGATTATGCAATTTTTTGGTTTGATTATTTCAAAACCAAAATACAAAGGTGAGCACATTTACTTTAATGAGCAATTAAATTAAGTTGTGTTATTATATGTTCATTTTTAGGGTTCCGTAGCCAAATGGAAAAAAACGGAACCCTTATAGATTCGTCATGTCTGTCTGTCTGTCTGTCCGTATGTCACAGCCATTTATTTCCGAAACTATAAGAACTATAATGTTGAAACTTGGTAAGTAGATGTATTCTGTGAACCGCATTAAGATTTTCACACAAAAATAGAAAAAAAACAATAAATTTTGGGGGTCCCCATACTTAGAACTGATACTCAAATTATTTTTTTTCATCAAACCCATAAGTGTGGGGTGTCTATGGATAGGTCTTTAAAAATGATATTGAGCTCTCTAATATCATTTTTTTCTAAACTGAATAGTTTGCGCGAGAGACACTTCCAAAGTGGTAAAATGTGTGTCCCCCCCCTGTAACTTCTAAAATAAGAGAATGATAAATCTATAAAAAATATATGATGTACATTACGGTGGAAACTTCCACCGAAAATTGGTTTGAACGAGATCTAGTAAGTAGTTTTTTTTTAATACGTCATAAATTGAAATTAATATCAAATACTCAGGTCTATACTACTATTTACTTATATACCTACAGGTTTGTACGGAACCCTCGGTGCGCGAGTCTGACTCGCACTTGGCCGGTTTTTTATAGTAGTAACGATTTGTTAAATTCTATGATGTGTTTATCAGTGAGGACCTTTAAATGGCTCTCAAATTTTTTATACTAATATATGTACACAATGTTGTAAGCTGTTGGTCCTACAACTAAAAATAAATAAATTCTAAATTTCGAATATTCGTAATTAAAGCTTTTGAAATACCTATATTATTCGACTAGGTTTTATGTCGTATATTTATACATATCAATCGTTGATGAACCTTAGCCCAGGAATCTATATAACTATAAACGCATTACAGCCATAACCTAGTTCATCACATTTGCCTATCTATCTTTAGGTACTAATATAATAAAGCGGAAAGTTTTTTGTTTGTTTGTTTAATTGGTCTAATCTCAGGAACTATCAGCCGGATCCGACAAATTCTTTCATTAATAGGAAGCTACATTATTCCCGAGTATTAAAGGCTACTTTTTATCCTGGGAACGCGGGTGAAACCGCGGGTAACAGGTAGGTTTCTTATAACTTGAGAACCATTGCATATTTCAGGCCATTATAGTTTCTAAATAAGAAATAGTTTAAATTATGCTAAAAGAAACCAAAAACGCAGATTAAATCATGACAAGAGGCATCTGACACAAATACTTCTGAAATTGAAAACTGCAATTTTACAATGGTACTTTCACCTGGCAGGTGAAATATAACTCACGCGACATTATCGAAATGAGCATCAAGTGAGTTATGGTTCAATGGTAGCGGCGTATGGCACAAACCAAGCTATTTGTTGGTACCACGCTAATAAAGACTGCAGGCAGACTGCTAGTGTGGGGCGTCGGTAAAATAACTCTTACTTATGATCCCGGAGTTGTGTCTGAATTTAAAAATAGAGCAGTTTCTGTGGAATTTGAATACGTGTGTTTGTGTATGATTAGTTTAAACACTTCAAATTATGATAGTTTTTTTATCAACAATGTCATAGCCTAAGCCATTTATTCAATTTAGGCCCTAGAAGGGCACTTATGAAGGTCAAAGCTACTGATGTTACCACCAGTTCGTAAGTCGGCCTTCAACTGAGAAGAACAGGCAAGAAATTTGACGACAGGTGACAAGCACGCAGATATTCCATTTGATGGTAAATTACCGCCTGTGGACAATAGAAATATCGGGGGAATTGCATATGTATTGCCCCTCTGAATAGATTCCGGCTTTTCTTTATATTGTTGTATCACTATGATGAAAAACATTCGAACTAAAGTTTTTCGCAATGGTATACTTTCGAAAAAACGTACCTACTTCGAAATGAAAAATATTCGAACTAGAATTTTTCGCATTAACATACTTTCGCACTATCGTATTTAGAACTCATGAACATTCGAGCTAGAGTTTTTCGCAATAGCATACATTCGTATAAACGTATTTCGAACTCATGCACATTCGAACTGCAGTCAATCGGTGTTCGAATTTCGAAGTTCTGAAATACAGTCACGTTAGTCGACTATTAAAAAAGCTTTTATTAAAAAAAAACAAAATTTTCTTTATTTCATCTATTTGCCAGTTTATTAACCGACTTCAAAAAAAGGAGGAGGTTCTCAATTCGGTTGTTTGTTTTTTTTTTATGTTTGTTACCTCTTATCTCCGACATTTATGAACCGATTTGGAAAATTCTTTTTTTATCTGGAAGGGTACACTTCCCGTTTGGTCCCATTGTCATCAGACCAGGATTTCATTACTTCTGCGTGTACTTTGAAGTCGGTTTAAGGTTTTTGTAAAACAGTCCAATTATTTGTAGGTACTGTTTGTACTGTGCATCATATCAGCCATATACTCACCATGGAAAGACTATAGTCAAAGTTACAAAATATCTAATTAGAGAGAATCATCATTCATCATTCTACTATGTCCATCGATTCACCTTCATGCAGCATTTTACTGCTCCTCCACATATGGTGCAGACAGCGCAATGAGCATCGTGACTTATATCCTCACGCGTCCTGAATAGTCCCGAACCTGTAATAAGTCGCGGATAAATCTCGTGCAGTTAACGACGCGTAGGGCGTCATCTATTGTTAACCTGATCCTTTGTACACACGGCTACAGATCAAGCTATACATTTCCAGTATAAGCTGATCTCGCATTGTATAGGATTTCCGTACAATGGGAGGTCAGCTTATACTAGATATGTATAGCTTGATCTGTAGCCGTGTGTACCATACAAACCTACAAAAACATAAGTTTGTGCTCCCTGATATCTGTATTTATTATTACGTCTTATGTATGTCCTGAGTCTGGGTGTAATTATGTATATTAAGTATGTATTTACAAACAAAACGTAGTAAATTTATTATATCAGTTATCTGGTTTCCATAGTACAAGCTCTGCTTAGTTTGAGATCAGATGACCGTGTGTGAGGAATGTCCCAGGATATTTATTTATTCTTTTAGTTTGTATGTGTCAATGTTTCATTTTATTATACTTTTTTTTATTCGTTTCTGTGTCCAATAAATTAAATTCCAATTTATCAGTTACGCAGCCGGCGTGGAAGTATTAAGTAATAGGTATTGTGAGCAGCATTTTATAACTACCTATAATAAAATTATTTTAATTTAAGATCTTAGCTTTCTAAGCATAAATAGCGAGACAGTTACCTACATTATTTGAGAGTCAATTTTTTACATAAACATTATTAGTTATTTTGTGCTTACCTACTCATTTCAACACTTCATATACATTCTATCACAAACAAATAAACATCATCTAGCATAAACTGAAGATAACACATAAATCAACTACATAAAGCCAAAATATATTTTAAATCCATGAACGTACAAAAAATCCTAAAAATAATGTTTAAATCTAAAATAATTTTTAATTATGTTAAAATTTCTAGCTACTTCCGAAATTTTTATTGTTTGATTTGTTTAAAGCTAAGATATAAATTCTGCCTAAATTTTACAAAGTAAACTGTCATACAAACGTAGCTTTAACAACGTATAAAGCCATAAACAGTTTCACAGTATCATCAATTGCAAATATCCCAATCATAAAACAATTAAGATATAACGCGTCACCGCTCGGGTCCGCCATAAATCCTATACCCGAAGTCTGACGATAACACCCCCTTAATTTGGGGTCTCCCCCAAGCCGGATATATCTGGATTGTTACTTCCGAACGCTATGAATACATTACCATAATGATGGCTTGCGTTTTACTCAGATTTGTTTTACCTACCACGGAATACGCATTATCGTTATATAGGGTGACTGGTAATTAGTAAACCATACTTAGACGCATGATTGTACTCATGATAACAAACAGCTTTCCCAAAGCCAACCTACCTACCTACTATTTTTCAACCTACTGTTGGAGTTTTAAAACCGGCTAGGAGGCCTCCAACTAGCTTACCGACTATCAGAATTATGTGATTACCGGGACCAACGGCTTTACGTGCCTTCCGAAGCACAGAAACGCTCGATTTGAAATACCACTAAGCTGTCTCCCATCCATGTACCGACCACGAAGGTGGTAGCTTAACTTGCCGATCGATTAAGAACGGCTAATCATGCCACCACGAGCGCTTCTTTCCGAGGTTTACGGTATGTAGTCTGAAGTACATTTGAGTCCCTCAAATTATTACAAAAAAAACTAACCTCAAATGCACTGTTCTATTTTCAAATGCAATTCGGTGTTCGAAAAACCAAAAACAATTAATTGAAACAACACTCCTTTTATTCTTAATCGATTCCTCAAAGGAGGCAAGTACATTTAAAACATAGAAAAAAACAGATCTCATTAGAGGAGACGTTTGTCTTCCTTGTCCCTCCCTCACTTGAAATGCTCCTGAAACCGGGAGCGTTTCTTTTGTTCAGCCAATGAGTGCAATTTAGTTTCCAAGCTTACGGATTACGGTTTAGTATTCTCTATGCATTTGCTTTAGTACGGGTTTTATAGGTATAGGACGTTTGGAACAAAAGGCTCGGTGAAGGAAGTCGTGAGGGAACGCGGGCAAAGCCGCGGGGCGAAAACAAGTATATTATATAGATTCTTTAACCCTATGTGAAGCTTTAATTTTTATAACCCCTCTTGAAGAACGAAACTAAGCGAAGCTCTGTCCGTGGTTTTAACTGGTACGATTTCTGTACAGAGAACGTGTCTATTTTAAGCTTTATAGCCATTAAATTAAGACAGATAATTATCTGAATAATGTCTACTTACATTGTATTGGCAATGATAAAGGTCCTTATTAATTAGACGTTTAGACTCACTTTTGAACAATAACTAGGGTATTTAAATATAGAGTATGTTTAATACAATCAGATAAACTGATCGCGATAAATCCGACGTTAAATATAGTTTTAATTTGATTCCAATTCCCAGTGCAACAATAATGTAACAATTTTCTAGATTAGTCTTGTACAAATCGAGTTAAGGGCTCGTTCCAATTACGTATAGCAATTTCATTGGTTGCTTTCTTAAATAAGTGGTGTTCTGTTTAGACTTGCAAGTTTACTTGAATGCGCTCAGATTTTGTTGGATAAGTAATCTGTTTAGTACAATAATTATAGAACTGGATCATTTGGGGGGAAAAAAAAAAAAAAATCCTGGGATATTCCTCATCGGTCATCTGATCCCAAACTAAGCAGAGCTTGTACTATGGAAACCAGATAACTGACAGATACATATACTTATTTTTGTATGTACAAAATACATAGTTAATAGACATAATTACACACAGGACATGCACACAAATGCATGTCCTACGTGGGAATAGAACTCGCGACCTGCGGCGCGATAGGTGGAATCTTAACCAACTGCGCCAACTGGCCCATCAAAACAAAAATATCTTGATTAATAAATGTACCTTCTTAATAAACGTAATTGCTTTATCTAAGTATTCATCAGTAAAGAGTCCTCCTGTCAGTTCTTACATAATTGACTACAAAGTCAGTTTCTAAGCACATCCTAACTAATCCTAACTAATACTATAAATGCAAAAGTATGGTTGTTTGCTTTTTTCTTACGCCTTAACGTCTCAACTACTAAACGGATCATCATGAAATTTGGAATGCAGATAGCCTATGGCATGGAGAAGGACATAGACCCGAGAGATTTATCCCGGGAACGGCTGAAACCGCGGGAGATAGCTAGTTATTTCTATAAAAAGTGAAACGTTCTCTCTCAATTGCCTTAGTAAATACATCTATGAATGTAATACTGCAGTACATACCTTTGTGCATGCATGCTCTACTAAACCTTACATAATATGTTACTGGGCATCCTTCGTTGCCATAACGACTAAACGGACCATTGATTTTATAGGCTATTTGGACGGCTCAGCACGACTCCCAGTGTTACTAGCTAAAACGCATTTATTTAATTGTTTCATTGTGTACAAATAGTATCTTGTGCAATAAAAGTAGAGTTAATAAAGGCTTTTAATTGACCATTAAAGTTGCTTAAGAGTCACTGCATATAGGGTAGTTGCGTAAGTATTTAAGGAAGAAAGACATTAATAAAATAACATTTTCAACACACTCGCTCGTAAAGTGACATTTATTGCACCGTCTTTAATATCTTAATGCAGCTTATTACGCACTAGTGCTTTTTACTTTACATTACCGCACTGTTTTAAGATAATTATAATCCCGATTATATTAAGTTTGTACCCCACTGTAAGTGATATGTGTGTAGACCAAGCATTCTTTGTTGTCAGAAAAAAAAAATGCGCGCCATATTTGTGAAAGTTCTCAGTGTGTGGTTGATTCAAAAAATGAACTTAAAAAAATACAAGTTTGTTTATTTCCTCGCAAGTGTGTTGAAAAACGTCGTATGACACGCGTGTGCATTGATCATTACATTCTCGGCTCTCTTATCGCTTAATATCGCCGCGTCTGTAATGACGTAGTCCACGAACAGCACCCGTCCGAATAGCACCGGCGCGAATAGCACCGAGCCTAGTCCACGAACAGCACCTATCAATATTTTTGGCAGGTGCTATTCGTGGATACAAATCTATTTTATTATTTGTGTCCACGAACAGCACCTACGGCTCGGCAGCCTAGTGCTGGGATGCATTTGTTTAACAGGACATTATTAAATGAAACATATCGATAAAAATCACTAGAACGTTTATTAAGAAAAAAGCCTTATGATAATAATTATTAATCTTACAAAATAATAAATCTGTAACACTTTCTTAATTTTTAATGTATCACAATCAGTCTTTTCAGATCACCTCACCTTTATTGCAAAATTAGACTTAGTTTAATCTTACTAAATAATATCACTTTCTTATTTTATAATATATCACAATCAGTCTCCACATATCACATTTATTGAAAAATCAGCAAATACAAATATTTCGGTCTAGGCGACATTTAAATATAAGAAAAAACAATAAAAAGTCTTATGATAATAATTACTAATCTTACAAAATTATAAATCTGTAACACTTTCTTAATTTTTAATGTATCACAATCAGTCTATTCACATCAAAGGTGATAAGAGTAGCGATACTGTGTAACGTGCAAAGACACGTGACACAGTATCGCTACTCTACAATTCTTATAGGGTGCAGCTTGTCGTACCCTTGCGCATTGCGAGCAAGCAATTTTCGACCGATTCCACCCATGGGACGCCATACATTGGACCTTTGGCTGATAGTGCGTTAAGACTGTTTATCGTGTAGCCGTGATTTCTTGTCACTGTTCTAGCGACGCGACAATGCGCCGGAGCACACGAAAGTATGACGAATTTAACCGAACGCTTCCGGAGCTTGTTTACGTAAAATTGCAAATAATATTATTAGTTCGGATAGCTCGGCAGGGCACAAAGGACGTCACAAGAATAGTTTATAATAGTTTGTATCTGTATGTTCCGTGCTAACAAAAGGTGTAGTAGATTTATTAGTGAGTATCTATAAAACACAATAATGGAGCCTGTTGCCGGTAGAAGTGATAAAAATAGTAACATTAGCTACATTTCCAGTAGAAAAGGAGCGCCATTACTAATACATAGTGATAGACAGTACAGAAAATTCAAAACATATAAAAATAATGCTAATGTGTTATGGCGGTGCATAAAAATATCGTGTAGAGGGTTCCTGACGCTTGATGGCAATGAAGATGTAATAAAAATTACAGAACACACCTGTGAACCCATGAGCAGTGCCCAGACAGAAATAAAGAAAAGTATGGATGAACTTCGACAAGAAGCTGCAGCCACCGATGGTCCTATTCCTACGTTATACAAGAGCAAAATAAATAAACTACTCGATGAAGGTCTCAACTTAGTAGCCGATTGCCCAAATTATAAAAACATTAAGTCTAGTCTTTATAACATAAGAAATAGGGCTTGTGGAGTTAGCCGACTAAATGCAAAAACCGCGGGCGAGGTACAAGTAAGTAATCTTCTAGCCGCCATCCTATTAATATTATTATATTATATTATTATTCTTTTATTTTTTTATTCACAATATAAAAAATTGCAATTTGAAATATATAAATTTAATCAGTAGGTAGTAGTTCACATAGACTATGAAGTAAAAAAATTAAAACAACTATTTTTTTATTTTGCTAAAACTGTACGTTGAAAGTTAGTGTTTTAATTTTTTTCTAGATCCGTGATTTTGTTACACACAATGATATATCTACCTAATTTGTCTATTTATGAACACGTTTTCTAGGTACTTTCCCCATATTATTAAATATTTTTTTTAAATATTATTTGTTTTTTATAATTATATTTATTAAAAATGTAATTTTATGATATAGGAGTATAATAGTAATAATGTTTGGACATCTATATACAGCACCATTTAATCCTAAACTAAGCTAATCTATTTATTTTAAGGTACCCAAACAATATTTGGACTTCTTGTTAGCTGATTACTACGATGGGAAAAATCGAATTCTACTATTCGCCACGTCAAGAAGCAAAGAAGAACTTGCCAAAACACGTCATCTGTATTGTGATGGAACTTTTAAATCTGCGCCGAAACCTTTTCTGCAGATTTATAGTATCCATGGTGATATCGATGGTGTCGTTAAGCCGTTAGCATATGCTATGCTTCTAAATAAAAAAATGTCTACATATAAAACATTATTTCAATTATTAAAATCTTCGATACCAGCAATGACTGTAGATTTTTTCACGAGTGACTTTGAAGAAGCCGCAGTGAGAGGAATACTGTCTATATTTCCCAACGTAGCAGTAAAGGGATGTTACTTTCACTTTAAGAAGGCGTTAAAAAAAAAACAGAAGGAGCTAGGTCTTAACGACAATAGTATATATAGAAAGCACGTTGCTCTATGTACAGTGCTCCCTTATTTGCCACCGAATGATTTAGATGACGCTTGGCTTTACATTATGAGTGAGAGTCCTCAAGATAGTAATATAACAAAATTTAACGACTACATGATCACACAATGGATTGACCACAAATTTTGGTCAAACAAATGGTGTTGTTATGGCCAGACTCACAAAACGAACAATTATACTGAGACTCATTATTCGGTCATTAACAAATCAATTAATAAAAATAATAAGAACTTACTTAATGTTTTAAGAGTCTTACAGGAAAATTGTAAGAATTTCACTGACATACGAAAAAAATTTGCTACTTCTAATTCACAAAAAAATGCCGCAAAAAGAAACCAACTAATAGACAATATTATAAAAGAATATAAAAGTGGATTTATTTCTCTTGGCCACTGCATGGAAAAGCTGCGATTTTAAGGCTTTCTATTTTTAAATTTAAATTAGAATAATGTAACACCTGCGCAATCGACGGATAGTGAAGGACAATATACAAAATGTTCACGGAGCGCTGTTATTAGTACATCAATAAGGATCTAAGGCTGATTTTGCTGATTTTTCAATAAATGTGATATGTGGAGACTGATTGTGATACATTAAAAATTAAGAAAGTGTTACAGATTTATAATTTTGTAAGATTAGTAATTATTATCATAAGACTTTTTATTGTTTTTTCTTATATTTAAATGTCGCCTAGACCGAAATATTTGTATTTGCTGATTTTTCAATAAATGTGATATGTGGAGACTGATTGTGATATATTATAAAATAAGAAAGTGATATTATTTAGTAAGATTAAACTAAGTCTAATTTTGCAATAAAGGTGAGGTGATCTGAAAAGACTGATTGTGATACATTAAAAATTAAGAAAGTGTTACAGATTTATTATTTTGTAAGATTAATAATTATTATCATAAGGCTTTTTTCTTAATAAACGTTCTAGTGATTTTTATCGATATGTTTCATTTAATAATGTCCTGTTAAACAAATGCATCCCAGCACTAGGCTGCCGAGCCGTAGGTGCTGTTCGTGGACACAAATAATAAAATAGATTTGTATCCACGAATAGCACCTGCCAAAAATATTGATAGGTGCTGTTCGTGGACTAGGCTCGGTGCTATTCGCGCCGGTGCTATTCGGACGGGTGCTGTTCGTGGACTACGTCTCTGTAATTACCAACTTTGCACACATGTATCATAATGTACTATTATAGTACGGATTGCTGTGAGATTGCAAGGCTGATCTTTTGGATACCAGTTTTGTAACTAAAGACATAATCCTGTGCCTGCACAAACGTGATGATTACATTGGTGTTGATTCTGTTGTTTACATCTAAACTAATTTAATCTTACTATGTCTCTTTCTAACAAAGAACGATGTTATGGTGCGTCCATGCTACGCGAACGAGCACACTGCGAGCACGATTCGCGTAGCGTGGACGGGCTTGCGAGCCTCGAACGAGCGCGATTGTCAGGTTTTTCACGAACAAATTGATTCGCATCGTGCTCGTTGTAGGCTCGTTCGTGGCTCGGCTCGTGCTCGGTTCGCCAAGCATGGACACACCATAAGAAATTTAGTCCTGTCAAATTAGTCCAATTGTTTGTATTCAGCAGTCGACAACAAAATTGGTTACGTCTATTTACCCGCAAATAATAATTTGGCAGCTTTTTATATGGTCTATCCTTTTGTAATAATGTTTGTAATCTTTGATTAAGGATACATCCAGATAGAGAGTCGCAGCTGTGCACGCGTCGATAAAAATACGCTCTAACTGTTAGGGGCTAAATCAAATAAAAATAAATAAAAATGCAAAATAATGATCAATATTTAAATTTCTCCCGATTTTAATTGGAATATTTTAACAACTACTATCATTATGACAAGCAGAATGACGCAGAGGGAGCGTAAAACGTAGCTGTTACGCGCAGCAGCCTATAAAAGTTGGCCTGTTTTGTATATTAGTGTAGTATGGCGACGTTCTTTATAGGTATATTTATTTCTATGTAGTATATGTATTGTGTCAGTTATCTGGTTTCCATAGTACAAGCTCTGCTTAGTTTGGGATCAGATGACCGTGTGAAAGGAATGTCCCAGGATATTTATTATTATTAAAAAAGAGATGTGATATTATTAAAATTATTGTAGTGCGATTAAACACAGAATCGGCACTATTATCTGTACTGTTTTTACTATTAAAAAACTAGAATAAACTAAATTAAAAAGCTTTTAAATTGGTTTATTCCACAAAAATCGAGTTCTCTAAGTAATTGGACATTTGAAACGCTTTATTTGGACCTATGTCAGAAGGTTTTTGTCACTAATTGCTGTCTTTCACTATACCTAATTAGAGATAGTATTAAATAAAGCCTATGTCTGTTACCATAGCAACGTGGATTAAATGGATGCTCATTTTGGGATTAGAAAAACAAATAAATGGACCTTTACCACGCGTTCCCGGTATAAAAAGTAGCGTATGTCCTTCTCCATACCATAGGCTATCTGCATGCCAAATTTCATGATGATCCGCTGAGTAGTTGGGGCGTGAAGGCGTAACAAACAAACTCACTTTCGCATTTATAATATTAGTTAAGGAAGTTAGGATTAGGATTTACTAGTACTTTTTATGTCAATCTGAATTTTATTGATTTACCCAATTTTATTTGACTAGGTTTATTTTAGTTTAGTTTTAATTTTATTTTATTATTCGTTGTACCAAAACTAAGACATTCACATAAAACTAGAAGAAACAAACAAAATTTTCTACACAATGAAATTCCGTAATGTCACAGTGTATCAAAACTTTCTACAAAGAATAATGTAATCTGTGGCGCTACTAAAATTTACACTGCGAGTTGGAAAACTAAACAGGTAAAGTAGAATTTATACTGAAAACATGGGCCATTCAGTTGGTGTTGTAATGTCGGTTTTCGCGTTTAGTGTTGTTTTCATAGTTGTTAGACAATGTAACTGGGTGATGGAATGCGATAGCTGGATATTTTAAGCTGTATAATATAACTATTTTGTAATGTCTATCCTTTTTACGGTAAGCAAACGGAATGGGCTCGACTTTATTTCGAGGTTGTGAGCAAAAAAAGTAGTTTTAATCCTTTGACGGTTGACGACCCGCGCGGGCGAGAAAAACAATAGAAATCAATTGTTATTTTTTGACCGCAAGTCAAGTAGACTAAAAAACTGTTTTACAAAAACTTAAACCGACTTCAAAGTACACTAAGAAGTAATCAAATCCTGACCTGATGACAATGGGACCAAACGGGAAGTGTACCTTTCCAAACAAAAAATAATTTTCCAAATCGGTTGATAAATGACGGAGTTATGAGGTAACAAACATAAATAAAACAAAATTATTTGTAATATCAAAACAAGAGCTTTTTACTAAATGCATATAAAAATTGGTATCCCGACGGTACTTTTATAAAAAAAAACAATAAAAAAAATGACCACTGGATTCAGCTAGTTATTTAATAAAATTGCTGTCTAACACAAGCCTACCAATACTAAAAACGACGTGTTTCAGACGCTGCAAAGGAGCTTTGTAGGAGATTTACATTTCCTCGAGTGCTTCAGACGAAGTTAGCGTTTTGGGATTCGTCGAAACAGCATGTGTAGAACAGCTGAGTTCACCTCAAGCTAATTTATGTACGAAGTTTAATCTTCAGTTCGTTCTGAATATTCAGTTCTGACCTAATTTGATCTGGAAATCGAACTGGCAACCGTAATCTATTCTTAGTACCTATATTCGTAACACCTGGAGCTGATAACATATTTTAAACAAGAGTTAGTGCTTGGTGAAATAAACTGTAACCTGCAGGTTAGAAACTTCGTAGAACCCACCTGGGGCTCTACCGCGTAACTTTGGTGGTAATCGTAACGAACACTATTAATGAATTTCATCCAATCAGGGCCCACGAATGGTCATAGTCGCGTCATACCGCGTGCTTGTCATTGGATGAAATAATTAATGGTGTTCGTTACGATTACCACCAATATTACGCGGTAGAGACCTTCGTCTCGGCATCTGACGTCACTACCATCGCCTGCTAGTATAAACGGATATTTGTGAATAAGGAACCAATGTGTGATTCTATAAAGTTATGAATTCAAAATTAATACGCATATTCTATACGCAAATCACAAAATCATATTCGCTTAAAATTGTCGCAATAATTTAAAACGCAAGAAAAATTACTTTAAAATTCAAAATGGCGGCCTTCCAAGCACAAACTAAAATATACATCAGCTGAAGGTACAAAAGATGACTACAAGCAACAATACCTCCACATTAGCATGCCACGTACACGCCACAGCGATACGCCACACGCCACGTGTGCAAATGCGCATTCAACTTGCATTACTTGACTTCACTGGGAAAACTTGGCCGCGGTTGGATTACCAGAATTTGCATTGTCTTCACAGTGCTGTTTTAAGTTTTTTGAAGATTGCGTAAATTAAATGAAGAAAATTGTGTGGAATGGACCTTAATAACTTTTTAAGTCATACCGTTTTATAGCAAGGAACCTCCTTAAATATTGAAATTCACACATTTTGTCATGAACCAATGAATGTAGATGACAAGAATGCATTTGAATGAATTGTTCGCTTCGCAGGCTATTTTTATATATATTTTGTAAATTGTAATACTTATAAGTACATATAAAAAAAAAAAGTCTTGCTGAGCTTCTTGCCGGAGTCTTCTCAGTTCAAGTTGTATTTGGAACCGGTGTAGAGTCATTTGTTAACGTTCATAAGAGCCTTATCAGGGCCTAAATTGAATAAATAACTTTTGATTTTTGATTTGATTTTTGAAACCCAAGCACGTATTTTCGTCTGAAACACACTACTGACACTACAGTTTATTACCAAAGTGACCTCAGCATAGAAGAAAAAATATATTTGAAGCATTGCGAAATTACGTCATAAATTACGTAACATGTGAATGTGTGCAAGCCTGTCTATTCAGCTATTCAAAGCCGAGCAGTTTTAAATATATTTGACGCGAGGAGGACAACGCTCTTTTGTTTCTTATATCAACTCTATTTGAATTAGCTAAAGGCGAAAATACTCGAGCAGGAGTGAACAATTTTCCGTTTGATACGAATCAACGTGCAGAACTATATGGAATAGTCAGATGAACTCAAAACAATGTCAAAAGCTGGCGTAGCGCCGCGGAAAATATGTCGAACTTTTAAATAAATGAATCTCGGATTGCGTTGTTTTCCCAATACATAAGTATCCTTGCTTTATGTAGTGTTTAACCCGCTTTACCCCGGGAAGAAATAAGCCAATTTCCCTCTGTACATAAAATATCTGCTTGTCATATCGTCGCCGATTGGTTTGTGTTTAGAAGTAAAATTAAAAATACAAACATACATAGTTTACTTGAGAATTTATAATACTGGTTTGTGACGGGCCAGTTGGCGTGTTTGTTAGGATTACACCTGCAGTTCGTGGGTTCGATTCCGATCCAGAACATTCATTTGTGTGCATGAACATGTCTGTATGTCCTGAGTCTGGGTTTAATTATGTATACTAAGTATGTATTCACAAACAAAAAGTATATATGTAATCAGTTATCTAGTATCCATAGAACAAGCTCTGCTTAGTTTGAGATCAGATCGCCGTATGTGAAAGTTATTTAGTGATAAAAATGCTTTTGTCTAAATATTATATGCGAATTCCAAAGTATTTTCGTCTTGAATGCAGCGCTCTGATGTAAGCTAAATGGGGTTGAAACATAAATACAATAATATTACTTTGCTTCCCCTTTCTCTCCCCTCGTATCTTAAGCCCACCTGACATGTCTTTGATCCACAGAAAATACAAATGTGTTTGGTACAGACTAACAATTATGTAGTATTAGGTATTTATAGGACTATACAGGCTGTATTTTTGTGTTATATGCTCTTGATTCAATCATATTTTTTATTGTATGGTAAAGTTTTGATCATTTTATTACTTAGGTACTAGGTGTCTGGCGAAGCTCTGAAGCGCTCTTGGCGTAGCTTAATTAGCCATTCTTAATCGATCGGAAAAAAGCTACCACCGGTTAGGCCGATACCTGGATGGGTGACCGCTTAGTGGTATTTCAACTCCAGCGTTTTTCTTCGGAAGGTACGTAAAGCCGTTGGTCCCGGTTATCATTTAATTGTTAAGTTAGTTGTAGGCCTACCTTCACCAACCAGCAGTGGGCACGCGTGTTGGATTATCTGCCCATTCCCTTTCACCCTCATTTGTGAAAGGAGGCCTTTGTTCAGCAGTGGGACATTATAGGCTGATGATGATGATGATGTGGTGTCTCTCGAGGATCCATCTGTGATTTCGACTAAAAAGTATTCAATGTGTATGTCCTTCACTTTAAAGAGAGGTAGAGCGTTATTCGCTAGTTGAGCAGCTCAACTGGGGAAGTATGTACCTCCTCCTTACACAATACCGCAGCCAAATAACTTTATGTTGTGATCGCAGGATCACAACATAAATCACGGTGAGTAAGGTTGCCAGAGCAGAGGAGAGAAATATCGGTAACGCGTGAGTAATGCCCCGTCTGTTGCAAGCGTAAGTGACCGCTTACCATCAGGCGGGCCGTATGCTTGTTTACCGATTTCGTAAAAAAAAGAACACTGCGGTCTGTTTTCATGATAGTTTGTCTGTGAAAACATCAAATGTCAAAGAGACTTAAAAGTTGTTTTTTTTCGATATCGAGCCCCTAAGTGGGTAAACGCGGGTAATTTAGTTAATAATACATATTATATGTATAATCGTTGCTGTAATTGCCATATTTCCATGTATGTTTATATTTATTTGACTTATGTTATTTATTGTTTCTAATCAGAATTATTTCTACTTATTTTTATCTTTGTATTTATTAATAATATATAGTTTCTTAAATCTACGTATTTATTTATATAAAGACATATAATTGTATCTATGTAGGTATATTTAATTACCTATTTTTGTTATAAAAGTATCCACTACCGTCTAATAACGTGTCTAAATTCCTCTCTATCCTAAGGTTGTCTGGAAGAGATCGCTTCTTAGCGATAAGACCGCCTATTGTACTTACAGTAATTATTTTTATACTTTATTTAATACTTTTTGTACAATAAAGTGTTATCTATCTATCTATGTAAAATAGTAGGATTCGTAGAATTCTTCATTTATCTGCAGTAAACAAACACAACCTACAGGTTACGTCTAAGCGCAGCAAGAAAATAAGGGTAGATCTCCATAGATTGGCCGTACGTATCTCTGCTTAAGACAGCTTAGTGGAATCCCCGGGACTGCGAGGCGGTAAAACATACATATCTGACAGATAAGCGTAAGGGTTGCCAGTTGTTTTGTTTTTCTTTGATTGTGGCTAATATGATGCCACAAGTATGTTTTACTCCCGACAGGTTATAGTCATTTTTAATTTCCTTGTTGTTGCTTTTGTATTTTTTTAACCGACTTCAAAAAAAGGAGGAGGTTCTCAATTCGGTTGAATGTTTTTTTTTTTTTTTTTTTTTTATGTTTGTTATCTCATAACTCCGTCATTAATGAACCGATTTGGAAAATTCGTTTTTCGTCTGGAGGGGTACACTTCCCGTTTGGTCCTATTGTCATCAGATCAGGATTTGATTACTTCTTCGTGTACTTTGAAGTTTCAGATCCCAAGATATCTTATATCGGACTAACTACCAGTGGCGTGCATTGGTTTTCGGACTAGGTAGGCAGAAGAAATCATGGCCATACACGCCTAAATATGCCTCCTAGATAGATTATGTTTTTTGACCCGATTCGTAAAATTGTTTAGGTCAGCGTATCATTCCATACACATTTGGTATGATTCATTAGCAAACAAAATACATAATAACAGAATAATAGATTCGAATAACAGCACCCAGATAGCCAGGTGTTTATTAAACATAATATTCTGTGTTAAAATGTCTAAGATTTTTACCTTTGTTTTAAATCCATGAATGTTTTGGAGTTGGTCTACAGCAAGTACAAGCAACAAACGAAAACTGACTAAAGGAATAATTTATCGACACATTTTGCATCTTCAGCACAAAATTTCTTCATTTCACTCACAATACACTTCATAGATACACTTCGCAAAATCACAATAAGTAAATAACAACAACATTGCATACAATGCCAGCCAAACCATAAACAAACCAACACAAATAAATTGCGAAGTTATATTTGAGTTGCTCTAATGTTGGTAAAGTAGTTGTAACTGTAGTCTTTTTAATTTGGATGGGTTACTTTACTTACAACAGAGAAGGTAAGGTTACTTTTGGTCCATAAATCGCGAATGCCAAATGTCAGTATGCTACGCATAGCAAAAGCGTGATTTATGCTTTCGTCTTATTATCTTAAAGAAGTGTGTGTGTGTGTATGAATATGCCGAAATCGTTTTAGTGTGCGTGAATTGCCGTGAATTTGAGAGGCGAACTCGCGAGTGCCTGCGCGGCAATGTTTGAAATTTCGTATTGAATGTTAGGTTAGAATTTTTATTTAAAGTGATTATGTAGTTTAATTGAATCAAAATATTATTGAATTGAATCTTATGAGGTAGGCATTGCTTATTTGCCTATATGGAATGCACGCCACTGCTAACTACTCTACCTTCTCTTGCGCCGCTGTTGTTTGGGCTGTGTATGATGCAAATAGTACTCATATCACTATTAGCGTTTACTGTTGTCGTTAGTGAAATAGTTGTGACACAGCTACTTCTGATCCCAAGATTGTATCGTAGGGCTAATTCAAACTCAAACATACTTACTCATTTGCTTCATGGCTGCTACTATAGTATAGTTTGCGGAAGTTGTTGTTGTGTTCAGCGGCTTTCAATCCCAAAAAAAATTCGTAGGGCTTACATATACATACAATTCACACACACACACCCCTGTTTGTACAGACACCCTTACGAGGACCTTATATTTTCTTGTACAAACCGAGGACCCTCCGAAAAACAGGTTTAATGACCTCACAGGGTTTTATGAATAAGATAGAAAGAGACAGGAAAAAAAATCTAGAGTGATGACCTTATTGGTATAGCGCTATCTCAGTTTTTTGTCGTATGAATTGTGGCTATCATACCGAGGACCTAAAATACACACCTAAACGTGACCAGCGATGCACATACGAGGGCTTTGTGTGAGCCAACCGAGGACCTCTTACGTAAGCCCTGCCATATACTTCCGAGGACCTTTTTTACACATTATTACTTATATCTTGTACAAAGTGCGGACGCTGTGTTTGACTTTACATTACCAAACCGAGGGCAGTTTCCCGCGCAGAACTTGATCAAAGCGAGGACTTGGAAAATCTACCTAATCAATTTGCGTTTAAGATAATTTATTAATGTTATCTTTATTTCGTACACACATTTTCTAATCTGACCTACCAAGCGAGGACATGTCAGTGACTTTAAGTTTGTTGGCGTTTTTCAAAAGATTTTTGTCAGAGTGTCGAAAGCAACAGCTTTATTTAGTAAACAAGCATATACGGCCCGCCTGATGGTAAGCGGTTCCCGTAGCCATATGGACGCTTGCAAAATACGAGGCATCACTCACGCGTTACCGACCCTCACCAATGAGTTTTTACTTTAGTAACGTTACAAAGTTTAACTAAAATATTAACCATTTATGGTGATGTGATGCTCCAGCCAGGGTCGTCATAGCACTTCATGAGTCAAGTCCTCAACAGTTGACAGTATCGTCTTTAAAATTGGCATACGCCTTAGGTTTAGATATTAAACTATTATAATGGCCAGTTTGTGGTGATGCTGCAGCCAGGGTCGTGTCTTCATGAGGAAAGTCCTCAAAGGTTGATAGCATCGTCTTCAAATTTGGCATACGCGTAAGGTTTAGAGAGTTAAACTAGTAAATTACCAGTTTTTGGTGATGCTGCAGCAAGGGTCGTGTCTTCGTGAGGTAAGTCCTCAACGGTTGATAGCATCGATTTCAAATTTTGCATACGCGTAAGGTTTAGAGAATTAAACAAGTGTATTACCAGTTTTTGATGATGCTGCAGCCAGGGTCATGTCTTCATGAGGCAAGTCCTCAACGGTTGATAGCATCGTCTTCAAATTTGGCATACCCGTAAGGTTTAGAGAGTTAAACTAGTAAACTACCAGTTTTTGGTGATGCTGCAGCTAGGGTCGTGTCTTCATGAGGAAAGTCCTCAACGGTTGATTGCATCGTCTTCAAATTTGGCATACGCATAAGGTTTAGAGAGTTAGACAAGTATATTACCAGTTTTTGGTGATGCTGCAGCTAGGGTCGTGTCTTCATGAGGCAAGTCCTCAACGGTTGACAGCATCGTTTTCAAATTTGGCATACGCGTAAGGTTTAGACAGTTACACTAGAAAATTACCAGTTTTTTGTGATGCTGCAGCCAGGGTCGTGTCTTCATGAGGAAAGTCCTCAAAGGTTGATAGCATCGTCTTCAAATTTGGCATACGCGTAAGGTTTAGAGAGTTAAACTAGTTAATTACCAGTTTTTGGTGATGCTGCAGCAAGGGTCGTGTCTTCATGAGGTAAGTCCTCAACGGTTGATAGCATCGATTTCAAATTTTGCATACGCGTAAGGTTTAGAGAATTAAACAAGTGTATTACCAGTTTTTGATGATGCTGCAGCCAGGGTCATGTCTTCATGAGGCAAGTCCTCAACGGTTGATAGCATCGTCTTCAAATTTGGCATACCCGTAAGGTTTAGAGAGTTAAACTAGTATATTACCAGTTTTTGGTGATGCTGCAGCCAGGGTCGTGTCTTCATGAGGCAAGTCCTAAACGGTTGATAGCATCGTCCTAAAATTTGGCATGCGCGTAAGGTTTAGAGAATTAAACAAGTATATTACCAGTTTTTGGTGATGCTGCAACCAGGGTCGTGTCTTCATGAGGCAAGTCCTCAACGGTTGATAGCATCGTCTTCAAATTTGGCATACCCGTAAGGTTTAGAGAGTTAAACTAGTAAACTACCAGTTTTTGGTGATGCTGCAGCCAGGGTCGTGTCTTCATGAGGAAAGTCCTCAACGGTTGATTGCATCGTCTTCAAATTTGGCATACGCATAAGGTTTAGAGAGTTAGACAAGTATATTACCAGTTTTTGGTGATGCTGCAGCCAGGGTCGTGTCTTCATGAGGCAAGTCCTCAACGGTTGACAGCATCGTTTTCAAATTTGGCATACGCGTACGGTTTAGACAGTTACACTAGAAAATTTACAGTTTTTTGTGATGCTGCAGCCAGGGTCGTGTCTTCATGAGGAAAGTCCTCAAAGGTTGATAGCATCGTCTTCAAATTTGGCATACGCGTAAGGTTTAGAGAGTTAAACTAGTAAATTACCAGTTTTTGGTGATGCTGCAGCAAGGGTCGTGTCTTCGTGAGGTAAGTCCTCAACGGTTGATAGCATCGATTTCAAATTTTGCATACGCGTAAGGTTTAGAGAATTAAACAAGTGTATTACCAGTTTTTGGTGATGCTGCAGCCAGGGTCGTGTCTTCATGAGGAAAGTCCTCAAAGGTTGATAGCATCGTCTTCAAATTTGGCATACGCATAAGGTTTAGACAGTTAAACTAGAAATTTACCAGTTTTTTGTGATGCTGCAGCCAGGGTCGTGTCTTCATGAGGCAAGTCCTCAAGGGTTGATAGCATCGTCTTCAAATTTGGCATACGCGTAAGGTTTAGAGAGTTAAACTAGTATATTACCAGTTTTTGGTGATGCTGCAGCCAGGGTCGTGTCTTCATGAGGCAAGTCCTCAACGGTTGATAGCATCGTCTTCAAATTTGGTATACGCGTAAGGCTCAGAGAGTGAAACTAGTATATTACCAGTTTTTGGTGATACTGCAGCCAGGGTCGTGCCTGCATGAGGCAAGTCCTCAACGGTTGATAGTATCGTCTTCAACCTTGGCATACACATTAGGTTTAGAGAGATAAACTATTATAATGACCTGTTTGTGGTAATGCTGCAGGCAGGGTTTTCTCTTCATGAGGAAAGTTTACAACAGTTGATAGCATCGGTTTGGCATACATATTAGGTTTAAATATGTCTTATGTTTGACCTAATCTCACCATGGTTAGGGTCGAATGATGTCGAAAGTGATAAGCACACAAAGCCTAGAATTTAACGCTACTGGAACACATCGGTAAATGCTCGGAGACAGATTTTCCACTTTCGAATGGTAGCCAGGTAAAAAGTAAGAAATAAGCAATAATTCTCATCTGGAATTGTTATGTAAAATCTATTCAATATGTATCATTTATTAAATAAACAACTAACACGTAATATATTTTAATATATTAAATACATATTCATCATAAAAAAAAAAAATACACCTTCGATAAAGTTTTATGTACGTCCACGTTATTTATTTCTTTGTACTTTTGGTTTTCTTCAAATCTTACTACTGACATTTCACTTAGACGGCATTTCTACTTTAGATATAGATTCTTTTTAAACATAATGTCGTATATTAGGTATTTAGCACATATTGCAGAAGAAGCATCATAATCCTCGTGCACTTAGTAGCTACTAAAGATGTTTTTAAAGATTTAATCCAACTGATGAACGCCTAGGAAATGATAGTACAACACTCGTCTTTACACAAGATGAAAACAGTCAAAACGAGGACTATAATACACACTGTTCGGAAAATCTAGCAAACCGAGGTCCTACATACACACTGTTCGGAAAATCTAGCAAACCGAGGTCCTACTTACACATTGTTCCGAAAAACTAGCCAACCGAGGTCTTTTGTGTGAAAGGTAACACATATGTCCTCGGATAATACAATCAACATGAAATTATGTGTAATGAGGGTGTGTGAGAGACGAAGTGGCGCCATCTGGTGGGATACACACTGCCTGTGTAAGATTATGGATTTTCTTGATCAAACCGAGGTTCGGACCACTTTTTCATATTAAGTATATAGAAAGGCTCAAAATCGCTTGCAGATTACGAATCTTTGGTCAGGTCAAACCGAGGACCCTCGAAAAGGTCCTCGCTTTGAAAAGGTCCTCGGTCGTGCCTTGTGTATTCATACGCACGTCCTCGGATGGTACTTAAAACAAACACACACCCCCCCCCCCACACACACACACACACCCCCACATACACCAAGCACACACTTTGTGCGCGTTTCGTATTTTTGTATCTTAGTTTCTTTATTGTTACTAAATAAAACCTTTCAACTTATCACAAAATGTCTTGGAAGAGCGGGATCTCCTAACACAAGCAAATCTTTGCTTAAAAGGAGTTTCCAAAAAATGATTGTAAACTAAGATAAGTTATTGGAAATAAAAAAAAAAAATATATATTTATTTGAAGTCGGTTTAAGTTTTTTGTAAAACAGTCCAATTATTAAATTGTTTTTTTTTTTTAATATTAGGTACATATAAAGTTTTCGTTGTGACTGAAATAAATATTCTTTCTTGATCAAAATTAAAACACATTATTCAGTAAAAAAAAGAGAATAAAAGCTGTGCTCTACCACAGCTTTTATTCGCTCAAACAGCAGCTCGTTTGGGGAAGTACCAAACATTTGTAGTAAATCCCATCCATTATAGAAAACATATATTCAGTTAGATACATCTATTCTGTTCTAATTTAAACGTTTTTTTTTTGTTAAACTACCCTAAAGGTTTTATAAAAAAGAAAAAGAGAAAAACATTAGAGAATTTTATAACCGCACTTCGGTAACAACTCGAGTAATTTTAGATATTCGACGATGGCAAAATTTCCATTGAAACATGAAGATATTACTTTTGTAATGAAACATAGTGATCCGATATGAAAGCTTTTAGCAAATTAATGGGTTGACATTTGCATTTTCGAGCCATACTAATACTTACAAAGCGATATTCAGTTTGTATGTTTGTTAACTAATTAACAGTTAAACTATTGATTAGTTATGATATAATATTGCAGGACTCGCCTGCGTTGCTTATTAGTTGAAAACCAGCGCTAAGCAACGTATCTATTCCTTTTATATACTATAACATACGCACATATATAATAATAATAAATGATAAATATCCAGGGACATTCCTCACACACGGTCATCTGATCCCAAACTAAGCAGAGCTTGTACTACGGAAACCAGATAACTGATATAATACATATACTATTTTTTGTTTTTTGTACATACATACATATCTCAATTTATTAGTATAAAATAGTTACTGTATTATATTTATATCCCTATTATTATTTGGACATTATACTTATTATTTGCAACAATAATATAAACTGTAATTGAATCCAGCAACTATCCAAACTAATATTATAAATGCGAAAGTGAGTTTTTTTTGTTTGTTTGTTACGCCTTCACGCCTCAACTACTCAACGGATCATCCTGGAATTTGGCAAGCAGATAGCCTATGATATGGAAAAGGACATTTTTATCCCGGGAACGCGGGTGACACCGCGGGGACAGCTAGTCATTTATGAATTATAGTTTGTAGACCCGTAAAGTAACTGTAAAGAATATTTATTTAAAGCCTTCTAAATCCTCAAAAACAGCCGAAAGAGCTAGTGTATTCAAATGATATAGAATATTGACATACTAACTGCAAACTTTTAGATAACAATATGAGTCAACTTGTTTCGTTTATAGTTTAGGGTCTTGAAGTCTGCCGAGGTCAATTCAAAGTTCAGTTTACAGACTGACTTTGCTTTCCGCAACCCTCTCTTGACCTCATAATAGGTTAACCGCAAAACCTAATAATCCTAAACATATCTAGTAAGTGTTCAATTTCAAGAGAATGATTTCGAATGAATTATCAAAATTGAACAAAATAAATGCGTAGGATCTTATACCCCGTGACTTTTTATTCGTCTTAGAAACGAAGCCCACATAATGTATCCAATGAATAGGTACATACTTATCATTAAAAAAAAAAAAAAAACATTTGTATTGGTTATTTAAGAAAATTAAAATTCATTGGATTTTTGAAAAAAAAAAAAAAAAAAACAAGTTTACGTATAAAATGGTAGAAAGTACCAACCCAGAGCACTAGTCAAGTAGACTGCGCTCGTAACAGGGGGTTTAAAACTACCTACGTCATGCGTCATAATGAATAACATTTGTTTCTTTTTAATTACACAAGTGTTAAAAAAAAATTTTTTTTAATAGTTGGTACTGTTCATTATGTGGGCTTCGTTTCTAAGACGATTAAAAAGTCACGGAGTATATAGGTACTTCGTTGTTATTATTGATTTGATTAATAAAAGTTCTCTTAAAGGCTGTGTGAGCTATAGACCTCAGGTGTCTCGATTATTTTTATTTTTTTGTAGAGACCTTTTAAAAAAAAAATAAAAAAATGTTTGATTCCTGATTTACTTAATCTGCTCACAAAATCTTACGAGAATCGGTTGAGAATTGCGACCTGCAGAGGAGAACATCGGAACATCTGAATATACCTTCGAAACCATGTTTGCCAGCTGAAACGGAGAAACTTCGCAACAATACTAATCTTACAGAAAAATCCTACAGATAATACCTTTAGAAACAAAATAAGTTCATTTGTAACTTACATGAACCGAAAATCGACCTCAGAACTTTGATATCTCCAAGCCAGCTTTATGCCGGTCTCGATAATCGAGGTTATTTCATATTTTGCTCATAAAACTATAAAATAATCGCAATTATGGCTACTTGACAGTTATAATGAAAAAATATGAAATATGTTAGATATGATAGCTAATAGGTTAACAATAATTACACAATATGTTTTTTGCATAATAATAATTTTTTAATATTTTATTTTAGGAAATAAAAAGTGAGTTTTTTTATCTGTGGATTACAAGAACCGAAACGCGGGCGGCCGGGATTGAGCATCTATGGTTTGTTTGTGAGGTTTGTGACGTCAAATTTAACTAGAGGTACGTAGTACTATTAAATATTCTGTGCTAGAGGTGTGAAACTCATCAAAAATACGCGAGCTGAATAACAGCTCACGGCTCAGGTGTGTGAGCTGGTTCAATGACTCAGCTCGCAGATCAGCTCAAATTGTACCTATAGTCCACGATAAGCGCGCACGCTCACTGCGTATCGGCTCGATTCGACGCGCGGTACGCGTTACATCGTGGACTATAGGTACAAATTGAGCTGATCTGCGAGCTGAGTCATTGAACCGGCTCACACACCTGAGCCGTGAGCTGTTATGCAGCTCGCGTATTTTTGTTTAGTTACACACCTCTAGTTTTGTTTATAGAGACGTGACGTCACTCCTGACAAATGTCACGTGACCGGGTGTTTTTGCGCGAATTTCAAATGAAATGTTAAAAAATATTTTTTTTTCCTTGTAAATAACATTTTTTTGATAAAAAGATAATTGTAAGAGGTATAAAATACACGTATGTAAATTTTTTAATATGTTTCCGAAAACTGTCAAGTAGCCAGTAACATTGGTAGAAATCACTTTTAGTGATAAGGCCGCCCATTGTAACACTTTATTATTTTTATGTTTTGTTTGTTAATTTTTTTTTGGTGTAACAATAAAGTATTATCTATCTATCTATCTATCTATTAATATCACTTACTTATCATAAGGCCTAGTACACAAAGCCCACTTATGCCGGCATGAGCTCCAACCCGTGCGGTAGTTAGGGAGGTGGAAATTGGAAATTGTTATCGTATGTTTCTCCCCTTATCCCATTCAGCCTCGTAGATCCATGCATTTAGGGATTTGAATGTGTACCTCGCCTTATATTGCGGGCGTAAAGTAGGGTTTATTATGTATTTTTTATGTTGTATACCTTTTTATGATTGATGGTGTATAAGGGCCATAGAGTAAGAATATTAATAGAATGATAGAGCGAAATTGCCATTAATTATAACATAATATATCCTGGGACATTCCTCACACACGGTCATCTGATCCCAAACTAAGCAGAGCTGATGGAAACCAGATAACTGATATAATACATATACAACTTTTTGTTTGTAAATACATACTTAATATACATAATTACACCCAGACTCTGGACATACAGGCATGTTCATGCACAAACATGCATGTCCTGTGTGGGAATCGAACCCACGACAAGCGGCGCGATAGGTGGAATCTTGACAAGAGTCTTAACCAACCGCGCCAGCTGGCCCGTCAAAAATGAATGCCACTTTCTTGTTTTATGTATTTAGCCGTTCAAACGATGAACGCACAGTTCATTTCAAGGCAGCGTTGCACATATCCTTGCTCACGGCACATACTCCAATAAAGTCGCTCTATAAATATTATATCTCTATGATAAGGCTGGTTTTATGCATTTGAGTAAGGAAAATATAAAGAAAGATGCTTAGTAAAGTGATAACGTGAAGGTAACTTCTTAATGAAGACATTCAATCCTTCAAAAGACCTCGTAGGCCTAAGCTGAATAAATGGGTCGACTTTGATGAAAACTAAGTGCTTCAGCTGAATGTTGAGATTAACTCGGCAAAACGCTTTTTTAAAGCACTATCTTCTGTCCATCGTAAGGTCTATCATTCCCACTTTAGTCCACCAGAATGAGTAGGTATTATAGTTTAACCATCGCGGAACAATCCCTTAGAGTAGTAATACCGAGCAATCCGATTCCGAAACTAGTCAGTGATTTGTCACTGATTTTGAACAGTAAGGACCAATCACTGCAACTTGTGTTCTTGACTTGGCCAATCAGAGCGCATGTGTCCTTGAATTAGCCAATCAGAGCGCATTGTCGATGGTAGGAAATTGGCGGAATAGATTGCAAGCAAAATCAACGTCATTGCGCTTCTTTGGGTTAGTTGTTCGATGAGTTTAACAAATCTAATTGGCTCTGACAATTTGTTACAATTCTTGTTTTTACGACAAAAGCTCGCAGTATTATAAAACAGCTACCAAAATTAAACATACCATCTAGATACATGAGTGTATAAAATCATCTGCAACATGAAATAAAAGGCAGAGGTCGTTACCTCCCCGATACATCAAAGGAGTGAACCGTCGCCACATTGCCGTCTGTCGGACCGTATGCAGACTTTTTTAGCCGCACAATTAGGCCTCTCCTGTTTTTGACATTGACCCTACCATTTGCTTTTTTGGTAAATTTTGGAGATATGAAATGCATTTTCGTTACATTTAGTTTATGGACTAAGGTTTCAACATGTTTAATTATTTTCAAACTGTCTTGTTTAGAAAGTAATATTTTAATTAAGATAAAAACAATATATTCAGATTGTCCATAAATATTAAAAAAAATAACCTTGCTGTGTTTCTCGATCATTCTTCTCATTTGAAGACCGATTTCCGAATCGGTAACTTCAGTAAATTTGACCTTCATAAGTGCCCTTCTGGGGCTAAATTGAATAAATGACGTTGACTTTGATATGGCCTTTATTAATTACTAGTTTCTGATCGAATTATGTTCTGCGTCATAGGTTAATTTCATTAGTATTTGTTTTGCCGCCATTGAGATGTTAAGAGATGACAAACGTACTCTCTTTCGCTTTTATAATACTGATATTATCATAAGCAGGACTTCCTCGGATATACCTATCGTCACAAGATTCGCGCAGATTTTTATCGAAATAAAAAGTCGACATCTTATCACCGTAGTTAAGTAATGGTATCGATGGTAGGGGCGACGCAGTTTTAACGTTTCCTGAGGGAGAGCCATCTTGTGAAGGCTTAGTGCGATCCCTCTGTACAACTTTAGGGATTTATTTGTACAGGTCGTTTGTTTTTATCAGTACGAACATTTTTGTTTCTATCCGTGTTTTTATTTTGCGAATGTAAAATAAATAGAATTTTGAAATTATCCCTGTACGGTATGTGAAAATAAAATGTCACAAAACAAAGTCACTTCTGCTACGACGTTCGTAGTAAAAAGCTACGAGCTACGGCGTAGCACTGCTACATATTTTTTCTTTTAGTCTAGTCAACAAGTTCAAAAACGTGTTAATTCTTGATAAAGCATCTAAAAATATGAGCGATAGCTCATTCGATGCGGAATGACGTCTAGAAAAATATGGATAAAAATAAGAGAAGCTATGCAAATATTTATTTTTATAATCACAGCCAGTATCTAAGAAAATTTATTCATGTTATTTGATTCTCATTTTTAAATCTAACAGGAAACCTAATAAAGCGCCAGTTCCACAGTCGGCACGGGAGGATTAGATTTCAGTATTCAGCAGGTCATTGACTCCGCTTGCTCGCAATGTTTTTCAATGAATTATTAATTTTGCGAGTCGGCATTGAAGTTGCTAGGTAACAATATCCAATACAATATTTTGATAAAGTGCTTGTGTGTGGATATTAACGAAATAATATATTAATATGTAATGTTTATGTATGATAATTATGAAAAAATATCCAGGAAAATGTTTTTTTTTATTACTAAGTTAGCAAACAAGGATAGGGCCCCAACCTGATTGTAAGCGTTCACAACAGCCTATTGACGCTGGCAACACCAGAGGTATTACTCGCGCGTTGCCCATTTCTTTTGTGGGTTATTGTTTACGATACGGATACGGATTGGATACGATTAAAAAGTCACCGTGTCCATAAAAAAATTATACAATATTGCCCGCTTTAAATAGTTAAAGCGGGCAATATTGTATAATTTTTGTTGTTAATAAGTTAGATGTGTGGCATCTCAAAAATAATTTTAATAACTTGTAAAACAAACATTGCCAGCTCACCGCAGTGAATTCTTCCTTTTTATCATTTAAAAGGAAGTATTAGATTCAATTCGCTGCATTTTGAAGCAAGGGGTAGTGACCATGACTTTGAGGAAATTAAAACATAATATATATGCTATTTATTTTTGATTTAATTATAATTTTGCTTCTCTTTTACTATATAAGATAAGCTTACCGCTTACCAGCTGGATCCACTTGACTCGGTGCAAAGGCGGGCCACTCGTATTGTTGGCGATCCTGAACTCAATGGTGGTTTGGAACCTCTGAGCATTCGGAGGGATATAGGCTCTCTTTGTGTGTTCTATCGCCTATATAATGGGCATGGGGAGTGTTCTAAAGAACTTTTCGACATGGTGCCGTCAACACCGTTCTACCACCGCTCCGCTCGCCGGCGATGTGGAGTTCATACTCATATCCTCGAGCCGCCTCGATCGTCCACTACTGCGGACCATTAGGATGTGGAATGAACTCCCCATTACGGTTTTCCCTCAGCGCTACGATATGGGGTTCTTCAAAAAAGGCGTGAAAAGAGCTCTTCAAGGTCGGCAACACATCGGCAATCCCCCTGGTATTGCAAAATTGTCCATATGCAGCGGTGACCACTTATCATCAGGTGGACCGTCTGCCTGTTTGTCAACCTATTGACATAAAAAAAAGGTAAAAAGCAGACGGCCCGCTTGATGGTAAGCGGTTACCGTAGCCATGGACGCTTGCAACAGACAGGATAGACTCGTTAATATATCAGTAATCAGTAAATATATACCCAATGACTAAGTTCGATTCTTTGTCAAAATTAAGTCCTACTCCTGTATGAATTCATTGCCATAATACTCATTACAAAGGCAAAAGAATATGAAATCCTCTCGTAAGCCTCTTATTTGTTGTTCTAGTGAAATGTATGAGAGGGGGACATAAAAATTTAATGAAAACACTTAAGTACCCGTCTTCTAATCTCCCTTTGTAATGTTGCATGGAATGTTTCTGTTGAAATTGTTTATGAAATATCATTTGTATACAGGTTTATAAAACCGATAAACGGCCCGCCTGATGGTAAGCAGTAACCGGACGCTTGCAAGACACGAGGCACCACTCACGCGTTACCGACCTGTCCCCCCTCTCCAATGAGCTCTGGCGACCTTACTCACGCGCAGGAACACAACATAAAATTACTTGGCCACGGTATTCTGTACGGTGGAGGTACTTCCCCAGTCGAGGTGCTCTTTGACCGAATTACAGTTATGCTCTACCTCTCTTGATGACTCTACATCTCTACATGATGATTTTGAGGCATGGGTATCAGCCCATCTCTAAATATCAATATTATTAATGTGCCGATCCTACAGCGAGCAGTCTAGAGTTCTGCGGTCAGAGTTCTTGCAAAATGAGAGTTTGTACCTATATAGAACACCAGCGATAGATAAGTACCTTTTTACAAATAAACTTGAACGAATGTTAAAGGTTTATATATAAAAAGTTCGGACCTTTCTTCCGCGGACGCTCTGACTATGGAATGAGCTCCCCGCCGTGGTTTTCCCAATGGAGTACAGCATGGGGTTCTTCATAAAGGGCGTTTAGAGATTTCTTGAGGGTCGGCAACGCGCTAGTGATACCCTTGGTGTTGCAAGCGTCCATAGGCTACGGTAACTGCTTACCATCAGGCGGGCCGTATGCTTGTTTGCCAACTTAGTGGTATAAAAACATAATCATTCGTGCGTGTTAAATTCAATAAACAAAGTCACCATACGCGTCTGTCATCATCAAAGCTAGCTAGGTAATCAAAGGCAAAAACTATACTATTTAAAATTTTCATATCGAGCCATCTCGTTTTTACACCTGGAGCAAGACTACACTCACACTGGGTCTGCTTCTTATATGCCTGTGTTCAATTTATAGTTTGTAAGTCAGAGTCCGAGGGGCCCCTGAGCTTGGGGGCCCGGGGCACTGCCCCGTCTAGCCCCCAGGTAGCTACGCCACTGGTCAACATCATCAGCATTTATTCGCTCAAAGAGCAGCTCGACTGGGGAAGTACCTCCACCTTTCAGAATACTTCAGCCAAATAACTTAGTTGTGGTCCTGCGCGTGAGTCAGGTCGCCAGAGCTCATTGAGGAGGGGGGAAAGGTCGAATGAAAATCTTCATAAATCATAATTACAAGTTATTGTATACGCGAAGCTCGTCGTAAGAGCGACCCCTACTTATTAAACTTACCTACAACGTAAGCTTTATTATTGTTAGGTTTTAATATTTATAGCGATAGGGGGCGCTACAAAAAGTGTATTCATTTTTTTTCCGAATGGGGAATGTTGTACTATAGGGAAAAGTCCAAACATCGTTTGGAAGTTATGTCTATTATTGTCAACATCCCCCTTCAAAAGTGCAAAGTGTGAGTCGAGGTTTGTATGACAAGGGTTCCGTTCGTGCATTTTCAAATA
Organism: Achlya flavicornis; assembly: GCA_947623365.1. Lineage (NCBI taxonomy): Eukaryota > Metazoa > Arthropoda > Insecta > Lepidoptera > Drepanidae > Achlya > Achlya flavicornis. Next base: position 13,028,021 of record OX392478.1, read on the forward strand.
TTCTACTAAAGAATGTTAAGTCAAATATTGTAAATGTGGCTTCGTACTAGAATTATTAATTAAGTAATATAAACTATATGATTACTAATTGAATTACCGTTAGCATGTGAGGTATTTATTATTATTTTAATTTTGTCACATTTGGGTTAAACATAAATATTTTTTTAAGAAAATATTTCTTTCTTTTTTTATATCAGAATTAGACTACTGTTTGAATAGAGATACGGTTCACGTCTGTGAAATATGATACGTTTCCATGCTTCGGAAGGCGCGTAAAGCCGTTGGTCTCGGCTTTAAGTCTATCGCTTAGTTGTGATAGTCGTTAAGCTAGTTGGAGGCACTTGGAGGCCTCCGAGGTGGCTTGAAAATTCCAACAATAGGTTGACCACTAGCCTACCTCCACCAATCCGCAGTGGGCATGCGTGGTGGAGTATCAAATCAAATTCTTTATTTGTCAGTCACAGGTCAAATAATAGTTTTATAAAATAAAATAGATTGTTTCACTGAGACTTGCCTAATATGCGTACAAAATAAAATCACACAAAATTAAAATAAATTAAATGAGAAAAATAAACTAATGGCAAATTAATGACAATTATTTTAAAGTCCAAAAATTACATATAAATGATTTAAACTATAAATGGAAACATGTTAATTAAATAATAAAAAATCAGAAAAATAAAAACAATTACAATTTTTTTTAGAGATCTAGCAAGAAAATCACGGCTCACGCATGACTGACCATCCGAGTAAAACCATAGTAAAATAAAAAGACAGACAGAGAATAGGTACACAATAAGTCACAGTATAATGGTATCATTTTGTATTAATAAAAAAATAATAATTAAGAACTCATTTACATCGTAATAAGACTTGCCAACGAGAAAACCAGAAGGCGCTTTTTAAAAAGAAAAACTGCTTACTTCTATTTCACCCTCATTTCTGAAAGGAGGCCTATGCTCAGCAGTGGGACGCTTCATGATCGATCGTAATATAAAATGATTTAAGATTCCTGATTATTTGAATACATTCGAACACTTCTGAATCCGCTCAAAATATCCACAAACGATTTCTCTAATTATATCACAGGACCCTAAAAATATAATAACAAACAAGCACTCGCATTGAAAGCTCTGGCAGTCAATAGATAAGGCATCCAACTTTACTGAATGGTCATACATGTCGTTTCTTATACGAACAGCAAAGGAGTGGAACTCTCTTCCGGGATCTGTGTTTCCGGACACCTACAACCTAGATGTATTCAAGGCCAGAGTGAATAGGCTTTTTCTGGGTAAGCGTGCTACATCCTCGGCCTCGTCTTAACTCCTCATGGGGTCAGTCGAAGGTCAAACGCAAGCCCATTTAACATAAAAAAAAAAAAAAAAAAAAAAAAAAAAAAAACTAGAAGTTATACTTCATACATAATACACGTGCACATGTTCAAGTCGGAATGTAAAGTATGCAAACGTATGTTGTATGTGGACTCAGGTAAGGTAAGCTGGGATTCTGTTACACTGTTTAAAAATGCAGACAGTTATTTTGTCTAGTGCAATATTACATACTTATTTCACTTTCTTAATTTTTCTTAAAATTCTCCACTACATTGCTTTGAAAATTGTATTTTTTTAACCGACGTCAAAAAAAAGGAGGAGGTACGTTTTTTTTCTTTTTAATGTTTGTTACCTCATAACTCCGTCATTTATTAACCGATTTGGAAAATTCTTTTTTTGTCTGGAAGGGTACACTTCCCGTTTGGTCCCATTGTCATCAGATCAGGATTTTATTAATTCTTAGTGTACTTTGAAATCGGTTTTTTTCTTTTTGTAAAACAGTCCAATTTTTATTTTTATTTTTTTTATTTTATTATGTTTGTTACCTCATAACTCCGTCATTTATTAACCGATTTGGAAAATTCTTTTTTTGTCTGGAAGGGTACACTTCCCGTTTGGTCCCATTGTCATCAGATCAGGATTTGATTACTTCTTAGTGTACTTTGAAGTCGGTTTAAGTTTTTTGTAAAACAGTCCAATTATTGAACGGTGATAAAGAATTTTGTACCCACTCGGATTGCTACCAAGTAGGTGAAAATCGCCAAGCCATGACATCAATTTTGCTGCCTGGTTTTGTGGCTAGGGTAGATAATGTATAGGACTGAATAGTCGTGGTATTATATTTTCCGCGACGCTTAGATTGTTTTTTTTAATGTTGTTTTTGTTTTGCTGCTGTATTTTTTTATGTTCTGTGGGTTGTGGTGAAAATAAAATATTTTTCTTTCTTTCTTATTTCTTTCTAAATAAATATGCTTATGAAGACACAGTGAGATTGAGACAAAACTAGAAATTATTAAAATTACTTTATTAAAACATTTTTGAGGTGATATTTATTACGTAATATGATTTGTTTTTTTTTTAATATGGTCTTATTTCTTTCTAAATAAATATGCTTATGAAGACACAGTGAGATTGAGACAAAACTAGAAATTATTAAAATTACTTTATTAAAACATTTTTGAGGTGATATTTATTACGTAATATGATTTGTTTTTTTTTTAATATGGTTCTATATCTAGTCTTTTGTGTATAAGGTGCTACTTGTGGGGGCTGGTCTGCTTTGTATACTATAATATTAAATCAGTCTACTTTGTAATTTTGCTGCCGCGCCGGGGCACGCAATTATTGTCAGTGCGATTAGAATGTAAATATTATGTAATTAATTTAGGCTTGTTTTGAAAAGAGTAATGGCTGAGTTTATTGCCGACTCTTTTCAGCAAACCAACCTTCCGAACCGGTATTAGCGTATTAGAGTCAGGCTTTTCATAAGTGCCTGCGAAGGTCTATTAAAATAAATGATTATGAATTTAATTCAGATTTTATCTGGGTTAATATTCGGCAAACTATCAAAGTTCGGTTCGGTGTGATAGTGAACCTCTTCAGGCGGGGTCAGCCGCGATCGTTATTTATATTTTGCGAGCCCTACTGCTGGCTACGGGCGGTACTTTATACCCTACCCGCAGAGTTAATATTCAGGTAGTTTTTGTATGAAAATGTTGCCAGTAAATTGTGAGGTTTAAGCAAGTTACTCTAACAAATCAATTTGTTATTATGTACAGGAGTAAATTATAACAGGTGGAGATTTCGAGATGGCATATTTTCGAAACCAATGTTGGATCAGTCATTCTGTAGGTAGGTACAACTTTTACTATGGGACCAATAGTGAATTCTCAAAAAAATGTTTTAACTTCTCACAGGAAATGTCAGGCTTGCTCTATAATAATGTACCTATGAAGAGTAAAAAAAAATGAATTTTAGTGTTGGTCCCATAGTAAAAGTTGTTCAGCATGACTAACCCAACATAATTCAAAATTCAAAATCAGTTATTAAATTGACCTTCGCAGGCACTTATGAAAAGTCTGACTCTAATACTCTAATACCGGTTCCGAAGGTTGCATAGGTTTCGAAAATATGCCATCTCGAAATCTCCACCCAGTGTATTGTTAAGACTACAAAACAAGGAGTCCCGCGTGATAAACTAAAATACTCATGTTCCATGAATTGTGAAGCATAATCAAGTGCGTGCTGCCATCAGTCTGATATCGACTCTACACAGCACGTGTCAATAGTACAGTATGAGGCACGAATGGTGAGCACAGATAGGCAGTAGTGGCAAGCTCGCGCATGTACACTTTTGGCCAAATCACAGTAGCCAAATGACACGCAAGAATCCAATAGACGACAAGCATCGACTGACGAACCAATCGTGTGCAGGTCGGCGCTCCTCCCTTCTTCATTCCGCCAAACAGACCGAAAAATTAACTACTGCAGGTGTCAATCTATGCTCACCACTCGTGCCCCTTACTATACTAAATGATAAGACAATACAATATTGTCATCTGTTGGTAAATCCTTGCCGCTCACTGACACGATTCAATATTATGGAATCTGTTGAGCAATGCGTCTCTAGGAAAGTTTCTTTTTTCAATGCTCTGTTGTTTAGACGGAGTGTTCTATAGGAAAAGCATTTCGTTTAAAACTAACGTGAAGCTAGCAGCCCCCTTAGACAAGACGGGGCTTGTGACATCACTTGAGAGTAAAAAGTGTGCTCTAATGTGACGTCACGCGGAACTACAACCCATGATATTTTCGTAGTTTTTTGATAATGTAACAGACAGGCTAAATATAATTTTTTACTCATCTAGCGGCTTGCGAGATGAGTCAAAAAATCTATTTGGCTGCTAGCTGCTAGCCCATTCTCGAGCCAGACATCATTGGTCGGTGTACCTTGTTGGTATTAGGTTTATTATACGGAAAACTAACAGCTATTATCAAGAACATGACATTGCTATGTCTTCTAATATTCTGTTTTTTTAATTGTGTAATAGGCCTCTGAAACACAAAGCCTAGAAGGAACTGCAATGTCTTTCAAGTGCAGCTGTCGAAATACCGATAGGTGTTTGGCGACAGATTTTCAACTTGAGGGTGGTAGCCAGCCAGTTGGGTACTACAAAGTACCAACCAACGTGCTATGGTTTCCTCACGATGTTTTCCATTACCGAAAGCTCAAGCTCATTGAAGGATTCGAACCAGGAACCTGCGTCTAGGCATCCGAAATAACTACTACTGAGCTATCATTTCCTTAAAAAAATATAATATTCTGATTTTATATAAATCCTAAAGCTTACCGTTTACAATTTTCTTGAGGCCATCAGTAATAAAGTTCTGATTAAATTATTAACAAAAATATGACAGAAAAGGTGTATAATAAAAAATACAAGAAACAAAAACTAAATTACATTTACATAAAGATCACCAGTGTCGCCACCTCTCGACTATAATTAAAACACTTTGCGTCAACCTGTCATTCGGAATGTCAAATTGCGCAAAACTTTTGCAATTGTTCAGTTTCGGAGGTCGCTAAATGTCTATCTCTTTGTTGGCAGATTACTTTCGTTTTAGTTTTTCGACTTTTGTTTTGCTTTGCTCTGTTAATTTTCAGGCGTTTTCATTTGTTACTTTGTCGGTCGAGTTTAGAAAGCTTTTTGACATGTTGAGTTGCGTTAGTATTACATAACTTCAAAATTAATGTACTCACATGTGTTTAAAAGCATTTATGTAGACCAAAACCTAAGCAAAATTTTAATACCAATTAATGTATTAATACTTTGGCTGTTTGGCGATCCGCGCGGGTGAGGAAAGCAATAGAAATCATTTTTTTTAACCGCAAGTTAAGGGTTTCAATTAACTATATTCTAGCTAGAAGCAATAATAATAACATTATGAGTCTTTGTCAAGAATGCAATAACATAAAACAAACTACATACTTATAATGTAATAATATTGTGAAGTAAATCTATACAAAATTCCGAGTTACTTTTCTTATTATGTCATATTTGCAGATGGTAATTTCAGTAGCTTTGACATTCGTAAGTGCCCGGAAAAATATTATAATTAAACTAAAAAAAAACTTCGAATTTCGTTATTGATAAATATTACTTTGTAACTAACACATGAAAAATATCACGTTTCTAGTAATTATGACACAGTAATCTCCATTTAAGTATCTCTATGTAAATCTATCTACAAGTTCACTTAAAGTTTATCATGTAAGTACATTATTATATACAAGATTTAATTATGAGCTTCTGATATAATTTATTAACTAATGTATATAAATATAATTAACTGATTCATCTACGCCAAAGCGAAATAAAGGAGGTTTTAGAACCCATTAAACATGTTTTAACTTTATTGCAATTTTAAATGCCAGGCTATAAAGCCTCCAGCTGTATATCAGCCTTCCTTTCCTAAGAAAATTTCAAGAATGTATTATTAAATGGAAATTTATAGCCCCATAATGACAAGCAAAGTAGTGGGACAAGTTAATAGCTTACGTATAATATAATTCTGCACCCAGAGGGCCTTGGGTTGGAATTTTTAATAATATCTAGTACCCACTTGCGAGGACAATATGACAATGGGACGCCATGTTAGGAATCCCTATTGTTGACGTTTGCAGACTACAAATACAAAATACATTTATCTATTCCCTCTTTCGACCTTATTGCTATAATTTAAAGATCAAAGTCGATTAGCAGTTCAATTTTCGCTTTTATTTCATTTGTTGTGTATGAAAATTCCAAGTTGCGTTTTGAAATCTTGTGGTTAATGTTATGTTTAAATAGTAAGTGCTTGTGATATTTTCCATAAATAATTTAATAATCATACAGTCATCATACTGTGATAGAAAAATATATGTAAATCTGTTCAAACATAAAAACTCACTTCAAATAGTGCTACCATGGTGCGATAGCGGTAAATTTTAAGCTTACTTAGCTTTTGTTTGACCAAAATATCGCCATAGTTTTTTTTTTATACTACTAAGGTGGCAAACAAGCATACGGCCCGCCTGATGGTAAGCAGTTACCATAGCCTATGGACGCTAGCAACACCAGGGGTATCACTCGCGCGTTGCCGACCCAAAACTAATAAATGTGGTGTAGCCAAATGTGGTTAGCACACGTAGCCTAGGAAAATAGCAGCACAGTAAAAAATAGGTAACTATATCATGCACCTAACTTAATATTCAGAAATTTGTAGAACGTTGGGGGCAGTTGAAAGTTTCTACATAAAAAACATTTGTTTTTTTCTCAAGTTTCTTAATTCTAAGAAAAAAGGGTCAGAACACAATTTTCCGCAAGTCCCGTTATGAATCGTCAATGAATACCGAGAAACGATAATAAACAGGAAGTTTCCTTTGAATATAAAAAGAATAATATTGAAAAGCGTTCCGTCCCTAGTGTTTAATTCAGTTAAGCGCGCTCGCTAACTTTAAACTCAATACAGAAGTTTATTCGACGCTGTGGTCATAAGCTTCTGACATACAGACATTCAGATGATAAAGCAAATTTAATTGTGATAATTTAATTTTAATTTAATATTTTAATTTTTATTATTTATAGGCATGCGTTTGATCGCAATCTCACAATGGTAAGTAAGCACACAAAGCCTAGAAGGAAACTTATTTTTGTTTATACCACTAAGATGGCAAACAAGCATACAGCCCGGCTGGTGGTAAGCGGTTACCGTAGCCTATGGACGCTTTCAACACCAGGGGTATCACGCGCGCGTTGCCGTCCCTGCAGAAATCTTTTACACCCTTTTTCACACCCTTTTTGAAAAACCCGTGAGCCCGCACCGTATGGTTTCAATGTGTGAGGATGGACTCCCCATCGATGGCGAGAGTTGCGATGGTGGAAGGTAGCCGTGGACCAGCTTAAACAATTCTACCGTCCGTTGTACAAGCGGTAGATCACAAATGAGGCAAAGTCTCTCCTCAGACTGAGGGGCTCTAAACCGCTTGTAAGCTCCTGACTAATGCAACATGCTTGCCGGTAAAACAGTTCGTATGTTACTCGTTCAAAACTGAGAGACAGAGGTTGCAATCGAATTGAGAAGCGTCTCTTGAATTCGTCCATGCATTGCTCGTTATGCAATCGACTAAGTAGGTACTTCGTGCATTAATTCCGCTATGAACTATAGCTTGTCTGCCTTATTATAATAGCAATTGAATTACGGTGAAGATAATTCATTCATTTGAATTTTTTTTAACCGACTTCAAAAAAAGGAGGAGGTTCTCATTTCGGTTGTATGTTTTTTTTATGTTTGTTACCTCATAAGTCTATCATTTATTAACCGATTTGGAAAAAATAATGTTTGGAAGGGTACACTTCCCGTTTGGTCCCATTGTCATCGTCAAGATTTGATTACTTTTCAGTGTACTTTGATGACGGTTTAAGTTTTTTGTAAAACAGCTTTCAATTATGTGTTCAATCACCTTGATTTCGGATGTAGACGTAGTAAAATTAGCGTTGAAATTATAAATATAATTATATGTGTTATAATATGTCAGTTAAAAGCATAGATCTCGAGAGATGGGTCGTGACGCTTGGATTTAGCTTCGACCTGATATCCGACGAAACTCCCCACGTCATATCACAACTACGTTGCCAATAGTTAGTCAATTTTTACTCACACAGCGTACACGCATTCTTCAATATGTTCTTTGTTTACTGCCCCGCTCTCGCTTATCTTTTAAATCTAAGTCTTTTCATTATGCTCTTAGGAAAATTGCAACACGTAAATTATATATATTAGCAGTAATATTAGATAGGAGTAAAATAGGAACTGACAAGATTTGATTAGAACAATAAATACAAATACTTAAAACACAAATTTTATTGACAATCTTTCTTACGCCTAAAATATACGAATCAGTAAAACAGAAGCCCGCAGACAAAGTCAATGCGAATGCCAACTACACAAACGAATGAACTAAGATTAACTCTGAAGCTAATTAATGTCTTAAAGATGCTGATGGATCTTGTGGCACCAAAAACTCATTTCGCCGCCTACTTTACATTTCTAATACCTACTGTGAATGAGCAATCTGGGCTTTAATTAATGAGTTGGATAATTAAAACGGATTTGTGAAGGCGCGAATAGAGGACCCTTTATTTATTTGGAAATTAAGGACAAAGGGACTTTTGGTGTCATTTTTATGTCTAAAGGAAGATGCGTAAATAATAGTTGGTCGGTTGAAATTCGATAAGTAGATGGTAGTTTATTTGCATATAAACAAATCTAGATTTAGGTTTTTAATTATAGTTTTAAAGTGTATAATAGTAATTTCATGTTTAAGCTCGCATTAGGATAAAATTAGTTGGATTAAAACTAGCAGTACAATTTCCATTAAACAAAATATTTAATTTTGTATAGTCTTTTTGTTGTAGATAGGTCAGCCAGAAAAAAGTAATTTTATGTAAGGTAATTTTTTTCCATATCCACTTTTAACTTTAATATTAATAATATTCCCAAAGCTAACAAAAATACTTGTGCATTTTTTCATTAAACTAAGTAACGTAAATATTTCTTAGATATTTTAGTATAATATTACTCTGAGATTAAAACTAAGTATGCAGTAGTAATGTGACACAAAAGAAGGATATCGTGACCCATTTCCGTGACAGGACAATGCTTTCCACTAAAATAGATTACTCTCGCAGTACAAGGCTAAGACATTTTTTTCAAGCACCGTAGTACAAATATATCACTATAGTTTTTCATTTTCAAAGATATTCTTTAACTTCTAATTCATTATTCGTTCTGGCTCCTAAAATACAGGATTCTCCTAGTTTAGGAGCCAGCGCTTATAAGTGTTTATGTACATGTATTTTGATGAATAAAGATTTATTATTTATTTATTTATTATGGTAGATTGTGGTTCAATGCTGAACATGTGTCGTATTCAATTTGACATTATATGGTAGATACATTATTTAAATAGTTATGTAGAGTATAGATATGGTTTAATGAAATTGATTCACTCGTTTCTGGTAAAAGTGCTAATCTAGTTTTAAGAGAGGTAGAGCATAGCGTTTATTCGCTCAAAGAGCAGCTCGACTGGGGAAGTACCTCCACCTTACAGAATACCGCAGCCAAATAACTTTATGTTGTGTAAAGTTGTGTTCCTGCGCGTGAGTAAGTGAGTGAGTAAGTCGCCAGAGCTCAAAGGGGAGGGGGGAAAGGTCGTTAACGCGTGAGCGATGCTTCGTGTGTTGCAAGCGTCCATATGGCTACGGTAACCGCTTACCATCAGGTGGGCCGTATGCTTGATTACCGACTAAGTTGTAGAAAAAAAAAAACTAAATAATCTATGTATGTGCTTCTTATTCATAGCTGATCAGTCAGTTCAGCGTGATTGAGTAAAAAACATACACAAACACTATCGCATTTTCAATAGGTACTACAGTCCGGCCGTCGCTCGGGAGAATGCATTTCAGACATCTGTTAATATTCCCTAGATTAGATTCTCACTCTAAAAACAAAACAGCAACGGCAACATACACAATATATAAAAAAAAACCCATTGAAACAGAACTATCGGAATTCAGCAAAGACCCCAAGCGAAATGCACCGTTTGTCTACCCTTTCCAAACATCTAAAACCTTTTCCTAGTTTACACGATTTATTCACTTTTTTTCCGTTATTCGACGAGCTTTGGCGAATTGAAAAAAACGGACAAGACTGTCCGGTATTATACCGGACGCCGGACGGGCTGTGTACGATGTTAATCGGATATAGTTAGGGTAGTCGCAAACTGAACCGTGGGGAAGATTCGTTATCTGAATTGACTTAGAGTAGATTTAGCTTATTTCGGCGGGTGAAGTGTTTTCGTTTCAGTTGAACGATATTCATTCGAAACGAGTTGGTTTCCACTTAAATTGTATGTTCTATAAATATATTGATAAGAAGGGGACATCTAAATATGAAAAAAAATACACCTGGCTGGAAATCTGGTATCTAAGATACCTACAGAATTTTTAATTCTAGTTAAGATACCAGTACGTGGATTACGTAACTTTATTGCAATGAAATTCAGATTGAAATAACCTTTGAATCGGTAGAAATATTACAATATCGGAAATGGTTCCATTTCTAATGAACCACTGTTTGTATTTGCAGTTATAGAACGTAAAAAAGTTATCAGAAAACCGCTATATTTAACAGATTTCAATTCGAAAATTATTGAAATTTAGTTACGTAATCGCCCCGCTGGGTACCGTTTATATTTTGTACACTTCTTCTATTTCAATACAGACATTATTCAACTATAGTCTAATTTTTTATTCCGAGGACTAAATTTACCTAAGTGTTGCCACCTTATCGTAAATTAAAAATAGTATTGTATCATGCATGAGTGATCCTGATCGAGCAATCATTTAATAATTATATCAGACTACATTATATATCAATTAAAATACACTAACTGACTTTAGGATATATTTCTATTTCATACTTGATATCGGTCATCTTTAAGAAGGTAGGTATATTAATAGACTAAATAACCCTCCTTCCGGGTCAGTTGGGTAAAAAAGAAAGAAGAAAAGAAAATGTTATTAAATTAGAAAAAAAAAGAAGATTGTTAAACCATGTTTCTCACCCCGTAAATATTACAAAAGAAGATTTTAGTCAAGTCTAGTAAAACCTATTTTAAAATACCGTCACTTTCTAATGACATATTATTATAACAACAATAGCTGGGGCGCTGGGGCTATCTTTAAATTAGGGTTTTACAAGATTGGACTTAAACCTTCTTTTATAATAAGGGGGAGTTACGAGTGAAACCTCAGGGCGGAAAGCTAGTTATACCTAATTGAATTGCAGCAATTGTGAAATTGCTCGTGGTAAATGCGCAACACGAGCGCCTATAATAACCACTCGGGCGTAATTGTCACGAGGTACATAGATAGCAGCCAAGATAGTGGTTGGATCTAAGTTATAAGTGACCAGTGATTGTCAGCTGAGTGAATTAATTGGTGTGGTTTGAAACCGCAACACTATCTATTGTGCTTCACTGCTAGTGACACATTACAATACAAGTACATTTAGGGTTGCCAGACCTAATAGTCGGACAGACCAGCCAGTTTGGCCGGACATTTGAGTAGAAAGGCCGGACACCCTACATTATTGAGGATTTTGTCTTTTTTTCGTTTTGTTTTTTTTGTCTCAGTATTAATAGGTACGACAGATTAGTATCTACGACATTTTTTTTTAATGTAAAATCAAGCTTTTTTGGATTATTATCATAAATCTTGTTAAATTCTAGTGAAATAATAAATAAAATCGAATGCCAAATCAGTCTTAGGTAGGTACTTTAATCGGTCAAAATTAAAATCTAGATACTTAAACATTTATCCTACGCTCGGCCACACTCGGCGCTCGCTCGTGAAATGTAAAAAGCCTAATAAAAGCCGGACAAACCGGACACCGTTTATTTTGGCCGGACACGCAATGAAAAAGCCTACCTATGTCCGGCTTTATCTGGACGCCTGGCAACGCTAGCTACATTGCTGAATTTATTGCCGGCTCTGTTCAGCAAATGCAACCTTCAGCACCGGTATCATATGATATATTATGTAATTTTCAGATCAATAAGGTCATCTGCCGCTTTAGCCCTTTGGCTAGTTAATGGGACGTGCAGAATGTAATGTAAAAAAAAACAGAATTCAAGGGTAAAAAAATGCAGCATTTTTAATTTTGATGAGTTTATAAAACATTATTTCAAAGGAGTTTGGTAGACTATAAATCAAAACGTAAAAAAAAAGTTATACTGATAAATTAATTTCATAATTGTAAAGAAGATAATTTTACTTGATTAATTAACATTTGCTTTGAATCATATTTTTCTCTTTTTTAGGGTTTTACAAAAGGTGCCAACTTGACGTGCCAGCGCATAAAAGAATTAAATTACTACGTAAAGAACTCTCCTCCCCGCGAATTTATCGTCATCATCAAAAAAATTACGTGACAGAGAGAGGCTTCAGCGCCCGCTGCATATGTGTGATTCAACGCTTAGTCTCTAGGTTCCCATAGCTTCCCCAAATATTTTAAAAGGTATGTAGGATATATCTATAGGAACACGAGAACTAGCTTGCCAGTTGAAATCTTCTCAATTTACCAGGATGTTTCCTCTGTCGTCACTTGTCACTTGTCCCATCCATCAGACATAGGAAGACACAGTATTGTACGCAGCCATACGTCAAGTTTGACGTTTATCCAATATACTACGTGCCTGTAGTGGCTTGATCTAATCGGTTACTGTCTGCTACGGGCTACGCTTATTTATTCGTCTGTGTCGTGAGTGTAATCTGAATTCATTTCTGCAAATATGAAACGTCGTAGAAATGTTAGCATCAATCTCTGGAGTTGTAGTGATATTCGGAAAATGAACCATTTCGCAGATTTATATTTGTATGTTGACTGCCAGTATCTTCATTTTTATTATATCAGTATTTTGTTTTAGCAAACAAAACTGAAACGCCAAGGGACTAGAATTTATTCTCCCTTCTTTGTCATTTTATCCGTCATTGATAGCGACAGTCAGACAGATTTCATCATTTAACACGCTTTTAGAAACTCAGGGTTAATAAGCTTGGTTTTGATAATCAAATGCTTCGACAGGTACTAAATTAAGAGCCTTTTTCTCAGCTTACCGATAGCTTATTTAGTAGATATCTCTACAGACCATCTCATTCGATTTATTTCAAAAGAAAGAGACTGCATTCGCTGATAATTAAGTTATCAGGAACTTATCGATTAAACTGCAAAGGATAAATATTTAGGTCAGTTGCAGTTTTATTTATATGTTTCATCTCGACTTTATTCTTTAAAAGTAAAAGTGGTTTAATACCGTTTTATCTGTCACACGCATGCTCACATTCTCCACTCAATGTCACTAAATTCGGTTTCATAAATCTCTGCGAAACGTCTCGGCCACTCGGCTCGCCAAATATTTGTAAAGCATTACCGCTCGATTTACCAGCATCTTGGGTTTGACAGGGGACTATTTTATGGCATTCTCAAAAGAGAGTACGACTCTAAATCATGGACAGATTTTTGGGGTACCGTGTCGTATTAAGAAGGCTGTTCGCATGCCAGGTCTGTTCTGCAAGACGGTAATGTGGTGTTATGTTAGAAAGTGCATATTTTGTGGTGTTAGGGTATTTTGTGGTTCGAGATATGTATAAACCCTTAGGTTACGGAGAGCACGCGCGTCATAATAGTAGGTACTAGTGACAAATAGAATTCCACAAACTGCTGTTCAAGTGACTAAACATGATCCGCGATATTATGATGGACGAAAATTCTATAGGACTTTGACACATTGATATCGTATACAATTTTGTTTTTTGTTTCTTTATTCATGAATTTCTTAACTCGAGAATCTATTGAACATTTAATAAACGAGATTAGGGTAACTTTAACGACGTACAAAGCAATTTAATTTAGAAACTCCCCTACAACGCTATATACAATTTTATTCCAAAAATGTTCGTTGTAAATTCATTTGAATAATAAATACGGAACCCTCGCTTCAACGCATTTGTTGCAAATATTTGGCGTATTTTTTTCGTGAAAAGCTTCTTTCGGGAATATTTGATCAGAAAGGCTTTTTATAAGACGGTACTAGTAGAATATCTTATTCTAGTGTATAGGGGCTCAATATACAGATTATTTAGGAGACGTTTTCATTTTTTTTTTCGGTTGTTAAAGGTTTTCAGGATTTGGTTATAATTTGCTTATTGAATGTGTCTGCATATTATAGGATTAAATTGTTTAATCATCTGGAAATCAAGGTGGTAATATCCTTAAGAATGTATTTTTTAATGATTCGTCCTATATTTCCCTTATTACACTGAAATACCTGAATATTATAGTAAAAAAAAAACGAATGAATATGTTTTTTTTTTTTTTTTTTTTTTTTTTTTTTTTTATTAATTTGATGTTTATTCAATATATTTTATTCACAACAAATATGTACAAAATACAGTCTATATATAGAAAATTTCCTCAAGCCTGCCGCCTCTCCGATTAACGGCAGGGTTCCCAGAAGGCTGGCAGCGTTTCCTCTTTGGATAGCCAAGCTGACGCGTTGGCGGAAAAAGCTCCCCGCCCGCTGGTCTCCGGAGGTCTCGATCAATTTTGATGACAAGGTGCGAGCAAAACGGCGAGCTTCGGACCCCCACGGTCCCAAGGTCTCTAATTAGGTCCAATCGATGCATATGCTGTAGTATACCTATTTGGTAAAATCAATTGTAACGTTCGTAAGTGCTTTATTAGGGCCTAAACTGAAAGATTCGAACCTTTCGGGGTCAATATGCCAATGAAAAAATAACAATATATAATGTTCGTTCAGGCCTTGCATTAGAATGTTTCAATTGTCGTTTAATTATTATAAGGTCGAATAACCACCGTGCTACCTTTACTTTGGAAGGCAGCCTGCGGAACTATAATATGAGAACAATCGAGACTCGATACTATACCGTGCATATTACATTATACAGGTTTATACTTTAACTGGGCGAGATTGGCCAAATTTTAAAGTATAGGGAATAGCGAAATGGAGTTAGTTTGAACGTAAAGTTGGAACGTACAGTTGAATTTACCACCGCCGCCGCGCCGGTTCGGAGAAAAGACTCCCGCATGAAACTCAGCAAGGCTTTTTAGGGTTCCGTAGCCAAATGGCAAAAAACGGAACCCTTATAGATTCGTCATGTCTGTCTGTCTGTCTGTCCGTCCGTATGTCACAGCCACTTTTTTCCGAAAGTATAAGAACTACAATGTTGAAACTTGGTGAGTAGATGTATTCTGTGAATCGCATTAAGATTTACACACAAAAATAGAAAAAAAAACGATAAATTTTGGGGGTACATAGAACTGACACATTTTTTTTTTTTTAATCCATAATTGTGGGGTGTCTATGGATAGGTCTTCAAAAATGATATTGAGGTTTCTAATATCATTTTTTTCTAAACCACCGAAAATTAGTTTGAATTAGATCTAGTAAGTAATTTTTTTTTATTCGTCATAAATTGAAATTCATATCAAATACTCAGGTATATACTACCATTTACTTATATACCTACAGGTTTGTACGGAACCCTCAGTGCGCGAGTCTGACTCGCACTTGGCCGGTTTTTTTTGTGGAAGATCTTTTCATTTTACAGCTTTTGTTCCAAATATACCATATGTAAGTAAAACCTAATGACTAGACCCTAAGTTAATCTAAGTTCACTCTAGTATAAAGTTTTTAGTAAGTACTAAAAGACAGACTAATCTTTCGGTCATTCAACTGAACACACACAAAGATAGAAAGCAATAACTGTTCATTTACTTGCATGTATGGAAGATGAATGAATGTATGTAGTATGTATGTCCGTATTCATGTAAGTAATCAGCGGTATAGTTGCAGCGTTCTCCGACGCGACGTTACATTGTCCAAGCTTTGGGCATAGAGTAGGATAGGTACAGATCAATCATTACGATTAATGATTAAATTATTTATTAAAAATAATACTTTTAGCTGCTGGCAGGATCGGAGAGATATTTGTCTTTTTTCGCAAAGCTGTATCGAACAATATTATTTTATTTGCTAGAACGTTTTATGGACAAAAATAAGAAAGATGTTATCCAATCCTACATATTTCGTTATAGATTTTAGAAAAGGGACCCGGGGCTCTAACGCGTAACTTTGGTGGTAATCGTAACGAACACCATTAATGAATTTCATCCAATCAGGGTCCACGAATGGTCATCGTCGAGTCATACCGCGTGCGCGTCATTGGATAAAATAATTAATGGTGTTCGTTACGATTACCACCAAAGTTACGCGGTAGAGCCCCGGGTCCCTTTTCAAAAATCTATAACGAAATATGTAGGGTCCCGTTTGTTCCACTTGGAAAACATTGATACTATGTGGTTAGATTTTTCATACTTTGGTCTGTTTTTGTTTTCTGAGGTTATTTATTTTATTTTATCAATGCGTTTTTGATCAGTAATCATTTCTTTAAGAGTTTTGACGAGGCTACAGATGTAGCATGCGTGCTGTTATTTCAGGATTTGAAACGAAACAGCTACAGTTTTTTCATGATACTTGTAGACTTTTAAAAATTCTCACTACATGGAGATGTCATTAAGTCTGTTTGATCAAGTAATATAGTTTTTTTTTTATGATAAGATGAATGGAAGAAGATTAGGAGTAACAACTTTTGTTTTGGTCAATCAGAGAACCAATACTTAATCTTACCCTATGGCGCAAATCTCACTGCGAGGTGTCTAGAGTTCTGTGGTCAGATTTATAAAATCTCCTTGACCACCGCGGTCGCTGTATGATCGGTCCTATTAACACAGCTATTAATACCAATGAATATTTATCGCATTCTCTATAGTTATGTGCCCTGTGCACTACGATCGATGTCGGGTGGGACACAGTACGTCAATGTTTCATGGACAATTTACGTTCGTCCATTTTGACCCCCCTAGTGTTACGATATTGTCGCAAGTTTGAACCTATTTACCCTCGCATGTTGTTTTCTGTTTATGTTTCTTTACGTGTTTTTGAGATATTGTCCTTATATTGTAAGTTCTTAGTTAAAAATTACTTTCTTTTTTTCAACGAAGTCGGTGAACAGGCTTACGGCCCGCCTGATGGTAAGCGGTTCCCGTAGCCATATGGGCGCTTGCAACCCCGGGCATCACTCACGCATTACCGACCCTTCTTGGGGAGGGTCCTCAATGAGATCTGGCGACCTTACTTACGCGCTGAAAAATTACATAAGGCTGCAGTAGGAGCTGGAGGTGGTGGAGGTAGTTACCTAGGATCCCCAGTCGACCTGTACCCTGGACCTGTGACCTTCCAGACCCTTAGTCGTATAAAAAAAACTGTGACATCACGACTATTTTTTTCAATAAAAGGGGAACAAAAACTCATGTTTCACTGGGATATTATATACAGAACTTCATCCAAATCAGTTCAGGCATCACAGCTTGGTTGACTTACAAACGTCCATAAAAACTTCGCATTTCATCTAACCATATTTTAGCTAACATCTATATTACCTACCTATTTTGATATTCACGAATAATATTGTTTAAGACATCAACTTAGATCTAGCTTTAAAATTTAAAGCCCACTTCTCTTAGGCTAAGCTTCTTAAGTATATCTAGCCCATAACTAATCTTCACAAAGAGCAACCATAATACACAAAATTTTGTTGTAGACGCAAAATCTTTAGTGGTCAGCTAAGTAAGCAAAGTTAAATTTAAGTTAAGTTACTAACATGGCTGAAGATAATCCAAGTGGTTTAAGAACACTATGAACTATTGTGGTTCAAGTTACCCGCTGCTTAAGTGTTCTGTTTATCACTTTACTTGATTATTATAAGTTATCAGTAGGTACGTAAGTTACCGATTATCTGCTGGGAACTTTAGTTTAAGTTGGGTTTAATTTGAAAAGGAAGAAAGTTTCAGTTTAGAGTCTTACAAGCCTTATTTTCAACTAACACGATCTATTATTAAACTTGATGAGGGGCCCACCACAAGCTCTTAAAAAAATACATAAGCAATATTATATAACCTTATTTGTCTTCTGTCTTGTTTTGACGCCGGATGACAAAGAAGGACAAAAGACAAATAAGGTTATAATAATTATTGTTTTAAGAGCTTGTGGTAGGCCCACTGGCCTTACATTCTCTTACAATTGGCAAAAGGGACATACAACCCAGCGGGGTTGGAACCACGCCAGACCTCGCTTGTTCAACACTTTACTACTAATTGCATTCGAGCTGTTTGTCTGTTCATTTAGATGTGAGTTTATTTTTCGTAATTACTACTCTATACTATACTACTATATTTAACTGATACATAATTATAAAACAAGTCAATATATAATGATACTGGCTTTAGTACCCCGTTTCCGAAGGATCTAATAGGTACTTCTGTGGAATATAATGTATTGTATGTTTTAAACCAAGGTATAATCTACACTAATATAATAAAGTAGAAGATTCGTTTTATTGTTTGAACGCGCTAATCTCTGGAATTGTGGTTTGATTTGAAATATTCCTTTTTCATTTGATAGCTCAATAGGAATGTGTTCAAGGTAAAAAAATATAATTCTAATTAGACATTATTAAGGCCTCAAACGCACAGGCAGGCGGCTTGTTTAGCGTCTAGAGGCTAGCGAGTCACCTAGCTAGAAGCTTAGTAAAACGAACGTTCTAAAATGTTCGCGACGGGCCGCACTTTGCGCTTGGCGCCTAGCTAGTCGCTAAGCGTGTCACAGTTCGGCCGGTCGCGAACATTTTATGGTGCGTCCATGCTACGCCAATCTAGCACGAGCTGAGCCACGAACGAACCTACAACGAGCACGATGCGAATCCCTTTGTACGTGAAAAAACTGACAACAGCACTCGTTCGAGGCTCGCAAGCCCGTACACGCTACGGGAATCGTGCTCGTTCGTGGCTCGGCTCGTGCTCAGTTCGCCAGCATGGATGCCCCATTAGAACGTTCGTTTTACCTCAGAGTATATAAATACAAGTTTTACTAAGCTACTCGCTAGCCTCTAAGCGCTAAGCAAACCGCCTGCCTGTGCGTTTGAGGCCTTACATCATCAAAAAATAACCCAGGAGGTTTTATTTACTCATATTTGCTAGCTAGATTGTTCTATCTATGCTGCTTAAACATTTAAGCTATATTAAATCTCGTCTTCGAGTTCTTCCCATCTTTTTACTACTAAGGATACTGGCTCTAAAAATTTACTACAACATAATTTGTTATTTACGACATCGTACTATCTGATTGAATCCTTGCAATATAGAGGAGGGTTTTATCCAAAACAGGAGCACAGTAATGTGTATATTGGATGCAGTATTACAGTTACATAGGAACATTCAAATATTGAGTAGTTTTTTTTGGAGTATCATAATTATTCGTTGCACTTTGCTATGGATTTTTCACGATGTTGCCTAAAGCCACCATCCTTGTATGATTTAAATTCACAACTTTTATCAAAGTAGGTGAAAGAACCTAAGATAACTCAATTACATTGACGTAGAACTCATTCGAGTACTTCATCTTCGTTGAAAATAATAATTAATTAGGTACTTTTACGTTCATTTATTCTATTTTTGTGGTAAACGCATAAATTTTATTTTATAAGAAACTCAAAAGAGTGAATGTGACACATACTGAATCATACGGCCGTGAATAAATGTCTAGTTACAAAGAGGTGTTAACATACTACACCCGACTTGCCTTACCGTTCTTTCTTGCTATACTGTAGACAGCGACCCTCCGATATCGGCACGGCCGGAGGCTAACTAAATTGGCAAGCTAACGGCAGGATTGGACGCCAATCGCCGGTGCAGCCCGGGGCGACACTGTGCCCACTAAAAACTAATATTCAAGCTCCAAAGCACTGCGGTTGGCCAAGTTCTGGGCTTCAGGCTGTGATTTGGATGTGTGTGACAGTTCCTTGTAATGTGGAACTTAATATATATTGTATATTGGTTTAATTCGGTAGTTTTCTGCTATAGACGACTGTTATCAATTTAAACTTGAATGAAAATCTTGAAAATATATGAAAATTCTGCTTTTCACGAAATTTTATAACTATACATACAGAATATCACTAATTCGTAATAAATTATTTCTATATGAATATTATGGCAACCAGTGCAACCATGAATCTTTCGATACAGTCTCTTCGACTGAAACTAAATAACGAAAACACTTACTGAAATTCAACAATTATTTTCTCACTATATTGATTGAAATTATCTTATTCTTTTCAATTTAGTTTAGAATAATGCTTATGTGATTATTTGTTATTTTAAAATGTAATTATTATTTATGCAATACAATTTTAAATACTTTTTCTTTATAGCCTCTAGTGGCACATTATCTTATCTATACATATATACATATTACATATATACATTACATATATATATATCATATATATATATATATATATATTTACATCCGGCAACACTTTTGGCTTCATGCATGTTGTGCATCATTACGGCGTCCCCGTGTTCTGCTTAATTATTTTATCATATCTTTGCGAATGTTGCTTAATTTTTTAATTACCTACTCAGTGACATATCTCACTTTCCTATAATATTATTTTTCACGATATTCTTCTTGCAGTTATGCCCAAGCATTTCTGAACCCCAATCTATGCTGATGAGTTCTAGGCTTCCTGGATATATTCATCATGATTATCCAATGCACCGACTTTTTTAACTCCAATGAGGTCATTGTTCCTAAATGCGACGTTGCCAGCTTTTTATTCAATTTTGCATCTCTTTTTATGGGCTATCATATTATTATTGCTTATAAGTACCTAGGTACAAATTCAAAAGCTTCTGTAACGTTTTTTACAGATAACGTTTTTCTCGAAGAAGGATAGGATTATGGTAGTAGGTAGCGTAGAAAATCCTATAGTTCTTTTCCCCAATCAATAATTAGATTTTCTGAATAAATAATTACTCGATGGATGATTAAATTACAGTGTAACTCAACTGTAACAATTTAGGATTAAAGGGATACGGTGTGACATTATTTATAATTTACTCGCACCGCAGAAAAATCATTTCAGGAATAGCCAAAAACTATAAAGCTTTAATAAAAGCCCATACGGAAGTATATTGTTATTTGGGGTCCAAATAATTTAGTTATCGGACGTCCGTATATTACTATCGAGCGTCCGTATATGCTATCGGTCGTCTGTATATAGCTATCGAACGTCCGTATTTTCTTGTAATCGAATGTTTTCTCAGAAGAAGAGGGAGACCTAGCAAACGCTTAAGAGTACAATTGGTCCCTTATGAAAATAATTTGATAATTTGAGAGGTGACCCAAGTACATGGATGGAAACGGAAGAGTTATGCTTAGCGGGGGGATGGAGTAAGTTAAAGGGAAAAACTTGAAGTACTTGTTAGTGATGCGTAAAAGTAGATAATTATATAATTCGAAATCTTTCATTCCTATTTTGTTATTTGGCTTCTGTACCAAAGAAATTGTATGTACAAGAAAAACATAGCCAGGTATAAGACGAAACGAAAATGAATGTTAGGGATTTGTATGGGAAAAATTAAAACTAGTCTTGAGTTACATACTTATATTTTTAGATATAGATAAATGGATATACTGTTGTAAAAACTGATTTTGAAGCCGATTAAAGTTTATATTGTGATAAAATAGAGTTGAAAATATTCCAATGAAAAAATATTTACCTGTGAAACGTATAATTATGTGGGCTACTTCATACTATTCACATCACATTTGCTCACAGAACAAGTGACAATGTCTATAACATACTCTTTTCTAGTTTTATTTGTATGATCGTAATTATTTTCAGTAACTTACGAAATCATACATAAACACCAGGGTTCTTATAGGTTGATCTTCGAAAATAAAATTTTCTCACGACTAAAATATGTATGCGTCTCTTTCTCCCGCGCAAAGTGTCATAAGGATTGTCATATTTCGTTTCCATGATTTGTATGTTTATTAAGCGTAGCGAAATTATAAGTCTATGTTCTGTACCGCCTATCAGACTCCCATATATGGCTACCGCACATCCGTTTATAGATATCGGACGTCGATTTTTCCACTTCTTAAAACTCAAAGATGGTACGTATAATAAAAAACCGGCCAAGTGCGAGTCAGACTCGCGCACCGAGGGTTCCGTACAAACCTGTAGGTATATAAGTAAATGGTAGTATAGACCTGAGTATTTGATATTAATTTCAATTTATGACCTATTAAAAAAAAACTACTTACTAGATCTCGTTCAAACCAATTTTCAGTGGAAGTTTGCACCGTAATGTATATCATATATTTTTTATAGATTTATCATTCTCTTATTTTAGAAGTTACAGGGGGGGGGACACACATTTTATCACTTTGGAAGTGTCTCTCGCGCAAACTATTCAGTTTAGAAAAAAATGATATTAGAAACCTCAATATCATTTTTGAAGACCTATCCATAGACACCCCACACTTATGGGTTTGATGAAAAAAAAAAAATTTAGTTTCAGTTCTAAGTATGGGGAACCCCCAAAATTTATTGTTTTTTTTCTATTTTTGTGTAAAAATCTTAATGCGGTTCACAGAATACATCTACTTACCAAGTTTCAACATTATAGTTCTTATAGTTTCGGAAATAAATGGCTGTGACATACACGGACAGACAGACAGACAGACAGACAGACAGACAGACAGACAGACAGACAGACAGACAGACAGACAGACAGACATGACGAATCTATAAGGGTTCCGTTTTTTGCCATTTGGCTACGGAACCCTAAAAACAATGTATATACTTTTACTATGGGACCAACACTGAAATCTCTTTTTTTTTTTTTACTTTTTATACATTATGATTAGGGTTCAGAACCGGGAAATCCCGGTCTCGAAAGTACCGGGAATTCCCGGTTCTTTTGTCAGTAAAATGGAACCGGGAAATCAAATTTGATTACCGGTTCTTTCGGTATTTTCGGGAATTTTATTTTTTTCGGTATTTTCTTTCGGTATTTACGCGATTCACACTACTACTTACTTCTACTGTTCAAAAGTTCAAAACGAATATAAATAATTCAGCGCTAAAAGAAATAACGTGCGACTGAATGATGCGCTCGCTATATAATCTACATTCGCTCGCAGTTGCTAGTTGCTAGGATGAAAAGTAGTAGGTACATACGCGACTGCGACACGATCAAAAAGAATAATTTCGATTTTCCAACGTCGGGTGCCAGATATTTTTTCAAAGTCCTCTATTTTTCTATTAGAGCTACTACAAAAGAAATGGTTTTCACTATTCAGTCTTCCGAATTTCACCGCTGGAACCAGCTGATATACAAGACGGCATATTAACACATCGGCTCCGTAACATCGATACCGCTCAACCTACACATGAACAAGAAGAAGTGGGCAAAGCCGTAATCTCGCTGAAGAGTGGAAAGGCACCGGGATTTGATCTAATATCCGCAGAAATGCATAAAGCTGACCTACCCTCCGCTGTAGAGACCCTGACGCCTTTGATTGTAACGATCTGAGAGGCTCAAGAGCTACCAGGGACTGGAGTAAAGAGCTCCTGATAACTGTCTCCAAAAAAGGTGATCTTAGTCTTTGCAAAGATTAAGATCACCTTTTTTGGACACAGTTATCACTGCAGTTATTACTGCAGTAACTCGAGAGGCATCACTTTCCTTTCGATTCTTTCTAAAGTCTTCTGCAAGATTATCTTGGCTAGATCGAATGCCTTAAAACCTCTTCTGCGCAATGAGCAGGCAGGCTTCCGCTCGAACCTCTCGTATATCCGTGCATCCGTGCATGCATTGCTGGTGTGCGAGAAGGCTTCCTCATCTCACCCCTCCTCTTTTTGATCGCTTTGGATGGGATTATGCTTCGCGTGTATGATAACGGGCACCGCGGGATAGAGTGGGTAATCTCCAACGTCTTGGAGGATTTAGACAACGCTGACGACATATGCCTGTTGAGTCATACATGCGCCGATATGCAAGCTAAGCTCGACGATCTGAGCCATGAGGCAGCAAACAGGACTGAAAATCAACATCCGGAAG
Source organism: Achlya flavicornis (assembly GCA_947623365.1). Taxonomy (NCBI): domain Eukaryota; kingdom Metazoa; phylum Arthropoda; class Insecta; order Lepidoptera; family Drepanidae; genus Achlya; species Achlya flavicornis. Next base: position 13,052,008 of record OX392478.1, read on the forward strand.
ACCCAAGAGATGCGATCTGGATTGAAGAATATTGCACCGTTGCTGATAGGCACATAGGTAGTGGAACGCGTCCACAAATTCACTTACCTTGGTAGTGTCGTGTCAGAATCAGGAGGAACTGAAGATGACATCTTTTCTCGGATTGCCAAGACCCAAGCAACTTTCGCGCAGCTGTGCCCCGTATGTCAGTCTCTGAAGCTGACCCGAAGAGTTAAGCTCAAGATATCTGGGTCCAACGTGAAGTCTGTACGGATGCGAAATGCGGAACGTAACCAAGGCCATCTCGCACCAGCTCCAGGTTTTTGTCAACCGATGCCTTCGCCAAATTCTGGCCTGAGAAAATCTCGAACATAGATCTCCGAGAACGCTGCCACGAAACCCCGATTGACCAACAGATCATGCGTCGCAAATGGAACGGGATTGGCCACACTCTCCAACGGGATCCCGACATATACCCAAGCAGGCAATGGACTAGAATCCCCAGGGGAAGCGAAAGCGTGGCCGTCCCAAACAAACCTAGTGACACAATGTGCTTGGCGAAGCGAAGAAAATCGGGAAGTCTTGGAGTGAGATCAAGCCCGATGCTCAAGACTGCCCCATCTAGGGGATGAAGGATCATAATTCATAAGTCACCATTACATTCAATTTTTTTTACTACCATCAACTACGTATCAAGATCTACATATAAGAATCAAAAAGAATAAATTCGATTTTCCGAAGTCTTGTCTTACTTAGTTATGACAATAGGAAATAGAAGAAAAATGACTATGAGAAGACTTGAGTGATTAAATTCTGTTTAATTCTTGAGTTTTTTTTAATTACTTAAAATTTTATTCTTAAGTTTTTATTTATTACTTAAAAATTACTTGAATATTTAATTGTGGTATACTTTTGAGGCGTATCACTGCTTTATATAGCAAAAACTACCAAGAACCGAAAATACCGAAAGAACCGGGAAATCCCGGTTCCTATAAACCTAAATCCCGAAATTCCCGGTTCTCAAAAAAGAGTCCGGTTCCGGAAACCCTAATTATGATCGATCAAGGTTGCCAATTTGTAAGAAAAGTTAAAAAAATTTTTTTGGGAATTCACTATTGGTCCCGTAGTAAAAGTTGTTCAGCATGACTAATCCAACATAGGTTTCGAAAATATGCCATCTCGAAATCTCCACCCAGTATAGCCATCGGTCGTCTGTCTGTATTTTCTTGTAATCGAATGTTTCCTCAGAAGAAGAGGGAGACCTAGCAAACGCATAAGATTTTACATGGTCGCTTATGAAAATAACTTGATAGAGGTGGTTACTGACCCAGATACATTGATGGAAACGGGAGAGTTATCCTTGGCAGGGGGATGGGGTACGTTAAAGTAAAATATAATAGGTATAGGATAGTGATGCTTAAAAGTAGATTATTTTATCATTAAAAATCTTGCATTCCTATTTTGTTATTCGGCTTCTATACCGTTCATTAGACTCCCATATATAGCTATCGGACGTCCGTATATTGCTATCGGACGTCCGTATATTGCTACCGGACGTCCGTATATTGCTACCGCACATCCGTATATATCGAGTGTCGAATTTTTACACTTATTAAAACTTAAAGATAGTATAAAAAGCAAAGTAAGTAGATGTTTTTTTATTTTTCTGGATATTCAATTAAGAAACTGCGCAAAGTACCTGCTTTTGTTAGAAATAAATTGGTAGAACAGTTGAGCTCTCACCGTTATGTTTTCGTGGACTTTTTCTAGAATCTTGGGGTAATTGAAAATATTGACAGACGTATAAAATAAAAATAAATATCCTGGGTATGGGATAATTTCGGAGATTAAGTACCTTCTTAAAACAAACTCACAAATTTTACCTCATTTTAATATTAGTATAGAATTAGGGACATTATTATATTATAACTACTAACTTCCATCTTGTAGTTTTACTTTTACCCGCATTTCTGTGAAATCTTAAGTTTTCCCGGGATAAAAAGTATACTATATGTGTTATTCCAGGGTATGTAATTCGCTTTATTTTTTAATTTAATTTAATTTTTATAATTTGTTGTTGTAGCGGCAATAGAAATACATATTCCGTGAAAATTGCAACAGTCTACCTATTACGGTTCTGAAATACAGCCCGCTGACAGACAGACGGACGGACGGACAGAGGGAGGCTTAGGTATAGGGTCCCGTTCGGTACCCTTTGGATACGGAATTGTATATTTTATTATGTAGTTCAAACCGAGCACCGCCGCCGCTCTGGACGCCGGATCACAATCAACGCGTACTGTTTAGGAATGTGAATATGGGAATGAAAGACAGGTACCGCGAATACCGCGATGCGATAATTCAACCGAGCATAGCATACGAGAAAGAGAAACTGAGAAAGCTGGCAACGTCGCGAACTCGCGAAAGAGGATGCCAAAAACGCGGCTTCTTCGTCAGGAATCACCAAGGTATACGATTGTGGATATACGCGCTGCAGGAGCGCCACACATCTGCTGCGAAAACTCTCGGAACCTTTTTATATACAATTGCTGCCAGTGCATCGACTTTTTGACTTCTGTCGATTTTTGTTCTATAGCTACCTAGGACCAAAAGGGCGCAAGTGCTAGCGAAATAAAAAGTGGCGTCCGGTATGCGGGCGTCAAATGCTGGTGGAAGCCAATTTAAATGCACTTTTTTCTTCAGCGGACTGCAGTTTGCCTTGGGGATGAATATATATATATATATATATATATATATATATATATATATATATATATATATTATATATATATATTATATATATATATTATATATTATTATATATTTATATATATTATATATTATATATATATAATAAAACTGTAGAAAAGTCGTGTCTGTACATTGAAGATATTTACCAAAAACTGATTGGGGGTGATGTAGAATGACTAACACAATACATAAATACCATTTAAAAAAAAATTGTCTGTCTGTCTGTCTTTCTGTCTGTCTGTTTGTCTGTTTGAACAGGATAATCTTCGAATCCACTGAACGGATTTGCATGGGGTTTCCACAGGGTGATTGAACATTGCTTGGCGCTTCAACTAGGCTTTGTTTCATCAAAATCGGCTCACGGGAAAAAAAGATATCTCAATTAATTTATTTACAGGCCGTCTCAAGGCACAGACACAGAGGGAGAGAACTACTAGATGGCGTTGTCTTTTTCCTGAATCGCACTATGGTTTCGTTCTCACAATTTTATGACAAGATCAATGATTTTAATATAAGTTTTTGGTTGATGAGAGCCATCAGCGCTCTCCCGTTTGAACATTTAGTTTTGTTCACTACAAAAAAAAGCTACAAATAAGTACAGCTGCATCGACGAACTTATGAAAAAGGCTTACCTAAGTAAGAATCGAACCTGCAAAACTTCACGATGTGTTCTCATTTAAAGTTCTTTGCCTACATATGGCATAGCTCTGGGTCGAGTAACTATTCCCACTGTACCACCCTCGCGAGAACTCTCCCGTGATGAAATGCATCCTATTTTTAACCGACTCAAAAAAGAAGGAGGAAACTCTAAGTCGCGTCCAGCGTATGTTCTTTTTTCATGTATGTTCATCGATTTCTCAAAAACGACCATGAACAATTCAGATATGATGAAATTGCTTGACAGACTAAGTGGGAAATAGAAAACAAACAGAACACAAATTAAAAAAAAAAGACCAGCAGTTCACAAAGTGAATATAGCTGATCTAATTTGCTGCCAGTTGGTAGTGTGCCCAAACTTTGCAGGCGGCGGGCGATGCCATTTTGTATGGTGATGCTTATCTTCTAGCTGGAGTATTCGTCAGCCCTTTGGCTATAGGAACCGTCAACCAGACGCCTCGATATGTCGCGAAAAATATAATGAGCTCCAGGACATTAATGTCAGATGGACCTCTTATCATCGTTACGCTTCAAGCCACTCGATACACGAATAGCTGACACGAGAGCTCTGGCAAGAGCCCTATGAACATCGAACAATTAACCCAAAGAAGCGCCATGAAGTTCATTTTGGTTGAAATATATTCCGCCAATTTCCCACCGCCGACAACGCGCTCTGATTGGCTAAGTCAAGCACGCATGCACTCTGATTGGCCCAGTCAAAAACACACGATGCAGTGATTGGTGCTTACAGTTAAAATTCAGTGACAAATCACTGACGAGTTTCGGAATTTGATTGTTCATTATTACTACTCTAAAGGGATCTTTCCTCGATGCCTATGAATGATGTCATTAAAGTCGGAGTGGAGCGGAATCCTGCCTGTGCTTTTTACGCACCATAGTATGTATGTGGTGGCCAGCCTGATCGACAAAAGTACCATACTGGTAGCCATAGGCATATATTGGGCATATAAATAGTTACACTTACGACGAAGACAGGACAAATAAAAAAGTTGCTGTACGTCTGATGGCAAGCAGTTAACGTTGCCTATTGACGCTTGCAACACCAGGGGTATCACTCACGCTTTACCGAATCTCTCTCTACACCCTTCTTGAAAAAGTGTTTGAAGGTTGAGAGGAGTCGCTGTGCCGGCAGCGGTAGGTATTATTTGGTGCCTAGTACATACTGGTCCCCTACACCCAGCTCTGGCGACCTTACTCACCGCAGGAACACAACTGCGATGTAAGGGGGAGGAACCTCCCTGCTCGGGCTGCTCCAAATTAATAACGAGAGAACCAGCCAGAGTCCAATTTCTCTTTCAAGTGGTTACGTTTCGGGAAATCCTTTATTAACTTGTAGCCTATACCTACTCTATGAGGCATCTACTTTGCCACTAATTTTTGGTATAGTGCTTGGGATATCGTTATTAGTGACTGGTATTTCGTTTTTATTTGGGTTCCAAACTAAAAAGCTAATAATGGAACCCTTATGGTGCCAGTTAGTCTGTCTGTTCGACTGTTACAGCGGTAGGTATATTTCAACAACCAGTAATGCTGTTGATTTAAAATTTGGAATAGTTTTAAATATTGTTTACCCAACCTTATTGCAAATATATATTTTTTTACTTTATAGGTTGTAAAGGTGAACAGAGTGGGCCCTGAAATTTCAAAGCAGGGCTACAAATTTAAGTGAGGTATCATGGTAAAGGGCTTTATTTGTACATTTTAAAACATGTTTCTATTATTTTTTAAGACTTTTTGACTGTTGATGAATAATGCCAATCTCCGAGGTACGCAATGCGAAAAATCTGGAAAAAGTATAGGAAAAATAAAACAATGTTTCTAACTAGCACAGTTTTTTCAATATCATCCAAATTCCTTCACAAACAAACTTAATAATGCCGTCCGGTTTTAAACAACAGTGATGTCCCAATCCAATAAATATACGTCCAAGGAAGGTCAGAGCCCTCGGTGCGCGAGTGAGACTAAGTCTTGAGCTTGGCCGGCTTTATATAAAAAATTAAAATTACTCATTTAAAAAGCAAAGTCCTGGCTGAAAGATGATTGATGGATGGGAGCACGTGGTCCTCCACCAGCTGTCGCCGCGCCGCGCTCCCATCATCGCATTGGCCACAGAGTTCACAAGAACAATAATAATTAGGAATCTTCACGAAATTAATATCTTAGCGTTTATTACGCGAACAAATCTTATAGTCTACGCGGGCGAAGCCGCGGGCAAAAAGCTAGTAATCTAATATTTTTAAAGCTATCTGCGAAAGATGCTGATAAAGCGGATATGCGTAGCATCTCTCCCTAGTCTGTGCTGCGGATAATGTAGTGGGCTGCATAATTGTTATTTTTTGGTATGTATAATCTTATTCTTATATTTCTGTTGTAGCTGTTTTTTGTCCCATAATAAATAAATTATGTTCCGATAGCCTATATATATGGTGTCGAGAAGGACACAGGCTACATTTTATCCCGGGAAAGCGGGTGAAACTGCAGTGACAGTAATATAATAAAACAGTACAATGCTGATATATCTTCGTTTTATACAAACCCAATGAAATAATATCGCAATTTCCATTGCCACTACATATAAGAGCTCATATAAATGCATGTAATGTAGTAATTTACTAGATATTAGGTTTATTGGGTGTTGCCAGACACATAAAACATGTTAATATGGTACCTATATTTTGGTCGGCTGGGCCGTTGCCAGAATGAATTTTAGCCCCGGGCTAGACTGACGCTCAAAACCCAGACAGATTATTGCAAACCATAAATTTTATATTATTTACAAAGCTATTTGAGTAAAACGCATAAAATATTATAATAATATTGAATTTATTAAAATTACATGTTAAGTAGATAAGTATCACTTAAGCTTTTTAAAGGTTCATGCGCTATGAATCTTGAAGTGGAATGAAAATTAATATAGACATTTTAAATAATATGAACTTATTTTTAGATATATTGTTTTGTGAATTGGGATTTTGATCACAGAGCAGAGAATTCATTATTTCGAGCTTGTGATGACAAAATGAATATGGTTAGTGGCGATGTGGCCGGAGGTGGTAGCATGTACAGGGTGGATACGGCAATACGACAATAAATGAAACCACGCAAAGTACTCATAAATACGATCAACTTTTACTATGGACCAACTTCAAAATCGCAAAAAAAAACAGCTTTTAGTTCAATGTCTCCGGGACTAAAATGTAGATTATTAATTTTCATAAGATACACACTAACAAGGACCAACATAGATATAAGTAAATTGTTAAATGCTAAAGTTTTGTTGATCTTTGGTATGCAAAGTATGATTTAACATTGTGGGTACCAGAGTGCTCAGGCTTATTGTAAGATTGAAACCCATGATATTAGCCAAAATTCGACGACACTGCTACCAGGCTAGATTAGCAGCTACCATAGCTAATTATATTTCAAAAAATATATTGGTATATCGCCTCAATATCTACAAACGCTTTTAGTAGGTATCGTTATGACCACAGATATACATCTAAATAGATGACGCGAGTTTATGTACTTCACGTGTCAAAATCTGTGCAAAAATGGGGCACAATGTTCTTCTTTTGAAATTGTTTCGCGCGGACAGGGAACTCGCATAATGCTGCATGTCTACCAGAGATGTGTAGCGAGGAATATGTTTAGCTAACAAATAGGATAGATTCATTTTCACGTTAAAAATCGAATGCCAGCCTAACTCAATCAATCTTGTGACATTATGGTAGGTACAAAAAAAGTTACACGCTTAGTTTTCATACGGATGGAGGGACTTGCGTTATCTATTTAGATTTATGTCTGTGGTTATGACTCTTTTGTCGGGTCCTTTCTTTTCTCGATGAAATTGGGCTCCTGAACGAAACAAATATATGTGTACCTATTAGGTCCCATATATTGATAAAGTCTGGTATATTTATTGGAAAATGCTTGGCATTTATGAAATTACGAGCTCTCCTTATGAATAACTTGTGGGTAGAGTTCATTCTTTTTCTTGGAAAATTGTTTGCCGTTTTAGTCGGAACGGTATTTCAATATCAATATTGTGTTTGTACATACATTATACTTAAGAATTTATTTTCTCGAAACGCAAACACGGTTAACCGTCTAAAGGGTACTGCGAAAATGTTATGTAGTGGCATAATGGTATTTCTGCTTTTCTATTCTAATGAAACTCAGTGACAATTCTATTGATATAATATATGAAGCGCTCGTAGTGTAGCATGATAAGCCGTTCTTAATCGATCGGCAAGTTAAGCTACCACCGTCGTACCTGGATGGGTGACCGCCTAGTAGTATTTAAAAATCGAGCGTTTCCGTGCTTCGGAAGGCACGTAAAGCCGTTGGTTATCTCTTAATTGTGATAGTCGTTGGAGGCCTTCTAGGTGGCTTGAAAACTCCCACAGTAGGTCACCACTAGTCTACCTCCACCGATCCGCAGTGGGCACGCGTGGTGGAGTATCTGCCCATTCCCTTTCACCCTGATTTGTGAAAGGAGGCCTGTGCTCAGCAGTGGGACATTATATGCTGATGATGATGAATATCATAATAATTCTAATAATCTACACTTGATGCCCACGGCTACCTTCCACCATCGCAACTCTCGCCATCGTCGGGGAATCCATCCACACACATTGAAACCAGAACTGTTTCGAACTGTGCGGACTAAAAGGAGTTTTCTTCCGCGGACGCTCGGACTGTGGAATGAGCTCCCCGCCGTGGTTTTCCCAATGGAGTACAGCATGGGGTTCTTCAAAAAGGGTGTGAAGAGGTTTCTACAGGGTCGGCAACGCGCGAGTGATACCCCCGATGTTGCAAGCGTCCATAGGCTACGGTAACTGCTTACCATCAGGCGGGCAGGGTGGAATATAAAATAAAAAAAAACAAAAATAATTTCGCAACAAAAAAGTTTCAGTGTCATGAATAATGTAATTTTGTTTTAATCAAGGGAATCGTATGTATATCTAGTTATATAAAATCTGACGCCATACCAACTGACCTGTCAAAATAAGAAGAAAAACAAACTCCTTTCATTAGCAAAGTGAAATGTGCATCTGTGAATGTTATTAAGTTTCAAAAAACAAAAGTTAGTAGCGGTTGGTGTAAGTTTTAATTGCCTCCCGGGGTCACAGACGGGGCTTAATTAAAATATTACTTTGAGGACAAAGAGGAATGCCGAAAAGATTAGCGGTTTGTAAAAGGACTCAATCGTGTTGTGGTTGGGGTATTTGAACTCGCTGTGGGACTGCCCACAGCGAGTTCTTCGGCCAGACTTCCTTATTCCGCGTTCACTTGTTATCTATGCGGTGCTTTTGTACATTGCACGCAGTAACCGCGGCGGTCATAGAGAATGCCTCATGGGATCGGCTACTAAAAGTTTTTATTGTCCGATGATATTTTTATTTTCTGTCAAAAGTGAAAATATTTTTATTAATGCCTCCCATTTGTCAGCCGCTACACATAGTAGGGCTTCCCCAATATTTGCCAAATCATCACGGTCTTCGGCGTCGTCCTAATTGGCGATGATCGTACGAGCAAACGATGCGATTCCGTCGCACGAAGAGATCAAATACACAAAACGCTTTAGAGTGTCCTAATTGAAGCTCGCAAGTCATCGCGCGAGCACAGGAACATCAGCGCGATCGTGCGACGAAATCGCATCGTTTGATCGTACGAAGGACGACGCCTTCCACTCTTCGTATCTTCATGTTAAAACATATTACAATCTAACTACCACATTTAGTTATTTCTATAAAGTTTTCACAAAGCTCTCACTATCTAGATATTATTAGCACTGGAGCGTTAAATAGTTTGATGGCCATATTTGTTTGGTGTTCAATGTGATGACTGTAACGCGAGGTAAGTATTCTACAGTCGAGTCTGCAAAAATGCTTAGGCGGAAATAACTTCACGGCTTTGTTAAGAATTTCAGGCTGAACGTGTTTTGAATATTTTATTACAAACGCCGCGTACCATTTGTTCCAGTAATTATTATGTTTAAAATTATATCATTATGGGCTCGTAAAATCGTGAAATAAATTACAGTTTTCAAACCGTTTCTGGAATGGGTTTTGGGCCATTTTGTTAGCTGTGTGTTAGTAATTAATACCTATTTAATATTAGTATAATTAAGTATACGGATTTGTTGTAAGTTAGATAAGACTGCCTATACAGCTAAATTGGGAGAAATATTTGTGTGCATGATTATGTCAATATAATATGCGTGTAGGTAAAACCTGCAATACCTACCTATATTTTTTTACAATTAAAGGATGATTCATTCTAGACCGTGCCAGGCACGTGCCGTGGCCCATCCAAGGCGCGGACAAGGACAACTCTGACAAGGTTCGCTAGCTTCATATAAAACGTTCGTGAAGTTTTGAATCCGTGCCTTGTCCGCGCTTCGGACGGGACGGCTCGTGCCTGGCGTCGGCAAACAAGCTTGCGGTCTACCTAGTGGTCTAGGTCTAAGCGATGCTATCGACGCTTGCTACACCAGGGCATCACTTTGACGTGGCCGACTCTTCTCTAGATAAATACTGAATTATTTTCACGATTTCATAGACAATCAGTTTTTTTTTAATCGCCCACAACAGGGTTTTCACACCGAGACGAGACGCGTCCATTTAAGTTTTCCGCGTCGCGTCTCGTCTCAGTGTGAACTGACCATTACTCTAAACTTTCTTTTTCTAAGTCGCAAACTGATATAGAAATGACTGAAATAAGACTTAAAAGAAAGTATGGTGGTTATACAACTGAGTACGTACAATATGCTTATAGTTCTGGAGGGGATTTATCCCCAATACAAAGTAAACGCAGTTAAATCAGGTATTATACGATATAATATAAAATAATTTGATACACATGTCATGCGGTAGAAAATAAGACAGACATTTTTACTTTTTACATTTTGAATAAAGTACCACTCGGTTGCCAGTAGTTTAACTTGCATATATAACCTTTTACACGCCCCCTCAATTAACTACTGAAGCCCCAAACCATTAATAAACTTATTATGTTTACCCACAGGTAATGCTTTCGTTAAAACGTCAGCCAGCATCAAATCTGTCGGCACATGCTTTAACTCTATGACATTATCCCTGAGTACGTCCCTGATAAAATGAAACTTTATGTCTATATGTTTACTACGAGCATGATAAACGGGATTTTTAGCAAGATAGATCGCCCCCTGATTGTCAGCATAGACAGTTGTTTTAGATAACTGTAAACAACCTATCTCCTTTAACAAACTACTTAGGTAGAGAGCTTCTTTCATTGCCTCACTAGTACTAATATATTCAGCTTCAGTAGAAGACGTAGCTACTGTTCGCTGCTTCTGAGATCTCCATGTAATAGCTGCTCCTCCTAAAATAAAAACATAACCAGAATACGATCGTCTATCTAATAGACAATTCCCCCAATCCGCATCTGAATAGCCTATCAACGAATGACCACCCTTTTTAAAAGTCAAACGATAGTCAATTGTTTTCTTTAAATATCGAAGAACCCTTTTTGCCGATATCCAATGAATGTGAGTAGGACAAGTCACAAATTGAGCCAATTTTGAAATTGTATTGCTTATGTCAGGTCTCGTACCTACGCTCAAATACATTAACGTACCTATCAATTCACGATATGGCCATCGTTCTTGATTTATATCATCTAGGTTTTCTTCCTTTGGTTTTGCAAACTTCAACCCAACTTCGAATGGAGTGGATACAGTCTTGCACTCTTCCATACCATACTTCTTTATTGCATCTTTAATATACTTCTGCTGTGATAGACTTATAACTCCGTCCTTTTTCTCAATTTCGATACCTAAACAGTATTTAGCCGGTCCAAAATCTTTAAGCTCAAATTCTTCAGCTAAATCCTTCTTAAATATCTCTATCCACTTGATATCCTGGGACGCCACTAATATATCATCAACATATATAATAACAATCAGAATAGTTCCATCTCCCCTTCGCTGAAAATATAAACATGGTTCGTTTATAGTAGGCAATAAATTCATACTTCGTAATTTCTCATCCAATCTCAAATACCACTGCCGCCCTGCCTGTTTTAAACCATAAAGAGATCGCTTCAAAAGACAAGCATCTCCTCCAGCATTGATATCTAATATCATTTGCCTAGCACGCTTCGCAACTATTGATTGTTTATCTTCTCTTTGAATAAGCATATTAAGACTATCTTTCTGTACCTTTGGTACCTGCATATAAACTTCTTCATCAAGTCGGCCATTTAAGTATGCTGTATTGATATCCAGCTGATGAATTTGTAGATTCAGCTCTACAGCAAGTGCCATCAACAATCTAACTGTTTCTAGTCTTGCTACTGGGGCATACGTTCGGTGATAATCAATCCCATACCGTTGACTAAAACCTTTTGCAACTAAACGAGCCTTTTTCTTGAATGTTTTATCAACATTAAACTTGGTCGTTAGTACATATCGACAGCCTACAATGTCTCTATTTTTAGGTCTTTTCACAATATCCCAAGTATCATTCTTAACTAAACTTCTTACTTCAGAAAAGATTGCCTCTCGCCATTCCTTGTGTTCATCGCTTGATAGCGCTTCTTCGAGGGATATTTCAGCAATTGCAGAAAAATATTCTTCATTTTCTTTAGAATGGTTTCCTTCTTCAACCATATTATACACCTTTCTAGGACGCCCACGATTCCCTTTGACAAGCTTGGGTCTTCCAGGAGCTCGTTTCAACATCACTTGTTGATCTTCTCGTTCTTGAGTTTGCTCGACATCATTTGGGTTTATATTAAAACCTAAACCTTCCCCTCTACTAGAACGCTCGCCAGTACCCGAATGCTCTCCTCCTCCCGAGTGTTCGCCTTCATCAGTATGGTCGACATCGTCTGTAGGTTGTCGCAGAATAATTTCATTATCCATCTCAAACTCGACTTCTTGAACATTTGGTCCTTCCTTTGATTGTGTATTCTCGACTCTTGGTTGAAAAATATTTTCTGGCTCTATTCGAATGTTCTTCTGATCCCTTGATACATTTTCTTCTTTTTGGAATTTAACATCTCGTGCTTCTATTACTCTATGTTCATTAGGTATCCATATACGATATCCTTTGGTTGATCTAGGGTATCCTACGAATATTCCTTCTTTGGCACGTGCATCAAACTTACCCTTTCCTGGTGTCTTATCTAATACATATGACTTAGTTCCAAAGCTAACCATATTATTAAGGTCTACAATATTTCTAGTCCATTTCTCGAACGGAATATCACCTTTTAAGCTGCTAGTTGGACATCGGTTGCGCACATAGCATGCGGTCACAACAGCGTCCGCCCAAAAGCCTAAAGACAGACCAGAGGATAATAACATGCATCTTGCCATTTCCTGCAAAGTTCTGTTCATACGTTCACTAACGCCATTCATTTGAGGTGTATGAGGGATAGTCAGTCTTCTTTGAATACCTTCACTCTGTAGGAATTCATCGAATTCATAGTTACAATATTCGCCACCGTTGTCACTCTGAAGAAATTTAATTTTCTTCCCAGTAAACTTTTCTGCGAAATTTTTATACGCCTTAAATGCACTGAACACTGCACTTTTCTTCCCTAATAAATAAACTTCACACCATCGAGAACTGTCGTCAATGAAAGTAACAAAATATTTCGCACCACCCATTGATGCTGTTTTCATCGGACCTACCACATCTGAATGTACAATTCTTAATATTTCATTACACGGACCGTTCGACCTTGAAAATGGTAATGAACTCATTTTGCCCTTAGAACATATATCGCAATTATCTAAAACACGTAAATCTATCTCTTTTATGTTATGACCACAATGGTTTAGTAATTTTGAGAGATCTCTACCATTTAAATGTCCCATACGTTCATGCCACGTACGGATATCAACTGAATTGTAAACTATATTAACCTGTTCATTCAAGTCCCTAACATGATAAAGATTCCCAATACGTTCAGCTGTCATCACGGTTTTACCTACCTCATCATTTATATAGGCTTTATCTTTAGTAAAAGTTACTTCATACCCATTATTAGTAATTTTGGCCACAGATAACAAATTACTACGAAGATCTGGTACATACAAAGTATTTCCAAAAGTTATTCGCCTTTTGCCTGATGCTGACAACCTTACATCACCCTTGCCCTTCACATCAGTCGACAGATTTGACGCTAGATTCAACTTATCCTGAAAAGCACAGAAATTATTAGTAAATTTATCTCTATCATTACATAAATGTGATGTAGAGCCACTATCGAGGATCCAGTTATTTTTCATAGATACACAAATATTTGTAAAATTAGAATTACAATTAAAAAGAATATCAAAATTACTGTCCTCCTCGTTCTTTATTTCTTTTGCACATCTGGATTCAGGATTGTCACGCTTCGTTCTGCATTCTGAAGCTTTATGTCCTAGTTTATGACATTTGAAGCATTTGTAAATTTTGCTCGGTCGTGCCTTTTGAACCTGAGTCGGTTGGTTCCTTTTTGGTCCTTGATGTTTCGCATACATTGCTCCTTCTACCTTCTTAGTTTCATCTGATTTCAAAATATTACCTTTTTCTAATATTTTAATCTTGAGTATCTCTATATTCGGTAACTCATCTCTGCTTTCCATTGCGCATCTAAAATTCTCATAGTTTTCCGGAAGGCTATATAGTAGCAAAATTGACAGCATGTCCTCGTGTATCGTAACACCCATATCGCTTAGGATATTTGCGGCTTCAAAGAAATCTCCAAGATGTCTTTTCACATCATCAGTCTCTTTCATACGGCTCAATATCAATTTTTTAAGTAAATTTGCCTTCCTCACGGGACCTTTAGAAGCATATACGCTTTCTAACTTCATCCAAATTTCGTGCGACGTCACGCACCCACGAGTATGTTTCAACTCACCTGGATTCATCGCCATGATAAGGTCAGCCTTTGCCATTTCGTCCTTATCTGACCAGGTCTCCGCTGCCTCATTAGATGTTGGCCTTTTAATGGTACCGTTTACGTATTTCCATACCTGATTTTTGACAAGTAAAGCTTGTACTTGAATTTTCCAAGTTTCATAGTTTTGCCCATTCAGCAATTCTATTTTTATGTTGCCCATAACCTCTGGAGGGGATTTATCCCCAATACAAAGTAAACGCAGTTAAATCAGGTATTATACGATATAATATAAAATAATTTGATACACATGTCATGCGGTAGAAAATAAGACAGACATTTTTACTTTTTACATTTTGAATAAAGTACCACTCGGTTGCCAGTAGTTTAACTTGCATATATAACCTTTTACAATAGTAAAGGTTGGGGCACATTGTTTGCCTCCTCCCGCTCGTGTTCAGTTGCGTGGGAAAGGAACTCAGCCCCTATAAATTAACACGTCGTGATAGTAATTCACGTCAACCTTACTGATTTATAGAGCTTAGCATTAGTTTTTGTGTACTACGCCTTAGCTTATCATTTACTTTGTTTTCCATTTTGTGCACGCAATAGCGTTTTAAGGTCTTGTATATTTTTGTTAGTACAGATAAACTGGCAAACGGTACACATTTTTTCTCTCAAGTGCAGCTGTCGGAACACACGGATAGGTGCTTGGCGACAGATTTTCAACTTGAGGGTGGTAGCCAGCCAGGTGGGTACTACAAAGTAATCTAACCCCGAGCTATGGTTTCCTCACCATATTTTCCTTCACCTAAAGCTCAATTTATTGTAGTATTCGAACCTGGGACTTTCCTCTCGGCATTCTACTAACACTGAGCTATCATCGTTAAGGTAATTTAAAAGTAATTTAGATTAAGAATAATAAAAGCTAAAGCCAATAGTGATTTTGACGGGCCAGTTGGCGCCTCCTTTCGCGCCGCAGGTCGTTGGTTCGAATCCCTCACAGGACATGCATTTGTTAGAATGAACATGTCTGCATGTCCTGAGTCTGGGTGCAGCTCTGCTTAGTTTGGTATCAGATAACCGTTGTGTGAGGAATGTCCCAGGATATTTATTTATTTATCGAAACATATATTTTTCATACTCCATTACACACGATCAAAATAAACAGAACATATGTTACGCAGGAAGAAAACAGTTTCACAGTATTGCCATTTCCTGAGCAAAATTACTCTCAAATATCGTGGAGAAACGTTCCGATCCGCAAGGCAAGGAATAGAAATAGCTCGTTGTCGCTCTATGAACGACTACCAACAGCATTGAATGTTCCATATATCGCCACTTCTACAGTTATCTATACAATTTGAGTTTTTCTTTGGTTATTTCACCTTTTTCTGAAGAATAAACTTGCTTTCAAGCTTTTTGGGCGGCGATTCAGAGCGAATCAATGCGGAGTTTCCTTGACTTTTCTTTGTGTCTGTTTTTTAGAAAGGTCGTATTGGCTATTTGTTTTTATTGGTTAGGTAGGTAGGTAAAATATGGGATAAATAAGTACTAAACAAGGGCTGCTGTAATCGCGGCTCCAAAAATAGTATGGTGTTTATGAGCGACGAAGGTAGCCGTGGGCATTAAGTCGAAAAAATCTTTAGAACACTCCGTTGTACAAGCGGGAGAACACATATAAGGAGGCAAAGTCTCTCCTCAGACTAAGTGGCAACAATTCTGATGGCACGTCTTTGATCCGAGTCTAAAGGCCCAAGCTGGTATCCAGCCCCCGCCCATAGATGACAGCAGTACTCCATATGAGGCCGGACCTGCGACTTATAAAGTTGCAGCCTTTACCCCGATGTGAAGTACTGCCTACCTATACAGTATGAGTATAGACTACCTATTTTAAATAATATTAGTAGTTAATATCCCAACTTAATTAATACTTGGTAAGTATTAAATCAGTAAACAAACTTAGAACTATGTAGACATGCCTTAGAAAATAAACTAAAATAAATAAAATGGTACGGTTTCTCCTATAAGATGTGACGAGACAATTTTTTATATATGACTAAATCGGTAAACAAGCTTACGGCCGCCTGATGGTAAGCGGTTACGGCAGCCCTATATTCGCATGCAACACCCGAGGTATCACTCACGCGTTACTGACCCTTCCTCCTCCCCAATGAGCCCTGGCGATATACTCACGATTTGGCTGCAGTATTCTGTATGGTGGTGGTACTTCGTATTATCCACTCCACTCGGAAAAATTCAGAGCCGTTTGAGCGAAAAAAAAAACGCTATGCTCTCTCTCTCTCCCTCTTATAATAATTTACTTTGACATACAACATTTTCTTTATAAGGTGTAAGCAAGCGAGGAAAGCAAGCAACGTAAACGACACGTCTAGGTAATATCGTAAGACATTCCTTGTAAAATATTCAGTCCTCAGGCTTCTAGTATCAAATTCATGAAGGTTTAGTTTGAATTTTCTGTGAGATGTTTAGTATTATGCCTTTGTAATTAACGTCTTCGTGCGTACAGAGTTTAGTGTTACTAGAGGTGGACTTGATGATTTTTGGATTTTATTTTAGAAAATGGCTATTCTAAGTTAGTAAGTAGTCTGTGGCTATGCTGTCAGCCATCGTATCCCACCAACTTATATGGCCCGGTGCGGTGGTCAAAAGAGGAACTAACGACGCCATATTGAAATATCAATCGCCATTGGTCAAAGAGAATACAAACACTACGTTCAATGGTTGTTTGCACCAATGCGATAAAAGCGACTGTCACACCCGGCCAGATAAGTTTGTGGGACTATACGATGGTAAGATGCTGCCGTCACCAATGTAAATTAGTTACCAAGGGATTGCTACCGAGGTGGCACCGGTTCTGGATAGGTGTAAGCACCGAGTCAAACATTATTGGGATCATATCATAAGCGTAACTTTTTTTATTTATTGAATCTCAGTATTTGGATCTTTAATGCAAATGCCAGAATTCAACTGTTCTTGGTGATATATTTTCATGGATGATAATCATCTAGGTGAGTACTACAAAGTACCCGTTCACCGTTGTTTGGTTTTCTCGAAGAAAGCTGAAGCTTAATTTTGGATTCGATCTGGCAAAAGACCATTGAGTATCTCAACTACAAAAGCGTTCAACATTGTTTTCTTTTTATTGTGTTTCTTATTTATAAAAAACTAGCTGCCCGGGCCGACTTCGTTCGCGTGGTGCTACCCTATCCTATCTAAACCATCCAGGGAGTTAATTCTACTGTACGTGTGTATGTCACTGAACTCCTAAATGGCTGGACCGATTTGAATGATTTTTTTTGTATGCGTTTGGGTGGCGCCCTGGATGGTTAAGTTTTACAAATCAGCCCGGCAGATGGCGCTGCAGTCGGTATCTAGGTTATATTATCGACTGTCAGTGACATACACACACGTGCAGTAAAATTTTATATATAAAGATACTCACAACCAATTTTTAATAATATGGTAACGTAGTTTATTTACTTTAACTACGGCTTTATATTTAGCTCTTTCAATTTTTACAGACTGAAACAAACTCCATCTCATTTATACTTTTGCTCGTATAATAACTTGTTTGAAATACTAACAGTTTGACATAGTTTTGTCTACATCACCTAGTTTTTTGAGAAATTGTTTGTTTCCTATCGCCATCATGGAGTCGGCTCTTCATAACAGTGGAGAGTTTGAGAAAGCAAAGGCATTTCACTTGAAATCATATCGTCTTATATAAAAAGAAAATCGAATCTCGCGCTATGATGGCCAAATAGACAGACATAGCAAGACAAATAGGGACATTCTGACATCAAAATAGCCATCATGGCGTGTGTTCTAATTTACTAAAAACGATATTTGTAAGTTTTCTCTATATCCATTTTTTTAAGATGATAAGCTCAGTGGTTCTGAAGTCGGCTACCGAGGCGAAGGTCCTGGATTCGAATCTTACAATAGAGTTATAGGTTCGTAGTAATAATAGCTCAAGCATTAGCATTTTTTTTTTAGTAGAGGCCCCTCTTCTTGTTCTCTACTGTCTGTACTGGATTACCAGTCCCCGACTAGACAACATTACCTTTATAACTTTACTTTACACAATTCGATGGTAAAATGTTTTAAATTAAAGGCATGTCTATTAGTTATAGAATTCATGGCGAAAACTAAATTTATGAGGACACCCGTGAAGACAGCTCAGCGCTTGACAACTCAATGTAATTAATTAAGACACAGGCTTCGCTTTGAGGCGAGGAGCCGGCGCGGCGGCACGTCGCCAAATGTTTTATTGTTTCTGTTTTGCTTTAAAATATATTGTTCTATATTTAAATTATTGTTTAATTAAATAAGGTAGGAGCACAGACACGGAAAAGAGAATACACTGGAAGGGCGATGCGTTAGAATTTGTATCGGAACCAGTGTAGCCAAACTCACACAAATAAATGTTAAATCATATATTGTACTACAAATAAACAATCCTTTTGATTGGTCGTTTGTATTTTACTCAAAAATAGCTTTAATCACACAGGTCATACATATGAAAATATACCTTTTTACGTTAACATAAAATTTATTTTTCAATAGCGTACAAAGTATTTACGTCGTTTTGTAATCTACAAACTAACTAGATTCAATTGACGAAAAATTTCTGCCACTCAGCACTAGATGGCCTTATTTTCATGGAACGCAATTTTGAACTCAAGCGCATTAGACATAATGTTGATAATTGCGTAATAGCTGCGTCGACTGGCGTCGAGTAGCAACACTTATTGCTATTCGCTTAATGCAGCGAAAGTAATCGATAAAATATCAATAAAATTATCGATATTTTAATTTCGTCGATATATTTTTAGAAATTCCGGAAGAAAATTCACGTTCGATAAGAATAATTGTGCAAAGAATACTGAATTGTAAAAAAAAAACGTTTAACATGATGAAGTAAATTAAAAAAAAGATATTTTTACACGGTTTATTGCCCTTGAAATAAAATTTTTTTGTTTCGAAATTCTCGTTTTGAAAGCTTAATTTTAACAGATGAATGCGGATATTGATATAACTTTCAACTATTGCCTTAATCAAATCAGTGATAAAAAGATGTATTTTATCGATATTGATCGAACAAAACTATCGATGCACGTGTTTTGGGGTCACGACAGGTCACGACTCACGACGAATGTGAAAGCACGCAATACATTACGTGCGGAGTTGCGCTCGCTACCTTGCGTACAAATAAAGTAAGTACATTGCCTTCAATGTATAATTTTGCAGTAGTATCAGAGTTTATCGTTTACACCTAAAATTATCATAATCTCGAATACATTTTTATAAATATCACAATTAAATAAAGGTTTGTAGACTCATCGATGAAAGGAAATCCCTCCTTGAGTTACACTCCGACTCCTCACTTCTTTTCCTACAGGAAATAATAGCGCATCACGACATAATTAATATTTTTCGCGGAGCTACGCACCTCCGCTAAGTATGGCGGATACTACGAAGCGTTGACGCGTGTTTTGGTTGATATATGCCCATCTGATGTCATGTGTGGCGCGCGGGCTCCGCTAGCATAGCGTCTCTATTTATATTTCTTTTCTCTGTGAGCACAGAGGATTATAGTAATCTGTTGTAGGGGTAAGTAACCAAATATTTTTAATGTTACCTACAGTCGAAACTCTTTAATGGTCAACGCTTTTTTTAACGGAAATAAATTAAAACTGATTCCTGCCCAGTTGGCTGACGTACTCTCATTTTTAGTGGGACATTACATATCTATGGATAGGTCTTCAAAAATGATATTGAGGTTTCTAATATAATTTTTTTCTAAACTGAATAGTTTCCGCGAGAGACACTTCCAAAGTGGTAAAGTGTGTGTAAAGAGAATGATAAAACTAAACAAAATATATGATGTACATTACGATGCAAACTTCCACCGAAAATTGGTTTGAACGAGATCTAGTAGTTTTTTTTTAAATACGTCATACATTGAAATTCATATCAAATACTCAGATCTATACTACCATTTACTTATATACCTACAGGTTTGTACGGAACCCTCGGTGCGCGAGTCTGACATGCACTTGGCCCGTTTTATTAGACAATTTAAGGTTAGGTAAGCACACAACAAAGAGAACAAGATATCTAGTAAAGCTGGCGAATCACATCTGTTTGTCACAGTCACAGCTGCTTGTTACTTGTAAATGAATTTATCTAGTAGATACTAAATTTATCTAAGGTAAATTAATTTTTGTTATATAAAATACCAACAGCAAAAGAACGAAATTGTGACTGTTAAATATATTTGTGTTTTCGCCATAGGTAATACTTCAGTTTTCTGTATAAATCATTTCTTTATTAGAAAAATATACTTACTTACGTACAATATTCTTATCTCATCACGAAAGTAAACGTATTATCCTAAAGCAAACATCAAGGCGACATAAAAATAAATGCGCTAAAAGAAAAATTCATTTAAATCTTCGGTTCAGTGGGTTTCGAGTCAGGAATTTGTGGAATCCATCAATTTGTACGATTTTATTCGGAGCGAAGGAAATTCCCTCGCGCCCCGATAAATTAGACAAACCTGATTTATTTGCTAAGTTCTTAAGATTACATAGATATCACCCCTTATTTAAAATTAGAATACATACGAATTTCTAAAAAACATCGTGAGGAAACCATAGCACGGTGGTAGGGTACTTTGTAGTACCCATCTGGCTGGCTACCAACCTCAAGGTCAAAAACTGTCGCTTATCTGTGTGTTCCGACAGCTGTACTTGAGAGCCAGTTCCTTCTAGGCTTTGTGTGCTTACCATCTTCGGCCAAATCGTCACTTACTCTCGTGAGATCCCGTACCCGTCAGCGCCAGCTTGACAGTAACATAAAAAATATATACCAAACCTTTTCCATTTAGAGTAAGTAGGTCCTTCATCAATCCCAAAAACTAATAAGGACCTTAATTATCGAATCCAATCACAAAACGAGTAAGAAAAGCAAATTATATCATTTATATCCCCCGCATGCGACACGGAATACTCGCCGTAAATTCTACTTTATATTAAGTCGTAAATTCCTACAAACGATGCACGAACCAATTTCCTACACTTATTTGTCGCTTGCGTAACTGGTGTGTCGAAAAACACGTACGCTGTACGGACAAAGACGTAGGAATCTAAAGGAATGTGTATAGAAGTGGTGTGTTATATTTATTGTATGTTAGAACCTTAATGTATACCACAATCTTTTTGTAAATCCTTTTGGTATTGGATATAATAGAATTGTCACTGTTAATTCCTTCCACGGTAATCTATTGTTTTAAATAGAATTGTGTTTGTTTGTACATAATGTATAATCCCTGTAAAGCAAAAACCTAATTGACGTACTGCGTCAAGTTTTTCCATCCCGTAGCCGCCAGCTTGCCATAATCCGCGGACCTCTAAAATAAAACAAAAAAAATCTATTGCCTTTTGCGGTCAAGAGCACAGGGCCGTGGGAGTCCAAAGCTCACTGTTTTGCTCGCACTTTGTCTTCAAAATTGATCGGGCCCTGCGGAGACCAGCGGGCGGGGAGCTTTTTCCGCCATCGCATCAGCTTGGCTATCCAAAGAGGAAACGCTGCCAAACTTCTGGGAACCTTCCCGCTAATCGGAAGCAGCGGCAAACTTGAGGACATTTTCTATATATAGATTGTAATTTGTACATATTTGTTGTAAATAAACAAATGCTTTTATTTTTATTTGTAACTAGCTGCCCGGCGCGACTTCGTTCGCGTGGTGCTACCCTACCCTATGGTGCTACCCTACCACCCCACCACCCCACGCCACCCTACCCTACCACCCCACCACCCCACGCCACCCTACCCTACCCTACCCTATTACCCTACCCTACCCTATTACCCTACCCTACCCTATTACCCTACCCTACCCG
Source organism: Achlya flavicornis (assembly GCA_947623365.1). NCBI lineage: Eukaryota > Metazoa > Arthropoda > Insecta > Lepidoptera > Drepanidae > Achlya > Achlya flavicornis. The sequence continues at coordinate 13,074,225 of OX392478.1, forward strand.
CCATTTATTCAATTCATTTGTTACAAAAAATGTGATACTTAAATGAAGAACCGCTCGACCGATTTTATGCAAACTTCACATAAACCATCTACTAAATAGTCCGAACAAAGCCTAAACATTTGGTTTGGATAGGTGAGCCCGTTCTTGAGTTATAAAATTACAACGAAAAGTGTCATTGATTTTTATATATATAGATTTACAGGTTTTAATGAGATGGTGTTGCCTTTTTTCGAACAAAGTTGTAATTTTTGGAGTAATGTTGCTCTTGTCCTTGAATTGCCTCTACTTGTTGTCTGTTTCTGTATTTAATATTTAAATAAATTCTTACTTTTAATTTTTAATTAGTCTAGTTGAGAAATACATACTACTTAAATTACTTAATACATACATAGACATGTCATTAACAGAAACACTTAACTTGATGAGAATCAAATCTGTGACTTGTAAGTTGCGTGGTAGTCAGTATATGAAGTCCATGCACAAACCGAAATGGAAAACGTCATCGTAGTCCTAGTTACATAAGATTTCTATAAACAGAAGCTATTTAACCTTCAGTACGAGACGTGACTTACCCTTTATGACACGACACAATTTATTGGAAGACGTGGTTTCAAAATATCGTTAGTTTTCCAACTGCAACATTCTGTGCTAACTTCTCTGTAACATTAAATGAGGAATGGAACACAGTGTCGTCTGTTTTTTGAGTTGAAGTTGGAACGTAGGTGATAACGTGAGCTGCGAAGTCTCTTTCCACTTCTAGACTAGTTGATGAATAGCTGAGGTCAGTGAACTATGAAATAGGCTTATAATTATGTTTCAAGCGTGTCTTCATACTTCAAATCGGTTGAAATATGCTCAATAAAAAAAATGCTTCTATCTGAGTTATTTCTTTTTTAGGGTTGGATGACTTATGTTATTATTAATAATGTTTTTGAAACGTATTTATTTGAGAAGATTTTAGTTCGGATTTAATTGGGGCACATGGAGATTTTTTTATACGTCGTTGGGGTATCATTATTATTTGTATCTATTATTTTTTTGATGAAATATATTTAATGCAAATTATATAGAAGCGGTGAAAATGAACACTCGTCATATTTACAGATGCGCTCGTGGTGTAGCATGATAAGCCGTTCTTAATCGATCGGCAAGTTAAGCTACTACCGTGTCGTGGTCGGTACCTGGATGGGTGACCACCTAGTGGTATTTCAAATCGAGCGTTTCCGTGCTTCGGAAGGCACGTAAAGCCGATGGTCCCGGTCATCACTTAATTGTGATAGTCGTTAAGCTAGTTGGAGGCCTTCTAGGCGGCTTAAAAGCTTCAACAGTAGGTTGACCACTAGCCTACCTCCACCGATCCGCAGTGGGAATGCGTGGTGGAGTATTTGCCCATTCCCTTTCACCCTAACAGAAACATTATTATTATCATAAAAAAATATTCGTCCATTTTTCTAGCCTAAAAATTTGCTCTCGCGGAAATTTTCTCTATTTGGATTGTATTTTGTATTTTTTTTGTACAGAAATAAATAAAAATAATTAGGGTTTCTTTTATAGATCACGCATAACTACGGATACTGCAAAAACTTATGACTGGAGAATTCTGGTAGACCCTAATATCATCTACACAGCTCTATTATTTCTAGCTACCCTCATACACTCTGAATCACACCACGTCTCTCATAATTCTCCAAAAAAAGCACGCGTGGCCATAAAACCCTTGGGGCCACGAGAATGGCGACGCCTACGCTCAGTTATCCGTCTGCGGAAACACGGTTTTCCACTTTCGTCGACCGTAAACGCGTCTTTTGTTAACACGTATAATGTGCCAGTTAGCTTTTAAACTTGTTATTATAAATATGAATGTGTTGGTATACGTGTGTCACAGTTGCGTCACAGTTTTTGGGGGTGTTAAATAGAGGTGACATTGGCGGATTTTCAAGAAATGTTATTGTAGTTAGTGGAAATATTCAAAGCAATGATTATTAGAAAATATGGGTCTGGTTTGTGGTGGAGGAAGACGAAAGAGACCGAAACGTGTCGAACTTTTAAAGAGATTTTTATCAAACCAGGGAGTAAAAAGCCCGCGGGGCAAAAGCCTAAAGTGATTCAACATAATCGATGAAAGCTTGTGACCAGATGTTAATTGAGCAATAAAAAGCTCATGAGCCTCATTTTCCAGTTCATAAGTGCACTTTATATAAAAAAAGTGACTGTTTATTTTTAACTATCCTTTGTTTGAGGCCCTGTTTACTTTTAAAGCCGACTATTTTCGGGCCTAAGTCTGCTATTACATTTGTGTTGTGCATCGGGGTACTAAAAATTATCTTCACGTATTTATTTATATTTAGATCATGAAACTCGTGTGACATCATTTATGGATGGCCCATAAATGAATACAGTCATCAAAGTTCAGTTATAAGTTATAACCTACAGGACATTTTTAACATGGAATCCCTTTTAATAAAACGGAAATTAAAACCTTGATTACATACACACCATTATAGCCATCGATCAATTATTGCATTGGTATACACCGTGGCCAAAAACGGAACTAATCGTACCTTGACATAAAGTTAATTTTCGTATATCATGGACACCGCCCAAACCGAATGTCAACCATGTTTATTTTGAACCTTATAGTACAAACCCCACGCATTAAAAAGCCATTAATCTAATGCACTGTTCATGTTTTTATTTAATAGCATAACTTTATGTTATGCTTATGAGATGAAATTACATTTCCGTTACAGCATAAAATAAGTTCTATGATAATAATAAACGAAGATATAATGAATTTAAAATACAATAAACTAGGTATTTCATAAACATCACACTCCGTTCTAGTTTTAAACTGTATCGTGTTAGGGTATATTTCGCATACAGATACAAAGTTTTTAGTAATAAAGTTTTTTTGTAGCGCTCGTGTTGTAGCATGATTAGCTGTTCAAGCTACCACCGGCGAGCCCGGGTTCCTGGATGGGCCACCGCCTAGTGGTATTTTCAAATCGAGCGTTTTCCGTGCTTCGGAAGGCACGTAATGCCGTTGGTCCGTTAAGCTAGTTGGAGGCCTGGGTTGAGATGCGGCTTTGAAAACTCCAACAGAAGGCCACTAGCCTACCTCCACCGATCCGCAGTTGGTATGCGTGGTGGAGTTTCTACCCATTCCCTTTCACTCTCTTTTGTGAAAGGAGGGCTGTGCTCAGCAGTGGGACATTATATACATACTGATATATGATGATATTATTTTTTGTGTTTTCCGGCAGCAGTTCTTGAGATGTACCATTAACAATTTCACCATCGAACATCTTATATATTTAAGTTTACTTTTGTATGTCTTGCCTTAAAGTTCAAAAGTTTTCTTAACACGAGTCTTTGGTAGTCAGTAAACTATCCCTGAAAATAAAAAAAGTACAACTAACAGCTATCGAAAGGCAAAGATTGAAAGAGGTTTCGAAAAGCAGTTGGCTCGTTATTTATTGCCCCAGTAACGAGTTGCCAAGGAGTTGTACTAGGATCATTAATAAGTTCCTGCGTTTACTTTGAAAAGGTTATAACTAAGACTATTGCCACATCGTTTACGCCCTTTTCGCTTTAGATATCGGTACCTTTCGCAAGTTTTCAGCTTAATTTGAAAAGGGTGTACGCGCTGTTAGATGGTTTTAGAGATAGGACGTTGTGGAGTTAAGTTGGGACGTTCGCTGCATCGTCTGATCTAATCAGATTCAGTAAGACTGATGAGTAACATTAATACTGGATAGAAACTGATTGGAGCAACGGATTGCCTATTTAGAGACGTTGTGACCTATGGACTTGTAGATATAAAAAGATTTGTGATCTTTGGTCATAAATTACCTCAGCTGAAGTAAATTATTTGATTTGTAAAGGTCAACAACAATGTGGTACCCAAAAGTCTTTTTCACATTGGATTTAGAGCCAAAAGTGTTTGGTTATTGCCTTTTTTCACGAGATTTTAATGTTAGTACAGTTAATGGCTATATTTTGAGTATATGTTTGAACCAAAAATCCTTTATTAATTACTAAATAACTTTTTTATATCGAAATGATCATAACACAGTTGTTACGACCCAATAAGCACAGGACATTTGTCGAACTGAGATGCTAAAGCCCAGAACACGTATAAGCTAACATACTACGTATCCAAAATCCAGATTAGCCTGCGGGATGCCACGTCAAATTAAGTCGACTCTTTGTCTGCGCTTACCTATATCCAATGTACCAATAGCATTGGGAATCGAAGCGAACGAGCGATGCGACGTCCCGAGTCGCATTCTCGTATATTTCGACGAAATAAAGCGGAATTGGATGCCATGCATAACATCCTACCCAACCTCTTTTGAATTGCAACTTGATTTAACTCTACTCAAAACTCATTTATTGTGTAAAGAATTGACTACACCAAACGTTCTTGCTATCGCGTTACCGTTTTTGCGAGGGTCAGGGTTGATGATGTATAAATGTAGGTAGAGTTTACGAGATCTTATGGTGCATCCTTACTTGGCGAACCAAGCACGAGCCGAGCCACAAACGAGCACACTGCGAGCATGATTCGCGTAGCGTGGACGGGCTCGCGAGCCTCGAACGAGCGCGATTGTCAGTTTTTTCACGAACAAAGGGATTCGCATCGTGCTCGTTGTAGGTTCATTCGTCGCTCGCGTAGCATGGACGCACCATTAGAGGTCGGTTTGGACAACTCTTCTTGACTCTTCATGTTGTACTTGTACAATGTTTGTCTCTTTTTGGTACATTGATATAAATACCGTCAAAACGGTCCTATTAGATCTTGCCGACTTCAGGCGTATGGTGAGGCTGGTAAGGCACTTACTACTCAATACAAATACTACATTACTCTTTCAATAAATGAATGAGAGCAAATAAATAGGTATTATAATTGTTAACGATCGCTTATTCACGAAATGAGATGCACAATTTATCCAACACTCGACATTCAACCGCTTGATGATTCTGCAATAAAATGGGATTGCGATCGCACTCACTATGTTGGGTGACCATGGTTTACACGTAACTTTGGAATATTATTGGATTTGATTGAACCAGTAGGCGCACATTATAGTATGATTGTGGTCAAATGCAAATAAAATAAATGTTAAAAAAATGTGTCAAATCAAAACAAAAAAATAATATTTACCTTTTATTCGTGTAGGTACTTACCGTGACATCACTAAAGGCGTCAGCTGAAAATCAGCGCTGCTGACATAGTCAGTAGCACTATGCTAAGACGCTTTTTTGATACAGACTTACTGGCTGGTTTTAAAATATTGTTATGACCCTACTTTAATGTATTCGTTTCGTTTCGTTTTATATATTTGCCTCTTTCTTCATAGAAAGGCTAGAATAGAACTGGCTCAAGTTGAGCTGGCGGTACACATCGTCGATATTTTTTTATTATTTTTTACTTGAATATGCTTTTATTTAAATACAATCTCACCATGGTAAGCATTTATAGAAATAACCTAGTGTTCATAAAATAATTTTCGGATAAGTCCTTCATAATCCCGAAAAAGGTAGACAGCATGGTAACCCCACGTTCGAATCTCGCATTCCTGATTGGTATGTGATTGGGGTAATCAGGGAGATTTATTTCTCTCATTACCTACCGCCAATAGTGGAATGGAATGATTTTTCATTGTATTTAAAAGCGATTAATTTTAAAGTATTTTTGCGGTGTTTGGGATGTAACAAATTAACTAACCAGATGAAAAACCTGTTATGCAAATCAAACGAATATCTGGTATGTATTTTTGGATGTAAATAGGTAGGTTATACAGTAGTTATATTTCCTTCCATCCATAACAAAATTGTGATAAAAATACTTTTCACACATTTTGGATCAAGCAAAGTCGATAGTTTTTAAAAATAGTTTGACTTTCGTACTGAGTTGCGAGGAGCGCAGATTAGGTATTCGTTATTGCTGGTGAGTATTTGCACTAGTACAAGAATAACAATTAATATTATGTGATAATAGATAAAGGCTTGACTGGTTAATAATGAAACATTTACGCAGAATTGTTGTCTTCAAAATTCAAAAATTCAAAATCATTTATTCAAATAGACCTTCGCAGGCCCTTATGAAAAGTTCGTCGGTTCGGAAGGTTGCATTTGCTGAGAAGAGCCGGCAATAAACTCAGCAATTACTCTTTTCAAAACAGGCTTAGATTCATTACATAATATTTACATTCTAATCGCACTGAAAACAATTGCGTGCCCCGGCGCGGCGGCAAAATTACAAAGTAGACTGAATAAATATTTAATAAGTAAATAAATAGCAAACTTAAGCAGACCAGCCCCCACAAGCAGCACCTGTTCACAAGTATGACGCGTGTGGCAGCCATCGCCCTCCTCGCCTCCGTCCTCCGTCTCCAGAGAGGAACTAAGGAGCAACAAATGGGCGGGAAACCGCGAGACGATAACAACCTAGTATTCATATTTTTAACTCTATCTATACCATATGATAACTGTAGTAAGAAATCAGACAGTTTTTTTTTATAACACTAAGTGGCAAACAAGCATACGGCCCGCCTGATGGTAAACGGTTACGGTAGCCTATGGACGCTTGTAACACCAGGGGTATCACTCGCGCGTTGCCTACCCTGCAGAAATCTCTTCACACCCTTTTTGAAGAACCCCATGCTATATTCTATTGGGAAAACCACGGCGGGAGCTCATTCCACAGTCCGAGCGTCCGCGGAAGAAAACTCCTTTTAGCACGCACAGTTCGAAACAATTCTGGTTCCGATGTGTGAGGATGGACTCCCCGTCGATGGCGTGTGAGTGTATGTATGTGAACTTTTAATAAAACGAAGTATTGGAAACCAATCATGGTAATAAAATACAATGCGAATACCTGAAATAAAAAAGGTATGTAATGTAAACAATTTTTATATTAAACGTAAATTCGGGGGTGATTGGACACTCATATCAACCCTACAAAGTACTGGCTATAGTTACTTCTCCAAAATCTCAAGCTCATTGTAGGATTTGAACCGAAAACTATAGCCATGGCTTTTGACGTCATTAACACTGAGCTATCATATATAAAATGTAAGCTCCACCTTGTATGTATCTGCATAATAATTCCGCATATCCTGTTGGTGTCGCCGACAGATACGGTGACGTCACGCAATACATTGCACATGCACAATTTGGATGTGTCAGCGTCACGAACCAACAAGCAACATTAACGTTGTTGATGCGACAATGCAATAACCACTCATAATAGTATGCAAAAGTGCATTCCAGTCATACGTGAGTCTTTGCGCAGGTGACACCCTCATGGTAGAAGCAGATAAGGAGATAATACCTTGATTGCGGTGCTTCTGTTCCGTGCAACAATTTACTACTGTAGATATACAAGCGTCCACGCTACGCGAACCGAGCACGGGCCGATCCTCTATTCGTTCCTTGAGTGTGGACGTACAACGAACAACTCGAGCGTGATGCGAATCCCTGTGTTCGTAAAAAAATTGCCAATCGACGGAGCGCGGTCGAGCGCGAGCCGAACGATCGTTCGAGGCTCTCAAGTCCGTCCACGCTACGTGAATCCGTGCTCCACGTGTGCTCGGCTCATGGTCGGTTCGTGTAGCGTGGACCCACCATGGCACTAAATCTATAAAAAAAGGCGGGCGGAGGGCAGTGCATAAAATTTTAATACAAGTACTACATTCCTTTTTCTCCAAACATTTCTATCATTAGGTGTTTCAGTCAGTATGCTCGGTTATGAAGTTCACCGAAAAAAACAGTTAAAATTAGATTTTCTTATTCATGATCGTAGTGAGATGAATTCAGATTTTTCTGTATAAAGGCTCCACGTAACAATAAAGTAGATACTAAAATTAAACCTAATAATTTGTAAACAAAATCAAAGCCTTAAAGCCTACCCTATAAAGGGTAAAATCCAAAATCAACTAACATAACTAATACAATTAATCGCCTTTAATCTAGTCACCGTTTTTCTCATAATTAATTTCCCGATTTCACGTAGGTAACCCTTGATAATCTCTATCTACTGTATTAGGTTTGGTTCAAGTTAAACGCATATAGCGAACTTTTGAGATTACTACCTGAAACGATTTTGTTCTCCGTTTCATATTTTGTGGATGATCAACGTCAAGACCATTTAAGGCTTTCGACTGAAAAGAACCAGTAAAAAAATCAGCATAAAATGTCTTTATATTTTGTGTTTCTTAATGCTAGTACCTACTAAAAGAGGTCAAACGGTGATAAATATCTAAACTTATATACAATTTTGTGCAATTACACTTTATATACGATTTTTAAATAAAGTGTAAACCCAATGTTTGTATCTAAACTTATAAAGACACAGTTGTTTTTTTGTACTACATAGTCGGTAAACAAGCATACGAACCGCCTGATGGGAAGCAGTTACCGTAGCCATATGAACGCATGCAAAAAACGGGACATCACTCACGCGTTACCGACCTTTCCCCAATGAGCTCTGGAAACCTTACTCACGCGTTAATAACACAACATTTTGTTATTTGGCTGCAGTATTTTGTAAGGTGGTAGTATTTTCCCAGTCGAGCTGCCCTATGAGCTAATCAAAACTATGTTCTACCTCTTAAAAAAAGATTGTTGTTTATTCCAGGATAATTTATACATTACTTTATAAAATCTTCAGCATAAACTAATCCCAAAATATATTACATAAACTTTTCTTCACAAAAAAAAACAGCATTTGAATGTTGCAACTAAAACGCCTCCACCACCGCTACCTTTCATGACTTGCCCAACAGTTTAAAAGGACGTGCATAATTAACCATGTGTAACGCGATTAGGTAGAGCCCAGTGAAACAAGCGGAGCGTTCAGGGTGTCCCTTAGTTATGTCCTTACATCCAGCCTGGGTTACCGTGAAAAAAAACCCTATAAAGTCTGTTTGTAAGCTCTTTTGCGTTAGTTCATGCGAGTATCGAGAGAACGCTGCCTGCCTACATATAAGGCCGCATTTAGCATATCAATATATTAGCAGTTGTATACCGTGAGGTTGACGTCAAATAAATGCCGATTTATTTTAAAAATAAAATACGGACTTTGATAATTACAATATAGAGGGCGTCGCACGGCTATGCCACACGGAGGGAAAATATGGTTTGTTTCTTTGGCATAGCCGTAAGACTTCGCAGTATTATGAATGGAAGGAAGGGTTTGTATGTATGTGTGTGGATGTTTGTCAATCGATTGCACACTAATGTCTCAATGGTTTTGAAAGAAAGGCAAACAGTTAACTTGGAAGAAAACAGGAATTTGATCACAGGAAATATTTGATCGCTCGGACACGTGCGCATAACGAAAGCTAAATTGGAATAAAAAACATCCGGTATCTCCGTACAAACCTGTAGGTATATAAGTAAATGGTAGTATAGACCTGAGTATTTGATATTAATTTCAATTTATGACGTATTAAAAAAAAACTACTTACTAAATCTCGTTCAAACCAATTTTCGGTGGAAGTTTGCACCGTAATGTACATCATATATTTTTTATAGATTTATCATTCTCTTATTTTAGAAGTTACAGGGGGGGGGGGACACACATTTTACAACTTTGGAAGTGTCTCTCGCGCAAACTATTCAGTTTAGAAAAAAATGACATTAGAAACCTCAATATCATTTTTGAAGACCTATCCATAGACACCCCACACTTATGGGTTTGATGAAAAAAAAATTTGAGTTTCAGTTCTAAGTATGGGGAACCCCCAAAATTTATTGTTTTTTTTCTATTTTTGTGTGAAAATCTTAATGCGGTTCACAGAATACATCTACTTACCAAGTTTCAACATTATAGTTCTTATAGTTTCGGAAATAAATGGCTGTGACATACGGACGGACAGACAGACAGACAGACAGACAGACATGACGAATCTATAAGGGTTCCGTTTTTTGCCATTTGGCTACGGAACCCTAAAAAGGAGGAGGTTCTCAATTCGGTTGTATTTTATTTTTTGTGTTTGTTACCTCATAACTCCGTCATTTATCAACCGATTTGGAAAATTCTTTTTTGTCTGGAAGGGTACACTTCCCGTTTGGTCCTATTGTCATCAGATCAGGATTTAATTACTTCTTAGTGTACTTTGAAGTCGGTTTAAGTTTTTTGTAAAACAGTCCAATTATAATCTTTACAGCTTGATTGAATTTGTGTATTTAGTTTAAACTTTGTAATTATTGTATAATTGTATTTATCAAACTCCTCTAATAAAATTGTATAGGTACTTTTTATTAATCATAAGTCTAAGTACTATAATCACGATGATTAAAAAATTAATGTAAAAACCGGCCAAGTGCGAGTCGAACTTAACAAGGAGGTTTCCGTACAATATTAACCAACAAAACTTTGTTATGACAAAAAATACCCCTTACCCCTAACCGACTTAAAAAAAAAAACCGGCCAAGTGCGAGTCAGACTCGCGCACCGAGGGTTCCGTACAAACCTGTAGGTATATAAGTAAATGGTAGTATAGACCTGAGTATTTGATATTAATTTCAATTTATGACGTATTAAAAAAAAACTACTTACTAAATCTCGTTCAAACCAATTTTCGGTGGAAGTTTGCACCGTAATGTACATCATATATTTTTTATAGATTTATCATTCTCTTATTTTAGAAGTTACAGGGGGGGGGGGACACACATTTTACAACTTTGGAAGTGTCTCTCGCGCAAACTATTCAGTTTAGAAAAAAATGATATTAGAAACCTCAATATCATTTTTGAAGACCTATCCATAGACACCCCACACTTATGGGTTTGATGAAAAAAAAATTTGAGTTTCAGTTCTAAGTATGGGGAACCCCCAAAATTTATTGTTTTTTTTCTATTTTTGTGTGAAAATCTTAATGCGGTTCACAGAATACATCTACTTACCAAGTTTCAACATTATAGTTCTTATAGTTTCGGAAATAAATGGCTGTGACATACGGACGGACAGACAGACAGACAGACAGACAGACAGACAGACAGACATGACGAATCTATAAGGGTTCCGTTTTTTGCCATTTGGCTACGGAACCCTAAAAAGGAGGAGGTTCTCAATTCGGTTGTATTTTATTTTTTGTGTTTGTTACCTCATAACTCCGTCATTTATCAACCGATTTGGAAAATTCTTTTTTGTCTGGAAGGGTACACTTCCCGTTTGGTCCTATTGTCATCAGATCAGGATTTAATTACTTCTTAGTGTACTTTGAAGTCGATTTAAGTTTTTTGTAAAACAGTCCAATTATTATTTTCATTGTTAGTTATTTGTATGTCACATCACTAGTAACATAATGTAGCAGAATTGTGAAAATGTTAGTAAATTAGTAATATATATGTGGATAGCGTAGTGGGTACTATATTTATCACTTTTTTATGTCAATATATTTATATTGTATACTTACTACTAAACTATACACCAATGCGACAAAAACATAAAAGTATTTACATTCAGCTTCTATATCATTTTAGTAATAAATATCCCAGCATAATATGAATATCCCGTTAATGTATACTTTGAATACCATCCTTGGCGTAAAACTCAATATTATGTCATATTACTTGTTTTATGTTACCACGTTATGCATGGAGGGATCTGGTTTTTATACCCGGATGATATGGGGGAGGGAATACCTGATATAAAAATGTAGGTTAATATGAAAATATGTGTGTGTTCAGTGACTTACCTATCGCTATAATGGCGCCTCGATATTGCCTTGTAGAATATTGTTATTTGAATTGAAACTTTAAGTATACTTGACTTTAACCCCCTTACTCATAAAAGGTTATTCAACTAATATACTGTTTAAAGGGTCACGTAAATAAAGTCACTCTATTGTCATTGTCAAATAATGTGACATTATTTACGTGACCATTTAAACAGTATATTACACTGAAAAAAATATTTATTTAACTGTAACACAAAATTTGACTAACAACAACCTAATCAGAGTGACTTGCGAACTAAAACTTACCAGTAACAAAATCAGGTTTGTCTACTTGTTTTCAGATACTTGCAGCTTAACTCATTTGTTAAAAGTAACATTATTATTTGATTATCTTGAATCTAACTGTTATTTATTAACAACACTTCTATAAGTGAAAAATAAAATAAAGATTTAGCAATTATTAAAAAAACTGATTTGGTTACCTGTATTTGTCCTGTTTGATTGATTTTAGGACTAAATTTAGCTACGGGTAACCAAACTCTTTGTTCATTTGTTAATAGTAACGATTGTTACCAGTAACAAAACTGTTTCGTCATCAGGAGCCAATCTCACTTTAGTCATTGGTAACCAGAATAATGTTTCTATTGGTATTATTTTTCTGTTGGGCTTATTTTAACTGCAAACTGCTTTATTATTATAACTTGGTTCAATTAGTACACTGCTTAGGTTGGTGTAGCAAAATGGTGGGTGAATGAATATTTAAGGAAAATAGAAGGCAAATTAAACTGAACCTTAGCTTTTTTTTTTCATTATTTTAACTTAGTTTCTTTTGGAAAGTGGTTCAGTTTAATTTGCCTTCTATTTTCGTCAACTATTCATTCACCCTTGTGTTACATCCTGTATACAAATCTAAGCAGTGTACAATTTGAACCAAATTATTATAATTCAGCAGTTTGCAGTTAAAATAAGCCCAACAGAAAAATAATACCAATAGAAACATTATTCTGGTTATAAAATGCATAGGTAGAAAATACTTACTAACTAATATGTATTGAAATATGTTGGGTGTTATCAATTAAATTCAAAATGAAATATTGATTCAATATAGCTTTATTTCGATTATTTCAAACATTATAGCATTGAATTCACAGAATAGGTCATACCGAAAATGTTAAGAGATCAAAATATTTACTAAATAAATTAACACTCTGTACCTACCTACATCATAATGAATATTATGTTACAAACACTTAATCTATAGATATCTCATTATTATATTTATAAGTATATTAAACATGCGCATCCTAGATGCATTGTCCAATAACCATGCTCTTGGTACTGAAGAAGGAGGCCTCTTCCTTCATTTCATGACTTAATTTTGATACAGCTCCTGAAAAACAAAATATGAGGTTAGAGGCACGGAAGTTAGAACGGTGGGCAATGTTTTTTATGTTTGTTTTTTAACTTAAGTGGAATCCGCTTATTAGTTACATAAGTAAAATAGTACTCACACAATTTTTATGATGTATTATTTCTGATTCAATTGATGGACTCCTGGTTGTATGTTCTTCTACGGGCGCACAATCCAGCACCAATAGTATATAATTTAGTATACAATTTGTATTATTGGTTGTTGTCATCAGCCTAAAAAATAATGCATTAACGTTATACCACTATGAAACATTCAACAGTACACATTAGGTACGTTTTTTTGACCTGAAAAACGGCTATCATCGTTTTATTCGCTTATTTGCTATGAGTTTATGGAAAGTATAGAAAAATATTATTATAAGAGAATAAAACGATGATGGCCGTTTTTCGGGTCAAAAACATACTGTGCAGTATAACAAAACAAAATGGGTGTGCGAGTAATATACTTACTGTAGGCATTTGTATCAGAAAATGCGTCAGTCAGATAAAATATCTTTGAACATAGCTATTTGTTTTGTTAACTTGACCCTGTGATCAATTATTTATTTATTTAATCAAATAAAATCCACAGCTCTTAGTATAATTTGAATGAACATATAAGATTAATCAAACAGCCAATGACGGATTTACATTATAGGCACCAATTCCTTTAAGTCTTCAGCTGACATTTGCAAAGTGTCCAAGTTTGTTCTGAAATTAAAAAAATATTGATATTAATAGGTGGATAGGGTTGGAGTGCACTTTTGGGGTCAAGGATTTTTGCATGTTTATTCATCAAAATCGGTTCAATGATTTAACTGTAAATGGGTAGTTAACAAGTTTACCTAGCTACGACACTGATGCTGGAGAGTCTGGTTTGGCAATGCCACTCCGCATCGATGGTTTGCAAAGGTCCGCGTGAACTTTTAAAATTCATTGCGTTAAGCGCTTAGAAATATTATCAAGCAAAAATAATTACATACCTTTAAACTTATCAACGTATACGGCCAGTCCCCAGGACTTAAGATAGTTCTCCATGTCACTTGCTGGCTCTGCTGCCGCCACCCGATCGAATTCGCTCATATTAGGAGGACAAATATGTCCTGCTTGACCAAATCATTTCTTGACAAACACCATTTATTCAATAAAATAAAGAAAACAAACCATTCAGTGCCGTTTAGCTCACAACTTCACAAGTAACAAACCAAAAAACAACGCGCGAAAGACAGGAATGAACGCGTTAGGCGTCGCGTCACGTCTTCCCCCACGCCCCGAAAACCTTGAAGGTTCTTTTACATATACACAATCGTTATTGTAATTGTCAACAAAAATGTGTGTACTAGTTCAAAAGTCTTTAGGTTAAATATAACTAAAGTTTAGTTGAATTTAGTAAATTGGTTGGTATAGTTTTTATGCCAAACAAATAGGTTAAGAAGTAAAACTATTTTTTGTTAATAAATGAGAAATTGGTTTTGTTGCTGCAACCACACTAGTTAGTCTAAGTTGTCTCAGTAAATAGTAACTGATAATTAGTTTACTGCTTATCGAAAAAAAATCTACATAACTAGTTTTGGATCAATAACTAAATAATTTGATTACATGTAATTAAAGTTTGTTTCCCGACAACATAAATGACAATTTACATAACTAGTTTTGTAGATCCTTTTTTTCAGTGTAGTTAAATAGCGCTTTATGAGTAAGGGGGTAAGTATTTATTTCTATTTTTGAATTTGTTTGTTTAGCTTGTTAATTAAAATGTCATAAGATAAGCTCACGTATATTTACAACAAGTATGTACAAATTAAAATCTATATGTTGGAAATGTCTACTTCCGATTAACGGTTCAAGGTTCCCAGAAGGCTGGTAGCGTCGGTCGCCGTTGGATAGCCAAGCTGATGCGTTCGCAGAAAAAGCTCCCCGCCCGCTGGTCTCCGGACGCCTCGATCAATTTTGATGAAAAAGCGCGAGCAAAACGGCGATATTCGGACCCCCACGGTCCCATGGTCTCGACCGCAAAAGGTGTTAAAATATAATTTGGTCCAATCGATGCGTACTTTTTGAATTTAGCTGGCCGCAGCTGCTCTTGCAACTTTACAAGTCACCGGTAAGTGAGATGGCGCAAGTGTATCGACACATGTGGCATCCCACACCAGCGACCTGCCGACACTCCACGGTATCAAAGACATACCATCCGGTCTCTTGACATCGCCCCGCGCAATACCGACTGGTTCCAGTACGGAAGGCACGTTAGTGAAAACAAGAGCCTGTGGATAATTTCATTAATAGCTGAGTGTCGTGATATTCGGCCAGCACTTAGGGAGCACGAAAGCCCATGGTGGTCGAGCTCGTTGACGAGATCTCCGCAGCGGCAGCGATGAGGCTGACTGGTCCTGCAACCAAGACGAAGACAAATACACAGACTTAATGTTATACGGTCTAACATTGTCCCGGGATTTGTGGATGAATATATTTATTTTGATAGATCAGTGGAGATATTATGTTATCTACAGATAGTGGAAGCTACCACACTACCTAAAACAAAAAATAAACACGCAACGTTTAAAAACATGTTACATACGACCTTTAGATTCTCCTCGCATAGAAATGACATAGCTCACAAAGACATTGTAACATGGAGATAAATTTGTCTTTCACGTTTAATACAAGTTTACAGCGATCGTAAAAGACATTTTACAAAATTAATTGGGCCTCGTTTAGGTAAAATAAGACTCGAATGAATTTGCTGCTTGGATTAAAATCGTAAAATGTGACAGACGAGAATGCTTCTAATGTTTTCATTGCTTTTAATGTTCACAGAAAATACGTATGCGCAAAGATACACACTTTTGGGGATTTAGGGGATGGATTTTTTGGAATTATAGAAGACATGCAATTTAAGGCGATGATTTAGCTCAATGATAGTGATGCGGAAGCCGACACGAAGGTCCCGGGTTCGAATCTTACAATCAAGCTCATTGTTAGATGAGCGCTTTCTGTAAAGGAAAACATCGTGAGGAAACCATAGCACGGTGGTAGGGTACTTTGTAGTACCCGCCTGGCTGGCTACAACCCTCATGTTGAAAATCAGTCGCCAAGCACCTATCGGTGTGTTCCGACAGCTACACTTGAGAGCCAGTTCCTTCTAGGCTTTGTGTGCTTACCACCTTCGGCCATATCATCACTTACCATGGTGAGATTGTGGTCAATCAAACACAGATGGAAATGAGATCATTTCATTACTACTACCCGTGCGCGATAAGTTGATACCTGGCGCGGTGTATTTACAGTTGCGTGCTTGTATATTCCACGACATATGGCTCCCGTATCGTATGTGTAGCAGGATTATTGCTTCATTCTAAGTACGATACGGGCGCCATCAGGGAAGTGCAAGGGAAGCAAGTGAGGGCGTCGCATTCCATTCGTGTCTCAACTTATCGCGCATGGGTAGTATAGATCTAATACAAAAAAAGTAACGTCATAAATATACTAAACTAGCGACACATTATGATGGCCGTTTTGACACGAGGGTGTCCTTTCCTTGCGTGTCCGTTTTTTCTTCAGAAACAGGGTTGTGAAAATTGCCATCAAAGCGTGCTGCTAGAACCTTCGTTACGTGCTTCCATCGAACAATTAACCCAAAGAAGCGCAATGACGTTCATTTTGGTTGAAATCAAAATATATTCCGCCAATTTCTCACCGCCGACAATGCGCTCCGATTGGTTAAGTCAAGGACGCATGCACTCTGATTGGCCAAGTCAAAAACACACGATGCAGTGATTGGTCCTTACTGTTCAAATTCAGTGACAAATCACTGACTAGTTTCGGAATTTGTTTGTTCAGTATCTACTCTAAAAAGATTTTTTCTCGATGCGTGCTTCGCACTCCAAACGCAACGCAAAGCCTATTCATCACAAAACAAAGAATTTTCCTCATTTATATTTGTTAGCAACATTTAATTTTTCTAATAATGTAAATAAAACTGCGTAGTAATAAAACAAACGTAAAACTCCTGTAGAACACATTTTATTGGTACAATGGAGTTGTTTGCCGTAAAATGGGGAAAATTGGGGAGTTTCGGCAAACTCTGCAAATCATACGGACGCTTGTTTATTAAGAGGCTCTCGGTGTTTAATCAACGCGAAAAATGCTTAATTAAATTCTATCCAAGAGGCCGCAAGGTGTGCCCGGTGTAGGGTTACCATTATTCCTTTGTCTTGGTGGATTCCTTTTCCTGTTTATTTAATTTGTTCATTATAGCGGGACAAGAAACATCATTGTTTTATTTTTAAATTATTCAAGGTGAAAATGAGATACATTTTAAGATTAGAGCATAACGTTATCTCGCTCAAAGAGCAGCTCGACTGGGAAAGTACCTCCACCTTACAGAATACCGCAGCCAAATAACTTAATTTTATGTCCTGCGCGTGAGTTAGGTTGCCAGAGTCCATTGGGGAGGGAAGTCGGTAACGCGTGGGTTGTGTTGCATCGTCTAACCGCTTACCATCAGGCGGGCCGTACGCTTGTATACGGACTTCTTGTATATTGAAAAAAGTAAAGTCAATACTGTTTTTAATTTCATATGTTTTAATATCATGTTGAAATCGTCTACTTCAATATTTTTTGAAAAGTTACTATTATCCTACATCAATAAAAATAAAGAATAAATTTTGTATGCACAAGTAAAATATATAAAAAAGCCGGCTAAATGCGAGTCGGACTCGCAAACGGAGGGTTCCGTATTCCTATTAACTAACTCATTCTGCTATGGTGCTGCTATGAAAACAAAATACCAATAAAAAGACGTTTGTTGTATGGGCGCGCCCTTTAATTTTTAATATTATTTCATTTTCATTTTTTTATTTGTTGTCATAGCGGCAATAGAAATACATATTTCAGCTGTCTACTACTACCGTTCATGAGATACAGACCACTGACAGACAGACGGACGGACGGTCAGCGGAGTCTTAGTAGTAGGGTCCCGTTTGGCACCCTTCGGGTACGGAACCCTGAAAAGGACATTCATACATGTACCGGTATCATGTATCTAAAGATGCTATAAAATCCCTAGTCAATAATTTCAAACCATGTAGGTATTTTGGCTATCTATTACATTTTCTCAAACGAGTCTTTATGGTAACCCTATCTTGGCCCAAGTTTTTCTTAATTTGAGCCAAAAGTGAGCTATGTTCTCTCTAAGCTCTCCAGTAATAACCCTGTTGCAGGAATTCTTACATTTTTCTTCTTCAGCTTTCTTATAAATAAACAAGTGGTTGAGACTTGATTAAGACTTTCATCTTTTTTTTTCGTTAATCACTTTTGGTTTAAAATATAGTGAAAATATTTTATAAAAATGTATATAGCGTCGAAATGTTTCGCTGTTTAATTGAGATAAGAAAGAAGAAAGAAAGAAAGAAAAATGATTTAATTCAGGACAACACACAACATTACATTAATGATAGGAAAAATATAAAAATAAAATTAAAAAGCAGAACAAAAAATAAAAATTAAACAAAAATGTTATGTCGCGTGATGCCAAGAATAGGTCTCGACTCAGCATTGTGCTGAGGTCAGTAAAAAAAACTAACCCTCGCGCTGGTTTTCAGTCGAGGCCCACGTTCATGACATCACGAACATACAGTGAAACATTACGTATAAATATATACAATTTAAAAATAAAAAAAAAACAACAATCAAACACACATACAGGGTGTTGTTTTGCATTCGTGCCATATTTACAGAACCAATAGTAAATTATTTATTTAGTTATTATAAAATAGGTAATTAATTCTGGGCTTACTAAGTAAACAATTATTGATGATTTGTAATTAACGTCAAATCAGAATAACTGCACAGAATAGGTCTGCGTTCCGGGGCGAGGGGAGAAACCGGGCCGCTGCGCAGCGGTCACCAACCTAGATCTTATAAATCTTTATAAAACATCGTCAAAGACGGGGGGATTTTTATTTTTACAAAACTTTAAAAATAATATTTAATTTTACGACCATGATTTTATAATTTTTGAGTGTTCTATACAAGGTAAATATCAACCTCCTTAAATATGGCACAAATGCAGAACAACACCCCGTATAGTTACGGCATCCAACAAGCAGAGTGAAAGAAAGTATCTAATACGCTAACTAATCCATTATCAACCAGTATCCTATCTATATATATCTATCTATGGCCCTGATTCTGTTGTTTACAACGAAATTAACTTTAATCTCACTATGTCTCTTTCTAACAAAGAACATAAGAAAATGATGTAAGAAATGTAGTCCTGTCAAATTAGTCCAATGCTTGTTTTCAATATAAATTTAGTCGCCATCTATCGCGGTTACACCTAAATACACGCAAAATAAGACGGCAAAGATTAATTTGACAGCTTTAAATATGTCTATCCTTTTTCAATAATGTTCGTAAGAAAGAGATGAGATGTGACTAAAATTAGTTTAGTGCGATTTACAACAGAATCGGCACCATTGTGTCACAAACGTACAAACTTCCACATTTATAATTTTACTACGATTTTCCAAAATAAACAGAAACAATACCTATAGTAATTCTCATATAAAGAAATAAAATGAAATGAATTTATTTTGCTTGAAACATGGTTGATAAGTTCTTACAATATTAAAATGTATGTTTCACATATTTCGTCACAGTTTATGACATGCAAATATATTATTATAATAACACACTAAATATAAATATATACACTGCGGTATACTTTTGGAAAGTGTTAAAACGTTTACTCTACTGGGGTTGGATTTGGATACTCACTTTAGTTGGAAAGCACATATACAAAAGATAAAAACAAAACTAGCAAAATTTATATATGCCTTACGTGAAATAAAGAAAACAACTAATCTTAAAACCGCGTTAGCTATATACTATGCATACGCATATGCATGGTTCACGTATGGTATAATTCTCTGGGGAAATAGTACTGATATTAAAGATCTTTTTATTTTACAAAAAAAATGTGTTCGAATTATTGTAAATATAAGTGACATGGAAAGTTGTAAGCCACATTTTATTAATCATGGAATTCTCACCCTAACATCAATGTACATTTTAGAAATATGTAAGTTTGTAAGAAAATATCCAAAATTTTATTCAAATCAATCTGATATGCCACGCAGACACGCATCACGTTTTAAAAATAAATTGATATTACCAATGTCAAAATTAGAATTACACAGTACAAGTCCTAATGTAATGTCAATTAAAATATATAATAAAATACCGGACGACATAAAAAACGAGGAACGGGAAAATATTTTTAATAAACGCCTAAAATCACTACTAATAAATAAATGCTATTATACATTAAATGATTTTCTAAATGAATAATGATTTGTAATTTAATAACAACTATTCAAAATTTTTCAATGCGATATGTAATTTAAATTTTTATTTTATTATTGTTTTTATTGACGTTATATATTAATATTTATCAAATGGGACATGACTTACAGTTAGGTATTGTTATTAATTATAGTTAATTTATTGTATTGTTCTCATTGTAATTTCTAAATTTAAATGTGTATGTAACATGATTCTAGGCTAGTATTTAACTCTTAAATTTATATTATTATTACTGTGTCTTCACTAATTGCTGTGCCCTACAGGGTCCATGTGAACTATTTAAATTCTTTAAGATCTTACCACACACATGTGATGCAATAAATAAATAAATAAATAAATAAATAAATACAGAAAATAAAATAATTGGCAAGATGTCACAATTTTGATTATATGATTAATTATAAAAACATTGAAAATAAATTAATTGAATTGACACATAGAAGAACACAAGAACTAATTAGATTATTTTTAATGCAATACCCTTAAAATTAAAAACTTGTGTATTTGCTCTTCACTGATAATAACAATATGTTATGAATGATTTTTAGGTTGCAATATAATTATACAATAATTAAAATTGTTAAGTTATTACCTTATTTAAAATTTAATGTGTGCGAAATTGCACAAAGTTAATATCGGTTTAAATTTTATTTATCTCTGTGCATATTTATTACTCGTGTGCTTGCAAATGCGTAGTTTAAATTTAATTTTCAATAAACAATCGACCGGAATTTTAATTAACCATTTATGCATGCCACTGCAAAAATTCAATAAACAATCAAAATTTGAATGTATGATTTGGCTGAGGAACCCGAAAATTATTTTCCATTTAATTACGATTTGTTTCCGTCAAATTAAATCGTCGCTCGTCAGACTGACGAAGTGATTTGTAATTCAAAACGCAAGTTTCAAATTAAAACTTTTTTTGTTTGATGTAACTCGGGGTGGCTCTTCGGGTGTTTTGTTTGTGGTTGTTAGCTTAATTTCTAAGCAAATTTCTTCATTTTCTATCGCTAGCGGTTCAGTAATAGGAGTCTAAATTACTTTGTTAGAAAGAAAGATTTATTAATATTTATATATTTTTTAATAATCGCGTTTTTTTATATCTCTAAGTTGGAAAAAAAGTCACCAGGGGTATCACTCGCGCGTTGCCGACCCTATACTTAAGTTAGTTTAGTTTATTTAACTATGGTATGTCTTCATTTACAACAAATATGTACAAAATACAATCTAATATATAGCAAATTTCCTCAAGTCTGCCGCTGCTTCCGATTAACGGCAAGGTTCCCAGAAGGCTGGCAGCGTTTCTGATAAGAACTTTACTACCCTCTTGACGGCTTTCTATGTTACCATCACACCTTAACAGCAAACAAATACCTTTCATACAGCAAATTTCCCATAAAACAATAATTAATTACCAAAAACCTAATCACTCACATAATAACCGGCAAACTTAGTTAATTATAGGCTTCCAAACAATTTCCAAGCCAAAACTGCCGAGCCGCCATCATAAACGGTCTTATTGAAAAGAAACCTTCGTATCATGAAATATTTCATACAACTTTAGTAATTAATGCCAACGCGGGATGGAGGGAAACTCAACTATTTGATCTGGGCAAAGTAGGTTGAAGTTCACTCACTTATTACCGGGCAATTTCCGTAATAGTCTACAATGAGCGCTATTTATGTTACTATTCATAATAATTATTAACCATTAATTATTAATGGTTAATGCTTGATCTCGCTCTTTGCTGTACAAAATATCACTCGGTAGAAAGAGACTTCGGAATTTAACGAATAAAGGCCTCTTTCAATCAGAAGTCTTTAACTCATATGGTGCGTCCACGCTAAGCGAATCGAACACGAGCCGAGCCACGAACGAACCTACAACGAGCACGATGCGAATCCCTTTGTTCGTGAGAAAACTGCCAATCGCGCTTCATCGAGGCTCGCAAGCCCGTCCATGCTTCGCGAATCGTGCTCGCATTGTGCTCGTGCTCGGTTCGCCAAGCATGGACGCACCAATAGATTGGACGAAATAATAGTTTATGCCTTTTCCGATCGAGACAAGGGACCGTGCGTGAGGGTCCGAAGCTCACTGTTTCGCTCGCACTTCTCGTGGGTATCTTTTTTCGCCGACGCTTTAGCATGGCTATCCAAAGAAGAAACGCTGTTAGCCTGCTGGGAACCTTGCCGTTTATCGGTAGCAGCGACAGACTCGACGAAATTCTATATATGTACATATTTGTTGTAAATAAAGATTATCTATTCTTACATTTTTGACCGATTTTTTAAATTAGGTAACTAACATAATTGATATGTCCGTGGTAAAATATATACTCTGAGGTTATATCATAACCGTGTAACAGATTTAGATGATGATTCTGATCTGATTCTGCTCAGATTTAGCATCCAAATATGTTACACGTTGTAAAAAATATTGAATCCCTTTTTACCTTGGTCAAGTCATAACTTGAGAACGTCTTTACCGATTTTATCCATTTTTTTTAAGTTTTCTAATACTCTGGATAAGGTTCTTACGGAAAAAATAATTAAGAAACTTTTTTTTTTTTTTTTAGGAAAAGGTTACGTTACTGAATTATGTTATTTTCATAGATATAACACAATATGTTCCTTCTATACCGAATGCTTATATAACGACAATCTCATTCAATCAGCATGAACCAACTGCCTAAAAACTTCTGCTGAAACTCATGGCTGAAACTATTAACTATTTACTAAGTATTATTTTGACTCATAGTTTCATGAGTCAAAATAATACTCTTCGAACGTAAAATACTGTAAAACGCGTAATTGAGCATTAAAAAGTTATGACGCGGCGGATGGTATTCAACAGTAATGAAAAATCATGTAACAACCGGGAAGGATAGTTGTAAAATACAATAAATTGTTTCCCGCTTGTAGTTTTGAACTCCATGTTAAAAGAGCTAAGCGTTTAAGGCATGTATATCTTAATAAATGTTGTATTGAAATTGCTGATCATATTTCAAGCTATAGATTAAGGACTAAAATAAAAAAATTAAACAAAAAGGCGATAGCAAGTTGAGTAGTGCCAATACAATTAGAAAAATGAAGTGGGGGTAGAACATAAATCCGCACAGTATGTGTGGGGACTATTAGCTTGTTCCGAACATAATAGAAACAGCAACCACGTCTCGCCTAAAAATAGTATCAACCGTGGCCACATCGTCCGCTTTAAGGGCACCATATCTGATTTCGGCATCATTTGTTCGGAGTTTGGTTTGTTTCCGAATTTTTCCAGTGATTTGCCGCGTTCGGCAAGGATTGATGAGGTAGGTTTTATAACATTTTATTGACACGTTCAGCGCGGACAAGAGTGCGTTTTTTTAAATCTCATAACCATAGCGAACTATTATAAGCCAAGTACATTTTTAATGATTCAATTTTTAAAACTCTCTATGAGTTCTTATTTATTTTCTATAATAAATCAGTGTATTTCTTCCCACCGCTGAGCATTCCCTCCAAATTGATCGTAACCCGCTAATTGATTATAGCTTGTACCACATATTCTCAGTTATAGCGGGACACTAGACCACCACAATATATGACATCGTAAACTACAGTCGCTAAGCTTCATTGTTCGTGTATTATTGCTTTTGCTAAAACAAACATCAGCCCGTTATGTTGAGAACTCTATTGGAAACTATTTCGCTGAATACTTATAGTAAATATAAATACTGTGGGAAGGACGTTGAGCGCTTATTGTATTAAACCGTTCGTTTTGTTGTTCACAGATAAACTCAGTACAAAAGTATCCTAAGCCGAATGTAAATAAGAGTTACTTGTTAAACTAGAATAAGAAACTCATATGACCTTAAGAATAGAATGTTATTTTGTTTTTTTTTCTTTAAGCTTTTATTTAGTTTCACTTCGGTGTTTTATGGTGTCTGTAATCAAATTTCGCAAGTAAAATTTGACCCACTTCCCGGTTTCCGATTGAGCTGAAATGTTACTTGCATAATATGTAAATCGGATAACAATGCTATATTGTATAAGACATGGAGCTGATCTGATGTTGAAGCCGAAAGTAGGCTATGGGAACTCTCTAATAAAACGATACAACCCCATCGAGTTTGGGCTCATTTGATTCGTCTTGACAATGACTTTGGTTCGAGGGTCTGATGATTAAGTTGGTCGACGTAAAAAAGCTTGTTTAAAGATAATTCCAGTCTAATCTCTCTCAATTGTAACAATTATGAGAAGTAAAGTTGTTTTATTTGTTTTTTTTATTTGTTTTATAATACTTAGGTAGCAAACGGCCCGCCTGATGGTAAGGGGCTACCGAAGCCTATGGATGCTTGCAACACCAGGGGCGTTACTCGCGCGTTGCCGACCCTGTAGAAATCTCTTCACACCCTTTTTGAAGAACCCCATGCTGTACTCCATTGGGAAAACCACGGCGGGGAGCTCATTCCACAATCTGAGCGTCCGCGGAAGGAAGCTCCTTTGAGATCGCACAGTTCGAAACAATTCTGGTTTCAATGTGTGAGGATGGACTCCCCGTCGATGGCGAGAGATGCGATGGTGGAAGGTAGCCGTGGGCATCATCTTAAACAATTCTTCAGAACACTGTCCGTTGTATAAGCGGTAGAACAAACATAAGGAGGCAAGAGGAGGCTGTATAAAACTATTCATATAAGATAGATACTCAAAAGATGTTTTGACGAATGTGGTCATATTCGTTACAAAGGAGATCATCTTGAGAAGACCATAGCACCGAGGAAGAATACATAGTAGTACCTACCTACCCGCTTAAGTAACAGTTGAGAATAGTTCTGCATTCTGCATCACCAACAATAAAACGCAGAACGGAGCTGGTGTCGTGTGTCTGTATACTTATGTATCTAGACAACTTTTTTTTTTACTTGTATTTTTTCTAGGAGGCGCTGCAATATGCATTCTTACAACTTCCAAATTCATTGCCAAACGAACTGCACTTTTACACGCCAGGACAATAAACCTCACCAATTCTACAGTCAAAGTTTTGATATTTACAGCTCAGCTAACGCCTCATCGATTCAGGATCGCACCCCGCGGACTACGTACGTGTAAACTTGTAACTTATTTCCCACCCTTACTACGTTATCGGCTGCAGAACTTTTGTTTTACGAACAATTAAGTGTAACGTTAACCGCCCCTAAAGTTGGTATTTGGAGTTTATGAAGTGAGGGACACACAGGGTTTTGCTACATTGTTTTGACATAGTTCTTCGTTGGTGTCATACATTAGTTAAATGCCTTTATATTAAAAGACGGTAGGTTAAGTTGTTCCAGTCCGCTGCTTAATATAATATTGTAATAGTATTATTTCTCTTTCGATAATAATCTATCTTCTTCTTTAATCTACGATGATTTATACATTAATGATTAAATCATGTAAGGTGGATATTTTTTTATAACTCGTTATATTATTACCATACGAAATACATTTTTAAATAATTTTATAAAGATTATTAAAAAAAAACAATTAAAAATATAAAAAATGGTGTTCCGCTGGTGTCGGGAGTAGGGTCCAAGCTACCGGTGGTTAGGGCTGCAGAGACAGGAACCTCTTCACAATGCGAGCCGTGTC
The DNA here is from genome assembly GCA_947623365.1 of Achlya flavicornis. Taxonomy (NCBI): domain Eukaryota; kingdom Metazoa; phylum Arthropoda; class Insecta; order Lepidoptera; family Drepanidae; genus Achlya; species Achlya flavicornis. The sequence goes on from OX392478.1 coordinate 13,100,309, forward strand.
GAGGAGTACTGCGTTCTGAATCAGGATAAGGCCCTTGATATAAATATCAAATAAAATTGCTGGCTCTTCTCAGCAAATGCAACCTTCCGAACCGGTATTAGAGTATTAGAGTCAGACTTTTCATAAGTGCCTGCGAAGGACTATTTATTTGAATAAATGATTTTGAATTAGAATTTGAATATCATGTGATTGTATGCACACGCATTCACAATCGTATTTATTATAAATATGTATAGATTTATAATGGTGCGTCCATGCTACGCGAATCGAGCCGAGCCACGAACGAACCTATAACGAGCCTACAACAAGCACGATGCGAATCTCTTTGTTCGTGAAAAAACTGACAATCGCGCTCGTTCGAGGCTCGCAAGCCCGCGAATCGTGCTCGCAGTGTGCTCGTTCGTGGCTCGGCTCGTGCTCGGTTCGCCAAGCATGGACGCGCCATAAGATTACAATGATGTTGTCAGAAAAAGTAATTTATATTAAAAAAGCTATCCCCCGTGGCTTCACTCGCTTTCCCATAAGATATATTGTTTTTCGGGATAAAAAGTAGGTATTCTATGATAATCCAGAATATATTCTATGTATGTACCAAACATCAAAATCTGTTCAGTAGTTTTTGCGTGATAGAGCAGCGAATAACATTTTCACAAATCAAATCTATACAATCTTTCACATTTTATCATTAACTAGCGGCCCGGTACGTGCTTCGCTACGTATAAAGTGAAATAATAAAAATGTAAAAAATGAAGAACCGCTCGACCGATTTTGTGCAAACTTCACATAAACCATCTACTAAGTAGTCCGAACAAAGCCTAAACATTTGGTTTGGATAGGTGAGCCCGTTCTTGAGTTATAAAATTACAACGAAAAGTGGCATTGATTTTTATATATATATTGAGGTATTGTATGGTTGGATTGTGTCAGGTGTGTCCCCAACTTTAGGGAGGACATGAAATGTAGGGTGGTGCGCGTTACACGATACTTTACATTGATAACATTGTTCAACACTTACAAATTTTATGATCCCTTTATTATGCCGCGTTACGCTTTGTTACACTTCACACGGTTACCATGAGCTCTTGTGAGATTAATATAAGTGCGTTCAAATTACCTTGATTATATTGTTTAACATGGTGCTGTTAGCATTAACATTATATTATTTGAATATTATTAAATTTCATACCATTGAATATTAATTAATTATAATTAATTGTCAGCATTATTTATTATCAAAGTGTAAAACGGTTTATTTTGATATTGTGTATTTGAATATCGAGGAATGGCAACACCAGAAAAATATAATCGTAACAATGGCGGCCATTGGAGAAAGTGTTTTAATTCATTTTTTGGTAATTACCAACTTTACCAACGGTGTAAATACAGATTTAGCTTGTTTAAACCAACTTCTTTTCAGTAAATAAGGTATGGTTAATAGTGCATTGTTTTGTAGTAAAGGCTAGCTTTCGTCCCGTGGTTTCCCGCTTTCCTGAGAGATTTAACGTTTTCCCGAAAGAAAAAGCACCTATCCTATATATTATTCCGGGTTATGATCTATCTGCGAGCCAAATTTCACCACGATTGGTTGTCGTCGTTGAGGAATCAAGAGATAATAAAAAAAAGACACAAAAAACCGACTGCGTAAAATAAAGCTCTAGAAAAGTGAAAATCAAGCTCTAGAATTTTGAATGTACCTTGAGTTTTATAAAGTTTTTTACATTTTGGTTTTGGATAACATTTTGACTTTTGGGTACTTACCCACATGTCAGCAGAGGTACCTATCATAATTAGCATCAATTTTCATGACTTCAATCATAAAATCTAATATCATTTAGATAGAAGTCCATTAGCAGTCTTTTTCATAACAAATAATTGAAAACTGTTTTATAAAACACTTAAACTGACTGCAAAGTAGATAAAAAGTAATCAAATCGTGCCCTAATGACAATAGGACCAAAGGGGAAGTGTACCCTTATAAACAAAAAAAGAATTTTCCAAATCGGTTAATAAACGACGGAGTTATGAAAACAAACGAAAGCAACCGAATTGAGAATTTCCTCATTTTTTTGAAGTCGGTTAAATATTAGAAAAAAGAACAGCATAACATTGAATCTTATTCCAAAGTTTCTCTCAGTCCTTTGTCCTTCGTTTTATTTGAAACGTCGCTATTTGATGTTGTCTATAGAAACAAACAATATAGCAAGACAAGCTGACGTCTCTATTGCGAATTAAACTCCACAAAAAGCACTTCAAATGTAACAGTTGCATACTGAATCTGCATACAACTGTACCTGCAAATGAAAATTGTAAAGTACTTTGTTGTATACAAAAAGTCTGAAAATTAAGCGTTAAATGATGAAGATTGTGAAATAATTATGATTTGACGCATAGAGTGTAACAAACAACCCTAAAAAAATTGAGAGATATTCGGAATCTATGTATAAAAAAGTTTTTGTCAAAATTTAGGTTTTAATACAAGCTTTTTATGTTGACTGACTGTACTTTTTTGTCTGTACTTGCGTTGTCATCCAATATAGTAATGTATACCAAATTTCAGCTCAATCGGACACTGGGAAGTGGGTTACATGACACTTGCAAGATTATTACAGCCATCGGACAGATGAAAGAATTTTGAACTCCCTTTTGATGAATGTTGCGTGCATAGAGGAGTGTGAGATTGGGCATAGTTAAAGGTTATATGGAGAAGGAGTGCAAAACCAGTCAAAGTGGTTTTTTACCATAGAGCATCCCGAAAAGGGCGAGGACGAGCCTGTGGATGAAGCATACATACGAGAATCATAGTTATAAGTTCTCCAGGTTGTAGGAGTCATGAAACACATACGAAAAGAGTTCTGCAACGTTGTTCTACACCGCAGCCAAATAACTTTACGTTGTGTAAAGTGGTGTTCCTGCACGTGAGTAAGGTCGCCAGAGCTCATAGGGGAGAGGGGAATGGTCGGTAACGCGTGAGCGATGCTTCTTGTGTTGCAATTGTCCATATGGATACGGTAACCGTTCACCATCAGGAGGGCCGTATGCTTGTTTACCAACTTCGTCGAATAATTTTAATTTCCATATTGTTGAGGAATTTGGGATGTTTCATTCAAGCTATTATAACTTTCATAACACCGATTTATGCTTGTATATACTTGTTACACACATAAATACAATTTGGTTCTTTCTAACGCTAATTAGTATTTTAAGTTTTTTTTTTTTTTTTTTTTTTTTATTCAATTAATTATCAAGAACGCGTGTTCACGCATTTGTAGTTGAAACGGAAGAGACCGAGACACATATACAAAGAATGAGATGAGAATGAATGAAAGACTGCGGTTCACAAGACCACAGATTTAGTAGAATACTAAACACATATTATTTTAATACCAATGTAACTCAGCTCGTCCAATTTTATTTCATTCACCGTAGACCCCTCGGCACCGTGTAATTCAAATAAATATTTCTCTTGGCACCTCTACGAATTCGTAGTATTTAGGTCCTATTTTAATTTGAAAATAAAATTAATCCCTCTTACAACGCTTCGAGGCGTAATCCGATTATAAAAGAGAAAATAAATTATTTTGTATACGAAAAAAATTATAGAAAATAGGCCTAAAACGATGTTGTGTATGACTTATTTGATATAGTTTTTATACTTTATTCAAATGTTTCCTATTTATATTCGTGTATCAGGAACAGTACATACATGGAAAGGTAATCTAACTCGGCGTACTCGGCGGTCTCTCGGTAAACTCGAGTTTATTCAACGTACTATACATATTACGCCCGTGGTGTGCAAAGTCAAGCAATCACTAGTGTGGACAGTATTCGGATGGGCGACCGCCTAGTGGTATTTTAACTGGAGCGTTTTCCGTGCTTCAGAAAGCTGGTCCCGGCTATCACTTAATTGTAATGAGCTTTCCCGCCGAGGTTTTCCCAATGGAGCACAGCATGGGGATCTTCAAAAAGGGTGTGAAGAGATTTCTGCAGGGTCGTCAACGTGCACGTGATATCCCTGGTGTTGCAAGCGTTCATAGGCTACGGTAACCGCTAACCACCAGGCGGGCCGTGTGCTTGTGACCTAAGTGTTATTAAATAAAATGTGATTGTTTTAAGCTGGTTGGAGGCAACCTAGTTGGCTTGAAAACTCCAAGAGTATAGGTTGACCACTAGCCTATCTCCACCAATCCGCAGTGGGCACGCGTGGTGGAGTATCAGCCCACTCCATTTCATCCTCATTTTTAGAAGGAGGCCCGCGCTCAGCAATTTGACATTTCGGACTGAAGATGATAATGATGATGACAATATACATAAATGTATTTATACTACTGTAGGTACCAATCATTAGATATAGAAAAATATATGTAAAAGATAAATATAAGTATATTTTTCTAAGTATTTATAGACTACTGTATCTTATCTCTATCAATTCATCTTTTATTTCATAAAATGTAGGAGGTTTCTCTGCGAAGTCTGATATCTGAAACAAATAACAAACTTAATTAGTAATTTAATAAGTATACTTATCAGATGAGGGCGGACTTCCGAAATGGTGGTAATTTCAGTAGCTTGGAACATATTTTTTTTTTTTGTTTTTTTTTTATACTACTTAGGTGGCAAACAAGCATACGGCCCGCCTGATGGTAAGCAGTTACCGTAGCCTATTGCTTTCATAATTTGAATGAATGGCTTTGACTTTGGGTTTGGTAAACGAGCGTACCCTGATGGTAAGCGGTTGCCGTTGCCCTATGTACGTATGCGACACACGACGCATCACCCATGCGTTACCGAACCTTCCCCCTTCCAAATGAGGTCTGGTGACCGAAGGAACATATCATAACGTTATTTGGCTGCGGTATTCTGTAAAGTGGAGGTACCTACTACCCTAGTCGAGCTGCTGTTTTCGTAAATTCGCAAAGAAGTAAAAAGTTATATTGAGGTTGTATTTCCTTATTGAATTGAAAATAGAAAACATAGAATTCTCTTAATTTTAACGAGCACGGATCAAAGTATGTTGAAGGAAAATCCATACCAATATGTCTTTTTAAAACATTTCCATTCCAGTTTCTGTTTTTAAATTCTCGTTTGTGTGCTGTGTAATTAAAAACAAACTAGTATATATAACCTCTCGATAAAAACATGAATGTAGTCATTCTTAATTAATTGAACCTATCCAGAACCTTCGTTGGGAAATCAGCGTTTTTATTAGTTGGCTTAGTTGGAACTCCTAAACGAAAATCAACTTTAAAAGAGAAGAACTAAGATTGCATATTCCAGGGCAGTACGATCGTTTTAATTTGCAATTTTCTGGCTTACTATTACAGAGGGATTAAGTTCTAGCCACGGATAGAATCTTTAATTTCCTTAGGGCGTTACTGTCGACTGGATGATATTCGATTCAGGTTCTCCGTTCTTGCAAGGCATAAGATTGCAGATAATATTTTTATTGCTTCCACTGTTCTCTTCGGATGTACCTTGTCATCTGTTTCTGTCGTAAATCTCGAAAAATCTGTGATGTAGAGTTTTTGGCTTAGGAGTTTTTTTGAAATGACTGTCATGTGAAGAGCTCGTGGTATAGCATGATAAGCCGTTCTTAATGGAACGGCACGGTAAGCTACCACCGTCGTGGTCGGTACCTGGATGGGTAACCGCCTAGTGGTATTTTCAAATCAAGCGTTTCCATGCTTCGGATGGCACGTAAAGCCGTTGGTCCCGGTTATCATTTAATTGTGATAGTCGTTAAGCTAGTTGGATGCCTCCTAGGCGGCTTGAAAACCCCTACAGTAGGTTGACCACTAGCCTACCTCCACCGATCCGCAGTGGGTACGCGTGGTGGAGTATCTGCCCATTCCCTTTCACCCTGAACTGTGAAAGGAGGCCTGTGCTCAGCAGTGGGACATTATAGGCTGATGATGATGATACAGCATGTAACTGTGCTGACCGAAACAATATTCAAGGATATGCATGTATAATGAGTAGAGAAAAGCAAGCATTATAAATGAATTTATGCTGGAATCTTTGAAACCCCTGATGATTGAATGGGATCGAGTGGCTGATGTGAACGTATTTCAAAGGTATTCATGACATGTTTTTTTTTTAATATACAAGAAGATTCCGATACAAGATTTAGCCTTAGCACACTTACGCACAAATCGGCGAGCAAGCTCTCAACCGGGGAGCAAGCTCTCAACCGGGGAGCAAGCTCTCAACCGGGGAGCAAGCTCTCAACCGGGGAGCAAGCTCTCAACCGTGGAGCAAACTCTGAACATGATGTGTGATTTGTTAACTAATTTCAGAGGCGATCATGAACTTTAATGTTCTTTTTCTCTACATGTAACATGTAGCTATTTTATGAATACTTGACATCCAAATGTACCATGTTTCCTGCAATAAATTATCTTTATGTAAGCTGCTGAGGGTCCAAGAGTAATCAGCTACCCTATATGTTCTGAAAGTATTATTTCGCTCTGTTACACGTGGTAACTAACTGACTTGTCTTAATGAACAAGTTACAAGAATACACGCGATGTCATTTAATATTTGCGAGCGAGTACTTCTTGTTTGAGTGTGTTTGTTCGCGTAGGCGACAACTTTTAATCACAATTTATACAAAACATTGAAAAGGACGAGCTAACAAAAAAGATAAACAGACGAGACGAGCAGGAGTACGCGAGAAAACTTTTGAATACACAATGCTATGTACCTAACACTGTGCCCTTCATTTTATTGTATTTTGATACCATTGGAAGGTTTCTCGAATTTGATTCACTTTTGTTTTGGTTAAATAAACACACGGATTTCACAAATAAACGAATGCACAACTATAAAAATATGAAATACAACATCTATGGCTACTTTACTTAAGGTTCGCTTTAAGCATGCATTACGCTTAAGCCGCGTTTACACTGTCCATCTTCTTGCATGCAGTTATGACGAGAGCAGCGAGTTTTGTTTTAAAACTACTTGCATGCAACCTGTAGCAGTTTTTTGCATGCATGTTTATGTTTCCACTACTCAAGTAACAAGTTACTTGCACCTTGCATGCAGGCTACTTGCGTAATCGAAACGTGGCTTTAGCTAGAGTGAAATCGTTTCCTAGATTTACGTAATCATCCATTAAGTAGGCTTGCCTACTTAATAGATAATTTGGTCTTAGGTTTATAATACTTTTCACTAGATTGCAAAATGATTTCACGGTATGAAAAATAACTATCTATAATTTCCACCCATCTAAATCTTTGATTAAAAACATCGACACACTTATAATTATTTGGGGGCTACAAAGGAAGCTAAAGCAATATTGCTACGCAATTCATTTTTTCGAATTCTCGGTAGATCCTAAGTGATTCCAATATTTTTTGGTAAAATAGTTACTCATTATATACAATTCAATTCATTAAAATATTTGGAATTTATGAATTGCATAAGATCTGCTTTAAATTCGAAAAAATGAATTGCGTTTGCAATATTGCTAAGCTTCCTTTTTAGGGGGCCTGTTCTTTCTTTCTTTCTTTATGAAAATATCTCACTTTTTAAACACCTCACTGAAACCCATTTCGAATAGAGAAATCCTAGTAAGTTTGCAAACCTTCAACAAGACGAACTCGGTAATACGTGGGGTGCTGTCACTGTAAATAAGTTTCCTTCATTGTCAACGCTTGCTATTTGCTTGCGTAAGCTTCTACAAGAATCATGTTTTGCACGACTTGCTACAACTTAAATGTTACTCGGAATACATGGAAAGAAAAGAGGGACCATAAGTTGGTGACCTGCTTATGATGCACTAGCTGTTCCCCGCGGTTTCACCCGCTATAATACTGTGGGATATAGCTTCCTATTAGTGAAAAAATGTTTCGAATCCAACTGATAGTTCCAGAGATAAGCCCGTTTAAACATTCAAAAAACAAACAATTATATTATTAGAATATATTAGTATAGATTTAAAAAGTTCAGTGATGTAGATGGATGAATTTAATACAGTGAACAGGTGTGGTGGTGGTCAATTCAGTACCTTTGACCTTCAATAGTGTCCTGACTAGCCTAAACCGGTCAGGTTAGAAACTTATAATTTTGCATATAGGTTATTCATATAACGGTTTTTCAAAATACAACCGTTATATGTTACCATTGTGGTAGTTTAGAGGACGGTTTATAAAACTGCAGGGCAAAGAGAAAGATTATCATTAAGAGTGGGCATAAAGCTAGAAAAAAAACTACACTATACCACCGAATTGAGAACCTCCTCCTTTTTTTGAAGTTGGTTAATAATGGCATTTCACGGGGAGCAGGCAGAGAGCCGCGAGCTATTATTGAACTAAGCGCCAAAGGTTTTTAATCTAAATCTAAATTATAGAATTCTAGCTATATTTAAGATTAGCTAGCTATAGGTTAAGATTCCACGTCTTAACCAACTGCGCCAACTGACCAGTCGATATATATATATAGCCTATGTTTTTTTTTTTTTTTTTTTTTTTTTATGTTACTCAGTGATAATTTAGCTTTCTCCTGTAGAAAGATTTTTTTAAATTGGGCCAGTAGTTTTTGAGTTTATTCATTACAAACAGAAATACTAAAATCCAAATCTTCTCTCTTTATTAATAGTGTAGATCGGTCATTCTCCAATTCGGCGTTCTTTGCCTAATTACCGTAACCTTTTTTATTTTTCACTGATTTGACTTAAACATATTAAAATACGAAACACATCAAAGATACGAATTCAATAATTAATGAGGCATTTAACAATTGATGGTGGTTTTCTAGTTATTGAGACTTAAAAAAATTATGAGTATGGTAATTAGAAAAGTTTAATATTGAATGCAACGGTAATTAGAAAATATCATCAAGTCTATGTAAAATATGATATACTTAATGTAATGATAATATCACACATTATTAATTTGTACACATATAATTAAAGCAATAGAATTAACGATGTCCCTCATAACCATAACCAATAGTAAAAAAGACACTTTATCTTTGCTATAATTTATTAAAAATTAGACACATTTAATGAAAATCAGGTAAAACAAACTAAATAAATCAAACATTATCTTAATTGGTAATATTTTTACCATTTGTTTAAACCACTAACTAGTGTTTCTGATTGGGGTCGACTAAATCTAGTCCATTTCAACCCCACCAAGACTCAAGCCTGCGCGTTCACCGCTAAGACCCCATTTGCTGTGGCTTCACAATTCCAGAACACGTCCTTGAACATCAGTCAAAGCATCGGGATCCTTGGAGTCGACATTTCTAGTTACGTTTTGTTCCGTAGTCACTTAGAAGACAAGGTTAAGCTGGCATCCAAAAAGCTCGGAGTGCTCAACAAAGCGAAGCAGTACTTCACATCGGGGCAAAGGCTGCAACTTTATAAGTCACAAGTCCGGCCTCATATGGAGTACTGTTGTCATCTGTGGGCGGGGGCACCTGGATACCAGCTTGGGCCTCTAGACACGGTTCAGCGACGTGCCGCTAGAATTGTCGACGATCCCGAGCTCACAAGCGGTTTAGAGCCCCTCAGTCTGAGGAGAGACATTGCCTCCTTATGTGTGTTCTACCGCTAGTACAACGGACAGTGTTCTGAAGAATTGTTTAAGATGATTCTCACGGCTACCTTCTACCATCGCAACTCTCGCCATCGACAGGGAGCCCATCCTCACACATTGAAACCAGAGTTGTTTCGAACTGTGTGGTCTCAAAGCTTCTTCCTTCAGCGTACGCTCAGATTGGGGAATGAGCTCCCTGCCGTGGTTTTCCCAATGGAGTACAGCATAGGGTTCTTCAAAAAGGGTGTGAAGCATTGAATGTGTAATTATTCAATGGTGTGAAGAGATTTTTGCAGGGTCGGCAACGCGCGAGTGACGCCCCTGGTGTTGCAAGCGTCCATAGGCTACGGTAACCGCTTACCATCAGGCGGGCCGTACGCTTGTTTGCTACCAAAGTAGTATAAAAAAAAAAAAAAAACATTTATTAAAATACAATTTTTCATACAACGGTAATTATAAACAGATGGTAATTAGTATACGATAATTAGAAAACTATAGATTTTCTTAAAAAATTCTAAAACCAACACAGTTAACAAATACTAGCTTACAACTTATTACAACGTACGGAGGCCAAAATACTGTCTCCATTTACATGATCAACTTTGGTCTAACTTAAAAAATCAAGTATTAAAATAAGTACAACGGTAATTAGAAAAGTTTTTAACCAAGGCTACGGTAATTATATACTCTCGTGCTTCATTGGCGGTACACTAACGTTAGAGACGTGCAACTGCTGATGGGCCGCGGTACACACTGAGGAGACGCGACGCGTACGGTAGTGATGTGCCAAATACTGTTATTTAGGGATGTGCACCCGACAACAGAAAATGTCACGGCAATTATAACTTTCGATTGGACATGCGGTTACTTTATGATAATTATTTATAGACTGGTTATATTGAGTCGATATTTTGTTATGCGATACACGTTGCTTAATATAGTTTAAAACGATTAATGAATCAAAGTAAATCCTGTACGTAATAAAAATTACAAGCAAGTTTTAACATTAAGTTGGTGTGCGGACACGCCACGGTAATTAGAGAACAGACGTTCTTTGAACATAGTAAATTAATTTAGTCTTAAACTACTTAAAATAGAAGCCAATGTTTTTGTTTACAGCTAGATACGGATGCTAACTAACATATAAAAAAAAATGCGTGATTGAATATGATAATATTATGGACTATGCAAGCCCGGACACGTAAAACTTGCTAATCGGAGAATGGCCGAGATGTAGATTTAAAAAAATCATTAGATTCCGCTATAGATCATGCGTAAGTAATATTTTTTATACTTTAGTCATAATTATAAACACCATGATCGGATCAAAACGAGAATCAGTAAATATTAGAGGTAACATTGTGATTTTTTTCCATCGAGGAATTTTAATTCCTCTGGTTTTACTCAGTGTGAACAAAATCAACAAACATTTGCCCCACTTATGAAATATCGTCCGTAATATTTTTTGCAATAAAGGGTAAACTTAAAATCTCTGGTGTTGCAAGCATCTATAGGCTACGACGACCGCTTACCATCAGGCGGGCCGTATGCTTGTTTGCTACCTTTAAAAAACATTAGGAATAAATACGCAATAAACCTATAAATCATTATTTTCCTACGGATGTGCTGCGAAGAATTTACTTCGAAATAACAACAGACAGTTTATTCTTGAATAATATCAAGTTTTAACTCTAATAATAGTAATAAGAAACATTAATACATATAAAAACAAAGAAATTAAATACGTATTACCTACTTATATCTTACGTCGAGCTATTTTTTTCTTTATAATTAATAATATTTGCTAATAAATACTTATTTGTTTTTGCATCGCACATGTTCTCTTTTAATACATTCAGACGATAATATATTCTATAACCTTGTTTATATGATTGGAAGCGCTTTAAATATATTTACGGCAACCTTCTTGTTACCTTGAGGTAAAAAGAAGGTTGCCGTGCCGTAAATAGAATGAAAAAATATATAAATAGTAATATATAATATAACTATATTTTTGTTCTAACTATATTGTGTGCTTTTGAGCGAAATACTCCTTATAGTTTACAAGTAAAATGGCTGGGACATACAGAACCTTAATGTCTACGGAACCTTATGGTTAATATTATTATTATAAAAGTAAGTTTTTGTTAAAAATTACATTTTTAATACAAGTTTTACTTGAATTTTCATCCAATATACTAATGTATACTAAATTTCAAGTCGATCCGACCACTGGAAGTGGGTGAAATTCGACTTGCAAGATTCCACCCGAACTAACAAACATACATACATACATTGCAAGTTAAATAAAGGCTTGTAAAAACTGTAAACGACGAAAGAGGCTAGTTTCCAGTGGATGGCCTAGTGAGGAAGGTAGAGCTAGAACTGTTTGATACTTTAATATGCTGTTGTTTTTATTAAACGACTATTACTGTATTTCATAATATATTTTTATTTTAGTTTCAGGTTTACTGCTATGCAGCACCAAATCTAAGTAAGTTATTTTTTATATAAATATTTTTAAGATTTCCCTCCTCGATCGTCCACTCAACGTTTTAGTCGGACGTTCTTACTGCGGACGTGGAATGAGCTAGCTACGAGATTTGTAAAATTATATTTTCTTTCGTAATTTTTACACTATCATTTATTTTTGATTTAATATCAACATTATAGTTATTTGTTTTTATTAAACATTTTATTATATCATATTTATTTATGTATGTATGTAAACCTGGAAAAAATAAATAATTTTTAACTAATACACATTCTTTGAAATCTACTGAAAATGTACCATTTTCCTAACGGACTATCAAATCCCGAATTCTCTGAATTCTGCACAACTTTAAACTCACCATTTTGTTATGGATTTCTTGCCAAAAGTATAAGTAGTACCCACTTTACGTAGATTAATTAATGTAGATTACCTATACCTCTTCTTGTCTACACTACCTACACCTTACGTCTAGTGGGGAAAAAAATATGATGCATATCTTTCCAATAATCAGCGAGGTAGCGTCGACGGAAATTGGATCACAAACGCAAATTAAATTTAACCCAGGCAGAGAGAAGGCGATTTTTTTAAATATCGATCGAGGTTATACGAGATTGTACTCTACAAGAGTAGACACCTTTTACAGTCGTGTACATAATACGGTAAAAATAGCCTTAAAACTGTAAAATTCGGCTGAAGAGGTCGGCAACATTGTCCTCGGGAGATTGCAAATTACCATCAGGGGGCCTAAATTCTATCACCTGTCTTCTGTAGGTAATTGTTATCATTCAGCTATTTGATTGATCATGAAAAAATACCAAATAAGTTAGCGATTAACCTCTCCAGTTTAACATATTATCTCAGAGCCCACGGATTCGTGACGCGCCCCGGTTTTATATCCAAGTGAACCCATGAAGTTGATTGAAGGCGACGCTGATTTTTATTTGAAATCTTCTTTGTTATATTCTGGAGGTTTTACTGGAGTGTCTTTTTTCTTAAGTTTATAAATTCAAACAATCGTAGACCTTACTTTATATTTAGGTGAGGAAAAATAATATAGATGTATAGATTTTTAAGAGAGGTAGAGCATAGCGTTAATTCGCTCAAAGAGCAGCTCGACTGGGGAAGTACCTCCACCTTACAGAATACCGCAGCGAAATAACTTTATGTTGTATAAACTTGTGTTCCTGCGCGTGAGTAAGGTCACCAGAGCTCATAGGGGAAGGGGGAAAGGTCGGTAACGCGTGAGCGATGCTTCTTGTGTTGCAAGCGTCCATATGGCTACGGTAACCGCTTACCATCAGGTGGGCCGTATGCTTATATACCGACTTAGTTGTATAAAAAAAAAAGATGTTTAGTCTTAGGTTTACTGTAATTATTACGGACCCTACGGACCCTATACTTATGGTATTAGTGGTAGGTAGTATTACCTAACTATGCTTATGGTAAAACTGTGCCTATACTACGCATGTTCCAACAACCACTTGGCCGGTTTTTGGCTGACATAAATTATCCAGTACCCCGAGTGTAAAGAATTGACGTTAGTAAACGCAAACTAATGCTTGTACGTAGTATATTAATTACTCTATGCGTACTCTATGCTAATGCGTTTGCGTTTACGACACTTCTCTATAGGAATTTGCACAGCGCCTCTAGCGGAATAGTCACGGTACTATTTCTCCCATACTAAATAGTTAACGCAAACGCATTAGTAAGCGTTTATTAACGTCAATTCTTTACACTCGGGGTACTGTAGATAGATACACGTTCTCTATGAAAATTTGACCTGAAATATTCAGATTACGCTATGGCGTAATTTTGGCCTAAAATATACAACTTCGTACCATCCGAATATACGTGATCTTGCAATGATAAAAGAAAAGTATAATCGAGGAAAAATATTCTACAATACTATGGGCACATACAATCTTAAAACCAGTGAAATCTACTCAGCTAAAGCAAAATACTAGGACAAATAAAACAGATAGAAATAGCAATTTATGTCTTACAAAATGGCGTCTAGATACGAATTGGCACGATCCTTGTAAATAATTGTAGTTAGAAATTTAAGCTATCAAGACCTTGCTGCTAAATGTGCTGTAGAAGAAACGAATAAACTTGGATTTGGGAATCCACTATTAAAAAAAAAGAGAAATACATTATTACTAGCTGTCCCCTTCGGTTTTACCCAGGTCATCGAGGGATCGAATGATTTATGGGAATAAAAGGATCCTTCATGTCCAGAGTATAATCTATCTATGTCCCAAATTGTATCCGCATCCGTTTAGGTGCGTTACGTATTTACGTGCTACATCGTCAGCCTCTTCATAACTCAGGGGTCAGTAGGAGGCCAAAAGCAACTCCATCGTAAATAAAAAAAAAATATAGTAGTAAGATACTTACAATTAGTAAGATTCATCTCATCTTACTAATCTCTTGAAGTATAAAGTTGTTCAAAGTAATAATAATAATTTTTATAATATTTTTGAATTATTTTTTACTAAATGTTATAAAAAAATAATTTTAAGGACAAAAATAAATAAAGAGAAATTATAATAATAGTTAGGTAGTCTTAAAATTTAGAAAAGACCGACTTAAATAGTTTTTTTTACCCTTATTTTTGGATATGGACTTTCAAATCAGGTATCGAATAATTTCAAGACTAGCCTGAAAAATCGACATTAGGTATAGACAGACCTGAAGTCGTCACCCGACCGTATGGCCAATGGACCTGTATAAACAAAGGTTAACGTAAAACAATTCTTTCCTCGTCTATACTTATGAAATGATCACGTTTCCTTGAACATTTCTGTTCATATTTTTTGTAGGAACATTATTGTATGTCGGAACATCTCTGGATGGCTTTACGATAGTCGTAAAGAAGCCATCAAATGCAAGTAATTGAGTTTCGCACCCTGTAATGGCTATTATTTTCACTTGTTCTAGGCTTCGCAGAAGCCCTCGCTAAGACTTGAATTATGTTTGTTCTTAGACGTTAAACTAATTACTATTTCAATACGTTTAACTGGGTTTTATTTAAAGTTTGCAAGAGCGTGAACTTTTTGTGAAACCATAGAATTTATAGTACTACTAGCTTCTGGTCGCGGCTTCGCCCGCGTGGCCTACAGGAAACAATTGACATATGTTTCTACAACAATAAAACAAAACAAAACAACTTCATCCCTCTTCGATGGTGGAATTATAAAAACGCTGAGACACGTATAAATTAATTTCCAATCTTCAGCCTAAACACAAAATATGAAGATCCTAACCTCGAAACTAACGGATTTTCATACAAAATTTCATCCCCTATTATACCCCCTTAGGGATGAAATTTCGAAAAACCCTTTCTTAGTGGATACCTACTCTTCACAAAGAATATACCCTCTAAATTTCTTGTCTCTAGGACCAGTGGTTTAGGCTGTGCATTGATATATAAGTCAGTCAGTCAGTCAGTCAGGACTTTGAATTTTATACATATAGATGCCCTGGCTGT
This sequence comes from Achlya flavicornis, assembly GCA_947623365.1. Classification (NCBI taxonomy): domain Eukaryota; kingdom Metazoa; phylum Arthropoda; class Insecta; order Lepidoptera; family Drepanidae; genus Achlya; species Achlya flavicornis. Next base: position 13,115,838 of record OX392478.1, read on the forward strand.
CTACCAACCTTCTTGCTTATTTTTTTCAGTAATTTAAAATTATTTGTGCACTTGTTATTATATGCCTGTGTTTGTGCAGCTCTAATCTTTAAAATTGGTTTCTCTCTTAATCCCCTTCAAACAAGGGAATAAACAAATAAAGGGTGTGACTTCGCAGACACTTTATCTTGATCAATCTTTATTGATCACTTGTTGCGTTTTGAATTATGGTGTATGATCGATTGCTTTTTACACCCTTATTTTTGCCAGCCCTAACGTGAAAACATTTCTATATAAATTGATAATATATTTTTGCTACAAGTTCATCAGTTTTGGAAAAATGCAGGCAAAGGATGGGTGCAACAGAGCCTATTCACACGTACCGCAACCACACCACAGTTTCGCGACAAAATGTGGTCTAGCTGTGGTTACGTGTCGCTGCGGCTTTTTGCGGTATCACACACGCGGTCTATAGTGAGGGCAAAATGTGGTCCATGTGAACACAACTATTAATTTTCATACAAAATTAGAGGGCGGGCCACGTGGTGTGTGGTTGTGGTAAGTGTGAATAGAGCCTTACTTGCGCTACAGATTTCCAATATTAGGTTAGTTTTTATGTTAAAGATTTACCAATTTTATTTCTGTTTAACTTTTTAAATTACTTATTGAAGACATTATTATGAGTATTGTAATCAGAAATAGCTTATTGATCTTCGGAACAGCCAAACATAATTATGACTGCAGACGCTTTCTATAATACAAAACAGTTTTACTCTGTGTTTTCCTTAAATATGAGCATTGTCCGAACAGAAAAGTCAGTCAACAGTCACCTTCTGAGGAAGGGGAAGCAATTTGCTTTACCACTACAAAGATAATTCTGCATCGACTTAACTCTCCGAAATTGACCAAGCATCCTTATTCTAACGACAAAGAACACAAAATTGATGCTAACATAGTTTTCGACGACGCAAACATTAATATAGAGGGGACCAGTCCGCGTTATGGAGTGTTACCGACGCGTATAAAACATAAATGAAAGTGGATTTTCGTTATTACACACACGTATTTGGCTGGGATCGTGCCAAGCGATTTTGAGTTTTATGACAGGGGATCCCCTATATTGATAGTTATTGATGTCCTGGTAAGCTATGGGATTATCAAAACTTAAGTATATGAATTTTAAATGCATAAAATTAATGTATGTACCCCGAGTGTAAAGAATTGACGTTAGTAAACGCTTACTAATGCGTTTGCGTTTTCGACACTTCTCTATAGGAATTGGCACAGCGCCTCTAACGGAATACTCATGGTAATTTCTCCCATACTTTATAGTTACGTACCAAAACTCAAAAATTGAATTCAATACCGTCAAAAATCATTATTAATTACCGACTGTTTACCGACTTAGTCGTATAAAAAAAAAGAATTTAGGAGAAATAGGTAGAGCATAGCGCTTATTCGCTCAATAAGCAGGTCGACTGGGAAAGTTCCTCCACATTACAGAATACCGCAGCCAAATAACTTTATGTTGTATTTCTGCGCGTGAGTATAACCACCATAGTGCTCATTGGGGAGGGGGGAGGTTCGGTAAGCGTAAAGTGATGGCCCATGGGTTGTATGCGTCAATATGGCTACGGTAACATTTTACCATTAGGCATGCCGTAAGCTTATTTACCATCGTAAAAAAGTAAACTAAAAAAACCTTAATTTACTTAGTATTTGTAACTACACAGAGTAAATCAGGTTTATCGATAAAAATCCCTCAATCTAAACACCTGACTCAATAGCGTCATGTTAACCTGGGAGAGGTAAGCCGGTCTAATCCGGTAAACAAGCTAACACCTAACTAGATCGATCTGGTTTGAACTGGATTACCACGATGGCCGCGCTGCGACGACGACAAATTGACTTACATCGCACCTAGGACCACGATACTTGTGTTCGTACAGATACGTGAGTAAAGAAATTAGGTAATGGATGTTAGACAGGCATAAGTAACCTATGTTAGTAAGTTAGTTTTGGTCTTTATCTTTACGAATTTTGTCACCTTTATGTTCCCGTGTTTGTAGAGCTGCGAAAAAAAGCGTTTCATTTCTTGCGTAAGTCGGTGGTAAAATTAAAGCTGTTTTATTATTAGGGTTCCGTAGCCAAATGGCAAAAAACGGAACCCTTATAGATTCGTCATGTCTGTCTGTCTGTCCGTCCGTATGTCACAGCCACTTTTTTCCGAATCTATAAGAACTATAATGTTGAAACTTGATAAGTAGATGTATTCTGTGAACCGCATTAAGATTTTTACACAAAAATAGAAAAAAAAAACAATAAATTTTGGGGGTCCCCATACTTAGAACTGAAACAAAAAATTTTTTTTTTAATAAAACCCATAAGTGTGTCTATGGATAGGTCTTCAAAAATGATATTGAGGTTTCTAATATCATTTTTTTCTAAACTGAATAGTTTGCGCGACAGAATCTTCCAAAGTGGTAAATTGTGTGTCCCCCTCCCTGTAACTTCTAAAATAAGAGAATGATAAATCTATAAAAAATATATGATATACATTACGATGCAAACTTCCACCGAAAATTGGATTGAACGAGATCTAGTAAGTAGTTTTATTTTAATACGTCATAAATTGAAATTCATATCAAATACTCAGGTCTATTAATACTGTGTCTATACTACCATTCACTTATATACCTAGAGGTTTGTACGGAACCCTCGGTGCGCGAGTCTGACTCGCACTTGGCCGGTTTTTATTTTTATTTAAGCAGTTACATTGGTCTATGACGCGGCAACATGCATAGCATAAACAGCCTTCTAGTGTCTATGGACGGTCTGCGAAAAAAAGCCTTTCATTTCATGCGTAAGTAGGCGGTAAAGTTGACGCTGTTTGCTAGTGCAGTAATGTTGGTCTATGACGCGGCAACATGCATAAACAGCCTTTCAGTGTCTATGGACCATCTGCGAAAAAAACCTTTCATTTCATGCGTAAGTAGGTCGTAAAGTTAAAGCTGTTTTGCAGTGCAGTTATATTGGTATATGACGCGGCAACATGCATTGCAAAAACAATTAAACAGCCTTCTAGTGTCTATGGACGGTCTGCGAAAAAAAGCGTTTCATTTTATGCATAAGTAGGCGGTAAAGTTGTAGCTGTTCAAAATTAAGCTCGGAGTTTTTCTCTAAGACCTTGTAGTTCAGAAGTTGCCCTCACTGGCTGGAAAAAAAAAACAACCTGTAGGCATATATATGTACCAGTACCATATAAATAGTAGTATAAAAAATGTTTTAATTAATTTACTGAAACTTGATTTATCTCATAATTAACTGAACAGACTAATTAAAGTTTTAAGTCCTAGTTCTAACAGAACAAAGGGTGAATTACTGAATTTGAAAAGCTGAGTTAATCCTGTAACTGGTACAATAGGTAACCACTTTCATGTTATTAGACGGCAGTTTTGTATAAACTTTATTCCTATCAATAAAATATGTTGAAATCTCTTTGAAATATAAATAAATGGAAAAGTATGAAGATAAATTGGTAATACTTTATTTATTCGCACTTTGTTTTATTCGTCTGGCTGCCAACCATCCTCAAGTTGAAAATCTATCACCAAGTCCATAAGTTAATACGTATTTATTTGTTTTACAGAAAGAGGTTTTAAATTATTATTATTAAGTTTAGTTGGGGCCCTACCTACATGGGACCTAATTTATTTTTGCCCCAGGGCCTTACCTAGCTACACCACTGAGGATCGCTTTGATGTTTCAAACCAGCTACCCATTCAAATCCATTCACACGATATGAATAGTGCTGAAAAGGCCTTTTGAATGACCTTGGCCATAAAGTCATTCATATATAGTCTCAACGCTGCAGGCAATTCCCCATGATGGAATTTTTAATAATGCCCGTTCGTTTCGCATTGTGACAAATTTCGTTTATTACAACGACACAATGGGGAGGGCGGGAGCTGTGTAAAATTGCCCATGAATTTTGAACTTGATTGCGGCTTGTCTCATTTTGTGATTCAACTCCATGAATATTGAAGGTTCAATCTTCGCACGGGTAGTTTGACTAATTATGTAAAGATGCATTCAGGCTGAAGTTGCAAGTTTGACTTGAGTGCACTACACGGTATAAATGAAATAATCTTTCTTTCATTATTGATAGATAGTGTGCAGCAGATAAAGTTCGCATAAATTTGTATTTGCTTTGTTTAACAAACTTTATTTAACGAAAAACACTTTCTTTTTAAACTTTGTTTAAAAAAAGCAAACACAAATTCAAAAGCGAATACCAGCTATGTGTTTTTCAATTTATATTTGCTTTTTTGGCCTCACTCCCGTGTTCCGTGCGCTCCATCTGCCTTGTTCTGTAATCTGAGGTAAGTAGGTAACTAAATATTATTTTAGTATCAGGCGATCATGTAATAAATGTTTAGCTTTACTTTCGATACTTTATTGTTACTTACGATAATGTTGATCTGCAAACTATAAAAAATCCTATAAATTTCATCATCTGCCCACTCAGTTTGATCATTTAAAGTCTAATATCAGTGTTGCTAAAAGTTTAATTATATCACATTATATAATTGAATGATGTTAAAATCTCCCGAGTTGAGCCGTCTAAACGAACCTTCATCAAAAACAGCCGCTAACAAAATTCTAAAAGCTTCAGCAACAAATTAATATTTACAACTGGTATTAATATTGCCATCATAAAGAGTAAGTTTTGGACTTTGAAGCTCACTGGCTGTAGAAAATGTATATTTACAACTGTGAGCCATTGGATTAAAGGCTCGTGGAGTTTGATAGATATTTTAATTTCATAACTCGACTATGAAATATGGATATAAACCGGTTGAGTACGAGTTGGGTAAAGAAGCCGCAGTTTGAATATGTGGTCAGTACAAATACTGACCACATATTCAGGCTGCGGCTTCTTTCAAGTAAACCTGCTTGTCAAGAAAGCTTTGGATAAAAATTATAAATAAACAGATAAACATATTTATTAGTAATATTTAAGATTACAAGTCATAATTTTTACATTTCATTACGTAATTTCAAATTTAAATTATAATAATAATTAGTCGAAATAGTGATAATTCCAAGAACAATATAAAAAAAAAAGACATACATAATAATACACGAATGCTTGCGTAAATATATAGAAATTGACATCTTTTACAAAATAACTATATTATGTAGTTCATCAATTTTGTAGGGTTTCTTAGAGTACCTATGCACTTGAATCAGAGGAAAGAAGTAAGGGCAAAGTATAAAACAAGAGTTATTACAATTGGAGATTAGCCGTAACAATATTTGTTTTTTGAAATAGGTAAGTAAGCTGTATAACAGCTATGAAAGTAGGCATATACGGTACAAACCGACATTTAAATTTTATTTAGCTGATGCTTAGCGAACTGTTCATCTCCTCTTTTTAGGGTTTTGTAGCCAAATGGCAAAAAACGGAACCCATTTATAGGTTTTTCTAAACTGAATAGTTTGCGCGAGAGACACTTCCAAAGGGATAAAATGTGTGTCCCCACACCCTGTAATTTCTAAAATAAGAGAATGATGAAACTAAAAAAAATATTTGATGTACATTATGATGCAAACTTCCACCAAAAATTGGTTTGAACGAGATCTTGGAAGAAATTTTTTTAAAACGTCATAAATTGAAATTAATGTCAAATACTCAGGTCTATACTACCATTTACTTATATACCTACTGGTTTGTACGGAACCCTCGGTGCGCGAGTCTTCGCACTAGGCCGGATTTTTTATTCGTCTCTAGCAGGAACCTTCCCCGGCCCGCGCACAGTAACTCAATGAGCTAAGCATGAAATAAATAAATTAATGATTTTTTTACTGTTTATTAATTTATCTGTCAAGAACATGCATTTAATTTATTTTATTTTATTTATTTATTTAATTCAGATAATAATCATCCCTATATTGTTAGTATGTGCTTAAAAAACTATGTTAGTAGGGAAAGTAAACTAAAAAACATTATTATTTAAGATTAAGAAGTGCGACCCTGGACCCCATGTGCAAGGTGTTCCAATTTCGCACAACTGGACAGTCACATCTGCATAATATGTTGTTTAGGAGGCCGCTACTGTCCCGCACTCGACGCATCAGGGAGGCCACTCTTTTTCTAAGTAAAGCTTGAAAACAATATATATTGGCCTCAGTAAACATCCCCGATGCGCTACAGTAACGAGGCAACCCTAGCAGCATCCTAAGCCCGTTCTTATATTGGATGCGCAGGGCATTGAAAGATTAATGATGAATAGAATAAATTACTTATTGTTGAAAATTTATCAAATAAAAAAAAATTTTGAATGAACTTTTAGATACCAGTTTTAGATTGAAGACCAGTTTAATGAAGTTAATTTAGATTGACTTACGCGATAGCCCCACAGGCAAGCGCATGCATACATACATGTATGTACATACGTGATGACAACTGAATGAAACTTTAATAACCTTACCCGTACCTTTTCTTCTTCTTATTTTTAAATTTGGCAACCAAGCCCAAATTAGGGCTCATTTCTGCCAGTTTCGAGTTATTTATAGTCCTCAGTCAGTCACCGTCCATAAAAGTCATGTTTTACTACAATGGTGGTCATTGTACACACGGCTACAGATCAAGCTATACATTTCTAGTATAAGCTGACCTCCCATTGTACGGAAATCGTATACAATGCGAGATCAGCTTATACTGGAAATGTATAGCTTGATCGGTAGCCGTGTGTACTAAAACTCTTCACGGACATTTTGAGACAACTTGAAAAGTCACGATACACATAATTCATTTCATTTCACTTCACTGGTGCACATGGATGATCATTATTAGGTAAAATACCACCAAAAATACACAATAAAACTCAAAATACACAAATTTATGAAAATAAAAATGAAAATGCTACGTCACTCCGCAAGTTCCCGCCAAAAAGTCTTTCTTCTTCTTATTTTTAAATTTGGCAACCAAGCCCAAATTAGGGCTCATTTCTGCCAGTGTTGAGTTAATTATAGTCCTCAGTCAGTCACCGTCCATAAAAGTCATGTTTCACTACAATGATGGTCATTGTTCTAAAACTCTTCACGGACTTTTTGAGACAACTTGAAAATTCACGATACACATAATTTCACTTCACTGGTGCACATGGATGATCTTTATTGGGTAAAATACCACCAGATAGATACACAATAAAACTAAAAATACACAAAATGAAAATAAAAATGAAAACGCAACGTCACTCTGCAAGTTCCCGCCAAAAAGTCCCCCTTACCTTTTATCACAATAAAATAGTTTTTTTTTTAACTGGTTTTATTTGTATCAAACTAGTAAAAAAAAAACATTATGGCAATTTGACAGAGTGTACAATAAACTTATGTTTAATTATGCTAATGACATTACATAATTACATTGAAAAACAATATTTTGTTTCAAAATGTTTGATGTGTTTATCAGCTGAAAAAATACTGCGAAAATAACAACATTATCATTAGTATAAAATAAAGCCAGCTCATTTTTAATTGACTTTATTTCAATAATCATCACAATTAAACATCGTCATCAATATGAAAATCCACATTTTAATCATGCTTGTAACAATTGTAGGTTATGTTTTTAATAAATTTTATTTTATAATCTACGAGTATTTTCGTTGGTTGTTTATTTAATATTTTTATTTATTTTTTGTTGCAGGTTCATTATTGCCATGCAATACCTGGAGGTCTAGGTAAGTTTGAATTAATAAAGAAATAAAAAAAAAATAAGATTAAATGGTTTAAAAAACATTTTATATTTACAGCCAATGTGTTTGAACCGATAAAAAAACTCTGTGGTCTAACAACGCCAAAGAGCTCGTCATCGTCAACATGGACGTCTCCCACAACAACGAATACGCGTCCTCCAATAACAACAACAAGTCCCACAACAACGAATACGTGTCCTCCAATAACAACAACAACGAATACACGTCCGCCAATAACAACAACAACTCCAACAACAACGAATACGTGTCCTCCAATAACAACAACAACTCCAACAACAACGAATACGTGTCCTCCAACAACAACAACAAGTCCCACAACAACGGAACAACATTCGACAACTACGCCAACAAAGGCCTGTTCGACAACTCCAAAAAAATGGACGACGTTTAAAGGGTCATACAAAGTGGACCCTTCGGCAGTTATATATGATTTTCTATCTCCTTTTGTCAATGGTTTGAAAGCCGATTAATTTTAAAATATTGCTATCACATATTGCAATGAAATGGTTTTACCTTCCGAGCCTTGTCTAGGGATGGTGAGAAACTATTGCTGAATTTTGGATGAAAACACGTTTTTAGCCACTGGCAGCACCAACTTTCCGCCATCATGTGTTATTATTTTACATAATTTGTCTATATATAATTTTCCTGTAACAGAAATATTGTTCGCAGCGTCATTGAATCTCACCATATTTTGCCCTGAACAAGGCTCGGAGCACAATGGCGGTTTTATTGGAAGGTAAAACCATTTCATTGTGTATTCCTCGCCTTGTCCAGGGATGGAGTGTCTGATATCACCTGGTGGGGTAGGTAGTAGGATCCCTACGATAATAAACAAATTTCTGAAAACTAATAAAGTATGTATTAATCATAGATTATGAATATTACACCTTTTGCTTACACCGATCCTATTCCCTTTTCAGCACCGATCCAAGATATGCATCGGTGCTGAAAAGGGAATAGGAACAAAAATGTAATTAGAAATCATTCCCTTTTGAGCACCTACGGTTTTGTAGCTTCTAGTGTTGTTAAAAATTAACAGTTTTATTATAAAAAAAGTTTAAAGTATTATCGTTACAGCACCCATTTTTAGAGCATCAAAACTATTCCGCTTTGAGCACTGATACATTTTTTAAGTTGGTTGTCATTTGCTGAACAAAATATACTTACTGTTGTTGATATTATCTAGGTACTGACTAATTATGTAAAATAATGTACTCTCCATTTTACTTATATTTAACCTCTCTCTAAATACCTCCAAAAATTTATACTTATGAAGAAATTGTACCAGGACTTAGTACTTACGTTATGAAGTTAAGAAGGTATTAAATAAGACTGTTTTTAATTTATCATTTAGAAACATACATTTACTGATTCAAATTAAAAAAATGTTTATTCAATATAGGCCCTAATAAGGCACTTACGAATATTACAATTGATTTTACCACACCGGTTCGTAATACACACACTTGTTATATATGAAGATGAAGAAATATTAATCTGTGCTATTATTATCGGTACAGTAGGACATATAACTTCTGTACCAAATATTTGAAATTTTGGCTATTTGTAATTCTTGTATATTGACTGTCTGTTGCCAAAATAAATAGAAAAAAAATATGTTCACGCCCCATCAGAACTGAAGGTAAAATAGTGTATAACTTCTAGATACTTCCAATAAAATGTAAGTAATAAATAATAAATAAATATCCTTGGACATTCCTCACACACGGTCATCTGATCCCAAACTAAGCAGAGCTTGTACTATGAAAACCAGATAACTGATATAATACATATACTACTTTTTGTTTGTAAATACATACTTAATATACATTATTACACCCAGACTCAGGACATACAGACATGTTCATGCACACAAATGCATGTCCTGTGTGGGAATCGAACCCACGACCAGCGGCGCGATAGGTGGATTCTTGACCAGAGTCTTAACCAACCGCGCCAGCTGGCTCGTCAAGTAGATTTGTTGTTTGTGATTTGTTTGTTGCATACGTGACGCTCTTACTTTGTAACTTTTATCATAATTAAATTAGCATATGTTTTTTTTTACGACTTTTATTTGTGTCACTGTACAATAAACTAATGTTTATTATACCAATGCATTGTTTAGAAAAACACTGTGTTTTGTATTAAAATGTATGATAGTTTATCAGCTGAAAAAATATTGCAAAGAAAACAACATAATATTATCAGTATAAAATAAATGCCTGCTTGATTTTAAGTGCCTTTATTCTCATAATCATCAAAGAAACGTCGTCAGCAATATGAAGCTCCTTATTTTAATCTTGCTTGGAACAATGGTAGGTTATTTTTATAAATTTTGTTTATTACCTACGAGTAGATTTGTTAGTAGTTAATATTTTTTGTTGCAGGTTTATTGCCATGCAAAACCTGGTATTATAGGTAAGTTTATATTATTTTTCCATCAGCAATATCTAGATATCGGGTCGCATAAAATACTTTATGAATGTGTACTATAAGTAAAACTAATAGATCTGATTTTAAAATAAAATCTCAAGTAAAGAACCAATAATTATTTTTAATGAAAATTAACTCATTACAAAGAAAGATCGCGAGCTATAGAACGTCAGACGTCACTGAATTATTCGACCCCCAGAACTACAGACAACCGCACCAGAGCACCGCTCGAGCAAAAGTGATGCGATACATATATGTCTGTGTTGCCCCTCTACTCGCTCCATCCGCACATTGGCCAATGTCTTGGTCGGTTGGCTGATTAATGGCACAGCGCCATCTGGTATTGGGATTTTCTCTAACATGGCTTCTCCTGACTTGAGGACGTCCTTTTTTCCTTGAATGGTCTCTTGTGGTTGTCCCTCAACATCAATCACTTTTAAAACGACCACAACCTCTTCGTCTGCAGGATGGACTGTAAAGCTACTTGGCTGACTGAAGTGGCCTCGGATGTAACTTGCTCTGCTAGCGTTGCATCAGCGACACTCGGTCACCACTCCACTGGGCCCGGAAGTATCCTGATCCGGTGTAGTCGACTCAGGATCAGTTTGGTCTGCACCTGTATAAATAAACATACCAGTTAAGAAAATATCACGCAATGACTACCATTTTGTGAGGTTTTCTCGCAAAAAGTTTATAATCAGGGTACGACTGTGGCCATACTGTGAGGTCTGCTCGCATCGCAATATATCGTGAGGTCTGTTTGCCAAAGATACGTGGGGCCTGCTCACAAGCGAGGTCTGCTCGCTAAGGATGCGTGAGAACTGTTCACATGCGAGGTCTCGTTAAAGTAGCATGAGGTCTGCTCACAAGCGAGGTCTACTCGCTTAAGTACCATAAGTTTGATATAATTTCATAGGATAACATGTAACTTATATTGGCAAGAGACCGGACGGTATGTCTTTGATCCCGTGGAGTGTCTGGTCGCTGGTATGGGATGCCACATGTGTTGATACACTCGCGCCATTTCTCTTACCGGTGACTTGTAAAGCTGCAGGGGCAGCTGCGAGATTCGACCAAACTATATTTGTATTTTTATTTATTTATTGAGGACACCATACAGTCATATATACGAAAAAAATATAAATTTAGAAACAATATTAAGCAAAGACCTGGAGGTCCATAAAATACATACATATTATCTGTTATTATAGGTAAAAAGAACATAATTTATGCACATTATTTAAATGTTATTACAAAATTATTTTATTTTTAACTTCTTTTATTATTTTAAACATAGAATCATGAAAAGGGTCAATATTCGTCTGAAAAATGTATTTTAACAATAATTGGTACGGGAAAAATGACATAAAACAAATCTCGAGGTCGTAAGGTGTTGTGCGGAACATAAAATATTATGTTTCGTAAAAGGTTAGGGCATTCAATTGCATTTTTGAGAATTTTAAATAAGAATATGCTATCTAAATACATTCTTCTATTACAAAGAGTATGTCTTTTGCGGTCGAGACCATTGGGTCATGGGGGTCTGAAGCTCGCCGTTTTGCTCGCACTTTGTCATCAAAATTGATCGAGACCTCCGGAGACCAGAAGGCGGGCTTTTTCTGCCAACGCATCAGCTTGGCTATCCAAAGAGGAAACGCTGCCAGCTTTCTGGGAACCTTGCCGTTAATCGGAAGCAGCGGCAGATTTGAGGATTTTTTCTATATACAGATTGTAATTTGTACATATTTGTTGTAAATAAAGAATATCCATTTAAACTTATAAATCTACAACACTTCCTAGACAATCCGGGTGATAAATCGTTATTTCGGGATCTTTCGAACACATTGCGGCATTGTGAAACGTGTTTATATCAGATGTGTTTGCATCAAACTAATCAAAATCTAACACCATAAGTCAGCTGTTATTTATCGCGAGACGGAGTTTTGGCGCAGACCCGATATCTAGTATGATACTATATCGATGATATTATTACTAAAATAACTTGTAATTTGATAAGTTCATCGAAAAAAAACATATTTACAGGCAATTTCTTTGAACCGATAATTGATGAATTCTGTGGTCTAACAACAACTACGACTACGTCAACGTGTCCCACAACAACGACTACCTCAACGTCAACGAAACCCAGAACAACGTCAACGAGAACCACAACAAAGTCAACGAGTCCCACAACAACGACTACGTCAACATCAACAAAACCAACAACAACATCAACGTGTTCCACAACAACGACTACGAGACCCACAACAACGTCAACGAAACCCACAACAAAGTCAACGAGTCCCACAACAACGACTACGTCAACATCAACAAAACCAACAACAACATCAACGTGTCCCACAACAAAGCCAACGAGTTCCACAACAACGACTACGTCAACATCAACAAAACCAACAACAACATCAACGTGTTCCACAACAACGACTACGTCAACGTCAACAAAACCCACAACAACGTCAACGAGTTCCACAACAACGACTAAGTCAACGTCAACAAAACCCACAACAACGTCAACGAGTTCCACAACAACGGCTACGTCAACTTCAACGAAACCACCAACAAAGTCAACGAGTCCCACAACAACGACTACGTCAACGTCTACGAAACCCACAACAACGTCAACGAGAACCACAACAACGTCAACGAGTCCCACAACAAAGTCAACGAGTCCCACAACAACGACTAAGTCAACTTCAACGAAACCCACAACAACGACTACCTCAACGTCAACGAAACCCAGAACAACGTCAACGAGAACCACAACAAAGTCAACGAGTCCCACAACAACGACTACGTCAACATCAACAAAACCAACAACAACATCAACGTGTTCCACAACAACGACTACGAGACCCACAACAAAGACTAAGTCAACGTCAACAAAACCCACAACAACGTCAACGAAACCCACAACAAAGTCAACGAGTCCCACAACAACGACTACGTCAACGTCTACGAAACCCACAACAACTTCAACGAGAACCACAACAACGTCAACGAGTTCCACAACAACGTCAACGAGTTCCACAACAACGACTAAAACAACGTCAACGAAACCCACAACAACGTCAACGAAACCCACAACAACGTCAACGAAACCCACAACAACGTCAACGAGTTACACAACAACGACTAAGTCAACGTCAACAAAACCCACAACAACGTCAACGAGTTCCACAACAACGGCTACGTCAACTTCAACGAAACCCACAACAAAGTCAACGAGTCCCACAACAACGACTACGTCAACGTCTACGAAACCCACAGCAACGTCAACGAGAACCACAACAACGTCAACGAAACCCACAACAACGTCAACGAGTTCCACAACAACGACTAAGTCAACGTCAACGAAACCCACAACAACGTCAACGACTCCCACAACAAAGCCAACGAGTTCCACAACAACGGCTACGTCAACTTCAACGAAACCCACAACAAAGTCAACGAGTCCCACAACAACGTCAACGAGTCCCACAACAACGACTAAGTCAACTTCAACGAAACCCACAACAACGACTACCTCAACGTCAACGAAACCCAGAACAACGTCAACGAGAACCACAACAAAGTCAACGAGTCCCACAACAACGACTACGTCAACATCAACAAAACCAACAACAACATCAACGTGTTCCACAACAACGACTACGAGACCCACAACAAAGACTAAGTCAACGTCAACAAAACCCACAACAACGTCAACGAAACCCACAACAAAGTCAACGAGTCCCACAACAACGACTACGTCAACGTCTACGAAACCCACAACAACTTCAACGAGAACCACAACAACGTCAACGAGTTCCACAACAACGTCAACGAGTTCCACAACAACGACTAAAACAACGTCAACGAAACCCACAACAACGTCAACGAAACCCACAACAACGTCAACGAAACCCACAACAACGTCAACGAGTTACACAACAACGACTAAGTCAACGTCAACAAAACCCACAACAACGTCAACGAGTTCCACAACAACGGCTACGTCAACTTCAACGAAACCCACAACAAAGTCAACGAGTCCCACAACAACGACTACGTCAACGTCTACGAAACCCACAGCAACGTCAACGAGAACCACAACAACGTCAACGAAACCCACAACAACGTCAACGAGTTCCACAACAACGACTAAGTCAACGTCAACGAAACCCACAACAACGTCAACGACTCCCACAACAAAGCCAACGAGTTCCACAACAACGGCTACGTCAACTTCAACGAAACCCACAACAAAGTCAACGAGTCCCACAACAACGTCAACGAGTCCCACAACAAAGTCAACGAGTCCCACAACAACGACTAAGTCAACTTCAACGAAACCCACAACAAAGTCAACGAGTCCCACAACAACGACTACGTCAACGTCTACGAAACCCACAACAACGTCAACGAGAACCACAACAACGTCAACGAGTCCCACAACAAAGTCAACGAGTCCCACAACAACGACTAAGTCAACTTCAACGAAACCCACAACAACGTCAACGAGTTCCACAACAACAACTAAGTCAACGTCAACGAAACCCACAACAACGTCAACGAGTCCCACAACAAAGCCAACGAGTTCCACAACAACGACTACGTCAACATCAACAAAACCAACAACAACATCAACGTGTTCCACTACAACGACTACGTCAACGTCAACAAAACCCACAACAACGTCAACGAGTTCCACAACAACGACTAAGTCAACGTCAACAAAACCCACAACAACGTCAACGAGTTCCACAACAACGACTAAGTCAACGTCAACAAAACCCACAACAACGTCAACGAGTTCCACAACAACGGCTACGTCAACTTCAACGAAACCCACAACAAAGTCAACGAGTCCCACAACAACGACTACGTCAACGTCTACGAAACCCACAACAACGTCAACGAGTCCCACAACAACGACTAAGTCAACTTCAACGAAACCCACAACAACGACTACCTCAACGTCAACGAAACCCAGAACAACGTCAACGAGAACCACAACAAAGTCAACGAGTCCCACAACAACGACTACGTCAACATCAACAAAACCAACAACAACATCAACGTGTTCCACAACAACGACTACGAGACCCACAACAAAGACTAAGTCAACGTCAACAAAACCCACAACAACGTCAACGAAACCCACAACAAAGTCAACGAGTCCCACAACAACGACTAAGTCAACGTCTACGAAACCCACAACAACGTCAACGAGAACCACAACAACGTCAACGAGTTCCACAACAACGTCAACGAGTTCCACAACAACGACTAAGTCAACGTCAACGAAACCCACAACAACGTCAACGAGTTCCACAACAACGGCTACGTCAACTTCAACGAAACCCACAACAAAGTCAACGAGTCCCACAACAACGACTACGTCAACGTCTACGAAACCCACAGCAACGTCAACGAGAACCACAACAACGTCAACGAAACCCACAACAATGTCAACGAGTTCCACAACAACGACTAAGTCAACGTCAACGAAACCCACGACAACGTCAACGAGAACCACAACAACGTCAACGAAACCCACAACAACGACTACGTCAACTTCAACGAAACCCACAACAAAGAATACGTCAACGTCAACGAAACCCAGAACAACGTCAACGAAACCCACAACAACGTCAACGAGTCCCACAACAAAGTCAACGAGTCCCACAACAACGACTACGTCAACGTCAACGAAACCCACTACAAAGAATACGTCAACGTCAACGAAACCCAGAACAACGTCAACGAAACCCAGAACAATGTCAACGAGTCCCACAACAACGACGACGTCAACGTCAACGAAACCCACAATAACGTCAACCAGAACCACAAAAACGACTGCCTCAACGTCAACGAAACCCACAACAACGTCAACGAGTCCGACGAGTACGACAACGAAATCGACGAGTACGACAACAAAGACTCATTCGACAACTCCAAAAGAATACACGACGTCTTAAAGTGCTACGCAAAGTGGATCCTGTGAGATTTATAAATGACTGTACATCTGATTTTGTTAATGGTTTGAAAGCTTAATCAGCTTTAATTTAAATTAATTTCAAAATATTGGTTTTACATATTGCCATGTTCGAATAGGTGTTTTATTTATGAAATCAGTCTTTTTATTTATTTTATAATACTGCAGTGGTAAAAACGCCTGTGTGAACCATAAACTTAGGATATTTTCGCTACGCTAAGCAGACAGACCCGCGAAGTATGGAAAAGAGACACCACAATCCTTATGAACATTTCGCGATAGAGAAAGAGACACATAATAAATACAAAAAAATACATAAATTGCGTAAGCCCAAAATAATATCGAGTAAGAGCTTTATAGATTTATGGGCCGATCATCATTAAGAAAGTGCTGATCATCTCATTTAGAAAGATTATAAATATCAACTAAAATAAATAAATTAATATATATATAATATCATCTCAATATATCGATGTGCTAAATTTGAATCCTGAGTTGCCAAGTTGTCTAAACTGATTCTAGTTATGTAATTACTATTTACTTAAAGTTCCTCATTATAGAATGAAGAAACATCGGAATTAAAGTAGGGTAGGTATTAATTAATAAATCACAAGACCACACCTTTTGAACTGATTTTACTCCTTTATAATTCTAGTATAATTGTCAATAAATTAATCAATTCAGATAATGGACAATAAGTATCAGATTAAGTGATTCAAATGTTAGGATGGTTATTCTAATCGAATTATATAGCATATTTCAAAATCAGGTATACTTAACTATATCAGAGTACTAATGGGTTTATTAGGTCACAATAATAAATAATCATTTAGGCCAAACTTTAGAAAGTATTTATTCAACATATCCATGGCCACAACTATGAATTTACTCTCAAATCTACTTCCGGTTCGGATGGCCGACCATATTGAGAAGATACCGGTAAGAAACTCAATATTAAGGTCTTATGTATGGCCACTACACATAAAGAGTTATTCTCAGTATATAACAGAAATACACAGAACACACATAAAATTATCAATTGTTACAGTTGACAATATCAAATATACTTATCTTTATATCGACGGGCAGTATCACGATTATAATAAGCAACCACTTCCAAAATACACAAGACTGAACTGAGCCCAGACCTTCCCGCTTATTTTATATTTTACAAGTACACTTCAAGAATACAGACGGAAGTATCAACCAATCACAGAGACGGAAGTCTCAATACACCATAACCGGATACATTTTATCAGGAAGTGTCACTAATCTCATAATAACAAATTTAGTAAAATCACAAAATTACAACATTCGTTGTTAATTATTGGAATAATTACTATCGAATTTAGGTATGATTAATAATATGATTTATCAAAGCCATTACATTGTTCAATTAAAATATCAATCGGAAGTCTATTGAAATCTCCTTACATTACAATAAAATGTTTATCAACAATTAAATTATCGCAGTAGTGATTTGATGACTTTGTAATTATTCCAATCCAATTATCATAAACATTACAATTTAAAATAACATTAAGTTACACCGGAAGTTTAATTTAATTATTGCACCGGAAGTTTAAATAATAATCAAACCTTCAGTTCAACAGTGTTGCCATTGCAAATAATAAATTTATCAAAAACTTATTTCAATAGTGTTGCCACTGCAAATAATACATCTTTGAAGTACTTATTTAACTCAGATATTTGACTCAGATTTAACCAAATATCTAACACGGCCAGACTGACATGTACTTCGTTCTCGAAGTACCAACAGTACAACAACATTTATTTACGACACCTGCTGTATTTCTGGCATCTAGGCACAACCACAAGGTAAACCACAGGTACAGCCACAGGCTTAAGCATAGCCAGAAGTACAGCAAAGCTAAGATTTAATTACAGACAACCCCCAGTATAACAGCGAGTAAAGTCACAAGTACTCACAAGTAAGGCCATTGTTACAATCATAGATATACAATATTTCTAATTACAATTTATCTTCATTTTCGAAGTACTAACCGTATAAAAAAAACATTTATACATGATAAAAGGAAAATCAGAGATATAGCCATAGGTACAACAAAGCCAAGTTCCATTTACAGACATAACCACAGGTATAGCAGCGAGTGCAGTCACAGGTATGGCCTTTGGCACAATGATTAAAACTGTAAAACCAGTAGGTCTCTCCATTGAAATATATTTACCAAAAACTGACTGAACGATGAAGGAAGACTATCAGACTAAAATTGAATACAAATCCTTAAAACTACTGAATACATGTACATAGTTTTTACAGATTAATTAAATTCAGCTTGGCACATCATCGAAATCGGCTGACGGTAAAAAGTTAATGAAATTCAATGAAATCTGCGTGAGCGAACCTCGGGCAAAAACAAATAAATCATAATTACTTAGTTCAAGCCATAACCAAAGTAAAGAGAAGTGTATCACATTTGCTGCACAAGGGACAGGCCAGAACAATTTAAAATATATCAACAGTCCGTGAACACATGGTCTATCCACAATTACATACAAAAATACATTTCAAAGTACATCTTATGTCACCTCAGTATCCCAAAAAAGTACCATGAATTAATAAAACATAAGAGAAGGGAATTGATTTTAGCACAATAATAATTAGAATAATTATGTCAGAATTTCTACTTGTTCGACAAAAAAGTATAAACATATTATTCATTAATTCAATCAATAAATCATTGGTGCAGTGAATGACCCTTGATTAATTAATTAATCACCACAACACACTATCCCAATCTATATGAAATCTAGCATTTGGCACCAAGATTATATCATTGTACAATAAAATAATAGCTACAAATGTGGTGTTGATGTACCTTTTCATAAACAAACAAATAAATTGTATCCTATGAATATTTTCAAACAATTTTGCATATTTATGAATATGTCTAATCTATCAAATACTCTAGTAACATCTTAAAATACGAATCTGAAATACATTTTGATTTTATTTTATGTAGGTACCTACGTAAAACAATTTACAACCGCTCGGTCACACTGACAATTGCAAAGAATCTCTCGAAGCAAATTTTATATTCAGAGCTGTTACAAACAGAATATCAGGATAATAAGTGTTATAAATATTAATAGAACATAGACAAAAATAGATACAATTATTTTAATGCTTAGTGTAGAAATTTTATAAATATGACTATATCGGGTAATGCGATAGGTCCCACCACGGGCTGCCTCCGGGTGTGTAGACATTTTCACCAACCGATTATGTCGCAGCTTTTTTTTTTTTTTAGCTTTTTTTTTGTAACCAATTGCCTCGCAATACCAACCCCATTCACCCGCTGCCGGTGAGGAAAGTCAGTAGCAAACAATCAGTCGACCAGCGACATACAATTACCAATTGCCTCGCAATACCAACCCCATTCGCCCGCTGCCGGCGAGAAAAGTCAGTAGCAAGCAATCAGTAGACCAGCGACATACAATTACCAATTGCCTCGCAATACCAACCCCATTCACCCGCTGCCGGCGAGAAAAGTCAGTAGCAAGCAATCAGTAGACCAGCGTTTTCTTTTGTTTTTTTTTGTTTCTTTCTTTTCTTTTAATATTCTTTTCTTTTTTTTTTTATATCTCCTGATATTTAAATAATATATATTTAATATATGTAAAGTACGAACAGACTTTTTTTTTTTTTTATAAGCAATAATATAATTCTTACATTTCTTAATACCCCTTAGAGCAAAGCTATCGCTCAGGAGAAAGGACAAAATTTCCTTCCAAAGGATCCCTTACAACTGGCATTTAATTTCTCGTAACGCCGATGGTCTCGACTAACATACCAAATCACCTACCTACTATAAAAAAACTATTATTACGAAAAATATTATTACGATGCGAAGTTTGCCATCAAACCGAGATCTCAATTGTATTGCCAAAAATGAAAACAACGCCGCACAATAGAAACAGTTATCCAATGGCCATAAAAATTTACAATAAGCTCCCATAGAACCAAATAAAAAGTGTACCCTCATATTTATTTAAAAGCAAATTAAAGAAATTACTTGTTCAACAATGCTTCTATTCCTATTTTCTATCTTATTGACATACCGAATATAATTTTTATTATTGGCAATTATCTGAAATGTTGGAATTAACCTAACAGATTTTTGGATAGATTCATTAATCGATTTTTGGACCTGATATAATTTGCTCGGCCTCCCTGAAGTTATATTTCAAACTAAATTTGAAGTGTGTCAGTTACCGTAGACATTTATCGCTCTACTAGATTATTACTTATATACCTACCACCATCTAGAAAAATTTACCACAAGTTACCCCCAGACATCAAAACCGAAACAAAATTAACCTATTTAATAAAATAGTTAAAGTTTTTAATTAATAACTGTTTTTATACGATTGAAGAATATTTTAATAATTAGTCAAATATTTATGCTATGTAATGATATTAATTTAAGACTAGAAATCGATTGCTTTAAAATTGTATAAAACCTAGGGATCATTATATGACATGATTAAGCTTTATTTAGTTAAATGTTTTACTTCTGTAATTTATTATGATATGACTAGAAATACTATTTATTTAAAAACTGTTTAAATTTGAGTATGAACAATCTTAAGGGTCTCCGTGGCAATCAAAAGATTGCTGAATTATATAATTCTCTAAACAAAGACAACTTCATTTGAACCAAAATGTGTACCACTGTCGGTAACTAAAGAAGGGGACTATATGACTAATGAAAGGGAAACATTAATATTTTCAGGTATAACTGGTACTAATTCCTCAAAATATCGTTTCTGTTTTACTTTTTTTTTGAGATAATCTTTACTAGCATAAAAATAAAAAGCCCTTGCAAGGCCTTACCAGACCAAATAACCAGCTTCATCATCTGCTGCTTCTATCGTCGATGGATCTTCTTTCAGACAGGATGTAGAATAATTTTTCAAGAGTAATCCAACGGCTTATCGTCAGTCAAACAAAACTCGCACGATTTCTGGAAAAACCAAGTACAACATTTTAGTTTAAGGGCACAGATTTTGCGTATCCCACTTCTGATTATAGATTTATGGGCCGATCATCATTAAGAAAGTGCTGATCATCTCATTTAGAAAGATTATAAATATCAACTAAAATAAATAAATTAATATATATATAATATCATCTCAATATATCGATGTGCTAAATTTGAATCCTGAGTTGCCAAGTTGTCTAAACTGATTCTAGTTATGTAATTACTATTTACTTAAAGTTCCTCATTATAGAATGAAGAAACATCGGAATTAAAGTAGGGTAGGTATTAATTAATAAATCACAAGACCACACCTTTTGAACTGATTTTACTCCTTTATAATTCTAGTATAATTGTCAATAAATTAATCAATTCAGATAATGGACAATAAGTATCAGATTAAGTGATTCAAATGTTAGGATGGTTATTCTAATCGAATTATATAGCATATTTCAAAATCAGGTATACTTAACTATATCAGAGTACTAATGGGTTTATTAGGTCACAATAATAAATAATCATTTAGGCCAAACTTTAGAAAGTATTTATTCAACATATCCATGGCCACAACTATGAATTTACTCTCAAATCTACTTCCGGTTCGGATGGCCGACCATATTGAGAAGATACCGGTAAGAAACTCAATATTAAGGTCTTATGTATGGCCACTACACATAAAGAGTTATTCTCAGTATATAACAGAAATACACAGAACACACATAAAATTATCAATTGTTACAGTTGACAATATCAAATATACTTATCTTTATATCGACGGGCAGTATCACGATTATAATAAGCAACCACTTCCAAAATACACAAGACTGAACTGAGCCCAGACCTTCCCGCTTATTTTATATTTTACAAGTACACTTCAAGAATACAGACGGAAGTATCAACCAATCACAGAGACGGAAGTCTCAATACACCATAACCGGATACATTTTATCAGGAAGTGTCACTAATCTCATAATAACAAATTTAGTAAAATCACAAAATTACAACATTCGTTGTTAATTATTGGAATAATTACTATCGAATTTAGGTATGATTAATAATATGATTTATCAAAGCCATTACATTGTTCAATTAAAATATCAATCGGAAGTCTATTGAAATCTCCTTACATTACAATAAAATGTTTATCAACAATTAAATTATCGCAGTAGTGATTTGATGACTTTGTAATTATTCCAATCCAATTATCATAAACATTACAATTTAAAATAACATTAAGTTACACCGGAAGTTTAATTTAATTATTGCACCGGAAGTTTAAATAATAATCAAACCTTCAGTTCAACAGTGTTGCCATTGCAAATAATAAATTTATCAAAAACTTATTTCAATAGTGTTGCCACTGCAAATAATACATCTTTGAAGTACTTATTTAACTCAGATATTTGACTCAGATTTAACCAAATATCTAACAAGCTCATAGCGTCCCGAGTACTTTGGTGTGATTTTATATTTTAATTAAAATAATTACGATCGTGAAAATAAAACTAGAAAATTGTATATTTACAAATTGTGATCCTTGAGCAGTTGTGATGTGCATAGAAAGAAATAATCCGTTTCAAATGTAAAATAGTGTTTGCTGTGCCATAAATAAAATTTTATCCTATCTTTTTTTATCGTAATTACCCACAAAATTATCCGTTTCGTAGGTAAATTTATATTCATTGTAATTTTAATGTAGCGGGTCTATTCGCGCACAGATTATGATCAAAATATTTGCGCGAATAGACCCGATACAATCATTGTAATTTTAATGTATCGGGTCCAAATGCGTATTTTTATTCGAATGTTTTCAACGATATTTTATCAAAATATTATAATTAATTGGCTCTAAATGACCACAAACTAATTAAAGTTATTTAAGTGGCTTATTGACAGACGCTTTTACACCTTCGACCAATATTAAAAGGAAAAAATATATTTTTAGAACAGTTTTTTTTTAATATATTTAAGTATCTATATCTATAAATATAAGTATGAAGTTGATACAATTTACACGGACTTCACCAGTGCCTTTGACAAGGTTTGTCACTCGATACTTTTGGATAAATAACTGCACGTCGGCATTATGGGATCACTGCTCGATTGGTTTCAGTCATATTTATCAAAGAGACTCCAGACGGTGACAGTTTGTGGATATGACTCTTACTCTTACAATGCCATTTCCGGAGTTCCGCAGGGATCTCACCTGGGCCCCATTTTATTTTCTATTTTTATTAATGATATTACATCTATGTTACGCAGCTGTAGTGCCCTCTTATTTGCTGACGATTTAAAATTATATCGTACTATAAGTTCTACGCATGATATAAAACTAGTTCAAGAAGATTTATCTATCATTAAGGAATGGTGTGACCGAAATCACATGGAGCTAAATATAAATAAATGCTACTATATGAGGTTTACAAGGAAGAAGCGATCTTTGGATTCTAACTATAATATTAACGGGACACCATTACAAAAAGTCAATGTTATAAAAGATCTTGGTGTTACTATTGATAAGGAACTTCGGTTTAAGGGGCACGTTGATGCCGTTGTTACGAAGGCTGCACAGATGCTAGGATTTCTAAAGCGTAATAGTAAGGAATTTAAATTCCCGTATACTAGAATTATACTTTTCAATTCCTTAGTACGTAGTCACCTAGAGTACGGGTCTATAGTTTGGAGTCCCTTCTATAGCGTACAGTTTCAACGTGTAGAGAACATTCAGCGAGCATTTACGCGATATCTAGCTTTTATCTCTCAAGGGGTTTCGCATCGGTGTAGTTACAATCAGCGTCTGGCTTTCTTCAATATGGTTTGTTTACGTGACCGACGAATATTAAACGATTTAGTTTTCCTTTACAAAGTTGTAAATAATCAAATTAATTGTGATGGAATCAGAAATGATATAGCTCTCAATGTTCCACGTAATATTCCCCGAAAAACCATAACTAAAATCTTTTATACGCCCTTTGTTCGTACGAACCTCGGTCTAAACTCCCCGATTGTAAGGGTATGTAATGAGCATAACGTTGTTAATGGTGATGATAAATGTGGTATCGACATATTTCACGATTCACTTCCCAAATTTAAGAGTAGGGTACTGAAATCATTTCAACCTAGATAACGTATTTTAATAGTGTTTTAGTTTTAGAATTGCATCCTTGTTTTTATATTTTATTTTTTTCCATTGTGTAAACGTTGTTGACAAACCGAAAATACGGACACAGCGTTTTGCATCCTCATTTATAATGCGGACAGCAAGGGAGTGGAACTTGCTTCCGGCGTCTGTGTTTCCTGACGCCTACAATCTAGGAACTTTCAAGGCCAGAGTGAATAGGTTTCTTCTGGGTAAGCGTGTTTTATCTTAGGCTTCGTCATCGCCCCTTATGGGCGGGTCAGTGGCCAAGCGCAAGCCGTATACGTTCCAAATGTGGCGAATGCTGTACACATCTATAATTGGTGTACATATCAGTATATTGTAACATTACTTTAATATCAGTGTTAAATATGTATGCTGTTGATGTGTCATATTCAATAAATAAATAAATAAGTATGTGACATAACACTAGTTTTAATTTTTCCCCTATTTAACCCTATAACAATTATTTTTCTCTGCTCTGCTGAGTTTGGGATCTGATGGTTATTTACTTAGGTTACTAGTACTTAGGTTTTACAAACTTTTTCCACTTTATTTAACTTTTGATCTTTCGAGTTAAATTATTAGTAAGAGAAGGTTGCTCAAAAAGGCCTGGAAAGGTATCCGGGAGTTTTGAAAATTAGTGATTTTATAAATTTCGACATGCTCTTTTCGAATTTTCACTTTGCCTCCTCGTCGTATCTTTGCCGCTCGCACCGCCATATTGGAAATAGCGTCCAAAAACAGGGCTCAAAGGAGCTTCCTTCCTCGGACGCTCAGACTTTGAAATGAGCTCCCCGCCGTGGTTTCCCCAATGGAATACAGCAGGAGGTTCTTCAAAAAGGGTGTGAAGAGATTTCTGCAGGGTCGGTAACGCGCGAGTCATACCCCTGGTGTTGCAAGTGCCCATAGGCTACGGTAACCGCTTACCATCAGGCGGGCCGTATGCTTGCTTGCCACATTGGTGCCATAAAAAAAACTAGAGAATATTTTATATTTTGTATTAAAAAATATTTTTCTAGGGCTGCAAAGTTCTAATTTAAAATTTATTCATTTAGACACTTATGAAAAGTCTGACCCTGATACCGGTTGGGAAGGTTGCATTTGTTGAGAAGAGCCGGCAATAAACTCAGCATTTTACTCTTTTCAAAAGAAGCTTAGATTCATTACATAATATTTACCTTCTAATCGCACCGACAACATTGCGTGCCCCGGCGCGGCGGCAAAACTACAAAGTCTACCCCAACGCACGTTGTTTGTTTGTTTTTTTTGTTGTATCCCCAGTAGGCGTGATCACAGAATGAGAATTCATTAGTCTGTTTGCGCACATATATCTCCAGTGCACCACCATTGACATTTCCAGTCGACACAGGCGTTTGGACACCGTATTCAGCTAAAATCCTGGCACGGGTCTGTACCATCTCATATCGACCTTGTTCCCGTTTGGCCACGTTCCCATTTGGCAGGTTAATTTCTCTCGGCGCGAACTAAAAGACCGGTAGGTATGGTGCTGCTCCAGGAACGAACGATGAATGGTTGAATGAGTTACTCCTTTCAGTAGATACTTTATGAAAATAATATCAGGGTGCGACAGCAGATAATGCCTTTTTATAACACTAAATAAAGGTTTTGTACGTAGAGGAATCCGTATATTCATTTGGCTATGAATTGTTGTGAAGAACAGCCTCCTGAAATAAAATAGGGAGCTTTCACGTTTGCTTTAGTGAATGTTTTTGTTTTGGGCATTTTGGCTTTTATTTTAATCTTCTAACAAAATCAAAAGCATAAAAAAATGGTGTAACTAGCATTACTTTGTGGTATATACAGTAGGTAAACCATCAACAACAACTTGTGTTCTATGAATTTTAATAATTCATCAGATTTTAGTTCATCACTTTCAAAAATGAAAACATTTCAATTCAACGCTCTAAATGTTACGAACTCTACGAATAACAAAAGACTGCGTCACAGTACAAGGAAGGCATAGGTACAACAAAATACAGAACTGTTTTTTTTAAATTAGAATAACCAAATCTTGAAAGTTTGTTTTTGGGAAATGTATTGTAAAAAGTCATAGAACAACAGTTGTTGTTTATGATGCTAGTAATACAGTCCTGCAAAGTTGTTAGTGTAGATAATGATGGTGAGTCTTGAGCAATGAGTTTCTGGTTACGTATCAGTACAATTAAAAGGCTTTGACCTCATTGATTGGCTGACTGATTAACAATGTAATTGTTTAATAAAGTTATATATATGCGTCAGTCGCGCATATTATGGCATAACATTATTAAAGTGACTCATTACAAATAATTTTGTCGTTGTTGTTTGTTAATAAGGCAGAAAGTATTTCCAATTTAATTAGTCAAGTTAACAGAAAAAGAAAATAATGCTAAATATTTTTCATGAATACACTATTATTCAATAAAGAACTTAATAGCTATCATCAACAGTCATATTTTGCTTTCAACAACTCGTGTAATGTTATTCCACCTGTAAAAATATTGTCATAGATAGTATTGTCAAGTATTGTTGACAATAGGGAGTCTATAATATATAAACAAAATATATGATTGACAAGTATGAGTTCGTTTTTCACATTAGTTAGCTGGGGATCACCTAATCCCACAGCATACTCTCATTTCAACATGAAAATATATACTTTAATATTGCTTATAACTTTGGTATGTAAATGCATGTATTATATTATTATTTATTATTATCTGTTTAGTTATTAATTGTATGGTAATAAACTATAACATAGTAGCAATATACAATTTAAATTCTACACTAATTATATTTTGAATTTCAGTACCTTGAAAATAATTAATAAAATTTTATTGTTTTAGATTTTTTACTCCTATGCAGCCCCTTCTTTTCGTAAGTTGTTTTCCAATGTACTGTTATTATAGATAGTGTACAATTCCTATTAAGATTAATAGTTTAAACATTTTTTACAGTTCCAGCGATTCCATCAATAATATGCCCAGAAACGATAACAACAACAGAGTGTCCCACGACAAAAGTCATCACAAGAACTTGTGCTACGGAGAAAGTTACAACTACTCCTTGTCCTACGAAGATAACTTCTGCACCAACTAAACCATCCAAGTCTTCAACAACATCTCCTACCAAGAAAAGTACATCAACGACAA
This sequence comes from Achlya flavicornis, assembly GCA_947623365.1. Lineage (NCBI taxonomy): Eukaryota > Metazoa > Arthropoda > Insecta > Lepidoptera > Drepanidae > Achlya > Achlya flavicornis. Next base: position 13,143,350 of record OX392478.1, read on the forward strand.
AAGCATCGACTACGTCTACACGTCCAGCAGTGACGACAAGTACAAATAAGGCTACCAAGTCTACAAGTACGATCAAAACAACGACCACTGCAACATACCCCACAGTAACAACAACAACACTTAAGCCAACCAAGTCTTCAACAACATCTACCCAGAAAACTATATCAACGACAAAAGCAACGACTACGTCTACACGTCCAGCAGTGACGACAAGTACAAATAAGTCGACCAAGTCTACAAGTACGATAAAAACAACGACCACTGCTACATACCCCATAGTAACAACACCAACACATAAGCAAACCAAGTCTTCAACAACATCTCCTACCAAGAAAAGTACATCAACGACAAAAGCATCGACTACGTCTACACGTCCAGCAGTGACGACAAGTACAAATAAGTCGACCAAGTCTACAAGTACGATAAAAACAACGACCACTGCAACATACCCCACAGTAACAACACCAACAAATAAACCAACCAAGTCTACAACAACATCTACCAAGAAAGGTACATCAACGACAAAAGCAACGACTAAGTCTACACGTCCAGCAGTGACGACAAGTACAAATAAGTCGACCAAGTCTACAAGTACGATAAAAACAACGACCACTGCAACATACCCCACAGTAACAACACCAACACATAAGCCAACCAAGTCTTCAACAACATGTCCTACCAAGAAAAGTACATCAACGACAAAAGTAACGACTGAATCTACACCTCCAACAGTAACGGGAAGTACAAATAAGTCTACCAAGTCTACAAGTACGATCAAAACAACGACCACTGCAACATACCCCACAGTAACAACAACAACCACAACACTTAAGCCAACCAAGTCTTCAACAACATCTCCTACCAAGAAAAGTACATCAACGAGAAAAGCAACGACTACGTCTACACGTCCAGCAGTGACGACAAGTACAAATAAGTCCACCAAGTCTACAAGTACGATAAAAACAACGACCACTGCAACATACCCCACAGTAACAACAACAACATTTAAGCCAACCAAGTCTTCAACAACATCTCCTACAAATAAAAGTACATCAACGACAAAAGCAACGACAACGTCTACACGTCCAGAAGTGACGACAAGTACAAATAAGTCAACCAAGTCTACAAGTACGATAAAAACAACGACCACTGCAACATACCCCGCAGTAACAACAACAACACCTAAGTCAACCAAGTCTTCAACAACATCTCCTACCAAAAAAACTACATCAACGAGAAAAGCAACGACTACGTCTACACGTCCAGAAGTGACGACAAGTACAAATAAGTCTACCAAGTCTACAAGTACGATAAAAACAACGACCACTGCAACATACCCCACAGTAACAACAACAACAACAACACTTAAGCCAACCAAGTCTTCAACAACATCTCCTACCAAGAAAACTACATCAACGAGAAAAGCAACGACTACGTCTACACGTCCAGAAGTGACGACAAGTACAAATAAGTCTACCAAGTCTACAAGTACGATCAAAACAACGACCACTGCAAGATATCCCACCGTAACAACAACAACACCTAAGTCCACCAAGACATCTACAACATGTCCAACTAAGAAAGTGACTACTTCCGCTTGTCAAACTGAAGAAACAACAACTATTTGTCCTAGATAAACTAGCGATGGGCCATTGTTACTAAAAACGATCGAATTATTCGATTGTCCACTTAATTCCAATCATTCGAATAACAATCGACATCTTTCGATTGTTCATAATACGCTTCGTACGGCACCGCGCGTGGTCTGTGCCGTGCGCTGGCTGTCCGTCCGCCGAATGAATGAATCTATTCACCTCGGCGCTCACCCGTCGATTGTGCATACTATTGCAGCCTGTTGCAGATTGTTATTCGATTGTTTATTCGTTAGAACGAATGAATCGACAATCAAATGTACAGTTTTACAATTGTCGATTCTTTCGATAACTTTTTTTGGAATCTGCCCATCGCTAAGATAAACATCAATAACGAAACCTTGTAAAGCTAAAACAACACACCTTATCATGACGGTGCGTTGTTAGGTACCACTCTAGATAATTTTGTTAATAAATTTATGGATCAACAGATTGTTGTTTTTTATTCAATTCACCAAGAGGCAGACAAAGGTTCGGAGCCATACATCCGTGTCATGTTTGAAATCATGTATGATATTAAACGTAAAAAATATTTAAGGCCGAAGCCAAGCCCGAGTTCCAGGAAAAAAGTGTATACTAAAACTTTTCACTTTTTGACACAATTTGAAAAGTTTTAATCCTCGTAATTAATATTATTCACCACTTATATCACTTTCCTGGTGCTCTTGGATTGATATAACATCACACATTTATATTTAAAAGTATTAAAAGCGTCTATTCCAGTGCCATGTTCTAAACTTTTTGCTGTAAATCAGCAGTAAAATAAAATAGGTCACGGATTTTTTCTCATAATTCTCATTCTGGAGAGAAATTCAGTCGGCCATTTTTACAATAAATGCAAGATGTCGCAAACTCGGCCGCCTTCAACTGAATACCTACGTGACTTAGATGACTTAGGATGTTTTAATGAGGAAAATAATAATATAATTTTGGTAAATAACAAAATTACTGAAGTTCAATCCAGATCAGTTTCTTGTATTTCGTTATCGCAAACATAAACAAGAACTTGACCGTAAATCCAAAAATAATATGGACTACAGTACCTTGATGTGATGTAAACTCAAGGATGATTTAACGTTACACAAAAAATGTTATATTGGCTTGGTTCTAATAGTTCACTCTATACGAATTATAAGCTATGTACAATATTGTACAAAGCAGCGAAATACCCATAGACTTAGGATTTTTTAATACTCCTTAATAACGAATTTTTATCAAATCCGCCAAGAAAATAATTTCGGTAATTTAACCCCTAAACAAAATACAGTTGGGATAGATTTTATTGAATAAAGAAATTGTAGTACGAAATTAAGTTTAAATAAGCATAGGGTTATATTTTATAGCAGAAGCGATTTCGCTGAATTTCGGCATAGGGGTAGCTTGAATCACGGTAAAAAACGTGGTTGAAACCGCCACGAGCATAAATAGTAGTATATATTATAAATTGAATTATCAATAGACGATTTGTGGAATTACTATAATCTCAGAATAGATAAATACTACGTACAACTATAATGAAAACTATTTTGGTGCGTCCATGCTTGGCGAACCGAACACGAGCCGAGAAACGAACGAACATACAACGAGCGTACAACGAGCACGATGCGAATCCCTTTGTACGTGAAAAAACTGACAATCGCGCTCGTTCGAGGCTCGTAAGCCCGTCCACGCTACGCGAATCGAGAAGAAAAGGAGAGAAAGAAGAGGAATTAATTCGTACGGAGGTCAACATCGACTATATTTGATTTTGAATTCACCCAATATTTTAAGGATTAATACAAAGAATCATAGCGAGATTTGTAAAAAAAAAAATATATTTTTAGGGACGTTGAAATTACGTTATTGATCTTTGGTGCCTAAAAAATAACTTGAGGCTTTTAAAATATTTTTAGATCCCCGGGATAAAATTGCGACTTTCTATGCCATGCCGGCGAATCGCGGCCAAAACCATTATGTTGTTGTTATGTTTTGCGGGGTTTATAAAATATTTCAAGTATAATAATGTTTTTTTTTTTTTTTTATACCACTTAACGGTGGCAAATAAGCATACGGCCCGCCTGATCGTAAGCGGTTACCGTAGCCTGTTGCTGGTAATGTAATCTCAACATAGGAAGTAATTCAAAATTCTCTAAAATGTTTTATTTTTTTGTAAAAATCAATGTATGGATCTCGCCATGATTCTTTCTCATAAACCAAAAATATTGGTGAAAGTAATTTACATACTATATCCATGAGCAGTGCACCCAAATGCGCAATGGGAGAAAAATAGATTATCTTGTAAAAATTTAGTTCTGAACTTAAATGACCTAATATTGATTGCTGCTAATGTTAATTTTGGTAGGCTAAAATAGTAATCATTGGCCCTGATTCTGTTGTTCACAACTAAACTAATTTTAATCTCGCTATGTCTCTTTCTAACAAATAACATAAGAAAAGGATGTGAGAAATTTTGTCCTGTCAAATTAGTCCAATGCTTGTTATCAATATAAATTTAGTCGCCATCTAGCGCGGTTACGCCTAAATACACGCAAAATAAGACGGCAAAGAATAATTTGACAGCTTCAAATATGTTCTATCCTTTTTCAATAATGTTCGTAAGAAAGAGATGAGATGTGACTAAAATTAGTTTAGTGCGATCTACAACAGAATCATTGCCTAACATTTACAATGTTGCTAAAAACATTTTGAAAAACACCGTTGTAAATCAGCCATAAAGCCAAGTAGCGAGTACTATGTTATGCTAAATCAACATCTGAAAATAATAAGTTTTTAAGATAATAATCTTCTTATTATATAAAATTCTCGTGTCACAATGTTAGTTACCTTACTCCTCCGAAACGGCTTTACTGATTTTTACCAAATTTTATATGCATATTCAGTAGGTCTGAGAATCGGCTACTATCTATTTTTCTTACCCCTAAGTGATAAGGGTAGGCACCACGCGAACGAAGTCGCGCCGGTCAGCTAGTATATAAAGAATATTTCGTCAATTATTATATTATAAAAAAAATGATTCCTATGAAATTGGCTCGAATATATCACTATAAATACTTACCTGTTTACTTACTGTTTGTCTTTTCCATATAGAAAACGAAAACTAAAAGAAACGATTCATATATCTTCCACATTCAACAATTCGTAGGATTGCTTATATTTTTTTTTGAAAATCATCGGACAAATTACTATTTTAGCAAGCATACAAAAACAAAAGACAACTCCACCGAAATGAAGACAAATCAATAGATCAAATTGACGCCCCTAAGCCCGTAAAGAGCAACGGGCGCGGGTCGTTTGACTTTGCCAAGTTAAAACGGCCTACTTCACCAGTAAGAAAATAACCGGAGTTTACTAAAAACTTTCAGAGGTGACGACTTCAGAACTTTGGTACCTGTTTGCCGTGCTGTTTGTCTTTTACGAGCGTGGTGATGCTGCTCGTTGGTTTTTTTTTATTTAAGGTCGCCTCATGAATAAAATAATGAAATTATATATTCCATTGAGACTGGCCTTCATAAATGCCAAAATAAAAAAAGAATTGTTTTTTTTTACAAACCAGCTTACTGACGGCCTGATGGTAAGCGGTTACCGTTAAGCATAGACGCTTAAAACACGAGTCATTACTCACCACATTACCGACTAAAGTTATTTGCTGTGGTATTCTGTATGTTGGATGTTGGAGGTACTTTCTTATTCGATCTGCTCTTTGAGCCAATAAACGTTAACCCTACCTATCTTGTAAGTCCTTGTAGTAATTCGAAACTAAAAGAATTCACACACAACTATTTCACATTACATCACGTTACATTATATTAGCTCAACTACAGGTTACCTTTATGTCTAAAAAGCAGCTGGCTCTCAAGTGGAACTGTCGGAAGACACCATTAAATTTAACAAAAAAAAACAATAAATAATATCACTAACGGATGACCTAGGGCTGATACTAAGTTTTTTTGTTGAATAATCTATACTTTACGAGTTATTTAGATTAAAAGCGCTTTGTTAATTTTTGTTCCGCGTGACACGCTATCGCCGTCGCATGCCACGCGAATATTAGACATAAGTTTGTTTCATCTGCCAGTCGCTATCTTTTCTGGCTTTATGCGCTCTTAATACTGTTTTAGTTTCATTACGTGTGATGCCCCGTGGTTTGCAAGCAGATGTGGCGACTTGCGCGCCTCCTATTTATTGTCTATTTCATGTACATACTGGCCACAGTATTTTAGTACTGGCTGTTTTGTAAAATTAAGAATAATATGATTAATTATTTGTTTGAAAATGTGACATTAATTCATTCATTGTCTAGAAGCCTAACTCTTCAGTTTATAAGAGATTTTGCCTGAAGGAGAAGAGATTTATTTAGTATTGTATTTCTTTATAAGAATGGCTAAATTTCAATATACCGAAAAGCTAAATCATCTATGTATCGAACAAGTTGGGAAATACAGTTTCATGAGATCGAATCTACGCAGTTTCATTTTCAGGAACAAATATTGAATGGAGAACTATTCTCCATACAACTATATACGGTAACTGCTGTCAGCCATCACATCATGGAACCATCATCGCTTCACAATACAAATTTAATTTAAGCAATCTTATTTTATACCTATTCATAAAATCCCCTAAAAAATCTACGGTGAACCAAACCGATCATTTCCTGTCACAGTTCAATGAGTTTAAAGTCGAGACGGGGACGTGAATTTACCATATAAAGGTATTATGTAATAATGTAGGTATACAACTCTATGTTCTAAGATTCTGTTACATACAGTTATCAATATTTTTTGTTAGCAATAAGTTTTTACATGAGCATGATTATTTCAAGCGTTCATCTAAAATTATATCTGAGTAGCTGTCCCCTGCCGTCTCACTCGCTTTCTCGGTATGAAAAAGTAGCCTATAGATACTACCCAGGGTTTTCGCTTCCTATTACAGAAAGATTTTTCAGAATTGGATCAGTAATTCCGGTGATTATACCACCTAAATCCGAACTAAAAAACAAACTCTAACCTTTATTTTATTACCTACTAGTTGCGACCTGCGGTTTCACCCGCGTACCCGAGGTATATATTGCTTTCCTGGGATAAAAATCCTATGTGTTAATCCAGAACATATTCTATTTGTGTGCCAAATTTCATCCAAATCCGTTGAGTTATTGAAGCGTGATTGAGGTACAAATCCAAACTCACAAACACACAAACTCACAAACATCCAAACTTTCGCATTTATAATATTAGTGAGATGAGATAGTGAGACTAATATAGACCTTATTTTCAAAGTTTTTGAGAGGTCTGCATTCAGATATTCCCATTAGTACGATGAGATGACACTTTTGTCGTCAACAAATAAACAAACGTCCAACCACATCAATATAGTTATAGGTATATAGTACAAGTAAAAATAGAATAGGTACATGCGTCTTGCCGTCTCCACCCGCTTCGCTCATGATTGTCGGAGGTGGTGCGTGAAAGCCTGATATTTCGCGTCATTACTTCCCGATACGGAGATTTTTGTCATGGTATAATGTACCTATAGTTATGTTAACTTGGAAAAAATCTAGCGAACATAAAGAAAGAAAGAAAGAAAGAAAAAACATTTATTCATGACAACACACAACATTACATTAAAGACTGTAGTAATAACAAAAAAAATAAGAATTAAAAAGAAAAAAACAGCACAACCAATTAAAAACTACACAAAAACGCAATGTTGCGTGATGCCGGGAATAGGTCTCGACTCAGCAATATGCTCAGGTTAGTAAGAAAAACTAACCCTCGCGCTGGTTTTCAGTCGAGGCCCACGTCCATGATATCACGAACATACAGTGACACAGTACACAATTAACAATAAAAAATATAAAAAAAAAAACTATTACTAAAATTTTGTTAATAAAAAATAAGTTAATAAGTTCAGTGATCCGCGAATCTGTGTCTTATCTAGCAAAACCCAGGTTATAAATGTATCAGTGTTATTTTTAGTTGGCGCAGTTGGTTAAGAGTCTGGTAAAGATTCCACCTATTGCGCCGCAGGTCGTGGGTTCGATTCCCGCACAGGCCATGCATTTGTGTGCATGAACATGTCTGTATGTCCTGAGTCTGGGTGTAATTATGTATATTAAGTATGTATTTACAAACAAAAAGTAGTATATGTATTATATCAGTTATCTGGTTTCCATACAAGCTCTGCTTAGTTTGGGATCAGATGACCGTTTGTGAGGAATGTCCCAGGATATTTATTTATTTATTCTATTATACAGTATATTTCGGTAATGATTTGGATGAATGCTCTTGTATCGGCTGCCATGCATTGTCCTGCGCGGAAAACTTTTAGTAAGCGTTTCATTTCTATGTCGTGTTATACTCGTATTTAGAAATATAATATATTTCCTGCAGTCTGGTATACTGTTACAAGTTTGCCAAGTAAGCCACAAGCAACGATTAAGACACCCCAGTGTTATTTTACAACCCTCTCAAAGCAAACTTGCTACGTTATCAGGCAACTTTGTAGGGAGTGCAATTATTTACCTAGCTTGCTAGACGTGTGGTTTTATGTTACATGAAGGGTTGCTATGAATATTTTGTTAATTACTTTATTTACTATGTATTTTATCGTTTAATTGTAGGTGTTGCGTAGGGGACGGATATTTACAAGTAGTTAAGTGGGGTTTGGTATTTGCTTCAAAATAAACTCACCAGCATTTACAAAAGAGGTGTTATCAGTAAAGATTTTCCCTACTTTTGTTTTAGCACTTTATTTGATATCGTTTCAAAGCTAAAAGAGTCAGCTTGCAGACGGTGTTGTCATTTTAAATGGATACGTAATTTTTTGCCATTTGAGGTATAAACATTTTTTCACATAAAAATTTACAAATTTGCACTGTCTATGGATACTATTTAACATTTTTGGCGTAAACGAGAAATGGCACAGTAAATTCAATTAAAGTTTCCAAATGCTGACTTATCTATCTTTTAAATGATACCGACAATCAAAATTAAAGAAGAGAAAATCTTTGCTGATACCACCTATTTTGTATGAAAATTCGAGCTTGGGCTAAAACTAAGCCGGTGAGTGCAGATTACAGCTATTTTCTTTGACACTATAATGTCTTAAAGTATGTAATGGTGCGTCCATGCTTGGCGAACTGAGCACGAGCCGAGCCACGAACGAGCACACTGCGAGCACGATTCGCGTAGCGTGGACGGGCTTGCGAGCCTCGAACGAGCGCGATGCATGTTCGTTCGTGGCTCGGCTCGTGCTCGATTCGCGTAGCATGGACACACCATAAGAAAAATAACATACAACACAATAATTCATACCTACGTAGTTTATATTATAAAAACAATTTATCTAACAATATAACGTAGCATTACCCATACAAAACATAAATAATGAATATATTTTGATGGAAAACATCTTGAAGAACACGTTTGGAAAAAATAGAACCTGGAATACACATTTCTCAAAAAGCATTCTCTTGCGAAGACATCAAACTTTAACAACATAGCATCGCATAACTGCTTCTGCTCCAATCAGACGTCGCATGCTCACTTCAATAAAAGAGATACCGGTTCTATTGAACTCTTTACGCTGACCCTACAGTGACCTTTCAAACCTCAGCCGTGCCTCAGCTTTCAGATACCTAGCAATTGACAAAGGCTATGTACTTATATGGTACTTATGATCATAAAAGAACACCGCGGTAGCTTGTCGGCCAGTTATGTGTTCTTTAATGATAAAGGTATTGCCGACAAATGCTTTGCAGGGCGACGAACTGGGCTGCTTTTCTTAAAAACACTCGATATTTTTAGTGTTTATTGGAGCTCTATCACTAGTAATGGATGTGCTAACGGATATACTAATATCAACGTGCGTTTTGCGACGCACATGCCTCTCGCTCGGTCTTGCAGTGCACGACAGCAGCGCAGCAAATCAGGTATTTCTTCACAGCTGCACCACAGTGTCAAAATCAAAATCAATAAGTCATTTATTCAGTTTAGGCACTTATAAACGTTAAATTGGTACATACAGTTCAATTTACCACCGGTTCGAAATACACTTAAACTGAGAAGAGTCCGGCAAGAAACTCAGCAAGGCTTTTTTTGTGGAAGATCTTTTCATATCACAGCTTTTTTTCCAAATACTTATACAATTTTCACTTAGCCAGGGGGGATGCAAGTGCAGAAAGAAGCTACTACAACCATATATTCTTGTCTTCCACGTAATGAGCCACCTTATAGTAGGCTTTGTCAATTAACCTCTGCTTTATGAAATCTTTGAATTTATTATAAGACATTTTAGTTATTTCGAGTGGGATTTTATTATAGAATCGAACGCAATTTCCGAGAAAAGACTTATTAGCTTTAGGTAACCTGAATCTAGGTGTCACAATTTTATCGTTATTTCTTGTATTGAAGTTATGGTAGCTACTATAAATTTCAAATAAATTTAAGTTTTTACGGACAAACATAATATTTTCCTAAATGTACTGTGACGGTAACGTTAAAATATTAAATTCCTTGAATCGACTTCGTAGTGATTCGTAGTGAGCGATGATAAAGATCGTGAATAGTTAAAATGCCCAATAATACTCAATTCATCATTCATGTATCCTTTTTCAGGTTTTTGTAGGTTGTCGGAGATGTGTTGTCAGTGTACTATGTGACAATAGTACTTACAAAAGAATGCTTAACAACGAAACTCTAGTGTGCGTGACATTGTGATGGAACCGTACTTCACTAGTTATATGTGCCCCCAGCGCATCATTACCACATCGTGGTAAATATGAAATTATTAAAATAAATAATATTGTTGGATGAAGTTTTTAATTATGTCTTAAAACTACATTAATTTACATATTTACTATATTATTGGACTTGTCATATGGTTAAAAATTGGTTGTGTCACTAAAATTTGTTGAGTTGTTTACATAATTTACGTGTTATTAAAATAATCAACAATTTTTAAACTAATTTAATATTCAATAACCTGACAGTCTGTTATTAGTCATTAATTTATCTTGGCAGCTGTACTAATACATCAATGTAAAATATTTATCCTAAAGTCCTAATGATGTTAAAATATCGATTGACTTCAAAATACGCTCTTAACCCTTATGATTATGTTGGAATGCTACGCAATTTTACTTATGTCGGCGTCAGTTAAAATTACATCCGTGATTAACCTACAGTTTGTCGTGTTAACCGGTTAAATTGACGATTCAAACGATTAGGCGAAAAATGCGATGTGAATTAGTCGATGATTTTTTGCTTTTCAAGCAATTTATAAACATGTTATAAATCCAGTTTCTATGGTATATGGAATGCAGAAACGAAGATGAAGTAATTTTGTTACAACTAAGCTAGTGCGAGTATTTATTATAATTGTAGTATTTATAATGGAGTAGTTATCAGGTATTTTATGCTGTTAAAATACCTAATCCTTAAATATTATCCTAAGTGTATAAGGTTAATTTTAATAATAATAACATGATTCTTCACACACGGCTATCTCATCCCAAAATAAGTAGAGTTTGGACTATGAAAACCAATTTAGATTATAAAATAAAAAGTTGTAAAGAAAAAATGCCACCCAGATTACAAACGAATCATATAATTACAGATGGTTCGTGCAATGTATCAAACTCAAATGTATGCAATGCAATGCTGATTTGGCCAATAGTACCTTCTTATCACGGAAAGTCAAAAGAGGAATAAAATTAATAAAAAACGTTTACCCACTTACAGGTACTAAATTTATAATAAATGTGAGTTTATTAACTTGATGCCTCGAAGGCCCAACAATCGTGATGAACCCTTGGGGCAAAGTTTGCCATTTAAAAACCAAAATGTCAATCTGACACGAACCCATTACAAATCCACTATCGTTGAGACAATGAGCGTTGTCTTAAATTCATAATGATTTTCGAAGCTATCGAAATAGTAGACTACCAAAACTATTAAATCTGTATTTTAAAAACCTGTAGAACTTTTTATCCTAACGAATAAAATTAAATACCTCAGGTAGGTGAGTAAAACCGCGGCGCAAATCTAGTTATATATAAATTTATATCTATGGATTGATTGATAATTAGCTTTTTTATGAAACAGTTTCAGAATTAATTTAACGTTCTTGAAATTACACCATCCTAAATCTCCAACGTCCGGTTAAAACGGAAAAGTTAAATTTCATTATCTCTGAATTCTTAAACGAGTTTCTTGTAAAATTCTTCATTAACCAAAACTACGTTAACTTTATTATTACTCGAGAGAAATATAGTTAAATCTGGTTTATGCTAGTGATGTTAGTTGTCTTAAATTAAAATCATGATTTTTTGTTTATTCTAGTTGTAGGTATTTTTTCAATAATTTTCTTCTCATAAAACTTGTGCTATCGTCCTATCATCGCATTGCCCATGTACAAAAACAGATATCGTCCGAAGTTAATATTATGAATGCGAGTATGGAAAATCTATACATCACTATTATTATAAAACTATAAAAATATTATCATTACATGGAAAAAGGATGTTTGCAAAATATAATTTTATCTTCTCAGGGCCCGATTCTCGCATTTTCAACATCAATGTCGAATTAGACATTTGCTGAAAAAGTGGTGGGTATCTTAGAAACATTTTGAAAGAAGACCGCCATGATTTTCGCCTTTCTAATCCGACATCAATGTCGAAGACGTGAGAATTGGGTCCCTGGTTTGATCGATAATTTTCCCGTCCCTTTATTAATTGGCATTCGACAACACTAGTTGAAATACTCGGGCTGTGCTGTAGCGCAGTCGAATAGAGGGCCAATTACGTTAATCCCACAACTATTTCATATTTCTTGGAGCTTGCAGAGAAGCGAAGTTCCTTCCGCGTCTCGGTAACTGTTGATTTTGCTAGAAAATTCAATCTTACACGTAACGCGATATTTTGCGCAAAGATTTTTTTTCGCTTACTTCGTTACTTGTAGGGTTTTGCCGTGTTACATTTTTTGCGCTACATTTCTTGTTGCGAAGGATATTAGGGAGATTATGGCGTAAGTAACAGTTTTTCATGTCGTATAACTAAGCGTATAGCCTACCTTACATGATATCAGGTATCATAGCAAGTTTTTTTTATTGAGTAACCCTTAAATTATTTTTAGTAAAGTAATTTGTTCAGAATCACCAATAGAATTCATTAAAATAATTTTTAAATCATTTTAAGTAGGTAGTCAAGTATGCGGTAAATTGTTACCGCATATAATTCGAGATGGCATATTTTCGAAACCTATGTTGGGTAAGTCATTCTGAACTACTTTTACTATGGGACCAATAGTGAATTCTCTTTTTTTTTACTTTTCTTACAAAATGGCAACCTTGCCGATCGTAATCTATGAAAAGTAAAAAAAAATATTTGAGAATCCAGTGTTGGTCCCATGACTAATCCAAAATAGGTTTCGAAAATATGCCATCTCGAAATCTCCACCCACAAAGTTTTTATTATTTATTCATATTTATATTAGCATATCACTATATTAATGAAAAAAAATGGAGTGTAGTTTATATATTATTTTCATACAGGTATCCAATTTTAAACATTTACTCATATCATAGTAAATAATATACTCCCATTTAATATGGGAGTATATTATAAAAGTATTTATTCAAGTAAACTTAATGTTTACTTGAATAAATCAAAAACCAATAATGCACCCTTCCCGTCCACAATACAATACAGTTTACTTATCTAATATGAACAAGAATGTTTTGTTATAACCAAAGACCTCAAGCTGTAGTCGCCACAATAGGGAGGGCAATATTAACCGAGATTACCCCGTGCGAGTTTCGCATTACAAAGGGTGGTTTCAACTCGAGCTACAAAGGGAACTTCAAGGTAATTTTCTTTAGTAGTCTTGGTTTAATATAATTAAAACATAACTATGTTTGATTTGATGATTAAATGGCAAAAGATCATTGTTTTTAGAGAGTCTGTTGTTATGTTAAAAAATATTTTTTATGCTTAAAATAAGTATTGATATTATTTTCAAATCTCAGATTTAATAAAATACGAAAGTAGACTAAAAACAGTTAATTAAAATATTTTAATTATACCTAAATGTAAATAATTTTTAACATTTTTTTATCAAGTTGATCGTCAATGTTTATTGTAAACTAGCTTCCGTCCCGCTTTAAGAAACAGATTTAAGGCCAAATTTAGCTATTTTATAAATCGAAGGTGACAGCAATTTCGCCCCTTCTGGACATGCAGTGATCCAAGTGTACATAACGTAACAAAGAATGTGTATAAATACGGTAAGTATTTATAAAACCCGCACATCAAATAGACGTAGGAAAGAAAAGGGGAATGAACATTAGGCGTATCAAACATCAAACAGAAATGCTTTCGTATTAGATGAGGTAACGTTGAAGAGTCGTTAGGATGTTGATATACTGAGTTTTTGAAAAAAAAAAAATGTTACCATCTCATCTCACAAAAATTTATGATATATTCTAACTAATATTATAAATGCGAAAGTGAGTTTGTTTGTTTGTTGGTTACGCCTTCACGCCTCAAGTACTCAACGGATCATCATGAAATTTGGCATGCAAATAGCCTTTAGTATGGAAAAGAACATAGGCTATTTTTTACCCCGGGAACGCTGGTGAAACCGCGGGGGACAGCTAGTATATATATAAATGCGAATGTTTGGATGTTTGTACCTCAATCACGCTTCAATAACTCAACGGATTTGGATGAAATTTGGCACACATATAAAATATATTCTGGATTAACACATAGGATACTTTTATCCCGGGAGGCACGGAGGCTAGCATCGGGCACGTGGGTGAAACCGCGGGCCACAACTAGTTATAAATATAATTGAAAGTGTAGAATTTGCCGCTAAGACACTAATTTTGGTGTAAAGATTCAACTTATAAGTACAGGCACAGCGCATAACTAAGTAGGTCCCGGCGGTATTAGAGCAGTGCGGAAGGGGTGTGTATTTTTTCATAACGTAGGGTAGTTATAGGACGCGCGTCCCATTTGTGAGCCAACGGGATACATTATAATATCAACACCTCTATTTTTTTAATTTTGATTTGAGGCTGAGCGATAAGTCAGTATCAGTAACTCACTGACACTGAATTATCATTGAGGACGGCTCGTTGTACCACTTTCTTTATAACGCTTCAGAATATTGACTGTTATTCTTTGGTTTCTCTTTGTTGACATGAGGTACTTTATATTATTTACTTACCAATATATTATTATGCGAACAAAATATAAACGTCAAAATAATAATCCACTCAAAGATTTCTAGGTATTTTATATTCGAGAAATTCATTTTCGTGGACAATTTCATAAAGCTTTGGAGGCCTTAGCTTTTTATTTCTTCGCTTTTTTTATTGTTAGTCAATCTTATAGTTTCACTAGTGTTCTCTGGTAAAAGCCTTGTCAATAAACCATGCTATTCACATATAATATATTTTATTTAACTGTGTGGGAAATGATCCTTTTCTATAGGCAATTTTATGTTTGACCAAATATGACGATATTGTTTTCTTAAAAAAGAGCATGTATAGAAAATTTTCCCGTGTCACATTTGGTTCAGGTTTTTCTTATACACAGTGAAATAAGATACATTTTAAAGTCGATAGATATTTATCTATAATTAACAGCGAAGAACATTGGAATTAATTGATTGTTTTAAAAAAATAAGAGTAATAATACGGTATAAATCTACAATGAGACCGCTCGTATTTATCATAAAATAATATGATTTCCAACATTATTGGAACACAGACTATTTCTAGGAAAGGACGAGAACTAATAAGCTTACCTGTTCTGTATCCAATATAACTGTATTTAATAATCTCAGATATTACGAAGGCAATTTTCGGTAATTGATCGGTTCATTATTAATTTTCTTGGTAGATCGAGGCGGAGCTCACTATATTTCTAATTTAGTAATTTTTTTTCAGTTCAAAGCCCTTACTGGAAAATGCCTGAATAAAAAAGAATATACAACGAGAAAAATAAAAAGAAAATAAGCCATGTTAGCAATGAACATTCAAAGTTCATCTTTCACTCTTGAAAAGTTAAAGTTCCTCAGCAGAAGGTTAGGATAACTAGAAAACTTTCCGGATCCCTTTGAGAGAAATGCAGAAAATTGGACAAGTGTATGTTGGCCATATATTGGCAAAAGGTTGGCCAATTTATTTAAAATGTTTTTAGTTTTTTTTTTAAGAAATCCTAATCAGATCTATCAAAGCGACTAGCATACCTGCGTACCGTTATTTTAGAGCCTGAAAAACTACTGAAGTTTGGGAGTCTTCAATTGGCGTGAAAATGAATGGATGTGATTAAGAGCGTCTTTTTTTCTAATGTAAGGATCTCTAAACCACCACAGTCTCCACAGAGTAAGCACGAGGGAAAAGAGCCAAGTTATTAACACCTCGTTCTGTAAAGGACCGAACACGGATCACTAGACACGACTGTCTTCGTCTCGGTATCTTGTTACGAGTCAATATTTTACGTGGGTGCAGCAGACCGTTGTTTGGATTATTCCACTTGACACCTCGTTTGCTTTGATTTTTGATTAGGTTATTATTTGCCAGACATTTTTGCGTTTTTGTGATAGATACTTATAACTCAATGAGATTTATACCTTTTATTTTTATGAAAGCTGAACATTTTTAGTATTTTGTCGGCAAAAGAAAAGATAATTAGAGACAGTACGAATACAAAAAACAAAGAAAAAGAAAGGCAAGAAAATGTAAAAAAAAAGTTTTTTTTATACCACTAAGGTGGCAAACAAGCATACGGCCCGCCTGATGGTAAGCGGTTACCGTAGCCTATGGACACAACTCCTAACAACAATTAAGAACTCGGTTAGATGAGATGGAAAATGAAGGTAAACAAACATTTAAATTATTATTATTACGCATTAGCACTTCAACCTGAATCTAACCACTGCTGAAAATAGGCTCTATATTTCCACGATGGAGTGTCGACTGCATACAACCAGTGGTTCCCAGGACATCAAACATATTACAGGTTTTAAATCGACATAATCCTCAAGAGATACGCCTTCAAGTGGGAATATGCCTGTATCCTAAAAATAAATGATTTCCAAATAATTTAACTGAATTTCCGCATCGGTTCTCAAACTACGCATGCCTGTATCGCAATCTTAGCTTGAGAATGTATCTGCGTGCGTGCATATGAGTGTGATAGATTTAGGGGCCGATCATCATTAAGAAAGTGCTGATCATCTCATTTAGAAAGATTATAAATATAGACTAAAAATAAATAAATTAATATATCATCTGAATATATCGATGTGCTAAATTTTAATCCTGAGTTGCCAAGTTGTCTAAACTGTTTCTAGTTATGTAATTACTATTTACTTAAACTTCCACATTATAGAATGAAGAAACATCGGAATTAAAGTAGGGTAGGTATTAATAAATAAATCACAAGACCACAATTTTGAACTGATTTTACTCCTTTAAATTCTAGTATAATTGTCAATAAATTAATCAATTCAGATAATGGACAATAAGTATCAGATTACGTGATTCAAACGTTAGGATGGTTATTCTAATAGAATTATATAGCATATTTCAAAATCAGGTATACTTAACTATAGCAGAGAACTTTATATTAGGTCGGAATAATAAATAATCATTTAGGCCAGACTTTAGAAAGTATTTATTCAAACATATCCATGGCCACAACTATGAATTTACTCTCAAATCTACTTCCGGTTCGGATGGCCGACCATATTGAGAAGATACCGGTAAGAAACTCAATATTAAGGTCTTATGTATGGCCACTACACATTCAGAGTTATTCTCAGTATATAACAGAAATACACAGAACACACATTATAAAATTATCAATTGTTACAGTTGACAATATCAAATATACTTATCTTTATATCGACGGGCAGTATCACGATTATAATAAGCAACCACTTCCAAAATTTACAAGACTCGACTCAGCCCAGACCTTCCCGCTTATTTTATATTTTACAAGTACACTTCAAGAATACAGACGGAAGTATCAACCAATCACAGAGACGGAAGTCTCAATACACCATAACCGGATACATTTTATCAGGAAGTGTCACTAATCTCATAATAACAAATTTAGTAAACCATTATCACAAAATTACAACATTCGTTGTTAATTATTGGAATAATTACTATCGAATTTAGGTATGATTAATTATATGATTTATCAAAGCCATTACATTGTTCAATTAAAATATCAATCGGAAGTCTATTGAAATCTCCTTACATTACAATAAAATGTTTATCAACAATTAAATTATCTTAGTAGTCATTTGATGACTTTGTAATTATTCCAATCCAATTATCATCAACATTACAATTTAAAATAACATTAAATTACACCGGAAGCTCAAATAATAATCAAACCCTCAGTTCAATAGTGTTGCCATTGCAAATAATAAATTATTCAAAAACTGATTTCAATAGTGTTGCCACTGCAAATAATACATCTTTGAAGTACTTATTTAACTCAGATATTTAACTCAGATTTAACCAAATATCTAACAAGTGCATAAGATGAATTAATAAATTGGGTACAAGTAAAATTAGTTTTTTTTTCTAAAGACGATATTCTCTTTAAACTCTTTGGATGGAGTCGAAACAGGTTTATACAAAGTGGAAAGTAACGTCCCAGAGGTGAATGATAAACCCGACAGTGTTAATATTATTTTGTCTTGAGAAATCAAGGTGTATAAGCTATATTCCTTTAGGGTTTTAACTTGTCAACTTTGTTGTTTTTCTTTAGCAAAATTTTAAGGTTCCGATTAAAAAAGGAACATTATTTTTAGGATTATTGTCGTGTTTGTCTGTTCGCCTACCACATAAATTTTTCTATGAATATACTGGATGAAATTTTTTGAATTTTGGTACATAATAATATAGAGTTAGATGACCTTATCACAGAGATTAGAATGTAAATAAATAAATTCAAATTTGGGGGCAAATTTTGGAAGCAAACTAGAAAGATTTAAACGTATTATATCTCTAATTCTACTTTTTTATTCGCAAATAAAGTTACTGTTGAATAATTGGACTGTTTTACAAAAAACTTAAACCGACTTCAAAGTACCCTAAGAAGTAATCAAATCCTGATCTGATGACAATGGGACCAAACGGGAAGTGTACCCTTCCAGACAAAGAAATAATTTTCCAAATCGGTTGATAAATGACGGAGTTATGAGGTAACAAACATTAAAAAAAAAAAAAAAATACAACCGAATTGAGAACCTCCTCCTTTTTTTGAAGTCGGTTAAAACTAAAATAAGATCCAAGTGCTGGTCAACTAAATAGCTTGCTGATCCATAAATAAGCAACTATTATTGTGTCTAGAATGCGATGACGTAATCGGGCAAACCGACTCCTATTGATTTTCCTGGGAATACCGTTATAGTGGGTAATAATTTATCTTTCAATCCGGACTTAACTTTTTAATGCTTCTTCATCACGAAACCTCTGTTCAACGGCTAGTGTAGAAACATTGTTGAAACAAGTTGATGTTTTTTTCGAGTTTTCACAATATGTTTGCCAATGGGAATGTTCCGTTTCGACTATAAAATGTAGCTTTGCCGAGTTTCTCGTGAATTCTTCTCAGTCGAACCCTGACTTTGGAAGGCACGTGAAGCCATTGGTCTCGGCTATCACTTAATTGTGTCCACAGTAGGCATGTGTGGTGGAGTATCTACCCATTCCCTTTCACCCTCATTTGTGAAAGGCCCGTTGCGGTTTGCCCGTGCTCTGCAGTGTTACATTATGGGCTGATGATGATGAACCATGACTTACAAACCAGTAGCTTCAGTAGCCTCTACCTCCTTGGGCATGACTTATCTTCCTTTATTTTTTAGCAGGCTAATGTTTGCAATATTGTGACTTTATATGATTAATATTAGTATCCTTAATTTATTTTTATCATAATATACTTATTGTAAATTTGCTGAATTTTGAAAGTGATATATCTATATGTATATAAATTAGGTATGTACCTACCTATAGGGTAAGGTTTAAAAGTCGGCCCTATCCGATACATAGCAATGAGGGTGTTTTAGCCACCATTTTGGGATCTCACTTCGTTTTACGATGTTCAAAAGCATTAAAATGTTGCTTTATTGTTGCTATTAAAACAATACCACTTTATTATTCCACTGAGAAATGCAATAAATAAAAGGGTGCATATAAAATAAGTGCTTACACTGTTGTATGAGTTTGCAGATCCGATATTAAATTCATCATAAAAAATACCCCGAAAATCATATACTATAATAGGAACCTATTAAATATGAAAGTGACTTTGTTATTGTAGTCCTTCCTCTGCTTTATAATGGAGAAGTAAAAAAGAGATCCGCTTTGTAATGGAAAAGTTTTATAAAGCTGTTATGGCGGAGAAAGCCGCATATCCAATTTTTTTGGAGAAAGCATACAATAATTAAAATTATTTGACTTGCTTGTAATCATGTCATTATTTAGAAAAGCTCCTTTAGTAAGTAAAGTCGACCTTTCCGCGCTACTTTAAAATGCGCCAGGAAAGTTGTATGGTATACCCACAGATTACATAACAAAAGGCAGATAGAGCGAGCAGAACACGGGAGTGAGCCCAAAGAAGCAAATACAAATTGAAAGACACATACCGGGTATTAGCTTTTGAATTTGTATTTACTTTGTTTAATCAAAGTTTATTAAAAAAAGAGGTAGGAGAGGTAGGCTTTAAAGCTAAATAATATGATGAAACCAGAACGGAGTAAGTATTTTCATTATGAATTCAATGTTATACAAAATAAGAATAAAATGTATAAAGTGTAAAGCTTCGATAGATTTAAAAATGTGTAAAGCTTACCAAGGGATCATTACATCAAAAGAATAACTTTCTTAATGAATCATAAGTGTTATTCTTCGAATATATTGGTTCGAATTTTAAAATTTCTTTCCATCCTAGCGGGAAAGCACTTTTGCACGCAGATTTAATATAATAAACAACATCTTTCCGAGCTTGTGAGGTGTGATGTGACCCACGATTTTTAAACATATAGATTCTCGTATTGACATACAAGATCTATTTTCCGTGGCAAGTTCTACACCATTTTAGCGGCCCACAATAAAACCTGTACTTAAACTTATCGCACCCCGCCTGTAATTTGAGAATGGCTCAATTCGAGCAATTGATCACTTTCGTGATATCCAATGGTTTTGCGTATTTATCACCTTTCTACTGTGATATTGTGATTGGATTTCGGATGAAGATTAAACAATTATTTGTGGTAATATGATAGTGATGTCGAATGCTGTTAACGTGAGTTCGAATCCAACAAATGCTTGAGCTTTCAGATTAATTAATAAAACTTAAATGATGATTGACTGACAGGCGACTTGAGATTTGAATTTTAGAGGAATAATTCCTAGAGTACTCGAAACTGAAATTCGGTAAGGGGTAACACTAAAATGGGTAAAATAGGAGATCTTTGTTAATCCCGTACGGCGGAAAGCTAGTATTTACAATGTACACTTTGGCCAAATCAAAACTTAAATCATGGTATCAAGAATTATTTTTGTTTATCGAAAATATGACCAGGTTCAAATTTCAACTTTTATTCTCAATTCAAAACTTGCCTCGTTCAATAAACGCAAACGTTCAAGAATACGGACCATAATCATAATAGTATTAATAATGGTTACATTATTTTCTATTCTTTATCAGTGACTAAGTATCTTTAAATTGTACTTTCAGAATATACTCGTGACATTTTTCCTTGACTCTAAATGCACCCACCACAGTACCTTCACTGGAAATAAGCTGTTTGTGTCAAATAGCCCTGTTATAGTGGAGCAAAATAGTGGGGAGCTACTATAGACCGCCTTTTTGCGTTTTTTAAGTTTATATTATTTCGATATTTAAGGTATGTTTTTAACCGACTTCAAAAAAAGGAGGAGGTTCTCAATTCAGTTGTATTTTTAGGGTTCCGTATCCAAATGGCAAAAAACGGAACCCTTATAGATTCGTCATGTCTGTCTGTCTGTCTGTCTGTCCGTCCGTATGTCACAGCCATTTATTTCCGAAACTATAAGTGCGTTTTCACACGAGACGATAACGACACCGTAACCACACAGTAAAAAAACTGTGACGATTTAGACGACCATACATTTATATGTACCGTTTTCACACGCAACGATAAAGACACAGCACTGCACGACACAGGAACGATAATTCGGCTATGTCGTTGGTTCGGCTAGATCGTGACGATTTTTTTACTGTGCGATTTAGCGGACCTTCGAAATGTATTGAAAAACGTCAGGACTTTCACACGGCGAACAGCACGATAACGATAACGACACTTCTTGTCACCTCGCTGTAACTGTCGTTACGGTGCGGTTATCGTTCCTCGTGTGAAAACGAACGACGACATGACCGTTTGCCAATTATCGTCGGTCGTTTATCGTCGCGACAAAGATGTGTCGTTATCGTCTCGTGTGAAAACGCACTAAGAGCTATAATGTTGAAACTTGGTAAGTAGATGTATTCTGCGAACCGCATTAAGATTTTCACACAAAAATAGAAAAATAACAATAAATTTTGGGGGTTCCCCATACTTAGAACTGAAACTCAAAATTTTTTTTTTCATCAAACCCATAAGTGTGGGGTGTCTATGGATAGGTCTTCAAAAATGATATTGAGGTTTCTAATATATTTTTTTTCTAAACTGAATAGTTTGCGCGAGAGACACTTCCAAAGTGGTAAAATGTGTGTCCCCCCCCTGTAACTTCTAAAATAATAGAATGATAAATCTATAAAAAATATAATATGATGTACATTACGGTGCAAACTTCCACCGAAAATTGGTTTGAACGAGATCTAGTTAGTAGTTTTTTACGTCATAAATTGAAATTAATATCAAATACTCAGGTCTATAGGTACTACCATTTACTTATATACCGTTTGTACGGAACCCTCGGTGCGCGAATCTGACTCGCACTTGGCCGTTTTTTTTTTATGTTTGTTACCTCATAACTCCGTCATTTATTAACCGATTTGGAAAAATATTTTTTTGTCTGGAAGGGTATACTTCCCGTTTGGTCCCATTGTCATCAGATCAAAATTTGATTACTTTTTAGTGTACTTTGAAGTCGGTTTAAGTTTTTTGTAAAACAGTTCAATTATGTATAAATTGGGTTCTAGTTAAGTTTTGAGGTTCAATAAAGATTTTTCGCAGTTTTAACAACAACAAAAAACGGACAATAAAATTCACTTTACATTCCACTCCACTTTTAAAATCGCAGCCAGATAACTAACTCACTAATGTAGTGTTGTGTTCCTGCGGCGAGTAAGGACACCCGCGCTCCATAAGGCGGTGTGTGATAACCGAATGAGTTCCACTAGTAACTAACCACTAGTGCTGTAGTTAGCAACATTCTGGCAGAATGCCACATGTCGTAAGCTAACGATACAACGTCTGTAATTTCTGTTCCGTTTTGATAATTTCCAGGTGCCAGCTTGTTCGTGGTCCAGAGGCTAGTTGTCTATTCTGCTGATATACATGTAGGTATCTCACAATATTGGCAGTGTATGAGAATTTTCTTAATATTATAATAATGCAAATGTTTGTATGTCTGTGTATGTATTGTTGTTACCACTCAGCTTCGTAAAGGCTGAACTGAATCTCATGAAATTTGAATTTCAAGAACGTCAGGGTGGAGCTAGTTTACATTTAATCTGTAGAAGGAAATTGGAGAAATTATTTCCACCTCATGAAAAGTTTTGACCAAGAAAGTCTGGTGTGTGGACTCAAAACTAAACTTAGTTATTCTAGTTTAGTCTCAACGGAAACTAAAAGCGGAGTTCTTGCTCTTTACTGACTGAAGCTGAAACGCTAGTCTTTCAGAATATCTGGAAAAGTTGTATGCAATCTTTTCTCATTAGGTCTTAAGTAATGAACATGGAAAACAATCAGAAAAACTTTCTAGTAATTTTAAGCTCGTAGCATAAAAGAGAGTATAACAAAATTTCGATCTAAAACCAAAGCTCGGCACAGCATTTTTAAATCGAAAACAGTTTTACACATCAAAAAGTAGGTTGTTAGAAGGACAAAAGTATATCGTTACGTTGTTGACACATACCTGTTGTAAAAAATTCAATATAGCCCAGACCCCTGTTTATAGGGCCCCGGTCCCTTCTGCTATCGGATCGGCTGGCGATAGGTTATTGTAAAATTCTCGTATCGTATCGGCGTGTATCGCTCCCTTTAATTCGCAGACTCGGCCAATTTCCGCAGGTCATCGCTTCACTTCCGGGCGGCTTTTTTCTATAAGCGACAGGCGTGAGCGTTTATAAATATATTTTTGTTATTATAATTGTAATTTTCGGGTTATTATCGTAGGGTTATGTCGTATTATTTATTGCAATTATTCAATGCATTTTCATGTCAAAAAGCAAACAAATTGGCAGACCACCTGATGGTTGTGATGTAAAGCTTCAATTGTATTCATGGAATTGCCAACGCATTGCCGAACTTTAAAAAGCTCAGAAAGCAACTGGATCTCGAGTGCAACTGCTGAACACATTGGTTATATCCAAACAGGCACATTAAGAGCAGCTCGACTGGGGAAGTACCTCCACCTCACAGAATACCGCTGCCAAATAACTTTATGTTGTATTCCTGCGCGTGAGAGAAGAGCTCATTGAGGAGGGGGGAGGGGAGGGATGGGGCAGTAGCGCGTGAGTGATGCCCCATGTATTACAAGCATGCAAAAATATCTTTGAGGATGATTCAATCCTTTTGATCAAATTGAATTACATTTTATATGAAACTACGACTAGTAAAAGTATTCGTATATTTCATAGAAATAAACTTTGCCATTGTTTTATCAGCTTGATCTACTTGCCTCGGTGCAAAGGCGGGCCCATTCGTATTGTTCGATCCCATACTCACAGGCGACTTAGAACATCTCAGCCTTCGGAGAGATATAGGCTCGCTTTGTGTGTTCTACCGTCTGTATAATGGAGAGTGTTCTAAAGAACTCTTTGACCTTGTGCCATCGTCACCTTTCCACCATCGCACTGCTCGCGGGCGATGTGGAGTTCATCCTCACGTCCTCGAGCCGCCTCAATCGTCCACACAACGTTTCAGTCGGACGTTCCTACTGCGGACCATTAGGATGTGGAATGAGAATTACGGTTTTTCCTCAGCGCTACGATATGGGGTTCTTTAAAAGAGGCGTAAAAAGAGCTCTTCAAGGTCGGCAAACCATTGGCGATCCCCCTGGTCTTGCAAATGTCTAAAGGCGACGGTGACCACTTTCCATCAGGAGGCCCGTCTGCCTGTTTGTCAAATACTTGACATAGAAAAAAAAAGTTTGAAATAATACATATTTGCACAATATTTGCTTGGAACGGCAGAATTTGGAATGATCCTAATAATATTAACATCTTTTTGTGACCCAAATTCATACAAATAAATACTTATTACTTAAAAAAAAGTTGTAGAAAGAAATAGCGATGGGATCGACTCACTCTGGAAGAAATTATGACACAGGCTGTTTGCTCAGAAAATTCCTTTTGATTCTGGCCTTGAAGAGATCTATATTGGATAGGCGTCAGAAAACCCAGAACACAACTTCAACAATATCGCGATAATTTTATTGTTTCTAAGCGCAAGCTTAATTAATAAACATTAAACGCAGTCAGTAAGTGACTTGTCCCAAAAAAAAATTGAGCGTTCCGCCCTCCCGTTTTAAACGGACATGCTGCTAACTACGTCTAACTTTTGCGTACTTTCTTTCGTACACCACTTACGTAGAATTGAGATTTGCCTAAACATACCCATTTTTAGCACCAACTTTTGGCGATCTATTTTCGAATGTATTATCATCTAAACATTATGACATGGAGTGTAGTTTTTGTGCGTGGATTTTGTATGAAGATAATCTAGTATTCTATAAGTACAAGTAGTCCAACTGATAAGGCGCGTCGTGAATCTTCGTTCGCACAGAAAATAAAGTATGGCCCGAAGATTAACGAAAGAATGCTTAAAACTTACAATCAACCTTAGATCACTACTATAAGGTTCATAATACTCACTGCAGCTGTTAGTTCCGTCGTACTCGCACACATGGCGGCAGCTGCCGACCAATTGCATTTCTCGCGCTTTTAAAATGTGTCTTCTGCGCAAGTACATCGGTAAGCCATATTAGTTGGGTACTACTTGTAATAGCCTCGAGTAACTACTGTAAGAAGACTACATAATCATTCAATCGCTAATAATAAAGTCTGTAAAAAAAATAAACAGGATCTTTTAAATTCAAAATAATGTCTATTTAAAAAATTTAACATAAGTAGCGTGAATTTATACTAAACATTTTAATTTTAGTTTGCCCGCATAATACCTATATAACACTTCTTAGTCCGCGGTCTGACCTACCCGGATGTAGGTACTTACTTAGATTAGCTGTTAAACATAACAAACACGTTCGCTTTTATAATCAGAAAAATAACGTCAAACAAAAACAATTTCTTTACCACAAAAGCACCCTATCTTTTCATCTCGGAAACATAAATATTCTCGTTTCCCCACGCATGCTTTAAACGTGTCATCAAAGGGCAAACTGACATTCCATCAGTCACCGTTTGTTGGCAGCACTGGCACGTTACTGGCACGCTACTGGCACGCTGCTGGCATGAATAAACACGCGTCACAAACGACCCGTGCATCTCTTTTGTAACCCTTTGGATCTTTGGAAACGTGGGTGCATTTAGAATAGGACTCAATGAAGTGGATTCGGAGAGGAAATCTATTTTTTTATTGTACGATTTTTTACGGTTGAGTTTGTTGTGAATGATCTACTAATAGATGACAACTTATAAACAACTGAAAGAAGCGAACAAATTCTAAATTCAAAATCATTTATTCAAATAGACCTTCGCAGGCACTTATGAAAAGTCTGACTCTAATACGCTAATACCGGTTCGGAAGGTTGCATTTGCTGAGAAGAGCCGGCAATAAACTCGGAAATTAATCTTTTCAGAACAAGCTTAGATTCATTACATAATATTTACATTCTAATCGCACTGACAACAATTGTGTGCCCCGGCACGGCGGCAAAACTACAAAGTAGACTGAATCTATATTTAATAAGTAAATAAATGGCAAACTTAAGCAGACCAGCCCCCACAAGCAGCATCTATTCACAAGTATGACGCGTGTGGCAGCCATCGCCCTCAAATACAAGGATGATAATAGTATTTGCACTAAAAGCAAGAAATCTACATCTAACACAACGTACAACTTCTGTTGGTTCTCGCCAGGTACGCGCGTGCCTTAATAACAATTGAACAATACAATCGAATCAATAATTGTTATTTTTAACAGCGATTCAAAGGAATAAGGCATACAATTTTGCACATGAAACGTAGGCGAGATCTAACTGCCGTAATCAGAGACGTCAATTATGATTCGTTATCTCTAGACCTGTCCTTTTCTATAGCTATTCAATAAACAAAGATAGCTAGCGATCATAATATGCAATAAGACAGACTACAGATAATATCGAATGCTAGTTTGCTATCTACTAAAGGCTAGACTAAAAAAAGCCACACAAAGGCCGTCTGCCGAGGTCTGCGGTATTGGTCAGTTACGAATGTTTGTTTAGGTCACGAGCAAATACTCGCGGTCAGTTGGCGGATGAAATTACTATTATATTAATATCAAAATGTGCTTAGTTGTCATCATTTGGTAATAATATCGTATTTTAAATATTATTATGGTTGTAACACTATAAGACTCTTTGATTCTGGCATTCTATTTTGTTAGGCCGGGTTCCCAATACGTTGGACCGGCAGATTTTCCGGAAACCGGCTCCCGGACACATTGTTCATATTACACCGGATCACAACAAGCCAGGTTAGACAAGGAAAATTTGTGATACCTCGAGTAAACAACTATTTTGGACAGAGAACTAGACGGTATGTAACGCCCGTAATTTATAATAGTATGGACTTCTTGAGAGAAATAAAAACAGATGTGAATATTATAACGTTACGGAAGAACCTCAAAAAGAACTTGCTCTCACTATTATAATACTCTTTAATTTTCTAAGCGGATAAAGCAAGATACCATCTTACCTAGCTAAGATGGTATCTTGTTTTATCTGACTTATTATTGTGTCATTTCTTTTTTTAAAGTTTCTATTCTTTTTTGGTTTTATATATTTTTTTGTTTTGTGCTATTATAAAGTTAAAATGCGTATATGTATACCGAGCGCCTCTTTCGCCAACAAACTGTGTTGTGCAGTTTGGCAAAACTGTATAATTTATAATAGAATTTATAAAAAGTTCAAATAAATTAAAAAAAAAAAAAAAAAAAACAAGAAAAATCGGACTGTCTAGTACTCAACTCAGTTGAATTCGGACCTGTGCACACAATGGACGAATGCGAAACCGAAATGACGTGAGGCCCCGCGAGGGGTGCACGGGCGGGGTGAGCGGGGGACATAGATCCGGCGCAAACTTGTTCAAATTACTCCGGTCCGGGTGTTCTACCGGCGCTTCGCAGTGACAAAATGCCGAGCTCGGTATTTTTGCCGGATCCGGCATAATGTGAACAGCTTCATTCTTTAGCCACTACTACTTCCGGCAGTTTTGCCATGCCGGTAAATCTACCGGTCCGGCGTATTGGGACCCCGGCCGTACACTTTAATTGTAGAAAAATATTTGAAAACTTTTTTGTACTTAGGGAGTTTTTTAAGTTGATGAAGCTTTCTGTGAAGGAAAACATCGTAAGAAAAACATAACACGGTGGTATTGTACTTTGTAAAACTCACATGGCTGGCAACCATCCTCAAGTTGAAAATCTTTCGCCAAGCACCTATCAGTCTGTTGCGGCCGCTGCACTTGAGAGCCAGTTCCTTCTAGGCTTTGTGTGCTTACCACCTTAGGCCACATCACTTACCATGGTGAGATTGTGGTCGAACACAAGCCTAAGAGTAAACGGTTTTTTTTATTAAATATTGCTCCCTATGCATGGTTGCATTAGCGTTCCCGGGATAAAAAATACTATAACCTGTTCCAGGTCCTGCAGGGCTATTTTAAAATGCTCGGATTCGATGTCGGAAACGGATTCAAAAACTACCGAAGCGATATTCCGCATTTGCCTTTTTAAATTTCCGAATTAGAATATTTTAGATGTTTCTTTACGGAAATATCAAGTCGATTAACCGAAAAGTTTTCGGATATTAAAAAAGCAATTGCTGACATTCGCTCCGTTTCCGATTTCGAATCCGACGCTTAAAAATTACCCTGCTGGTGTATGGATATGGTGTATGTGTGTGTAACACGTAAACGTTTAATCTCCCAGTACGTGGTTTCACGGACCTTCGATTTTGTTATGTAGTTAGTAAGGTGAAAATTTGCTCATGTAATATCCGTGTGCATCCGTGAAATAGCGTAGGTACTGCGAAAACCCAGTAAAATAGATTATATTCTAATCCTGAGTATGATATATCATCGAGTTTGCTATTCTTTAAAGGTCTTACAAATACCCTCGTTTATTACACATATTATTATAAGTTTATTCAACTCAAATAATAAATTGTTAATTTATTGCACATTTTATAAAGAGAACGTTGTTTATTTGTTTTATTCTAGACGAAGACTTGCCATCTGTTCAAATGATGAACTCAATTTACATAATGATTTCAATTTATTGTCTAGTTTATTTATTCTGTCAAAGTTACAATTAATTAGGTAGTTTATTGCATTTTTATCTTATACTTTCTCGCCCCGCGGTTTCGACCGCGCTCTCTCTGCACTTGTATTCCACTGGCTAAGTGATAATTGTATAAGTAAGCAGATCCACAAATAAATGCCTTGCTCAGTTTCTTGCCGGAGTCCTATCAGTTTTACTGAATAAATTACTTATTGATTTTGAACAGAAATAAAAAATATACATCCAGATTGAGCGTCGAAGCTGTGCACGCGTCGAAAAAAATAGCCCCTAACTGCAATAAAATTGCAAAATAATGTTTAATATTTAAATTTCTCCCGGTTATAATTGCAATATTTCAACAACTGCTATCATTATGAACGTCACTATGACGAGCAGAACGACGCAGACGGAGCTGTTACGCGCAGCAGCCTATAGGAGTTGGCCTGTTTTAAATATATTCATTGATGCGTGATTGAGATGCCAATATCAAAACATGCAATAGTTATATTTATAATAATAAAGTAATAATACGTAGGTACCTAGAGCTTACTCTAGAATAACTTAGGATTTCGGGAAACACTAAATCGGAAACCTCGCGACGGTAGGTAAGAAGCACGTAGGTATTATAAAATCCCACATTCACCACGCACAAACCGTGAAACAAAGACACTAAAATGAAACCTTTTAAAAGTTCAGGGTGAAAAATCACCCGTCGCGGCGCTCGGGTCGCTGGTACGTAGGGTGTCCCAGCTAATTTGCGGACATCGATCACTGTGGCGATCATAGATGTAGAGTTAGTGGGAGTGACTTGGTTTGTAGTTTATTATTCTTCTATAGCGACATCTATCGACAATATAAAGAAGATTAACACTACTAATGGACAGATGTCGCTACTAGCAATGTATATTTGCAAGACAAAGTTCTCTCAGCAGCAAATATAGAATTTCTAGGAGCAACAGTTGGTCCGCGGCTATGCACGATGACTTAGCCTGATGGAAGATCATCCGTTTTTAGGGTTCCGTACCTCAAATGGAAAAAAAGGAACCCTTATTTATAGGATCACTCGTCGAATATACTTGACCGATTAAGTTGAAATTTGGTACACATGTATTTCTGTGACCCCAACACGGACGTGTAGGTATCGTAAATAAATGTATTTGGGTCACTTTTGGGGCACAAATTAGTTTTTTTTTTAAATGGTTTGAAAAGTACCGTGTCACATATCAAATGAAAGGACTTGACTGGAAGATCTCATTTTATTATAGTTTTAAAATAAATAATTTTTAAATTTACTCCAGAAACTAGATGAAAATTGACCATAACTTTATCTCCTAAAGCATCGGGCACAACATTTTGAAAAAAATATTGTTTATAGTACTTTACTTTTTAATCTATAAAGATTACAGGAAAACCTATAAGAAGTTGACGTAAACAGTTCAAATCAAACAACATGGTAAAGATAAAAACATCTTTATGTATTCCCGTTTTAACCTCAATGTTTATGATACCACAAGCCTCTTCCAGCATTTAATAATTGTATATCGAGGATGCAGCACTCGTACTTTGCTCTTGCGTTTGCCAATTTCAATTCAAATTGCGGGGAGTGGATTTCAGGACTTCCTATTTTAGGTTTTAAAGTAATTAACTCCCCTGTGACTAGTGGTATGATAAACTACTTTATTTGAAATATAGATAGGTGTGTATAACTTTATGTACGGTCTCATATAGTACAATAAAGTAGGATAAAAATGAAATAATTACTATATTAAATAAACTTGAATATATTGTGCAAAAAAGTATGTAAGTAAATTAATTGTTTATTGAAATGAATGATACTGGTACAGTAGTACCCAACTAATATGGCTTACCGATGTACCTGCGCATTTTCAAAGCGCGGGAAATGCTATTGGTCTGCCGCCATGTGTGCGGAGGGGCGTGACATGCGAGTTAGACGGAACTTCAAAAAAAATCAAAATTCAAAATCATTGATTCAAATAGACCTTCGCAGGCACTTATGAAAAGTCTGACTCTAATACGCTAATACCGGTTCGGAAGGTTGCATTTGCTGAGAAGAGCCGGCAATAAACTCAGCAATTACTCTTTTCAAAACAAGCTTAGATTCATTACATAATATTTACATTCTAATCGCACTGAAAACAATTGCTTGCCCAGGCGCGGCGGCAAAATTACAAAGAAGACTGAATAAATAGTTAATAAGTAAATAAATAGCAAACTTAAGCAGACCAGCCCCCACAAGCAGCACCTGTTCACAAGTATGACGCGTGTGGCAGCCATCGCCCTCCTAACTAACAGCTGCACTGTATTATGAACCTTATAGTAATGATCTAAGGTTGATTGTAAGTTTAAGCATTCTTTCGTTAATCTTCGGGGCCATACTTTCTTTTCTGTGCGAATGAAGATTCACGACGCGCCTTATCAGTTGGGTACTACTGTTACCAATTGATACGTAAAGAATATACGCGTCTTACTTGATTAGTAAATGCGACTTGATAACAAGGAAAACTACCATTTGTTTGGTAGTGAGCACATGCGACGTGCTAGCATACCTACAGAAAATGAACTAAAATAATCCTCGGCGAATCCCGTATACTTTTATGGCAGTTTTTTGTCTGAAATCTGAAGCAGTCTATTCTCCTAATGTTGACTGTTCTCCTTTTGATCGCGGATAAAAAATAACAATTAAATCAAATGTTATTACAGGACACGCGTTCCTCGCGAGAACCAACGGGTGTCGCTTATGCATAAGTATCATAGCCAAGTGTTGCCAGTTGCCGATAGTCAAAAGCACCATGAGACAGCTCAAAAAGTAACATTTTCATGAGAAAAGTAACATTATCTTATTTTATGTAGAAAACGACACAAATAATGCAAATGGCACTTTATTTCACATAAAAATCTTCACTTCTATTTGTTAAGATTCTAAAAAAATCGTAACAAATGTATTAATTCCGTAAGTAAGAAAAGAAAGAAGAAATCCATACATTCATGCTATTGCTATCTTCTTAATTGTTGTAGTGCGATAAAGAGAAAGAAAATAGACGATGGCTAAAAATCAAGTGCACCAACGCGACGAACGAGAATTTCCTTGGAAGCGTTTCACGGTTATTTTACGGTCTGCTGGAAAATATTTGTTTTTTTTTATTAAGTCAAAAGTTACATTTTGAGTCGTGTAACATGTATAGGTCAAAAGTAACGTAAAATGTTACAAAAGTAACATTCTGGCAACGCTGATAGCCAAGCAAGCCAGGTACTACAAATACAGTATTTAATATGAAATCTACGAGTACGACTTGCATAGTTTTAATAAACATAAAAATTTACTTAGGTGAGTCTTTTCAACTGAACGTTATCTAGGAAAAATTATTCAGTGGAAGCAAATGTAATAATATTAACTGTTGTCGGCCAAAGAAGATTCGTTGAAAAATATTTCGGAGAACTGACATGATACCTCTTACAACCTACATAAGCAAACAAATTAATGGCCACTTTTGTTTGGCTATCTTCTAAATTAAAAGCGGAAATCCAAATCCCCTTATTCATTTTATTCAGCAGACCGCATTCTATTTGGGTAAGTCAGACGCAACCACTCTTCCCGCTCTGTTCCTGTGGTTGTCGGTTGTCTATTTAAATTTACAAAATGTTTGTATATCGTAAATATCAAATGAAAGTGAAGTGATGTAGTTGCTTTTCATGTTCTTTAACCAAACTACTATTGAATGTTCTGTGCTAAATTGCCTAAAATATTAAACTAATCTAATGGAGTGATTATTATAGGTAGTGATTTAATTCATTATTAGGAATTGTTTGCTATAAAGTTAAATAAACAGTAATTTAGGCCAGGGATCAATCAAATTTCAGTAATATAAAAAGTGCTCCCAAAAATAGAAGCCTTAAAATTGTGTAGCTTTATTGCATCATTGCTATGTTCATGTTTATCAATAGATAAAGAATCTATTCAAAAGATAATTATAATAGCAATATATAATAGCAAGTAATCTACTATGGAAAATTCAAAGTCCTGACTGACTGACTGACTGACCGACTGATTGACTGACTTATATATCAACGCACAGCCTAAACCACTGGTCCTAGAGACATGAAATTTAGATGTTATATTCTTTGTGAAGAGTAGGTATCCAATAAGAAAGGGTTTTTCAAAATTCCACCTCTAAGGGGGTAAAATAGGGGTTGAAAGTTTGTATGAAAGTCCGTCAGTTTCGAACTTAGGATCTTCAAATTTTGTATTTAGGTAGAAGATTGAAAATTAATTTATACGTATTTCAGCGTTTTTAATGATTCCACCCTCGAAGCGGGATGAAGTTGTTTTGTTTTGTTGTTGTAGAAAAATATGTCATTTGTTTCCTGTAGGCCACGCGGGCGAAGCTAGTTTAACATAATAAAATAAGAACACAAATTGATCCTTCAAAAAATGAGGTCGCAAGCAAACAAAAACTAAATAAAGCCCTCAGCGCGAGGTAAACACGCTCTTTGAAAAAAGACAATCCAAGTTTAGCGGGCAAAAGTTTTTTAATATTCCCACCACTCTGTGTAATCCCGACCCAACGAAATTTCCCATTCGTAAGGGCTTCCCCGAATGTAATTTTGCATGAAGTGATGACAAAGTTTTAGTCAAGTTAGTAGACATCTTTCAATCTTTGTTTCCATTAAGTGGGAAAATCGATTCACCTTTTCGTTTGAGCATTTTTGTACGCACTGTTCTTTGAGATTTCCTGAGTGAAATTTTTAATCGTGTTTGTTATTTTCTTCTGTTATCATATTAAGTTGATATTTGACTGTCTTGTACAGCACACTTTTCGCTTCGATAGCTGTACACGATTCTAAATCTGACTAGTTATTTCATTGTTACCGCCATACGTTCTATTCTATCTACAAGCCACCAAACACGAAACTTCTAATATTAATCTTCAAACGTTTCATAATCCTGTACTTAAACAGCAAAAGAGTACATCTCAAAAATTCCCCCAGCAAGTCGGCTTAGGAGTAATTTTGGACAGAAAAAGTCATAATTCCACTCATTACGAGAGGCCTATTGTGAGAAAAGAGGGACGAAGTAATCCGACAGGCACAATGCTTCGTAAATGAAGGTAGCTGTTCCGTAACGAATTAGGGACGTATGCTGTTTCCGTTCCTATTCCATGTGTCGTGAAAATGTGTATTGTTAAAAAGGGATGTTTATAACTTGTACTGTAGTATTTTTTATAATTTACTTTTATAGTGTTTGACAATTGCGGAGTTTCAAGCTCTATCTCATCTCTAGTAGTAGATATTTTCTATTAAACTTTACTAATTTTACTTATATAAAGATGAAGAGTTTTTTTTTTTAAACCATACGTTTTGCTTCCCAATTATAGGTTTTTTTTATTGCCAACTGGGCATATAGATTACTTACAAATCTTTATTAACAACAAATATGTACAAAATACAATATATATTTACAAAATACAATCTATATATAGAAAATTTCCTCAAGCCTGCCGCTGCTTCCGATTAACGGCAAGGTTCCCAGAAGGCTGGCAGCGTTACCTCTTTAGATATGCATATAGATAATTTCGTTAGCTAATTTTACCTGTGATAGCTACTTCTATATGGGAGGGTCTGCTATGCAAAGCTTTGAGGTCTTTGCTTCATTATTAGTAAAGATATAAGAGTCTTAGTTTTAACCGATAACGGTCCGTACATTTTAGGAATCGGGTATTAGTCGGTAAACAAGCATACCTACGGCCCGTTTGATGGTAAGCGATTATCTTATCCTTACTTCACCCCTCCCCAAAGAGCTCTGGCAAACTTACTCACGCGCAGGAACAGAACATAAAGTTATTTGGCTGCGGTATTCTGTAAGGTACTTCCCCAGTCGAGCTGCTCTTTGAGCGAAAAACGATATGCTCTTATTTATCTTATATTATCTTATTTTACGTTAGATGAGGCAAAAACCGCAGAGCAACCTAGTGTATATACTGTTGCATAATTTCGTGACATTATCCTTGGTAAATTTCCTTTCACACAATACCGACTGAACGCACACTCCGGGCAATCAACAGTAGCATAGCACACGCGACTTTTTCACTAAAAATACAATAATATTACAGTATTCCGATTCTCAGTCCAATGGGACATGCATCGAGTATGGATGCAAATTGCATGTCGCTCGGGAATGCTTAACAGTATGCAATGAATGCAAATGTGCATTGCTGTCTCAAAGGAAATTCACTCTTACAACGCCCAAATTACTGTTTACATAATGCATGATGTGACAAAGTTGTCATACGTGAACGCATTCAGACATGGTCGGTTTGAATTGTTGTAATGTTATGTGAACATTTTTGGTACCGTTATTCCTACCGCGAGTTTTTCAAGTTGCTAGTTGGAATTCTACCAATCACACTGCAGGTCGAGGATTCGATTCCCACCCAGGGCATGCATTTGTGTGCATGAACATGTCTGCACGTCCTGAGTTTGGGTGTAATATTTACCATCAAAAAATGGTATATGTAGTATATCAGTTATCTGGTTTCCATAGTACAAGCTCTACTTAGTTTGGGATCAGATGACCGTGTGTGAGGAATGTCCCAGGGTATTTATTTATTTAAATATAGTTCGAAGGCTTAGTCTTTCCTGAACACAAAGATACAAGAGATGATAGATTGAGCTAGTAGCGTGGAATGTCTTGAAAAAAGGTTTTATTTTTATTTTTTTATACCACTTAGGTGGCAAACAAGCATACGGCCCGCCTGATGGTAAGCGGTTACCATAGCCTATGGACGCTTGCAACACCTGGGGTATCACGCGCGCGTTGCCGACCCTGCAGAAATCTCTTCACACCCCTTTTGAAGAACCCCATGCTGTACTCCATTGGGAAAACCACGGCGGAGAGAGAGAGGAAGAGTTTGTTCATAGCCTACGCCTATCTAACTATCGATATAACTTTAATTTGAATCCAACAATGAACAACTAAAATAGTCCATGTGAGTAGTAATTATTAGGTCCATTACGACGAGTTTTTTTTTTTGTAATATTTAAATATCTTTAGATTACTTACTATCTACACAATAACACCCATGTTGTAAATCCAGTAAGCTTGTACCAGAAATTCGTAAATGCTATTAAAGGGGGTTCTCTGGTTATAAAACCAAACTGCGGTCACCAACATCAATAAACCTTTCAAGTAAATGTTTACGCGTGGCTGCGCTTGCTACGAACTTTGTTCGCTTCTTTAAATAAAATGGGCCGCCAGCGTGCCCCTACGAAAGATGAGGGTTCAGTTGTTCTGCAATAGAACATGTTATCTGACTTTTTATTGGTTTGATTTCTATCGGCCTAAAGTTTTTGTATTTGCCAAAAAAGAAAACGTAGACTTGCTATGCGTTTTTTAAAGGCTTTTAATACACGTAATTACTATGTGTAGATGTTATAAAAAAGAGGAAAGTATGACAATAAAAGAATCATATTTATGAAGGTAGAAATATATATACGGAAAGAAGGACCTATGAAAGGAGAGATGGACAGATAATGCAAGTAGATAAGATATGAATGGAGAGATATGATAGATTTTTAATAAGTATTCAAGCTGGTTGGTGTGGAGGTTAGAAATCCTGACTGTCAAAGATCGGGGTTAAGTTCCAATTGAGAACATTAGTTAGTATACCTAGATAAGAATATATTCATTTCTTCAATGTATATGTGTAAATATCTATATAACCTAATTTTTACAACTGGTCCCTATATCAGTTATCTGGTTTCATAGTATAGTAGTAACTCAACCTTGTTCAGGATCAGCTGACCAAAGTTTGAAGAATGCCCCGACATAGGTACTTATTTGAAACTTCATAGAATAGTATACACAGAAAGTAGCAAAATTACATTTATAAAATTGGTATAATAAAAAATAGTGTCACATACCGTTTTCCCAATCACAACAACCAGCTCAAAGGCCCAGCCCTATAAAGAGCAGTCAAACTTTGTCTGTCACCCGTTTTGTTGGCCCCACAATAAAAACTCCCCTCGGGGCATGCTTCGTCTCATTTTTATGATGAAAAATGACCGGCTCTTCTCCCAGTGAGCATTGATTGTAAACTGCTGAAAACATTTGTTCATTAACTGCTCTTCGCAGCGCTACTTAACGCTTTGAGAGTCTTGTTTGCAATTATTAGAGGCTCTTGTTTCGAAAAGGTCTTTGCAGCAATCTGAAGTCGTTACTAAAAAAATACGCTATGACTTTAGTGGGGCATTTATTTTGTGGCTTTACCATAATTATGTATAGCTATTAATTTATGAGTGCTTAAGTTACAAACATTTACAGAAACTACCTATAGGGATTTCTTTTCAGGATATTTAGGTCAATTCACAAAACATTAAAATATTTTCACTATGAGGTTTACCAAAGATACTTACGTTGTTTACTAATAAATAAAATCTAACTTACTCAAATAAAACAAAAAAAAAATATTCACAGCCGTGGTTTCAGACACATGGATCGCGATTGAACCCGCGGGGCTAAAGACTAGTCCATTATAATGTGATGATAATTATTGAAATAATTATTACTTTCTTAGCTTGAAATTATTTACAGCAAAGAACTCTATAGTTCTGTACGACCCAAACCCATAAATAACTAATCACAAAACAGTGACCTTTTTTATTTATTTTTTTTTTACGTGGGGAAATCCTCATGGATACCCGGGCACTCCGGGGGAAGCGGCCGGGTTATGTCAGACTCCTACTGACTAAAACCCCACGGTGTTCCTACATGTCGCTGCCGGCTGGATATACGGGGGCGCCGAAGCATTCGTCCGCGTATCCAGCAGCGACGGCCTGATCGGAGGCCTCCTCTTCGTCGACGGCAGAGACCGGAGCTCTTGTCTCCGCCGTCTCCTCCTGAGTAGCGTGCGGAAACACACGCTCCACTACTCGGGCCCGATGTTGATGGGCGGCAGACTAGACAAAACAGTGACCTTAATTTGTCCCCAAAAACTCCAAACTTCTAAAGCAAGGTTCATAAAGCCATGACCTTATAACATAATAATACACAAAATTGAGATTCACGATGTTTTGTTCTTCGTGTGTGTCATGCCAAAATGCGAGCGACGGCGACGCTAGGCCACATTATTATAACCACACTTTACGGCCTTAATGGGGCCCATTAGTCCCCCAAAATTAAACCTTTCCTCGTTATAACTGGCTGGAATGGACATGGAACTAATAATTATTTACTAAACGGCGAGTGATTGCCGAGAAGAGTAACACAAAGGAAAATGAACTCATTATGTACGATGATAAGATATATATTGCAAAATGGACAACCTATTAAAATGTCGAGGTAAGAGAAAGCGATACACTAGCTTCTCACTCGCACTACTGGTTTAAAGACAGGTAAATACCATTGATAGGAGATTGTTTCCACTGATTTCTCTAGTTAAAAATAAATGATATTTCCTTGTTTATCTTTTTCTCGTCTCTTTCCATCAAAAACACGTACACTCGTAGTGTAATATTATTACCTCTATGTATAGTAATAAAACATTTTCCTTATTAGTGAGTTGTCATTTACACGGGTATTTTTTAGTCAAAGTGTCAGTGCGTGTTTGTGGCCTAATTGAAGTAAGGTAGAGGCTAATTAAGAATTTATCTTCCTAATTGTACGTATTTTGATATGAGGATACCTTGCTTGTATAATCAACATTTTTTTTCAAGAAAATAGTCATGTCTTACTTCAGAGAGTTGTTTCTTCGAATACGATTATTTTCTAGTTAGGTTTTAAATTATTTTTTTATTTTTTTATACCACTGAGGTGGCAAACAAGCATACGGCTCGCCTGATGGTAGGCAGTTACCGTAGCCTATGGACGCTTGCAACACCAGGGGTGTCACTCGCGCGCTGACGACCCTGAAGAAACCTTTTCACACCCTTTTTGAAGAACCCCATGCTGTACTCCATTGGGAAAACCACGGCGGGGAGCTCATTCCACGGTCCAAGCGTCCGCGGAAAAAAACTCCTTTTAGCTCGCACAGTTCGAAACAATTCTCGTTTCAATGTGTGTAGATGGATTCTCCGTCGATGGCGAGAGTTGCGATGTTGGAAGGTAGCCGTATTTAATACGGATTTCTGGTTTTTAAACTTCTATATCAGAAAAATGCTCCAATCTACAATTACACTGGCAAGCTACGGATCATAAAGTATCAAATTAGTTCTGGGTACTGAACGAACATCGAACTAATAACAATTGACGGGCCAGTTGGCGCAGTTGGTTAAGATTCCACGTATCGCGCCGCAGGTCGTGGGTTCGATTCCCACACAGGACATGCATTTGTGTGTATGAACATGTCTGCATATCCTGAGCCTGGGTGTAATTATGTATATTAAGTATGTATGTACTTACAAACAAACATTAGTATATGTATTATATCAGTTATCTGGTTTCCATAGTACAAGCTCTATTAAGCTGTGGCCTACTCTCACATATATTATATAGCACACTTAATAAAATATATATACAAAAACATTACACAAATATAATTAATATAAAACAATAATAACTAACATATATACATAAACAATATTATCAAATACATAAATAATTATACATATTAAATATTTACCGTAACGTCATCGTTGCGAATTAGCCGGACGAGTGTGGATACACGCTCGCCGCCATGCCTCTATTGTTCGTCCGATGACGTAGTAGATCGCGCGATAAGGAACTCCGGCGCAAGCCACCGAGCCGCGCCGTGCGCCAGTCAGAAGCTATACCCGACGCAGTGCGAACGCCGCTTGAGTACATTTTACTTGCTGGCTACCTACACGCTACGCGCTTTATAACCTATCGTGATTTCTTCTTGTTATTCTGAAATCTATCTACTTCGCTGTGATCCTAATTTGTGCTTCGCTTTCACTCCTTCTATTGTATTTTATTAACTGTACCTGTGCTGTGCAAATATATATAGTGTTGTGCATAACTGTTGGTTTTAATTGGACCCAAGAACATCTGGACTACCAACTGGAAAACAGGTACCCCTATAACTGGTGACCCCTAACAGTGCACGGAATAAAAAATGAGCGATAGTAGTAGCAGTGACTCGCAGCAAACGGCCGAACCGAAAGTCGCCGACAGCCATGTTACTATGCGGCCAACTCCGAAAGCGCGCGTTTCCATTGAACGCGATCGCAGTCCGTCATTTGATACTCGGCGAATTAAATTGAGAATCAATCCATTTTCGCCAGACGATCCGGAAATTTGGTTTGCGCTACTGGAAGGTCAGTTCAATTATTATAACATCACTGACGATGATGTCAAGTTTACCCATGTCATCACCAATTTGAGCATTGAGCAGGCAAAAGACGTGAAGGATATCATCATCACTCCTCCAGCAACAAATCGATACCATAAGATAAAAACGGAACTGATCAGGCGACTCTCTGCTTCTCACGAAAAGAAGGTCAAGCAGTTGTTGACTCATGAAGAGCTTGGAGACAGAAAGCCTTCACAATTTCAGAGACACCTGCAAGATCTAGCTGGCCCTTCCGTTCCAGAGGAATTTATAAAGACAATCTGGTGCAACCGTCTTCCCCAGAATATCCAGACTGTGCTGGCATCCCAGCCCTCTCACTCCCTGGAACAGCTGGCCGACCTGGCAGATAGAATCCAGGAGATCACCGAAACGAAAAACGTTGCGTCGACCTCGTCTGGTAGTGGAATAGGCAGCAACGCGTCCAGTGAAATCTCCGAGTTGAGAAGGATGGTGGAACACCTCGCTGTCAAGCTTGACGAGTACACACGCACGTCACGCACTACTGACCGTTCCCGACCCCAACGTCGTACATCATCACGCAGCAGATCTCGATCGGCGTCTAACTATCGACGCTTCCCAGTTTGCTGGTACCATATGAAGTATGGTTCAAAGGCGAACAAATGCCTGAAGCCGTGTGATTACCACAAGTCGGGAAATGCCACAGGCAATCGGTAATGGCGACAGACGATTGCCCCGCACTCCCAGGTCGCCTCTTCGTGACGGATCGCAGTACGAGAACGCAGTTTTTGGTCGACACGGGTAGCGACCTCTGTGTTTTCCCACGCACTCAGATACGAGACCGTCGCGAACCCACGAGCTACAAACTCACTGCAGCCAACGGGACTAACATCGAGACATACGGTTACGCGCACCTAAACTTAGACTTAGGACTTCGTCGTAACTATCCTTGGCGATTTGTGGTGGCAGATGTTACGAAGCCTATTATAGGAGTAGATTTTTTGTGCTTTTATAATTTAGTTGTTGATTGTAAAAACAAAAAACTTATTGATAATACCACAACGCTTTCTGCTCCAGCTTCACTGGCTTGTAATACTTTAGATATTCTTTCTGTAAAGGTTCCGACTGGTGATTCGTGTTTTCATTTAATTGTTTCGCGTGAGTTTCCAGAAATCACGCGACCGGCTGGTACACAACGCACGGTACCTCACAACACACAACACCACATCAAAACTACACCAGGTCCTCCAGTTTCATGCGCACCTAGGCGTTTAGCTCCGGACAAACTTCGGATAGCAAAGGGTGAGTTTGAGGCTATGCTAGCCAATGGCACAGCTAGGCCTTCCGATAGCCCCTGGTCATCCCCGTTACACCTAGCGCCCAAGAAAGACAATGGTTGGCGTCCTTGCGGCGATTACAGGCAACTCAACGCTCGTACCGTTCCAGATAGGTATCCGATTCGTCATATTCATGACTTTACGCACAATATCGCTGGTTGTACCATATTCAGTACAATCGACCTCGTGAAGGCGTACAATCAGATCCCTGTCTGCGCCGACGATATTAGCAAGACGGCGATTACGACACCCTTCGGGATGTTCGAATTCCCGTACATGACGTTTGGCCTACGTAATGCGGGTCAAACTTTTCAACGATTTGTCGATGAAATGATGCGCGGGCTGGATTTTGTATACCCATACCTCGACGATTTTTTAATATTCAGTCGAAGCCAAATTGACCATGAAGACCACCTTCGTCAGGTGTTCACCAGACTTCGGGACTATGGTATGGTCATAAACTCGTCCAAATGCGTTTTTGGAGCTCCCGAGGTAACCTTTCTAGGTTATCGCATTTCGGAGAGCGGAACCAAGCCACTGGACGATAAAGTACAAGCCATACGCGACTTTCCCCCTCCCAAGGACGTTAAGACACTCAGACGCTTTTTGGGAATGGCCAATTTTTACAGACGTTTTTTGTCTAATGCCGCCCAAACACAAGCACCTCTTAACGCCCTTCTCACAGGGGCAGTCAAAGGCTCCACACCTATAAACCTCACCGGCGACGCTCTGAAGGCTTTCTCAGAAACCAAAGAAAGCCTATCCAATGCAGCACTTCTGGTACATCCAGATTGCCAGGCTAAGCTTGCATTGGTTACAGATGCATCGGATTTGGCGATGGGTGCCGTTCTGCAACAGCTGCACAACGACGTGTGGGAGCCACTCGCATTCTTTTCCCGAAAGCTGAGCTCTTGTCAACAAAAGTACTCCCCGTATGACCGCGAACTTCTGGCGATCTACGAAGCTATAAAGTACTTTCGACACATGCTCGAGGCTAGGCATTTCACGGTCTACACAGACCATAAACCGATCAGTTTCGCCTTCCATGACAGGAAGCGTAACTGTTCGCCCAGACAGTATCGGCATTTGGACTATATCTCCCAGTTCACGACCGACATAAGGCATATCTCCGGCAAGGATAACGTAGTGGCCGACACCTTATCTCGCATCGAAGAACTGGATGGTCCAATATGTCTTACTGACCTCGCTATGGCTCAAAGTAGTGATCCTGAACTTCAGGAATACCTGACAGACGGTACATCACTCCGTCTCAAAAAGATGGAATATCCTGGAAGTCGTACTCCTTTGTACTGTGATATCAGTACACCGACTCCCAGGCCATTCGTCACACAAAACTTCCGGAAGCAGGTGTTTGAAAGCCTCCACTCCCTAAGTCATCCCGGTGCCGCTGCAACCGCCAAAATGGTAGCAGACAGATTTGTATGGCCCGGGATTAGAAAGGATTGCCGAGACTGGTCTCGGGCATGCTTGTCCTGTCAACGTGCAAAGGTAAGTCGACACGTGTCTGCACCATTAGGCACTTTCGACTTACCCCGTGCGCGTTTCAAGCACGTTCATATCGACCTAATAGGCCCTCTCCCTGTTTCCCAAGGAAATAGGTACTGCCTTACGGCTATCGACCGATTTACCCGGTGGCCAGAGGTTATGCCAATACCTGACATAACCGCAGAAACAGTTGCTAAGGCACTAATTTCTGGCTGGATATCCAGATTCGGTTGCCCTTTAGATATTGTCACAGACCGCGGCCGACAATTTGAGTCTGCGTTGTTTCAATACCTGGCAAAAACCACTGGATTCCAGCACAAGCGCACAACAGCTTATCATCCAGCATGTAATGGAATCGTGGAACGTTTCCACAGACAGCTCAAAGCATCCATTACATGCCATAATAACCAAAACTGGTCAGAGGTCTTGCCTTTTGTACTACTAGGCATTCGTAGTGCCTATAAAGAGGACTTAAAATCATCATCAGCTGAACTCTTGTACGGCGAGCCGTTACGACTTCCCGGCGAATTCTTCGATCCGAGCACACCCTGTACATCTGATACGTCAGATTTTACAGCGCGTTTGCACTCTTTCGCCGAGAAGCTGAAACCTGTTCCCGCTTCTCGCCATGGCAAACACAAGGTTTTTATATTTAAAGACCTTGCAAGTACTGACCATGTCTTTCTTCGGGATGATACATCGCGTCCACCACTTCAGCCAGCCTACACAGGCCCTCACAAGGTCCTAGAAAGAAGTGACAAGTTTTTCAAACTCCTTATAAAAGGAAAATCCGTCACAGTCACCATAGACCGTTTAAAGCCTGCGTATATACTGACTGAAGAGGAGGATTTAGTAGGACATACACATACACCAACACCCACACCCACACACACACCCACACCCACACCCACACCTATATGCACACCCACACCTAGTATAC
This sequence comes from Achlya flavicornis, assembly GCA_947623365.1. Taxonomy (NCBI): domain Eukaryota; kingdom Metazoa; phylum Arthropoda; class Insecta; order Lepidoptera; family Drepanidae; genus Achlya; species Achlya flavicornis. Next base: position 13,187,801 of record OX392478.1, read on the forward strand.
TTACAAGGAGTACTACCACATTGCCATCTCCTGATGTAGTACATAAAACTACACGCTCCGGTAGACGTGTCCGTTTCCCGGATTTTTATCGCCCCTAACCAGGTCTCTGGGGGGGAGTGATGTGGCCTACTCTCACATATATTATATAGCACACTTAATAAAATATATATACAAAAACATTACACAAATATAATTAATATAAAACAATAATAACTAACATATATACATAAACAATATTATCAAATACATAAATAATTATACATATTAAATATTTACCGTAACGTCATCGTTGCGAATTAGCCGGACGAGTGTGGATACACGCTCGCCGCCATGCCTCTATTGTTCGTCCGATGACGTAGTAGATCGCGCGATAAGGAACTCCGGCGCAAGCCACCGAGCCGCGCCGTGCGCCAGTCAGAAGCTATACCCGACGCAGTGCGAACGCCGCTTGAGTACATTTTACTTGCTGGCTACCTACACGCTACGCGCTTTATAACCTATCGTGATTTCTTCTTGTTATTCTGAAATCTATCTACTTCGCTGTGATCCTAATTTGTGCTTCGCTTTCACTCCTTCTATTGTATTTTATTAACTGTACCTGTGCTGTGCAAATATATATAGTGTTGTGCATAACTGTTGGTTTTAATTGGACCCAAGAACATCTGGACTACCAACTGGAAAACAGGTACCCCTATAAAGCTATTTATTATTGTTTATAGTTGTTACCATAGAGTTAGAATAATATAGAGCGACTATACGAGAGTACGGTCTGTGAGCACAGGTACGGTCTAAATATCTTGAAACGAAGTGCGCGTACATAGTTTGAACGACTAAAATACGTATAATAAATGCCAATTTCTCGTTTTTTATCGATACTTTTACCAAGAAGAAATGACAAGGAATCCATATCGACATTTTGTCTGACTGTAAATCAACTAGTGTATGATATATCTCTGAATGCATCTATAGGGAAACTGCTCACACATCGCAAGGTAACGTTGTTAACGGTATGACTCTATAATATTCAAACTCAATGGTTGTTACTCTTAGAAACGCTTGAAACTTACAATGTTAATAAATATACTTTTATTAATTTTATACAATATGATCCAATAAATAACGAAGATCAACAAATTAATATTCACCCATTGAAAGTTTGTTCAACGAATTCTATTCCCCGATGGATTCGAAATCCAATTTTAAATTCTTATTTAAATAGTCCTCCCTGGAGCGGGTGGAATATTAGACGCGACGTTTGCACATTTTCCTGAAGCGTGCTTAAATGCGTGGGTAAATGTAATTACTTTTAAATGAGACAGTGTTGCCATGTCGTCAACATTTACCAAATTTTGTGGGAAACGTGTGAATTCGTGGAAATTTAATTTGGATTTAGAGCCTCGGCGACTTAGGTTGAATAACATTGATTATTACAGCGAAATAAAGTTGTGTTGTTTGCGTTACTGAAGAAATGAAATTAGGATTGTATTCACTTTGAATTCGCAAAGAGCACGTAAAAGCTCGGAATAAGTACACTATGTTTAAGTTTTCATGCGATATAATATTGTTATGATAGAGTATTTGTAGTAACTACCTCGGCTCTACTATGCTACCTCAAGCCGCTAAGTGGTGTGTTTCGCTGCACTGGAGAGCTAAGTTCTCGTCTGAGCTTTATGACACATTTGCCCATTACTTCCACGAGCCTATACGTAGATCTCTAAATAAATATTGGAATCGTAAGCATTCCATTTTTAGGGTTCCGTAGCCAAATGGCAAAAAACGGAACCCTTATAGATTCGTCATGTCTGTCTGTCTGTCTGTCTGTCTGTCTGTCTGTCTGTCTGTCTGTCTGTCTGTCTGTCTGTCTGTCTGTCTGTCTGTCTGTCTGTCTGTCCGTGTATGTCACAGCCATTTATTTCCGAAACTATAAGAACTATAATGTTGAAACTTGGTAAGTAGATGTATTCTGTGAACCGCATTAAGATTTTTACACAAAAATAGAAAAAAAACAATAAATTTTGGGGGTTCCCCATACTTAGAACTGAAACTCAAATTTTTTTTTTTCATCAAATCCATAAGTGTGGGGTGTCTATGGATAGGTCTTCAAAAATGATATTGAGGTTTCTAATATCATTTTTTTCTAAACTGAATAGTTTGCGCGAGAGACACTTCCAAAGTGGTAAAATGTGTGTCCCCCCCCCCTGTAACTTCTAAAATAAGAGAATGATAAATCTATAAAAAATATATGATGTACATTACGGTGCAAACTTCCACTGAAAATTGGTTTGAACGAGATCTAGTAAGTAGTTTTTTTTAATAGGTCATAAATTGAAATTAATATCAAATACTCAGGTCTATACTACCATTTACTTATATACCTACAGGTTTGTACGGAACCCTCGGTGCGCGAGTCTGACTCGCACTTGGCCGGTTTTATTTTAATAAAAGTGACCAGCATTTTTTTTTTAAGATGGTAGCCCTTATATTATTTAAGAAATGTCACCCCTCGAAGTTACGTATTTGATTTAATCAGTTAAAGTAGTAGAATTTGCTGTACAGCATATTAAGAGTTGCTTATGTAAGCACAAGCTTACAAGGTACCGTTGAGAGGGAAATTTCTTAAGATAAACCCTAATAGGTTTTACAAAATCTTTCATGCATGTTGAAGTTGTAATGTTTACCGACATTCATAGCTGTCATGATTAAATGCGATACTAAAAAAACTTTTCGCAAATAATAATTACAGTATTTTCTTTATTTGCTGGTACAATAAACATGACAAAAACAATTATTATTAGTTCTCATAATTTTGCCAATAATAGGGATGATTCCTAGCTTATAAAACATATAGTTATAATTAGCCCTTCAGTTACATTATCAAAACATATTTGAAACCAAATTGATTTACCAAATCGTGAAAAATTTACAAAGATAAAGCGAGTCGCTCACTTCTCTCCAATATGGGGAGGAGGGCGATGGCTGCCACACGCGTCATACTTGTGAACAGGTGCTGCTTGTGGGGGCTGGTCTGCTTAAGTTTGCTATTTATTTACTTATTAAATATTTATTCAGTCTACTTTGTAATTTTGCCGCCGCGCCGGGGCACGCAATTGTTATCAGTGCGATGAGAATGTAGATATTATGTAATTAATCTAAGCTTGTTTTAAAAAGAGTAATTGCTGAGTTCTCAGCAAATGCAACCTTCCGAACCGGTATTAGAGTATTAGAGTGAGACTTTTCATAAATGCCTGCAAAGGTCTATTTGAATAAATGAATTTGAATTTGAGTCAAAGTTCGGGAGTTGGGGCTCGTGACGTCACTTTGGAGTAAAAAGTATACGCTAAAGTGACGTCACCCGGAACTTCCACACACGATACTTCATAGTTTTTTGTTTTATTGACTTTTTTAGTCATCTAGCCCATTGGCATAACAAAATTTAAAAATGGGTATAGTTTGAGCGACGTATAATTAAAAATGGCAAAATGAAAAGCGAGACTTATTCGTGAATTATTTCGTTGGGTCTGACGTGGTATCAGAATGGACCATCTTATTCAAATGCGAAAAGCAAATAGCGGCTAAGCCGTGTACAAATTTGAGAATGAAAAATATTATTTTTCGTATTTCAATGCTTTTGTGGGACAGATTGTGGGGATTTTAACGTAGCATTTATATTTATTTTGATAATCGTCACCGTGGATAAGCAAAGTTTTGAGTTAATCATACTTTTAAATGAGGATAGACGTCTAATTACTGTATTTATTTAAGAAATTGGTATATGGATGAAGTAAAGAAATGAAATTATGCTTGTAAATGCTTTTTACATGTTTCTTCTGTAGTAATTTCAGCTGCAGTTATTTCTAATGATATTATGTGCAATAATTTCATTATAGTATAAAGAAGAGAACGAGGCCTCCAGAGACCAGCGGGCGGGTAGCTTTTTCCGCCAACGCGTCAGCTTGGCTATCCAAACAGAAAACGCTGCCAGCCTTCTGGGAACCTTGCCGTCAATCGGAAGCAGCGGTAGACTTGAGGAAATTTTCTATAAGTACATAAATTGTAACTTGTACATATTTTTTGTAAAGAAGAGTACTGATCAATATCATTATGATTAAAAATTAAGAAATCTTTAATCTTCCGTGGATTTTGAAACATACAACTTCAATGAAGATGACATATCATTTATGAAGTTGCTAATGAGGTCAAATTAACGCCATGGTGATTTCCGGTATACAGTCGCTGCTTGATGGCTTTTATTTTCATCGGTTTGTGATCATTATGCTAACGTTATTTGAGCTATAGCTACCGCTGCTTGGATTCCAAAAAACGCGAAAATACACTTCCAATAAAAGCATTCTAGTCTAAGGTGCAAAACCTGGATCATCAGGTTGCAAGTTTGACGGTATTCTACAGATTTTCCCATGAAGAATGTGATCAAGAACTCCATTATCTTATCCTTCCTTCCCCTTCTATCGGACCACTAGGCGTTGGGAGGGTCTCCACCGCTTCCTCGTCGACATTCTGTTATACCGTACCAAGCGTTTCGATTCCTCTTTCCTTATACGCACGGCCAAGTCGTGGAATGCACTCCCGGACAATGTGTTTCCAGATACTTACAACATGTTTCGATTCAAAGACAGACCCCCTTATTCATAATCGCATTTTAACTAAATCAGTGTAATAGTGTCCTCCGTCTCACTCTTTCTATCACCAAATGTCACGTGTCAGATAAAGACTTCAGAATTTTAGCTAATCAACGTTTGATAACTTCATTATGAATAAGGGGGAGAGTGAACAGGTATCTCAATGGCACGCGTGGTCCACCCTAGACTACATCTTTGCTTACCATCAGGCGAGATTGTTGTCAAGCGCAGGCCATTAAATATTAAAAAAAAACTTCGTATTTGTTACATCATCGTTCTCAAGTTTTCTGTGAAGATTAAAACAATTTAATTTGGAACTTTAATTTTTTTAATACCGCAATTTATTCTTGAGGTTGAATACAGGTTATAAACGACAGCAAATCTCATCCCAAAATATACATTTTAATACCTAATAATAAATCACATCAAAGAGACAGAGATCCATTAATCAACGGATATACAAACAAATGGAACTATAGATACCTACCTAAGTTTTTCCGATACATTAATTTCTAGGGAGGGTCCTGAAGCCGCAGCCACACTTCCGTGATAAAATACAGAATAATTAACCGTGTATAATGCGAGTTACTTTGCCACCCAATAAACTCGCTCGCCTGTGAACGGTAAGTCTTACGGTTTGAGAAATTCCAAGTAATATAATAATGATTAAAAAATTTATTAACATACACACACAATCATCATCGACTGGCCAGCTGGCGTGGTTGGTTAAGACTCTGGTTAAGATTCTGCCTATCGCGCCGCAGGTCATGGGTTCGATTCCCACACAGGACATGCATTTGTGTGCATGAACATGTCTGTATGCCCTGAGTCTGGGTGTAATTATGTATATTAAGTATGTATTTACAAACAAAATGTAGTATATGTATTATATCAGTTATCTGGTTTCCATAGTACAAGCTCTGCTTAGTTTGGGATCAGATGACCGTGTGTGAGGAATGTCCCAGGATGTATTTATATCATCCAAGTTTTCTAATCGAAATTTCAAGGAAGTTTTAAGTCAAATAGATGCAATTTAAATCGTCATGTAATAGGACTCTATGGACGACTGCAGTAGCAAATTAAATATAGATTTAGTAGACTCATGCTAAATTCTACCAAAATTGGATAATACGCATTCACAGAGCAAACAGACACAAATGTTTGAACTGAGTGGTATCGATTCCATGACCTGTTAATGTATGGCAAAGCCAAATTAGGTGCTGGCGCAAGTAGGTCTCGTGATAAGGTATACTTATTTCTCGGTAAAGTATATATGTCTACGTAGCTATAATATGTATTAATATAAATCATAGCAAGGCATATTACGATATATTTTTAACCGACTTCAAAAAATGGAGGAGGTTCTCAATTCGGTTGTATTTTTTTTTTTTTTTTTACCGACTTCAAAAAAAAGAGGAGGTTCTCAATTCAGTTGTATTTTTTTTTTTTTTTGTTTGTTACCTCATATCTCCGTCATTTATAAACCGATTAGGAAAATTATTTTTTTGTCTGGAAGGGTACACTTCCCGTTTGGTCCCTTTGTCGTCAGATCAGGATTTGATCACTTCTTAGTGTACTTTGAAGTCGGTTTAAGTTTTTTGTAAAACAGTCCAATTATCAATAATAATTTTTGAGTGACCGCACACGCAGCTATAATATATATTTCTGTTACTTCACCAACTTGTACCTACTGTAATTTATAATATAGCTTGGCTTAATATGTATTATAGCTACGTCTGTGATAGGCTTAAAACTTTTTAAACTGAACGATCTCATTTTTCATCCTAGTTCAAAATGTTCGACTTTTGTAAAGTTTGTGATCCTTAACGTAGTAACTGCACTTAGCCGATTGCCCCCCCTGGTGTAAAATTCAAGAACTACACTTTCCTTACAAATGTCAGCTAATTTCATAAAAGCCGGCTTAGGCAGGGGGTGCATCTCTAATGCCGTGCTACTTTCTTAGAAAGGTAGTGCCGCTGGAGCTATAAAAGTTTGTGAAACGGTTTCGACATAGCTGTCTTGGTTTTACTGATGTAAGATAAAACATTTTTGTTTTCATATTTTTCTACAGAGAAAGTTGTACTTACATTATTGTCAAAATTATTGTGAAAATTGTAATATTACATACATTAAAAAAAAAATGCATCTATTTCCTAATTATAACATTCCCGAGTCTATTCTATTCCAATGAAAATGTCTCTTCATCATCATTATCATCAGCCTATAATGTCCCACTGCTGAGCTCAGACCTCCTTTCACAAATTAGGGTGAAAGGGAATGGGCAATTCTCCACCACGCGTGCCCACTGTGGTTCGGTGGAGGTAGGCTAGTGGTCAACCTACTGTTGGAGTTTTCAAGCCGCCTAGAAGGCCTTCAACTAGCAACTATCACAATTAAGTGATAACCGGGACCAACGGCTTTACGTGCCTTCTGAAGCATGGAAACGCTCGAATTGAAATACCACTAGGCGGTCACCCATCCAGGTACCTACCATGACGGTGGTAGCTTGTCTTTGCCGATCGATTAAGAACTGCTAATCATGCTACACAACGAGCGCTTCATTTTTAATTTTCTCTTTCAATGTCTCTTCATTTTTCATCAAATGTCTTATCCATTTCATTGTTACATGAATGTCAAACAGAATCAGAAGTCACGCACCTTTACGACGGCTATAAAACAGGTAAGGAGTACCTACTCAAATAAAAATAAATAATTGAAATCAGAGGGGTTCTTACTGATTTTACGTGAAATAAATTCGACTGACAGTTCTTTTTGATATTCTACTTGAGAAAGCACGTGAGCTATAAAAAAACACGTTTCCAATATACATATATAAAGTACTTATAGACTTATTGGAAAAGCTACAAAATATACAGACAGAGCGACTAGATATGAAATTGTTTTGTTTGAAGTACACATCTATACTAATAATAATATAATAAAGCGGAAGAGTTTTTTTATGTGTTTGTTTAAACGGGCTAATCTCTGGAACTACCAGTCGGATTCGAAAAATTCTTTCACTAATAGGAAGCTACATTCCCCCCGAGTATTATAGGCTACTTTTTATCCCGGGAACGCGGGTAAAACCGCGCGAGATAGCTAGTAATAAAATATATAAGAATCTTACTTATTCTTAATTAATCTACTTAGCGGTTTTACTCTACGATCTTTTATCACAGCTTTTACATCATTGTCTGTAGATATTGTTACAGCGTCTCTCGCGGAATTCTCATGGAACTATTCCTCCAAAACATTTTTTTTATAGATAAGTGACAATGCGAAAGTACCTAAGCGTTTACTAACGTTATTTCTTGATCTTACTGAGTTTACTGAATCCAAATAGCAACATTTGTATGAAATTCAGATAAAACCGAGTAACTGAAATTAAAAGTGTATTTTATTTATGGGAACAGGGCAGGTGGATGATGATTTCATTCAAACTTTTATACTATAGTTTGACAAGTTATTGTCTTGTTATAGCAGTAAAAAGCTTGAATTCAACAGTAACTACAAACTTTTGTATATTGTGTGCTTTTTCCTCACAAATTGGTTTAAAATTGGATTGGTCGACTATAACCGTAAAAATCTCAACCGCGACTACCAATAGAATTTATTTTAGTGGCACGACTTGCACGGTGTTCGAGAGCACTAACTCCGCTTAGATGTTGTTAAAATAACATGTGTGTTGTGGTAATCATGAATGTTCAGTTGTTAGATTTTTATTGAGTTTGAGACGTTCTGGATAAAGGAAGACATTCTCTTGAAAAAAATAGTAGGTATCTACTTTTTGGGGTTCCGTACCCAAAGGACCCAATGGTACCGGGTCCTTTGGGTACTGAAAGGTTAGTAACGTTTAAGATTTAGTGCGGTTAGATTAAAAGATAGTCAATATATTGCGCATGGTTTATAAATTCTTCAATAAAATCAAGAAATACTGAATCGACAACCAAAACTGATAAGAATCCCATACTAACAATAGGTATAAAACTATGATTTGCGCCGCAAATTTCTGAACATTGCCCAAAAAAAATAGCATTTCTATCACCAAATTGACGAACAGAGTAACATAATTTTAACAAATTCTCCCTTCTTTTAGCTCAAAAGACATCATTTTAACCATGACATAGACAACCATAAGCTGACATTAAATGCACCACAAAATACATCTAACGAATAAGAGTACTACGTGACTTGAGACTCAGTCACGTTGGACCCCCTTTGGTCTCAATGGGACCAATTAGAGGTCATGAAAAGGAGTGGGTGGGTCCGGAGAAGGGACCATGTATTTGTTCCCTTCTGAGGGACGGGTAATGAGGAGTATCCAATACATTATGCACTGGGAACCCGTTCCTTTGTGAAGATGGACGGAACTATCATTGTAGTATGGATAGTTATGGATAGGGGTAACTACACCAAAACGGATTATTGATCAAAGTAGAAATTCCTTTCTAGGATTTGTGTTCTTACTACCTTCGGCCACATCATCACTTACCATAGTGAGATAGTCAAAATAATAAAATGCTCATATATTCAGGTGGGAATATTTTGGATTTAATCCAGTTGGAGGAAATTCATTTTCATCCAATGAATTTCCTTGAGTGTTGGTCCCATAGTAAAAGTTGTTCAGCATGACTCATCATCAGCCTATAATGTTCCACTGCTGAGAACAGGCCCCCTTTCACAAATGAGGGTGAAAGGGACTGGGCGTGCCCACTGCGGATTGGTGGAGGTAGGCTAGTGGTCAACCTACTGTTGGAATTTTTCAAGCTGCCTAGGAGGCATCCAACTAGCTTAACGACTATCACAATTAAGTGATAACCGGGACCAACGGCTTTACGTGCCTTCCGAAGCACCGAAACGCTCGATTTGAAATACCACTAGGCGGTCACCCATCCAGGTACCAGCATGACTAATCCAACATATTTCGAAAATATGCCATCTCTAAATCTCCACCCAGTATATAACATCACTGTCTACATATACACCTAGATGTAACAAGTACACGTTAATTATAACCTAGATGGGTAGATTGGCGTGGTTACGAAGATGCGACCTGTCAAGCCAGTCTGGTTTCGATTCTTAACCAGGACATACATTTGTGTGCATGAAGATGTCTGCTTGTAATGAGCCTGGGTGTAAACCTATCTACATCTGATTTAGTTATCTGGTTTCCATAGCACAAGCACTACTAGAATGGGATCAGGCCCTGTGTGACGAATATAAAAAATTACATACCTTGGCCTGAACCAAGATAGTTTATAAATATTTGAGGGATTGGGTTTGACTTGGGTTATGGTAGGATTCCAAGAAATTACAGAATTGAATCTCATTCCACGCTTAAGAGTTTCATATATTAAATAGCTCCATCAATTTTCATTTCGCTTCGCTTATAGAAAGATTTTGGGGAGATTTAATAGAAAATTCCTAGAATTTTCCAGATGGTTGAAATTATAGGCTGTAGGTACAATTACTCAATTTCACACTCACGAGAGAGTAGGCATAAATTGCTTTCATATATCTTGTTCGATACTTGATATTGAGGTAATATTGTCTGGATACCGAATTGGATACATTATTTTCGTAACGTTTTACATATTTTGATTACGATGCGAAGAATATATAAAGGATCGACGGTTGTAAGGGAGATCTAGAAAAAAAGCTTTCGTCCAGCTTTTTTTGCCGTCTTTATACATTATGTATGATTTATGTAATTTAACGAAAGCAATTTTTTATACCCGAAGGTTGAATATTAATATAATAATTACTTCCAAGATCTCTTGATTTCGTTCCGTTTTGGTAATCTAACCATCAATTAAAGAATTATTATGTTACAAGAAAATAGCCTAACTCATAAACGTATTAAACATTATCCTCTGTTTTGGCGTTAAGTCAACGATCAGCTCAGAAAAAAAAACCAATCCAATAAAATCAAAGACTTACAAAAAGATGCTTTTCATCCTCTTAATCGCGAAGACTCTCAAGCGAAGAGTGTCGGGAGTACACTTGAGTCTCAAACGTGCAAATTATAGGCACATGTTTGGTGTCTGAGGGTCCTTGATACAGGGGTCAGGTTAGGCAAGGTTTTTGAAGGGCCTGAGTAATTAGATTTCCACATTCGAGTGGGGTAACGCTTAATTAGGTTGGGTGGCCATTTTGTTGAGAGCTGCATAATATGATAGCGATTTATCACTGAATTTAAGATCCTTTATAGGATATTTATGTGAGTTTTTAATTTATTTGGGTTATGGTACGCTTTTGTTTTGATTTTTGGTGCATAGGATGACAAATTCGTCCTTTCATATTTATTTTAAATAACAGATTATCATTATTTTAATTATCAGGAGGCCAACCACAAGCTCTTAAAACAATATTATTATAACATTATTTGTCTTTTGTCTTGTTTTGACGCCGGATGACAAAGAAGGACAAAAGACAAATAAGGTTACAATAATATTGTCCCTCAGGGACTCTTTCCACTGAAGGTTTTGTTTTTAAAACATTCGTTATAAATGTTCGTGTTTTTTATTCAGAATGATATTTAAATTCCTATGGAAAAGAATGCCTACTGGTCTGCCGAAATGACAACCCAGTACGTACTACCTAATACACAGCTGTATGCGGTTATTGCAGCCAAAAAATAAGGATTATCTACTATAGTTATTAAAATAAAATAAATAGAATAAAATATCTTTATTTCATGCATACATCCATATTGGCACACAAGAATAAAGCCAACAATAACAATGATTAACTGATTAGGATGAAAAGACTTACATTCTATCTCAGATGGCAAGGTCCACCCATATTATTATATACCAATTTAATAATGCTAACAAAGAAAACTTTGTGTAGTCTTGCGAGTAGGTTTACTAATAGTAACTTCATAGACAAGAGTACGAGATACTAACAATGTCTATCTTAGGTAATATTAATTTTATAATGCTAACAAAGCAAACTTTGTGTAGTCTTGCGAGTAGGTTAAGTAATAGTAACTTCATAGACGAGTAAGAGACACTAACAATGTCTATCTTAGGTTTATTGTTTAACTATTCCCAATGGTTGTATTGAAAACAGGACCGGCGTTGGGCTGGGGCTATTGTGATATTCAGTTAGAATTATAAGCATGGCTATTATAACGGAATATTTTCCTTTGATTAGAATAATTTCAAAACGTATTCATATTTCGTAACCTAATAAACAATTTCATCATCGCAAACAATTAGTCACTGATTATAAATATAGGTTTGTATATAGAGTTGCTTTAAAATGTTACATACAATTTTATTGCGTAAAATATAAAATATTTGAATAGATTTTATTTACTTAGGGAGCAATATAATAATTTAGTTTTTACCAACTTATCAGCTAAAATAAAAGTGAAAACTAAAAGCTGTAAATGTAATGAAATATAAATGTATAGAATATACAGGTTGTTAAAATAGCTTGATGGATTGCTTGATTTTTAATAACCAACAAATATTTTTTTACAACTGCCATAATAGTTATTAGAAAATTTGCAATTTAAAATCCACAGAGCAAACATCCCGTTGCCCTCGCAAAGCACCAAGCCCCCAACCAGTATGTCCCTGTAATCAAGCCAAGAGACTTGGGCCTCAAGAGCAATTCTCAATTTATATTAATACCTGCAGGGACCCTTGTTGATTTGATTACGAGCGATTGATTAAAGTGAGTCACTGGGTCCAATATCGTAAGCATCAGAACAAAGGCTCTTAATTAATTTTAATTTCTCTTCCAATTGTTGTACGTTCCACGACGTTCATTTGTTTTCTGCGATGATCACAATCGCAAGGAAACGAGTCCGACTTATGTTTCGATGAATAAAGGTGTCTTGAACAGAATAGAGTAGAGAAAGTGTCATCGTTTCCTCATAATTTTTTCAAACTCTATTGAAAACCGCAGGGGACAGCTAGTATTACTAGCTGCCCCCCGCGGTTTCGCCCACGTTCCCGGGATAAAAAGTAGCCTATTATACTGTAGGCTATCTGCATGCCAAATTTCATTATGATCAGTTCAGTAGTTATGGCGTGAAAGCGTAACAAACAAATAAACAAACTCACATTCGCATTTATCTCACCCACAGATCTCGAATCTCACCTATAGTCGAGTATAAAACACTCCTAAAATAATGATACAGCTGCATCTAACAATTTTATGATGCCGGCAGACATTTCCCATCGCAGCGACAGTTTCAAATCCTCTTCAAAGACGAGAGGCCGTCATACTACCGTCTACGTAATAAAATCTAGAACATTCGAGCACTGACTCAACCTCATTAGTTAATTGGCTAACTACTAACTAGAGCGTGGTTATTACCTTAATTGAGTGAGACTCATGTGTGCAAAAATGTATGCCTTTTGAAAAGGTACTCCGTAGAATGTGATTTTACATTATGGACTGTATTTTTGATAGTTTTTTTTACCGTGCTTTTGTTTGACCAAATCTTACCACAGTGATGATAAAGGTGGTAAACACTCAAAGCCTAGAAGGGACTGGCTCTCAAGTGCAGCTTTCTGAACATACCGATAGGCGCCTAGTGAAAGATTTTCATCTTGCGGGTGGCAGTAGGTAGCGGTTTAAGAGAATAGGTGGACCAGTAATTTACCAAAAAGTGGAATGTACTGCATCAAAATGTGTTTACGTCCAAAATGCAGCATTTTAGGTACAAATGGCCGTAATGAACTCATTTTCAAATGACTTGCCCATGAAAGCTTTAAACAAAAAGGAAAGATCCTAAAGACTACCTATAAAAGAAGCTTTGGAATTATATAATTTTGTTCCAGAAGTACGAATAGCACTCATTAATATATTTTGAAAAGACATGGCTGAAAAATACTCCTCTAATTATGAATTGAAATGTCCCATGAATGCACGGTATAAAGCCAGATAAAGTAGAGAATGATAATAATTAACATTTTTCAACATTCACCGTGACACTAAGCTGGCATGCAACAAGTAATGTCCATGTCGCGGTACAGCCCACTAGCGCTTAATGAGCGCAGTTGTACCACGTTATACTGTTAATGCTCTAGAGATGTCAATGTGTCGATAGATATTATAGTTATTTTGAATTAAACATAGGAATATAAAAAGAGAGGTAGAGCATAGCGTTTATTCGCTCAAAGAGCAGCTCGACTGGGGAAGTACCTCCACCTTACAGAATACCGCAGCCAAATAACTTTATGTTGTGCAAAGTTGTGTTCCTGCGCGTGAGTAAGGTCGCCAGAGCTCATAGGGGAGGGGGGATAGGTCGATAACGCGTGAGCGATGCTTCGTGTGTTGCAAGCGTCTATATGGCTTCGATAACCGCTTACCATCAGGCGGGCCGTATGCTTGTTTATCGACTAAGTCGTATAAAAAAAAAAAAAAAAAGAATACATATAATTTTTATTCTGTTCCAATAATATCTTTATCTGGTTCCGTTTTGAAGTATAGTGAAAAATTTATATTTTTAGTGTCGCTATTTATATCAATTAGCATTTTTAAGCATTTTGAATTGCAAATTATCGAAGTGATTATAATACATTAATTTTCTAACTGATGATAAAATATAAGCAGAGAATATGCAAGAGGACATTTTGTACTGTGCCACTTATAATCATGTCCGTAGTCCGTTCCTGTGCTGTGTGATAGGTACCTACTATGAAAGGATGATGCAACGGGCGTGGGTCCTAGTTTTATTTTGTAATGGGTGACATATAAGTATTCCTTTGTTATTAATTTGAATGGCACCATTGAGAAATGGTGCCATTCAAAGTCGTAATAGGTCTTATTACTTTTATAACACCATTAAATTACTTAAATAATAGCGCGACTCGTACATCTACAACGACATCAAGTCTGAGACTGAGAGAGGAAGTTTGAACCAAAACTAATAATTCTAATGCAAGATAAGACACTAGTTATTATATTTTTTTGCAGTTGGGCAACTATAAATGAATAAAATCTTCGATACCGAATCCGTGGCTAGTAAAATTATAATATTATCGATAGATTGTTTAATATAATCAAACAATATTCAAACTCTATTTAGTACAACAGAGAACACACAATTGCTTAATAGCTGTCGCCATGAACTATTCTTCATCGCAATTAGAAGTTGACCGAGTCGTTGTACTTTATTGATTGTTGTACTAACGTAATATCGATGACTGTTGATTTGTGTCGATGTCCAACTCTATAGCCTTATGTGTCTTATCGACCTGTGTCCTGTTTGTGATAACTTCCAAATGTTTAGAATCAGTCCTTTGGTCATTTGTTTGAATTTTAATATGTATGCGAATGTGTATGTACTTTTATTAATTGATAAATCATTCTATTTTCTTTAATTTCTATTTTGAAAGAGCGTCAAAATAATCTAATGTTATTGGCTATGAATTTTCTAAGGTTTCTAAAGGTTGATTGTTTATAAAAGAATAAGTAAACTTTCTTGGGTAAAATTTTTTTTTATTTAATAGTACATCAGTTAGTTTATCAAAAAATATTGATAACGTATTTTTTGCTTCATCAAAAAAATGATAATAATAATGATAATGAATGGTATAAAAAAAAAAAAACAATTTAATAAACATTTAAAAAGATAAAGCGTTTCAAAAGTTTGGGGGCTCGTCACTTTGTGGTAAAAAGTATGCATGCCACACTTGTACGACGTACTTAAATAACACACCGTATCTTCGTACTTTTAGTTTAATTTAGGTACAATGAAATAAAAATGAAAATATAAAGTATTTTTTAAGGAATTATCATAATCTCTAGCCCCATATTTTTAAAGAAGAAAAAAAAATGAAATAATCATAGAGATCGAATTGATTCCAATAATTTTCAATGTATGTTAGTAAACAACACAATTAATCTACTACATAATTATAAGCTACCCTCTATATTTAGTTATATTATATTCATCAATGCACGGGGCACCTGTGTATTTGCATATTCCTAACGAGACATCGACTTCAAAGCATCTTCTATGCTCCATTTGGCACTCAGTCAACGTTTCAGCTTTATCCGAACATCACACATGCTTATAAATGAACTGAATATTATATTATACCAGTTCAAAATCAAGCTCAAACGAAAAAGTAAAACTTATCAAAAATATTGATTTGGAAAGAAAAATGGAAATACCAACATTTTATACAAAATATATTCCTTATTCGGAGGGTCTAGGAGGTGGGTCAAAATTTGCAGTTCACGATGTCGTTTTTAACTGTTTCCAAGTAAAACGAACAGTGAACGAAAACAGTTCAAAACGTCAATTTCGCTAACAACTTTCCAAATCAAACGTCGGATGTGATCGTTTAGTATTTTTAACCGTTATTTTTGCTACCGTACCCCAATTCGAACGCACCTTATATAATGCTTTCAGATTATTTAAATATATAGGTACCTAATAAAATAAGCACCTCACGCTACTAAAAAAATAATTAGGTATGTCTAAAGCTCCCCGCCTGCTGCCGCCGCCGGTTTTAGTCCTGCTTTTTTCACCAACGCGTTAGCTTGCCCAACCAAAGAGGAAAAGCTGCCAGCCTGCTGCGAACCTTGCCGATAATCTGAGCAGTGATAACCCCGAAGAATTTTCTATATAATATAGATTGTTATTTGGAAATATGTAACAAATATAAATAAATCCATTTTATTTATATTTATATCAAATCTACTCCACTTTATATCAAAAACTATTTATTCGAAAAGCTCTTCTAATATTAAATTGTCATTTTTATTTGCTAATAAAGTGATTGGAATTGAGATTTCGATTCCACGGTTCAATTTCAATGATAAAAAATATAATTCCATTCGATAAAATTGAACATCGTCCCTTCGGGGCATTAAGTAGACATTATTGTTTCAAAATCCGTCCTAAATGAGGATTACATTTTAATATTAGAAAATTATTAATTATATTATTATGGCAAGTCGGTTGAATAGACATTATTAAACGAAACGACTTCTCTTTGTCATGATATTTAGGGGAAATTTTAAGTATTATCTACGCAGCAGTAATAATTATTTTGATTCTAATTTAAATATTGTTTTAAACGGGTGTTTGATTGTCAATGCCAGATATACTTGTAATGATTTATCTAATAATAAATATCCTGGGAAATTCCTCACACACAATCTTCTGATCCCAAGCTAAGCAAAGCTTGTACTATGACACCAGATATAACTGAAATATTACTTTATGAAATAAAGGTCAAACGTAGATAATTCCGAATGGACAATTTCTTTACAGGGTCACCAGACGTAGGGGCAAGCGCATTAGGCATTCTGCCAAGGTGGAGGCAAATATCTCAAGGGTACAAAGGTTTGAACTTTGGCTTGGGCAGTTGCTGTGAGTATTGGAAGATTGTTGCGAGATGGACGCACCAATAATAATGCCCAGCTGTAGGGCTCGGAGCCTGTGGTGAGTGTATGGTAGTAGAAGACGTAGTATGATCTGACTGACCTTGGATTAGCGCATAGGAATTTCCTGTGGGCTAATCCACTTCAGATAGTACTCCAGGATGCAAGTAAAATCACGGAGCAAAAGATAGTAGACAACTACGTAATAGTTGTGATTAGTAATACAGGTGATTTTGTTTTCTTTTTCTGCTTCTACGTCACAATACGAACAATATTATGTATGACAATCTTGGTCACAAGTTGCTAAAAGTTATCAAAATTGACCTCTTATTGTTTGTCAGAATGCTAAGAGCTAATTCTTTATGGCTAAACATAGTGAGGTCTGAGGTCCCTGCGAGATCTGCTCCACCTCGTCAAACTTTACGCAGGATAAAACCATGGTCAAGGAAATATAAAATAATATTTTGGATAACTTCTAACAACTTGTGAGCAAGATTGTTGTACATAATTTTGTTCATATTGTGACGTAGAAGCAGAATTATGAAAAAATAAAATTTTTATTTTTGTTTTTTTTTTTTATTTCAGATTGTGTTGAAGTTGCCCATACTGCCTAGAAAAAAACATACAAGCATACTTAGAAATAACATCCATATGTTAACGCCGTCATTAGATCTAACCATACTCCTATAATATGATTAATTAAAATTATCTAGGCAAAGTTTCGTAAAGTTGTTGAGACTGCGGACCGAAAGATAATAATGTCACTAAGTAAAAATACCTTTTAATTCGACGCTAACACAATCTCTAATCAAATTCTCTACTAAACTACACGTTAGGTTACAGTTAGTAAAGGCAAGTAAAGATTTCCATACAATATATTATTCATTATCCGCCACCCCGCGGTGACACCCCGAGCACCCCGTCTACGGAATTCATACGAGCCTATTTATCACTTTCGGATAAATGAGCATTTGGGTGGTTCGTACTTCGTTGCTCGTTGGTTTCCTCTCGTGTTTTAGCGCGGGAGCTGGATTTAAGTTATCAATTTGTTATTTATTTTTGTGATTTGTAGTTTGTATTTGTTTCAACCAACTAATCGTGGTGAAAGGAATGCAGGTATAACAAAGAAAGATATAGATTTTACTTATCCACCACCGATCTTATAACTAGGCAACAACAACAAAAAAATAGACATTTAAACAGAAAAAAATTATAGGTAATATTAAAAATATAAAAGAAAAAAGTTAAACATATTAAAAAAAGAAAACATGAATTGAGGACGAATGGGGCCTACAGCTCAGCACATGACTGTACCACAGCGCTGATCTTAAACTGAGGCCAGGATGTCACGGATATCTTGGTCTGAGCAACAATATATACAGAAAGAAGCTAGGTTTTTATTTTACTTATCCTATAAAATATATATTCAAAAGTTTAGACAGATGATGTACCTAGATTAATATGTACTTACTACTATAGGATACTTTTATCCTCTGGAAAACTTTTAATCCCTGGGGAATGCAGGTGAAACTGCAGGATGAAAACTAGTAATCTATATTATGTAAAAAAATTCACTGATTTCTCATGAATACAGTACCAACCGACATAATACTCTAAAGGCGATGACAGATCAGGGACATCGAATGCCGAGATGAAGGTCCTAGCTTCGAAACCTTGAGCTTGAGCTTTCGGTGAAGGAAAACATGAGAAAACCATAGCACGGTCGTAGGGTACTTTGTAGTACCAGCCTGGCTGGCTGCCACCCTCAAATTTAAAATCTGTCGCAAAGCACCTACATACTGGTGTGTTCCAACCGCTGCACTTTAGAGCCAGTTTCTTCTAGGGTGTGTGATTACCACCCTTGGCCACATCATGACTGACCAAAAAACAAACATAAATAATGGGCATTCGCTAAAAAAAAACATTTTTCGTAATTAAACCCCTAAGGGGATTGCGGGTGAAACCGAGGGATTAGTTTAAAATGAAGAGATGATAACACCATAATTTTCAGGACAGGAAATACTCTTACTTTACGGTTCAGAAACAGTAACACAAAATATTAAAATAGGAATTTATAGAAAATATTATTAAATGTGTTACCAACTACAAGAACCACGTATAAAACGTGACAATTAAAAATAATACATTTTCTTATCCCAACTCCCGGACAATTTACAAATTTCAGCTGAACATCCATCAGACTGCGGCTGCATGCAGCAACTCATCTGTCAACGCGAGCGATACAGCTCGATTCTGAACTAGATAATTCCAGAATCATATTATAAAGCCTCCGGCTAACTAAGGCGTTTGCAATCCTTTGATTTTTGCCACATAAGATATTCATAGACTCGATGACAACAGGGTCTGATTACAATTCCAAAGAACTATCAAAAGTGGTGTCAAAATTCAATAATTAGGTTATCATAAAAAAAAAAACTATATGACATTATGTTAGGAGTTTCCAAAGATAGGCATTTGTTGGTAAAAATAGGCATTAAGGCCCGTTGCACAGGCTATCGCTATTTCACATTATCACACGCTTATTTAATAGAAATCTGGTCCCAATCTATAAAATATATATAATCTGGGTCTGCTTTTCAATTGTGTTACAATGAACTATCAGTGGTGTACAAATTTATGAAGGTCTAAAGCCGGCTTTTTACTATGGGATATAATACAATATTATATTACATCATGGGATATAATATTTTATCGCTCGTCATACATTTTGTCGAAAAATTATCCAACCACCGGCTCTAAAAACAATCCTAACTAATATTATAAATGCAAAAGTGAGTTTGTTTGTTTATTTGTTTGTTAAACACCTTAACTACTGATCGGATCATCATGAAAATTGGCATGCAGACAGCCTACGGTATGGAGAAGGACATAGACTTTTTACCTCGGGAACGCGACTGAAACCGTTACCGGACAGCTAGTATTATTATAACCTTACTTGACGTCGGATGTCAAAACAGGACAAAAGACGAATAAGGTTTATAATAGTATTGTTTTAAGAGCTTATGGTTGGCCCCCTGATCGCCACCGCAACCGGCTCCTGTTTGCCGGAGGCTTAAATCGAGACACTTGCTATGTATCTATCGCAAATTTCTTGCATTACATTATATAATTTCACTGGTACTATGTCTACTCTCAGCTCGTAATTTAGTTAGGCAAACACCGACGTCTAAATTAGGATTTGCCTAATATTTGAACATGCTTTACTGCGGAATATTAAATAGTTTTAACTTCTTGATATCGTCACTGCTGAAAGGGAATTATTATGCTTTTGACTACTTCAAATGCATATTATATGAGTTTATTTTCATATTTCAGTGGCCATATATCACTACGTTCAGTTCGGCCGCCGCGGCGCCGAGAGAATGCGTTTCAAACCGTAGCCGTTTCCGTGATTTGGCCAATACCTCTCAGCGGTGGCACTGTAGTATTGAAATCAAGGATTGGAATGAATGAAACCACCTTACGATCTATAATCACTTGCACATTTCTGTTTCATAAGGTTGACCGGAAATAAAATGACTTGATAGACGTGGATTGTATTTGGGCTGAAAAACAATTCAAAGAAGTGTTAAACTAAGTATTGATTGAGTTCGAATGACAAATATCACAATACCTATAATAAAAAAAAAACATTTGATTAGCATAATCAAAAAGTCGAGTCTGTTCGATACTTTATGATAAACATTTTCAGTCCGTGACTGTACTGTACTGTACGTGTGTGGTTCAAAATATTTTCATGTACATTATCATCGAATCAATGCACGTAACTATCGATCACGCCCACGTTACGTACAAGAAAACAATAAAGTCGATACATTATCCATCGTAGAATGATCACAGATATTACTTTTTTTTAGCAGAACAACCCTTATTATGAGCAGCACTAAGTACCAGAATCAACTGAAGATTAATCATCAGTTATAACGACATTTTAATGGGGCTCCGGCACCAGAGACAATTTCACTAGAGGTAAATCATAATAAAACTAAATTACCCGAATTCTTGTTTGTAATAAAATGTCTTTGAACTTGGAGTTTATGGGTCTTGTGGTTTTACGCGACGTTGACCTGACGTTATAAAATTGTTAAATTCGCCTTATGGTGTTGTTATGATAAGGATAGTTAAGTTAAAAAACAGTTTAATACAATTTAAAACTGTGGTGTTTAAAACATATCGATAAAAATATACTGTTTTATTTTAGAGTATTTTATATTTTGATATGAATCCGGAATTGGCCACAGCTTGGTGGCGATGATGAAAGCTGCGATTTTAAAAGAGTATTTTTTTATTTTATTAAGCATCCATTTGTTATTTTATTAAGCAACAACTTAAAAAATTGTACCAATATAACATAAGCTTGAAGGAGCTCTCTCTTGTAACAAAACAACATATATATTCATTAAACATATGAAAACGGTACTAGGTTTTGTTTTCAAGATTTTTCCGGAGATATTAGAGACAGCTCCTTCGAGCTTATGTTATCCTGGTACCATTTTTTCATGAGTATACATTTGTTGGAGTTATTTATAGAGAGATTAAATATCACTAAATTTCATTCATAATTAACCAGTACCTAAGTAATACCAACCACAGTAAGTATATTTTTTTCATCAACTGACAACCAACCCAACATATTGATCATCTATAAGCGGAATAGCTTTGGTGCTCTAAAAATGGGTGCTCTAACTATAATACTTTTATAATAAAACTGTTCGATACGTTTTATTTAACTCCACAACACTAGAAGCTACAATACCGTCGGTGCTCAAAAGGGAATGATTTCGGAATTAATTTTTGTTCCCATTTGAGCACCGACCCAAAATACGGTCCATATTTTGGTGCTCAAATAATTGGACTGTTTTACATAAAACTTAAACCGACTTCAAAGTACACTAAGAAGTAATCAAATCCTGATCTGATGACAATGGGACCAAACGGGAAGTGTACCCTTCCAGACAAAAAAAGAATTTTCCAAATCGGACTAGGAATCGGAAAATCAAACAAACATAAAAAAAAATATACAACCGAATTGAGAACCTCCTACTTTTTTTGAAGTTAACCGACTTCAGTGCTCAAATGGGAATACTTCCATTAAATTTCCCCGTTTTAGATAACTATGTATTCTGATTATGTCTACGCCATATTTAAATGAGACGTGTATTTTAAACCATCGTCACTTCAAAATTTTAGTAGGTAACACTTTTCACCCCTTTGATATTCAATAGGCGAGTACCGTAACATCATTTATCATAATTATAATTTATTATTCCGCTTTTCTGAGGCGCCGTGTTATTAATTATGAAATAATTATGATTTAGAGTACCCCCCCTTTGCTTGTTTCTAGGAAAATTGTTTTATACTTCATTAATTACTCTATCTAAATATATCAGAAATTAAAGAAACTCTTTAAATTACAAAAGTGGCCATAAATCTGTTATAATTAATTACCTACTTACTCTCCTAAATATAAATGAATTGGTATAATAGTAATCGTCATTGATCAATCCGTTCGGAACGTACTTTCATTGGTTTCAAAAACCTTCACAGAAATCCTGACAATATAATTAACCAAAGACGATCAAGGAAAAATCATTCCAGTCAGTACAGACATAAGGTTCATTATTAAAAGCGATAAAGAGTTAAATCTCAGGTGTGCCCGTTGAAAGGAATGAACTCGCTTCTTTCACCTTCTGTGGATGGAGTTCTCTTTGAATACGACTGAATTAAAAATGGCGTCAATTTGTATTGACTTGTTCGATGTACGATCATGTCAAACGTGCAGGGTTATAATCAATGGCACGTTAATTGGAACAGACCTGGATGTATATAGGAGCTTATTCTGATTTCTATGGTAGGAGCATAATTCGACATGACTTTATGAGTGTTTTAAGTAGTACACAAAGCGATAGTGATATCCTGTTACATGTAAAGGTCTGTCCTATATGTTTTTTCCAGTATTATGGGAATGTTATTAGCATGTATTTATATGTTTTTTTTTACAATGGGCTACATCCCCTATCTATGGGTTTTAGTTAGGGTTTTACCATTATATTTTCATGGCCAGATTCCTTGAACATCAAGCCTAAAGACAGTTAGCACTAAAATGTATTTAAACGATGTGATAAACGTCGCCGTCGTATCCATAGACTTAGAAATTTGAAATACGTTAAAAATCTTCAAGAATGCGTCAAGGGGATAAGAATGGACATTACCATACAAAGGCATTGAGTTTTGTTCACTTTTACGCGAGGGACATAAATCTTGTTGAGCTGACAGCACTCCAGGTGAAACCCCCCTCCCCACTCTTTCGACTCTGAATACAAATGATAATGAACACCGTGCGCTTGGGTCCCGTTTGAGCTTGGTCTCGATCGGGTAAACGCTACGGTTGTTTAGCGTTTTAAGTTTAATGTTACAGTTCTTTAAGAGACAAGTATTCTTTCAGAGGATTATGAATTCTCGTACTTAATGGATTGAAGATCTATTTTAAGTTGCATCATTTATTGGAAAGTTCTAATGTCCACAATAGGATTTTCTTTCGTAAATAATAGTATTCCACTTTGTTAAAATTTCTTTAGTTCTTGGTTCTGGATCTTAAGTAACGTTTTGTGATTAGAATTTCTTATCGATATCACCAAATTAACGTTACTCAATCCAAATCAAAAACTCATTTTCAGTTAGGCCCTGGTAAGGCACTTATGACCGTTAAGTTGTTACATACAGTTGAATTTACCACCGGTTTAAACTGAAAAGACTCAACTCAGCAAGGCTTTTTTTTGTCAAGTCTTAAGCAGATGTCACTTGACTTTTCGAATAATATCATTTGGTTACGTTTTTAGGGTTCCGTAGCCAAATGGCAAAAAAACGGAACCCTTATAGATTCGTCATGTCTGTCTGTCTGTCCGTGTATGTCACAGCCATTTATTTCCGAAACTATAAGAACTATAATGTTGAAACTTGGTAAGTAGATGTATTCTGTGAACCGCATTAATATTTTTACACAAAAATTGAAAAAAAACAATAAATTTTGGTGGTTCCCCATACTTAGAACTGAAACTAAAATATTTTTTTTTCATCAAACCCATAAGTGTGGGGTGTCTATGGATAGGTCTTCAAAAATGATATTGAGGTTTCTAATATCATTTTTTTCTAAACTGAATAGTTTGCGCGAGAGACACTTCCAAAGTGGTAAAATGTGTGTCCCCCCCCCTGTAACTTCTAAAATAAGAGAATGATAAATCTATAAAAAATATATGATGTACATTACGGTGCAAACTTCCACTGAAAATTGGTTTGAACGAGATCTAGTAAGTAGTTTTTTTTTAATAGGTCATAAATTGAAATTAATATCAAATACTCAGGTCTATACTACCATTTACTTATATACCTACAGATTTGTACGGAACCCTCGGTGCGCGTGTCTGACTCGCACTTGGCCGGTTTTTATTAGTTCTAATGCAGAACAATCAGCGTCAGAAATATATGATCAATTTAATCATTTACTAATTTATCTTGATTTTTTGTATGAAAACTGTTCATTGCATAATGTACTAATGTGATCGGCTACTTTTTACTATTGTACGTCTCATAAGAATCGTGCGACTGCTGCGTTCAAAACAGACAGTGCGTATATCTTGTCCCCGTGTTATAATTCGGCAAACGAAAATATATATTAATGAAGTGTCACGAGATGCATGCAGATGAGTTCACGTTGTGGACGAATGAAAGACTTTAAAATTTGTCATTTTGATTAAAAAACTGTAAATAATGGAATGAGTCCAACGTTTCGCGATGACAGTTCAGATTAAAAGCTTATGTTTTATGGCATTTGCACTATATTATTAATTATAGTAAAGTTATATTTTGAAAGTAAACAGTGAATACTTCATATATCTTTTGATACTACAGGACTTAGCTTACATGTGATAATATTAGTAAAGTATTTTAAAAGTAGCTTAAATCGTCCGCGTTGAAAATAAAAGAATTCTGTCATCATTTTCAAGCTTTTCATTTTGAATGGCAATGGATACTTCTACATCCATTACTGAATAGATATAGAAAATATAAAATATTTTATTGCTACAATTTAGTAGCAGCACAATATATGTAAGTAGATGCAAAATTATAATTGTCAAGTTTTACGTGAGCACATTTATTTCATTTTTAATTTACCTACTTTTTGCAGAAAAATCAAAAAGTAAATAAATGAATATTAATGATTTCCCCATCCAGACCCTCTGTTCCCCATGTCGTCAAAAATAAGTAAAGCTACCAGGTTCTTACCCGAGGCAACCCGTGAAACTGGCTCTACGTTGCTCGTGTAAAAAAAAAACTCTAATTCTATATCAAAATACTGCAAAATCAAAAACAATACTCAATAAACAACTGCATGACGCGGCCAACAAAAATATTAACCTAAACTGTAGCTGAGCCGTTACACAGGTGCATAACTTTCAACCACAAATTATATCTTAAAAATCTTAGATATAAAGGTGAAAATTGAGTATCACAAACGCAAAATATAGTATTTTATGGTGCATGGGTACGTAAGCCTCTTTTGATTTGTAGCGCAAGAATAAGACAACATTGTGTATGGTTTCTTCGAGAGTACAAAAGAATAATGTTTTGTACGGTAAAATATAGTGCTTAAGTCCTGCCGCTTTTTCCCTATATTTAGCTCGTAAATACCAACCACCTGTTACTGTTAAAGGTTTCTGAAATGCTCTCGCCTCTTACTTTTTTATTCTTTTCGAAAGCGAGTGTTTATTTGGGAGCCTGGTTGTAATTATCTATATTCAGTACAAGCTTTGCCCCGCGGTTACACCCGCGTTCTCGTGATGAAACGTAGTATAGCAGGGATAATGTAGCTTCCTAATAATACAATTTTCAGAATTTGTCCAGTATTTCCAGGGATTACCTACATTAAAACTTACAAACTGTATTTATAAAAGTATTATATAGTAGGTATAATATCAGTTATCTGGTTTCTTTAGTAGCTGCAGGTACGAGCTGTGTGTGAAAAATTTCCCAGATATGCTTTACCTGCTTACTGCAGCTGACTGTGTCTGAAACATTTGCCAGGGGCTCTACCGCGTAAGTTTGGTGGTAATCGTAACGAACACCATTAATTATTTCAACCAATGACGCGCACGCCTTACGACGCGACGATGACTATTCGTGGGCCCTGAATGGAGAAATTAATGGTGTTCCGCGTTACGCGGTAGATATGCTTTATTTATTTTTTGTAAGATAATGATGCTGATTCTGTTGTTTACAACTAAACTAATTTAGTCTCAGTAAACGTCTCTCTGACAAAGAACATAAGAAAAGGATGTAAGAAATTTAGTTCTGTCAAATTAGTCCAATGCTTGTTTTCAATATAAATGTAGTCGCCATCTGTCGCGGTTACATCTGAAATGAAAACGCACCCGCAAATGACGACGGTAAAGACTAATTTGACAGCTTTAAATATGTTCCATCCTTTTGCAATAATGTTTGTAAGAAAGAGATATGGTGTGACTAAAATTAGTTTAGTGCGATTAACAACAGAAATGAAATGAAATGAAATGAAATAATTTATTCATTCAAATAGGCCTTCACAGGCACTTATGAATAGTCAAACTCTAATACTCTAATGCACGGTTCGGAAGGTTGCTTTTGCTAAGAAGAGCCGGCAGAATCAGCACCATTTAATATTTTTCTGCAATAAAAACGTACCAATACCAAAAGCTACTATAATTCAAGATGAAGACAGTTGAATCTCGCTATCAATGTACAAATAATAGTAGTTACTGTACGATTTTCTTTTTTTATCGGTAAAAGTGAAATATCCTTTTTTATTATTCTTTGAAGCTTAAGCGGTTCAGACAGATGACAGGTCAGATTGATATTTTAGCATGGGGATGAACATCAGAAAAATTCATAATTTCCCTCTGGATTACAGGAAATACTGCAGGTTACACTACAAGATAGAAGGGTACTGCTTAAATATTTATTATCTAACCTATTTTTATGTTTGTTATATGTTTTTCAACAAATACAAAAATATAGTTTCTGGAGAAGTTGTTATGACCTACGAATAACAATTTAATCTTTGTCAACATTGGTGCCGATTCTGTTGTAAATCGCACTAAACTAATTTTAGTCACATCCCATCTCTTTCTTACAAACAATTTTGAGAAAAAGGACAGAACATATTTTTAGCTGTCAAATTAGTCTTTGCCGTCGGTATTTTGACGAAACCGCGATAGATGGCGACTAAATTTATATTGAAACTATTGTTATTGGACTAATTTGACAGGACTAAATTTCTTACATCCTTTTCTTATGTTATTTGTTAGAAGGAGACATTGTGAGACTAAAATTTGTTTAGTTAACAACAGAATCTTAATTTACCTGGTTGAAAGGTCTCAACACTCCCCAAAAAAAAAGAAGAGGTGTGTAAATGCCATCTTGAGCGAACACCTTCTAGTCCTTTAAAAAAAGGCATATTTAATACGTAGATATGCAAGATGGCTCAGAGTGCAGCTCAAACGAGATAGCGATAGCGATCACGTTCGTTTGACAGTACTTACAATTTCGTTCTATTTTGTTTTTAGTTTAAGTTTGCCACTGGACTGTTTTCCTCCTTATTACAAAGTCGAGTCTTGGAAAAACCCAGGTTTTAACATAGCTCCAGCTATTTTAGTTATGTGCCATTAGAAAGAGATCATCATCATCATCAGCCTATAATGTCCCACTGTTGAGCACAGGCCTCCTTTCACAAATCAGGGTGAAAGGGAATGGGCAGATACTCCACCACGAGTGCCCACTGCGGCGAGGTGGAGGTAGGCTAGTGGTCAACCTACTGTTGGAGTTTTCAAGCCGCCTAGAAGGCCTCCAACTTGCTTAACGACTATCACAATTACGTGACTTTGGCTTTACGTGACTTCCGAAGCACGGAAACGCCCGATTTGAAATACCACTAGGCGGTCACCCATCCAGGTACCGACCACGACGATCGGATCGATTAAGAGCTGCTTATCATGCTACACAACGAGATAGATATGTTTAAAACCTGAGTTTTACTAGACTTCACTTAAGCCTTCTTTTGTAATAACGGAGTATGAGTCTAAACCCTTAATTATCACAATGGCTTAGCTATAAGCGATACAATTTCTTTGACACATCGCTTCAAATTCAGGTGGCTACACACAAAATTATATCTAACTTTATAATCTATTCATTATTACATCCTCTATTCATTTCATCCTGCCAATATCAGCTTCCTCTTCCCGTTTCACTAGAATCTGTTTGGTAGTAATTAATTCCAATAACAGAATATAGCATTTTACCTTTGCACTAATGATACCCTCATTTTTGTATGACGAGGGACAAAATCCAGGTAACTTAATTTTAGGTAAAGGTAGTTTTTCAGGGTCTGTGCGTATTTGCTTTTTTAATTTACGCGCAGGTTCCTTCATTATTAACTTAATTAGATTATTTAACATTTTCGTAGGATTTTAGTCTAGGTACATAAGGTTTTATCTAACGTAGTATGACGAAACAGAGAAAGTAAAATGAATAAAATAAAATTAATGATTATGCACAGCTCTAGTTTTTTCTAAATACCAATATTTTAGACAATTTATGCTCCTTCTTCGAATAATAGAGACTATTTTATCCGCTGTTCGACAAATAGGTAAAAATAATACTGATTAATATCGAATAATGGAGGTTAACGAAGTCATCTCTGGTATCTACTTACTCTATGATGATTATTTGTAAGTAGGTAGCATATAGACATGAAGTAGTAAGTAGTTACTTTGAAATAAAAATGCTAAAGATATGTAACTTATGAATTTAATGTATGTCCAATACTTACAAAGATTTCGGTTATATTACTATAATTTACCCCCTATAGTCGTACATCCAGCAGGTCTACTATGTTACTTTGTTGCAACGAGTTTCAATCTTTTTTTTAATTGAGTTCAATATAGCGGTTTTCTCATATTTTATTACTTTCTGGTAACTACAAAATTTAAAAAGGATATTCGTTGGAAACGGAACCACACACAATTTTGAAATATTTCTACCGAATAAAAGGTTGTTGCACATATTCAGTGCAGATGTGCAACAAAGTTCACGTAATCTACGTAACAGGACTTTCTCAGAATGCTCCACCATAGTAGACACTATACTGAACCCACAAAAAGGCAATTTCTGTGAAGTTTCGTCATGTATCTCGACGGCGGAAGTTTTCATTCGTGCGCTCAGACTATGAATAATGTTGTTCGATCGTGAAGAACGGAAGCTGCTTCCGGCGACCGTTTTGACGGCCCGTGTGCCCCGTCTGTGTGCACCCTTATCTTTTTACATGAAGTGCCCGCGCCGCTTGCGACAGGCCAACTTTGATCGCCACGAAATTTTAAACTTTATATCGTTTTATGTGTTTCTTTGTAGGTTTTGTTCGATGGAGTATGCAACCGGTTATAGCTTCCTCGATTTGAATAGTTTTTTCAATGTAGTTTAATACAGAACGAACGATAGAGACGACGTTTTGTTATATCATTTTTGTGAGGTTTTAATGTCCTTTACTTTTTACGAAATATAAAGTGCCTAAAAATATGCCAAAATTTGTGATTATGGTGATTGAATTTTAATGAATCTGAGCTAAAAACGAATTTTGTTTGACCACAATATCACCATGATAATTAATGGGGCCGAAGGTGGTTGATACACAACGCACTAGAAGGCAGCAAACTAAATATCCGAACTACTAAACTTAAAAAAACAACACATGCGATAAAATCCAAATACCGGATTCTTCTCAGTTGAAGGCCGAGTTCCGAACCGGTGGTAACTTCAGTAAATGTAGTAGTAAGTGCCGTTCTGGGGCCTAAATTGAAAGAAAGAAAGAAAGAAAGAAAAATGATTTAATTCAGGACAACACACAACATTACATTAATGATAGGACAAAATATAAAAAATAAAATTAAAAAGCAGAACAAAAAATAAAAAAACTAAACAGAAATGTAATTGTAAAATGTAAATTGAATAAATGGTTTTGAATTTTGTCTTTGACCTACCGCGATACGTGTAACCGCTCTCACTGAAAAAATTACGCTGAAAAAGTCTACGTTAGCCATACATTAGTTGGCTTGCGAGTAGACGATACAATACGTCATAATAAGTTCCAATTTCAAATTATATACCAAATATTACACGTACCGTGACAAAAAAAATAGAAAATCTTTGCGAGCGTCAAATTAGGAACCGTTCGATTTTCAAATTCCCATAGAAAAAGATAAATCACTAGATACGAATACGTTACGCTTGCGATAGATTTTCGTGATAAGCCTCAGGTGTCAAACGGAATACACCTACGGGCTTGGCGCCAGATTTTAATTTTAAGGTGGTAGTGAAGTACCACGTATGGTTTCCTGATTTCCTTACGCTCATATAAGGATTCCAACCTTGACCTGAACTACTGCACCCAGCTAAATATTATCCCTTGTAATAAGACCTCTGATAGAAACTAGTTATTTAATAAATCATCATCATCATCAGCCTATAATGTCCCACTGCTGAGCACAGGCCTCCTTTCACAAATTAGTGTGAAAAGGCAGATACTCCACCACGCGTGCCCTCTGCGGATCGGTGGAGGTAGGCTAGTGGTTAACCTACTGTTGGAGATTTCAAGCCGCCTTGTAGGCCTCCAAATAGCTAAACGACTATCACAATTAAGTGATAACCGGGATCAACGGCTTTACGTGCCTTCCGAAGCACGGTAACGCTCAGTTTGAAATACCACTAGGCGATCACCCATCCAGGTACACAGGAACAGCTACACCACGAGCGCTTCAATTTTAATAAATGATCTTCCATAGTTATTTTCTTTTTAACCTACTTACAGGTTGGGATGAAAAATGGCCATAATGTAGTGCTACAATTAAATATTTATAATTAATCCCGGCATTTAATATAATGGAACCATTAACTTAATCCGTCGCATGTTTGTACTCGGACATAAATCCATCCATTTTATTGCTCCATGGCAAAAAACTGCACATATTTTACAAGGATATTTAAATTAAGCTTTTCAAAATAATTAAAGTGTGAAATTAATCCCATGTGAATGGGAGAACGTGGGCATAGTAGAGATATACGATGGCATCTTTTTGTAACCTATGTTAGGTTTCCCATTCTGGGGCCAAGCTATATTAAAAAAAAAAAATGTACTGCTACTAATCTACTGCTGGGAAATTAGAAATCCATCGCGTCGCCTCGAAGCGAAGCGCGATGTTAGCTCATTGTAATTTATAAATTTTAGGGTAAAAAGGTAAAAAAATTATGAATTTACCCTAATTCTCTCATTGAAATGTATAAGCAACTCTACAATAATATTGTATCTCTATTAGCTGTGCATTTTCTTAATTACCTACCCTCAAACATCATTATGTTGTGTAGTGTGTAGTAAATAAAGTTCTATTTGTATCGCTATCATAAAAAGTACGCGCCGCACTGTGTCGCGTCGCGTCTCGGTGTGAGCTGACCCTAAGGATATGTCTAAAGTATAATAGCATCTATATAGTATGTAGTAAGGCAGTCAGCGTATTGGCATAAGAAAACTACGGCGAGGAGGGCGATGGCTGCCACACGCGTCATACTTGTGAACAGGTGCTGCTTGTGGGGGCTGGTCTGCTTAAGTTTGCTATTTATTTACTTATTCAATATTTTTTCAGTCTACTTTGTAATTTTGCCGCCGCGCCGGGGCACGCAATTGTTTTCAGTGCGATTAGAATGTAAATATTATGTAATTAATCTAAGCCTGTTTTGAAAAGAGTAATTGCTGAGTTTATTGCCGGCTCTTCTCAGCAAATGCAAGCTTCCGAACCGGCATTAGAGTATTAGAGTCAGACTTTTCATAAGTGCCTGCGAAGGTCTATTTGAATAAATGATTTTGAATTTTGACTACTACGAAATCGCTTTCAAAAAATCTGATGAAGACCAAAATGCCATCATCTATTTAACCTTTCTCGGCTTATCGTCTTCAAATAAAGCAATATGAACCCCATTCGATGTTAATTTATTCACAATTCTTAACTGTACCGATGCAGGCGACCTTTTGTTTAAACTCACGACTCTGACGCAAATGTAGGAAATTAAAGATTCTATCTACGTAACGAACTCGACTTGGAATAGTATTAAACAGAACAAAACTTTAGGAAATTAATGCAATGTATTTTTGCACCTTATTTCGAATGTAATAAAGGTGCAAATCCAACTGCTTATCTAAAGGGTTGAAATTGCTTGAATGCGTTTGGGTGTAAAAACTTTTGAAACACGGCTACGTTTAATCGAAAGTTTCCTCAGGTACCTAAGTGTTAGTTTAAGTCATTTTAGCTAAATTGCAGTATTGAAATTATGGCCCGGATATTTCAACGGCAAACGGGGAGCTTTTTCCACCAACGCATTAGCTTGTCCATCCAAAAAGGAAACGCTGCCAGCCTGTTGGAACCTTACTAATCGGCAGCAGTGGCAGTCCGAGGATTTTTTCTTTGTAGATTGTATTTTGTATCATATCATCCCATAATGTACCACTGTTGAGCACGCGAATGGGCAGTTACTCCACCACGCATGCTTTGCTGCATCTTTGATAAAAATGTGTAAACATATTCCATACAGAGTCCATTCGTTTCACCCATATTGCCATTGAAACCTATTTTGTAATTCACAATACAACTTACCTTCAGAACAGCAATACCTGCTCTGTCTTCACCGTTGTTAGCTTTGACAGCTCATATATCTACCTCACTATCATCATATCACCATTTTATCATGATGTCTCTCCTCTCAAAAATATACCTGTGGTAATTTGTAATTTAACTGGTAAATCTCAGTGTCCATATTCTCTTGACCGAGATTTAATTAACTTATTAACCTCAAACTGATATAGACAATCCTTAGGGGTGCGATACTTGTAAGGTGTCCTGACAATGCTAAGCCAAGATCCTTTGGGACTGAAATCCAATTGGCAACCTTAAGACAGTCCCCTTATACAATTTGGGTTGACCTTTCGTAAATCTTTATAAAACTATGTTCAGTCCATTAGCTTTCCTGTAATGTCTGCTAATCGGGTTGATTCAAAGCTTTGCGGTTGCGGTCCCGATTCAGACGATGAACCGATTGGTTAGTTTATCGAATAAAATGACTCCTATTTTCCAATTTCAGACGTCCATACGATATCAGGCAGTCGAGTCTTCGTTAACCGCGATCGTGTACGTCTGCGAAATAAAATCGTTCCGTTCAGTATAGCGACCGAGTAGGACTTATTAATTGGGTTTACCACAGAACTAAGTTTTTTTTGTTGCTACTCTTTACATTTATATTTGTTTAAATAAATACTTGTAGCGAATTCTTACTCTAAACATAAGAAATAAGTTTCTATTAACCATCCCTTATGTACTGAAAAGAAGTTGGCTTAAACAAGCTAAATCTGTATTTACACCGTTGGTAAACTTGGTAATTACCACAAAATGAATTAAAACACTTTCTCCAATGGCCGCCATTATTACAATTATACTTTTCTGGTGTTGCCATTCCTCGATATTAATTATAATTAATCAATATTCAATGGTATGAAATTAAATAATATTCAAATAATATTATAATATTAATGCTAACATTTCTTCCTCTTCATTCCATACAGGACTATCTGTCTATGCCCCTATACAAATCTCGCGGTTCGGTATCAATCAAATTCGCGTTCTTGAGATAAAAAGTAACCTTAGCTAATCCTCTGGCAGTTTTAAACAAAAAAAGATATCGTCGTGACCATGAAAATATAACGAATAGAGATTTAGACATCTTTCTGATGTGAGCAGACTGTTGCTTGCATTTATTTCTGTACTTAATATTAGTAAGGATAACGACGTTAATAAAATACACTATCCAAAACATTCGTCCTTCTTTCTTTTTGTTTTCTGAACTGTCAGTTCATTTATTTACTCACCACAAACGTAACTTGACCTTTCTGGTAAAAACTCGATTGTAACTCAGCCAGCTATCATGATGACATTTATCTTATCTCGCTTTAATTTCCTTGTCAACAAAAACTCCAGTATCTTCTGAGAGCATAATTAACCGACCCAATTCGGTAGCGGGTCATGACCCGCGTAGTGGGATGAGAAAAATGTACTTCCTTATTACATCGTTTCGTCTTTAAAGTAGAATTTACAATGGACAACTTTCTTTAATTAGATGTAGAGATGCTTTTTATGCACCTTATTGTAATGTACGTATCTACTAAATAGTGTACTAAGTTGCTACTGAAAACTGAAGGAAGTAGGTACATAAAAAATATACCAACAGCCAGTTTTTTTTTCATTTCGGGCATCGTTTTTTATAGCCAGGCCTAATAGAATAGTTTAAAAATAATAAAAGCTATAATAATAATATATTCTATGTTTAAAAATGTTGAGTTATTAACTTATTTTGGTATAGTGTAAAAATTAAGAAATAAAACACGTGTGAAGATACCAAGCGCATACAATACCAAGTTAATTTGTTTCGTGTCACAGGAAAAAAAACATGAAATTGTTACGAAAATACGTTACATTCTATTCCTCCGAGTAGAGAGCCTATTAAAAGTTGGAAGGTTAATGTTGTGTTAGAATGGGGCAATTATCCCACACAAATGAAGATACTTTTTCTGAAACAGGCGGCGTTATTTTTTAAGGCTTTTACCTACTTTTTAAAATTAAAATGTTTCGAAAAAAAGTTGTGTTTAATGCGAATGTTTTGATCGTTATTTTTAACTTTATTGGTTGGAACGTAATTTATTTGTGGAAATTGTAGGATT
Organism: Achlya flavicornis; assembly: GCA_947623365.1. Taxonomy (NCBI): domain Eukaryota; kingdom Metazoa; phylum Arthropoda; class Insecta; order Lepidoptera; family Drepanidae; genus Achlya; species Achlya flavicornis. Next base: position 13,222,661 of record OX392478.1, read on the forward strand.
AAAAAAGTATAATAAATATTGTGAAAAATTTCAAATTTAAATCTGACTGAAAGTGGTTATCACCTGAGATTGAGAATTTTCTACTTTCTACATACTAAATCTATGGTTATCACACAATACATACAAGGCAAAGAGATTTTTTCAGGGTCAGCAACGCGCGATTGATACCCCTGGTGTTGCAAGCGTCCATAGGCTACGATAACTGCTTACCATCAGGCGGGCCGCATGCTTGTTTGCCACCTTAGTGGTATAAAAAAAGGCATCTTCATTCCCAGATTTCAGAGTCGGCAACGGTCGACTGATAACACTGGTGTTGCAATCATCTATAGGCTACGGTAACTGCTTATCATCAGGCGGGCCGTATGCCTTAGTGGTATATAAAAAGCACCTAGGTTGGTATCCTATATCTATGTTTACTTCATCTTTCAAGTAAATTCAGACATTTGCAGTTAGCACGTGCATCTTACAATAATTTCGCTCGTACCTCCACCTTACATAATACCGCAGCCAAATAACTTTATGTTGTGTAAAGTTGTATTTCTGCGCGTGAGTAAGATCGCCAGAGCTCATAGGGGAGGGGGGAAAGGTCCGTAACGCGTGAGAGATGCTTCGTGTGTTGCAAGCGTCCATATGGCTGCGGTCACCGCTTACCAACAGGCGGGCCGTACGCCTGTTGGTTAACGAATTAGTCGTATAAAAAAAAAATGTTGACTTGAGTCGCCTTTGTCGATTATAGGTGACATTATTCTATGACAAACACAAAAATAAAACTCAAATAGTTTTTATTATTTAAGATGTTTTATTACTGAAATCAGAATAATTTACATTGTAAAAAATACACATACTCCAATAATTATTACGCTAAGGTTAACATTTTTCAGCTTTCATTTTTGGCTCTATTTGACAGTTATAACTATAGCTTTAATCTCATTTTAATAACTAGATGCATTTTGACAGCTTTTTTGGTACGTGTTAAATTACGAACATAGTCCAAAAGGCCAATTCACACTGAAAGTTTTATTATCTCTCTATCGATAGTATTTTAAGGTGATATTTGAAGTATTTTGTATCAAAAAAAATACACATACGTGTAAATCGACCTTTTAATTGATTCTGTCACTTCAAAATCAAGCCTTATATTGTTCTTTGGCATTGCTCAAGCGATTTACTTAGGAAGATTTGTAGAACGACAACCAGAAGTTCGTGACAGTGTTGAGAAAGGAAGCAATGCGGAACTATTTCTCACAGCTATCATAATTCGCCCGTGAAAACATTCCATTTCACGTTTACCGTAGCTTCCCGCTTTGCTCCAGTGTGTATGGTTCCTAACAACAACTAGTAAGCACTGAATTATTTTATACTTTATTATTATGTTAAATAAAATACATAGTCTCACAGAAGGCTTTGTGATCTATACTAACTTACCTAAATATAGACTTAACATTATTTATTTTTTTACACTTAATAATGTATGAAAAATAAAAGATGCATCTTTGGATTCATTTTACTCCGACTAAAATAAACACTACGCTTTTTTATTGAATTACTGTCACAAATTTTAAACGCTTATGTAAACGATATGTATCTTTTAACTATTTTAACACCTCCCAATGTATTGTCAGGGAACTATTTATAAGGATATTGAGTGTTTATTGAAATAATAATATGAATACATTATTTTTTTTGCGTAAGACACGATATTATTTTGTACTAGAGCATAAAATATGTACTTTAAACAATAATTTTGATACTTGGTTTTGTATTAACAACGACTAAGCATAGATGGTTTGAATAGTGATATATGAGGTCATGTCACATGTTAAATTATTTAAAACTTTTGATGTTATACTGACATGGAAAACGTTTTGTCGAATAATTTCGATAAAATAACAAAACTGGTTACTTAGTCTATACTTAACTGTTCTTAATAATAATTGACAAAGAAACGAAAACATTGTACGAAGCTTAAGGTACAGCTGTAAACAACCAAAAACTCTATTTTATTTCCAACATCGACAGTCATCTCTTACTAATTTATTTTATACATAATTTTTATTTTTTATACACACCACGAATTTTCACCAAAAAACAATGATAGAAACATAAATTTTCTAATTGGAATCGAAACAAGTTGATTTATTTGGACGGACAGAGACAGATGCTAATAAAAGTTCACATAAATAATTATAAATAGTTACACAGGAAATATATAATGAAGATAGAGAGCTAACTTTCAAAACAATGTTGATAACATCCTTCGAAATTCAGAAAAGAGTTAACTCTCTTTTATTTCATCACTGGCAGTAAATCGAAATTTGAATAAAATCGAAAAGAAAATGAAATATAAGTTTGAAATGCGAATTACGTAAGATTATTTCGCCAGTCTTCGTGTGGCTGCGGCGCGGTGCAGTTGGTCGCACACCACCGGGATTGTGCTGTGGGTGGACAAGGCGCACCTCCGGGTCGTTGGCGTCTCATTATTCGACGCGTACGCAATGCTGAGCCGACGCAGCCGCCGTCACTGCGGCAAGGGCTCCATTCGCCCCAGCCTGACACCCGGCAGTCTAGCAGCTCTGGATAACATAAACAATTTGAATTTACTTATAAATAAAAAAGATACTATCCAAAACCACTCTCTAGGCTGAAAGATTATGATTATTTCCTATCTGTGTATGCTGATATGATTCCCTCTTTCCTGAACTCGATTTTGATAGGCTCTTTGTTTGAACTTGTACTCCTAATTGCCAATGCTAACTTGAAGGTTCTTATAACTTACTAGCTCTTTTCCGCTTCCTCCTCTCAGCGGGGTCCGTATTATCAGCTCTCAGCTTGCGACGTCGCCTCGCCCGGTAGCGGCGGGCGAGGCTTCGGAGAGCTGATCTCTCACTCGCGGTCGGCCTTGATGTGGGCAGCTCATTTGCTGAACGAGGCTCTTCAGTCGTGCTTGATGTTGTGTTTGTGCTGTTGATTGAGGTTGTTGGTTATTTTTGTTATCTAGATTACACAGAGCAAACACTCTTATGACCTATCAGCCGGTCTTTATGATTTTGTAACTTGACATGCTCACACTTTCGATTATTTTGTACATCTACTCTACTACCATAAATTGACGAAAATCTGTAAATTTCTTCCTCAAATAAAAGTCATTTCCAAAACTTACAAAGAATAATATGAGTAAGCCCCATCAGGCGTAGTCATGGATCCTTCAGCGTAGATCCTGGGAGCTTCAGCTCTCTCCACCTCCTCGGCTATGGACAGAGCTCTGTTGCCATCCAGCACATCGATGTTGTTGTGGTTTAGCTTGTCTAGCTGGAGGACATCGTATCTTCTATCGTCACTGCTTCGGTGGAACACTTCGGATAGTTCGTATTCTCGTAACTGTGCAAAAAAATATCATTTTTCATTATGACAACATCTTCTAACACCAATGAAGTTTGTACTTCGCTATGGTATTCATCTGCTTCATAAGAACTCCATGATAAGAAATATTTTCAAAATATCCAAAAAGCTTCTGGACCTACGGAATACAATTTCTTAATTTTCTTTGAAAAGGCTACACCAGGAAAACATCACTAAGAAGACGCATTTAGATTGACAAGAGCTGAAATTAATTATGCAATTAAGAACCTAGAAACCAAGCTAAAGACTTTTCTTCTTCTTCATTGAGTATCGAGCACATTCATAATACTTACCTTTATAAACTGAAAGGTGGCGATAGGCGGTAGTCTTCTTAGATGCGGGTAGAAGAAAGAGCCTGCTGGGTGCGAAGGGTATTTAGAAGTGATGCGGTAGGCAACTCCTTGTGGTGCAGTTGGCCAATTTGGTGCTGTGAATGTGAACCCGTTGTCTGTGCCGGCGTCCAGTGGATCCACCTAGGAAGATACGGCAATGAAGACTTAGACTGAACTGAAGGTTTTAAGGAATATATTACAATTATGAGTGAGTTATTTAACTGCAACAAGGCTTTATACATTATCATCCTATTCAGCTAAGTGCTCCTCACTAGTCTAAAATCTAGTGACATTTTAAAAGAACATAACATCATCGACTCGTAATTATCATTTTATCCAAGCCCTTCAAACGAGAGGGATAAGGTCTATTGTCCAATACCATTGAAGTTAAGCGGACTTTACATGCCTTTAAAATCAGCTTCATGAACGTGTATAGAAAATTCTATTAATGAGTTTCTCACCTCTATCGTAATGCTATCAAGCCAGTTGCCGTCGACACAGAGATCAAAGCTGTCCACACCAATAAACCAGTCCGGTGATGGGATCATTCGCGCCATCACTGATACCTAGAACAAAATAAAAATAAATTAATACATATCTTGGGACATTCTTTACACGCGGCCTTAGATTCTAAACTAAATAGAACTGTACGGAAATCAGAAGTAGCTGTTAAAAATCCAAAGACTTCTTTCTTTTCACACATAGATTCCAGACTAAACAGAGCTTGTGTACTATGGGAATCAAATTATTGATAAAAAATAGACAGACTTTCTTTGACACTATTTTGATAAACTCTCATTTTCTGTGCTAGCATTTTTTTAGTCTATTACTGCAGTAAACAAACTTACGACCCACCTGTTGGTAAGTGTTTGTCATACCTTATGAATGGTTGCAGCACCAGTAGGGATAGCCATAACGCGTTATCAACCCTTCCTCCCTTCCAAATGAGCTGATTGGGCATTGGTATTCCGAAAAATAGAGGTACTCTCTCTTTGAGCGAATAAACGCTATACTCTACCTCACTCAATCTACCTTAGTGCTCTACCTCTCTTAAAATCTTTTTCTGATGGCTTTTAAACATATCGGAACAAATCCGCAAGCGCAAATCCGGGACTTAACTGTATTATCCTTACTTGCTTTCAAAGATTCAACCAAAAAAATATTAAATGACCTGAGATTTACCACAACGATTCTGCTTGAACACCATTCGCCCAGAATTTCCTAAACTAGGTCATCATTACACCTAGTGGGAGGTTCTCTCCTGCATTATTAATCTTCATTATACATCCATCAGGCGAGGAAAGAGATAACGTATAAATGAGATATCACTTCGCTTTTAATTAATCCTGATGAATGAAGTTAATTGAAGCGCTCGTGGTGTAGCATGATAAGCCGTTCTTAATCGATCGGCAAGTTAAGCTACCACCGTCGTGGTCGGTACCTGATGGTTGATGGCCTAGTGGTATTTCAAATCGAGCGTTTCCGTGCTTCGGAAGGCACGTAAAGCCGTTGGTCCCGGTTATCACTTAATTGTGATAGTCGTTAAGACTTGGAAACTCCAACAGTAGGTTGACCACTAGCCTACCTCCACCGATCCGCAGTGGGCATGCGTGGTGGAGTATCTGCCCATTCCCTTTCACCTTGATTAGTGAAAGGAGGCCTGTACTCAGCAGTGGGACATTATAGGCTGACGATGGAAAAGGTTATGGATATACAGTTCTTTACACCATGAATTTGAAACCTGTTCACTATACACTATTGTCCGATTCCTTTTTTACGTTCTGGTATAAACTGCATATGCAAATATTGCTTCATTGCAAATGGTTCCATATTTGACATAGCCTAAGGGTTGTAGCTAGCCAGGTGTGTACTACAAAGTATCTTACCACCGTGCTGTATAAAATTATGGTGAATTATCACTACAGAACATAACAGACAAATTTTTGAAGTAACTATTAATTAAATTTCAAATGCAGGGACAACGTTAGCCTGCTAGTGGATCTTTACATTGTGTAGCGCGAGAGCTGAATACAAGAAAAATAATGTATATTGGTAATTCATTGGTAAATTAATTAAATTATTTCACTTATTTTTTTTTGTTACTTTTGCGTGCAATGAATATAATCTTATGTTGAAAACTGAAAGTAATTTATCCTAGATAGATTTATAAAATGATTTATTCTTCTCAAACAGCGTGCGTATTTATATTTCGTAAATACATATAAATAGGTATACGTAACATAAAGCCATATTGTTAACAAAACTAATTTGATTAATTTAATAATGTGAAACAACGCTGAAATACATATTTGTGCTACAGATTTGCAAGCATATAAGTAAATTACATAAATTAAACGATTGGACAGAGTATTTTTTGCACCAACCTGCATCTTCGATTCAAAACCTTTGAGGTAAAATGAATTAACTTTTCATATAATAATTTACAGCTTTATTATCGATATTTTTTAATAATAAAAATATTTTTACCTTGTCTGCATATCCTGAGTGGGTGTATATTAATAATGTATTTACAAACAAAAAGTAGTATATGTATTATATCAGTTACTTATCTGGTTTCCATAGTACAAGCTCTGCTTAGTTTGGAATCAGATAGCCAAGTGTCAAGAATGTCCCAGGATATTTTTATTATTATTAAAGATTTGAGGTCCTTTGATCTACCCTGGGTCTGTGATGGGCGCCCCAACCGATATATCGACACCTCGCATATATCGATATGCGAGGTGTCGATATATCGGTTGGGTTATAAAAAAAAAGTGTACCTATCGAGGTACACTTTTTTTTTATAGGTGGCAAACTAGCTTACGGCCCGCCTGGTGGTAAGCGGTTACCGTAGCATATGGACGCTTGCAACACCAGGGGTATCACCAGAAATCTCTTCACACCCCTTTTGAAGAACCCCGTGCTGTACTCCATTGGCAAAACCACGGCGGGGAGCTCATTCCACAGTCTGAGCGTTCGAGGAAGGAAGTTCCTTTGAGCCCGCACAGTACGAAACAAATCTGGTTTCAATGTGTGAGGATGGACTCCCCGTCGATGGCGAGAGTTGCGATGGTGGAAGGTTTCATTGATATAATTTCACCATCTTCGTCCTATCTGTAATACGAAGCGTACAATTTATATACTACATGGATCCCCAGTGGATAAGAGACCTTACATCGTAATTAAGTTACACTTCGTAAGGGCGGATCTGACAATTAATTGGGAGCTATCTAATAATCTTTAAGAGGCTTTAGAAGATATACGTCTCTTAATTATTTATTAGATAAGTCGTATGTAGCGCTTACATTTCTCATTATGTAAAATGTGTGTACTTCACGTAGGTATTTATATAATGAATAAGCCATCAGAAATATCATATTACCCTCGGTTGTCTGAAAGAAATTGTTTAAACGAGAAGACCGCTGAATTGTTTGAACTTTTTAACCGACTTCAAAAATACGGAGTAGGTTCTAAATTTTTCTTTATATATATTTATAAATAATATAAACAATAAAAAAATATAAATGTATTATGATCCGATCGTGGACTTTGAAGATACGATATAATTCCTCTACGGAAAAAAGCACAAACATCGCGATTGCAGCATATTGTTACGTCATCAGGAATATATTGCTACCAGTAACGCCATCTGTTATTGAATAGCGGTAATCCCAGGAACGCCATCTGTTATTGTATAGGAGTGAACATCTATCAAGCAACGCCGTCTATCGCCGAATAGCTACCGGCTTCTGGAATATTCCCGATAGCACTGTAGGCGTGTAGAATACGCGGGTAAATTGTAGAATGTTCCAGATGCCGTTTATGAAGTATAAATACGAACAGCTAAAGTGGGATAAGGAGGTGCAGGCTCGCCATCAGGAGGAGCAGGCTCGCCGACTGGAGGAACAGCTACAGCGGGATAAGGAGGAGCAGGCTCGCCGCCAAGAGGAACAGATGGTTTTATTAGAAAATTTACAAGTAACTCTTGGCAAGGATCTCAAGGTGGTGAAGGAACAGCTTCAGCATCATGAGTCCCGTATCTCGGAATCCGAAAATCGTATGTCCAAGGCCGAAGTACAGATAGAAGACGTGAAGAAGGCCCTGGTTGGACTCAAGGTTGGAACTGCTACTTCTTTACCTGTGGCTTCTTCACGTGGTTTCAAGGTACCGCCATTTGATGGCACCTCGTCATGGTCAGCCTATAGAATCCAGTTCGAAGCTGTCATGAAGGCGAATGGTTGGACTAGTGCACAGGCGATGACAGCACTCACTTTGGGTCTTCGCGACCAGGCCCTCACTATACTGGAGGCCCTCGGTAAGGACGTGACGTATGAGCAACTGTTGGAAGCTCTAGAATCTAGATACGGGGACGCACACCTGGAACACGTATTCCGTGCCCAACTCAAGGACCGTGTGCAACGGAGCGCCGAAACTATACAGTGCTGGCTGGTGTTCGAAGAGCCTCAGGTATCTCGATGGCGCTGTACCGTGGAATTCACATTGCTCGGCATGTCTAAGGAGGGGGTAGTGTTACGTCATCAGGAATAAATTGCTACCAGTAACGCCATCTGTTATTGAATAGCGGTAATCCCAGGAACGCCATCTGTTATTGTATAGGAGTAAACATCTATCAAGCAACGCCATCTATCGCCGAATAGCTACCGGCTTCTGGAATATTCCCGATAGCACTGTAGGCATGTAGAATACGCGGGTAAATTGTAGAATATTCCAGATGCCGTTTATGAAGTATAAATACGAGACAATGCGCAGGGGAGTTGGAGTTTGATTTAGTGAATCAGTGAGTAAACATCGAAGTGAAATACAGTTAAGTGCTAGTGAACTATTTAATTTGTGAGTGCTTTAATAAAAGTGTGACCAGTGTTTTGGTAAATTCGTGTACCATTATTTATCCTGAACCCCAGCTCGTAACAATATTAATCAAAATTGTCGCAAATTTATCAATGACAATGCATTATTATGCATACCCTCGGCCAGTGACAACTCTTGAGAGATACGGAAAACAAATGAAACTCAAAATTGAATAATAAAGAACTTAAAATATTTAAACCGCCTTAAAAGTAAGTACTTAGAAACAGTGTCAGTTTTTTTTTGTAAAAAGATTTTTATAATCTGCATCTTTTGTCATGCTTTTTATACAACCTTACCTAAAAGTTAACCACGTACACTAAGTCATGAAAAACATCACAGAAAGCACGGAAATTAGGCTCAACTACCAATAAAACACGAGTACGATATTCGATGCGATAAAGTTCCCCCTTTATTACACCTCGATTTGAATCGAACTTTTTTTTTCTCGAGCGATATATCGTTTTTGTTGTTTACTCTCTCGAACATTAATTAGTGACGAAATACGATATTTTCGGGAACGTTTATGGAGGGAAATTTACGGTCGTAATGTAACTAGGTTTATACTTCGGAGGTAAGCATGTGTGGGCGGCTAAAGGAATAAACGTATTAGGCTACGCGCAGTTTAGGATTCCGTAGTTTCCCGTCATAATATGCAGACTTAGAAAGGTTTTACTACCTGTTTTATACAATTATCAACTTTATATAATTAATTTCCATTGACATTTTTTTGAAGCGCTCGTGGTGTAGCATGATTAGCCGTTCTTAATCGATCGGCAAAGTTAAGCTACGTCTGTCTTGGTCGGTACCTGGATGGGTGACCGCCTAGTGGTATTTCAAATCGAGCGTTTCCGTGCTTCGGAAGGCACGTAAGAATAGAATAGAATAGAATAGAATAGAATTTATTTGTGACATAAAAATTACACAGAAATGTTACATAAAAAGAAAAGAGGTAAAAAATATTGCCACAAATCGGTCCTCCAACTCAGCATGTTGTTAGTTATACGTAGGTGTACGTATAACCAACGCTGATCTTCCGTTGGGGCCGGCAAGTGAAAACACGGTAGGATCACTAATAAATACACTACAACACTTTAAATAAAGAAGTAAACAACCAAAACAATATTATAACAAAAGCAAAACAATAGATAAACAAAACAAAAAAATATATATTGGTATTATAAATAATTAAATAAATATCATACTAGGTACATGAGAAAAATAAAATAAAATAAATAATATATAATTACGTTATGGGCATAAGGACGTTATACGTTCAATAAAAATATGTGTTTCATACTGCGCATGTACTTATGTAAGTATTAACAAAACTGAAAATGATTTCCTATATAGCACTTGTGTCGTGGCGTTGCATTTCCTGATGAAGTTGGTGCATAAAAAGATAACTTTTAAGTTTAATTCTAAAACCTTGAATACTTTGCAGGTTCCGTATCGGCGGAGGGATGTTGTTCCAGCACTTGGTAGCAGCGTAACGGAAGCTACCTTTAAAAGCTGCCGAAGAGTGCCGATGTGTCGAGAGCTGCAACGCGCATTGCCTCGAACCATACGATTTTCGACCACTTACCCAGGAAATTTTTTCATATAGATATGCGGGAGATTTAAACTTTATAACACCAAAAAGAAGACATGCTAGGTGCAGCTTGCGACGATGTGCCATTTTTAAAATGTTGTGTTCATTGAGGTATGGTGTCACATGTTCTCTTAACGGAATGTCAAAGCAGAAGCGAGCACAGGCATTCTGAACTCGCTGAATAATTTTTTGAGTCCTAGCTAATAGCCGTGGCCCAAATACTGTGTCTGTATAATTCAGTTTCGATAATATTAGAGACTCCACTAACTTAATACGTAAGTCTTCTTTTATGTATGGTCTCATTTTATACAAAATTTTTAATCTGTAAAAACAATTCTTCACTGAGGTAGCAATATGTTTCTCAAATCTCAGGTCGCTGTCCATGTGCAAGCCCAGATTGCGCGCTTCATATACCCGCTCAATAGTTTCACCCATGAGCATGACGTTCTCTGTAGGCTCTATACTGGCTAGTTGTTGTTTGCTACCAAAGATAAGGTACTTAGTTTTAATGGGGTTAAGTAAAAGGCAATTGTTTGTAGACCATTTTGCTATTGCTGAAAGATCTTCATTAAGATTAATTATTGCACGGTCAATATCGGAAGGCTTACACGATATATACACCTGTATGTCATCTGCGTAAATATGAAACCGGCAGTACCTTATATGCGATTTAATATCAGCCGAATACAATATAAAAAGCACGGGCCCCAATATGGACCCTTGAGGTACCCCCCTCTTTACAGCCATTTTCTCAGAAACGGACGATGAACCGTTTACATGACTTAACCTTACAAACTGGTATCTATTACTAAGGTAACTGTTAAACCAATGCAAAGCATCTCTGTCAAATCCATAGTAACTTAATTTGGACATCAACAAATTAATATTTAAACTGTCAAACGCCCTCGAGAAGTCCAATAGAACCATCAGTGTACACATTCCCTGATCCAGTGAGCACAGGATGTTATCGGTGACATCAAGCAAAGCAGTTACGGTACTACGTCCCCTTCTAAAACCCGACTGTACATCAGGCAAGATATTATTAATTTCCAAGTAATCTATTAATTGTGTGCATACCGCTTTTTCAGCAATTTTAGACAAGCATGGCAAAATACTTATAGGTCTAAGGTCTTTGAGATCCACGGGGTTTGAATGTTTAGGCAACGGACGCACGATAGCAACTTTCCAGATATCAGGATATGTGCAAGTGCTAAGTGACCTATTTAGTAAATCTTTAATAATTTCTATTGTGTATGGAAAAGTCATAATTATCATATCCAAGGTAACAGAATCGCTCCCTTCTGCATTTGATTTTAAACTTGTAATTATCTTTATGATGCTATCTAGGCTAACTGGTTCTATGTGAAAGACGTTATCACAAAATTTATGGTATTCAAAAAAGGATAACTGTGAAATATTAACCTCAGATGTACCGGGTATATTTAAAAAATGACTATTTATTATGTTTGGATCGTTGAAGTGAGAGGGTAGTTCAGCATGTTTAGTTTGCAAAATTGTGTTTTTTAAATTCTTCCATAATAATTTCGGCTGATTTATTTTATTGTTTATATTATATTTAAAAAAGGCTGACTTCTCATGAAACAGTGCTTGGTTTACTATGGATTTTAATGATTTGTAATATTCCTTCTTATTGTCGGTCTTAGTTTTATGATAGGATGCCGCAGCCTTATCGCGTAGGTTCATCATGATTTTAATCGTATCAGTTATCCAGGGATAAGAGCGATCCTTGATGACGATGGACTTCACAGGTGCGTGAAAGTCAAATAGAGTCACAATACTGTGGTTTAACGCTATCACCATATCGTTAACGTTACCAAGTGTAGATATTTGATCCCAACATATATTTTGCAAATCTAAATTGAAATTATCCAAACAAATATTTTTTTTCGGTCTATAAATTACGGTATAAGGCTTAGGTTTCTCACACTTAATATTAAATTCGCAATTCACAAGACAGTGACCAAACAGAGACCCTACATGGTCTAGTTTTACCTTTTTTATATTCAAGTCGGAACAAACCACATCGATAAGTGTCTGACTATTGTCAGTAAAATGAGTGGGCTCGTTGACATATTGTGATAAATTAAAACATGTCAAGAAAGTTAAAAATTTAATTGTATTAATATTATCGCTATTAAATAAATTTATATTAAAATCACCTAACAAGATCAAATTATCGTAATTGTGAATTGAACAAATAGAATCCGACATAGCATCAAGGAATAAGTCGACATCCATCCAAGGTGGACGGTATGCCGTACCTATTGCCAGCTTTCTTCCGTTAAGAGTCATGGTGAGCCACATTTGTTCGACTGAACTGTGTCGCGGATCTACTGGATGAGGCCAGGTGCGTGCGCTCACGCTCCGCTTGATATAAAAGCCGACGCCACCACCGCGCGAGCGCACCTCCCGCGGCCGCGGAATGTGCCGCAGTCGGTACCCAGGAATAACGGGGGCGCGGCCCTCCTCACCTGCCCTTAGCCATGTCTCATTTATTGCCAAGACATTAACGTCATTCAACAAAACTGAGGCTATTAAACTATCGTGGTTTGTGCCGAGGGAACCTGCATTGTATAATCCTATTTTTAAAAGTTTATTAACCATTGCTATAATTATGAAAACAACAGCCACAGACACGACATACTTGTACTATAAAAAACAACAAATTTACTGTATGCATGTAGAATACACAAAATATAATGTTCGCTTTAAAATAATTTAATGAAAATGAAATAAAATATCTATGTATAAAATTTTTAAAATAAAAATAATACGTCATTTGGTTTTTTATATATATTTTTGATATTGATATCATTATGCCCATTCTAGATTTATTACCTTCAACTTGGTCCAAGAGTACCGCCACTGTCTCTTACGACATTCCTCCCGTACACTACGGAACAATTGACGATTGGTGCGAGTCAAACGCTCATTAATGTACAGCCGCCGAGATGGCCCTGCCAGACCGATGTCGGCCGTTTTCAAATTACGGCGTACACGCGCGGCATGCAGTAGTTCGTCCCGGAGCTGCGGGCGCGCCAGTCGCACGACGACGCGGCGCGAGCGCGCTTCCGCACCGTTGTCGGCGTCGCCGCTCGAGTCAACCGCGCCGACGCGCGCAGCGAACAAGATATCGCGGTCCTCCAGGGAGACTCCCAGCTTGGTGGCCAGGACGGTGACAGTATGGTGGACGTTTTCCCCTTTAACCTCCGGGAGATGTCCGATGTCTAAGTCTGACAATAGCATATCTTGGTCCCGGTCATTGAGGTCTTGTTTTAGTTGGGCCACAGTCTCTTGAAGCGCAGCAACTTCCGCGCCCGTATCTGGTATCACCGCTTCCCTCTGCTCGACCACCTCGAGTCTCCGCTCAAAGTCGTCCATTCTCGTTCCCATACTAGACATCGAAGCACGAAACTCTTTGCGGAACTCCCGTAACTCAGCCATATACTCTGCTAGTTCACGACGCATTTCCTGGACGTCCGTGTCCCCGGCCGGAGGCGAAATATTCGTCGAAGAGAGAGGTAACGCAGTAAACGCAGTCTTAGGTAGGGGCGAATGATCAGCGACAGTCTCAAGTGCGGGCGCGGGAGCGGGCTTACCGCAAATGCCTTTTATAGGAGTACTACTGTTGTCGCCCTTACGCTGTTTTTTTTTGCATTCGGGACAAACCCAATCTTTTGATACAGCTACATTATCAGGTAACGCTACACACCCTTTATGATAAATACAGGGGCAGATCGTGCAAGTGGCGGCACCTGACGGCGATATAAATTGACCGCAACCCGTACATTTGGCCATCGCAGAATAGTAAAATTAAATTATGTCGTTCAGCGTATAATCTCAATCAGTGAAATGGTACTTGAAAACTGCACTAGATGGCGCACAAGTAGAAATCGATTATTAACTTAGTGATCAAGTGCGAGTCGATTCTACCCACTTAACACAAAAAAATCGATCGTTAAATTCACTGAATACACTAATAAACTATGTCCTTATCACACGATTGCGAACTCGTTAGTGCTCGCGAACACTCACACGGTAACACTAGACCCTAGCGCACGCCCTGAAAGCGCAGACTTTGCGATTTAATAACAAATTATATTTTTGAGAACATAAAATTACGCGAGCGTATATTACTAGTAAGCCGTCCGTGACGTCACTCCCACTCCCACACTCCCACACTCGTAAAGCCGTTGGTCCCGGTTATCACTTAATTGTGATAGTCGTTAAGCTGGTTGGATGCCTCCTAGGCGGCTTGAAAAACTCCAACAGTAGGTTGGCCACTAGCCTACCTCCACCGATCCGCAGTGGGCACGCGTGGTGGAGTATCTGCCCATTCCCTTTCACCCTGATTTGTGAAAGGAGGCCTGTGCTCAGCAGTGGGACATTATAGGCTGATGATGATGATGATGATGACATTTTTTCAATTTTTTCCTTTTTAATTTAAAGTATGAGCTAAGTATGTGCAAGCCCCCTTGTCACGAGAGGATTAGTCAATGAGATGAAATGAAGCCTCTTTGCATTAATCATTAATTTTTAAACAGATCAAATCATTACATATTTTGTTGAAAGATTGTTTGAGACCAGATATTTTCGAAAACCCACAAGCTCATAAAAATACCGCAGCCATATCATCAATATAAGTAGGAAAATGCCTGCGCAGTCCATTTCGTACATAATTGGTGGAATTATTGAGGTTTTATCGTTATTGCGCACAATTACAATTTCAATCGGGTCATACAAATAACAACGTTCATAAAAATTGGTACCGATCATAATTTTGCTCTTTATTTCCTTGCATTATGTGCTTGGGTATTGTGGTTATTGTAACTGTTATTTTACTTTGACTTTTAGTCCGTCTAGAGTTTTATCAGGTAGAAGATAAACCTATAAAAGTGGTTTCCATACATCTACTTATTTTAGAACTCATGCCAACCCACTCTGTTTTAGCAACTTGTTTTAACAATCGATGAGCTAGTTTTAGTTTCACAGCTTAAATCAAGGCTTTAGTCCAGCAAAACTTACCCTAGAATGGTTTCCATCAACGAAGAACTCGGATTCAGTTCGTCCGCTGCCTTGGACTACCGGTGGTGCTCCGAAGACGTCAAGAGTGCCTGGCGCAGACCCAAGCACGTCCGAACGTCCTGTCTCGGCAAACTGACGAACTGGTATTGATACTCTTCGTCCGAGGCGGAATAGGACGTAGGACCGGTCGTGTGATACACCTGTGGACAAATGGAACGACTATTTAGGTTCTGACCTTATCATTGTCAATAATACACGCCTCAACTACTAAACGGATCATCATGAAATTTGGCATGCAGATAGCCTATGGTATGGAGAAGGACATAGGCTACTTTTTATCCAGGGATAAATGGTTTTTATGACTATAACTAGCTGCCCGGCGCGACTTCGTTCGCGTGGTGCTACCCTACCCTATGGCGCTACCCTACCCTATGGCGCTACCCTACCCTACCCTACCCTACCCTACCCTACCCTACCCTACCCTACCCTACCCTACCCTACCCTACCCTACCCTACCCTACCCTACCCTACCCTACCCTACCCTACCCTACCCTACCCCACCCCACCCTTATATTTATTTCATTTATATTATTTGACTGCTGATCATGATGATGCCCTTGGGAGATTCACTAGACGCTACTTACTGACTGCAATCGCCAACCCAATTGCTAAAAAGGTACTTTTGTATTTGAAAGGACTATTTTCAGCTGAATAGTGCAATCTCTTAATCAGTCCCTTGAGCATAAGCCTCATGTTTTACTACTACAACTCTGCAATGGTTTTCTTACGATAAGTTCTCTCACATCTCAAGCTTGTTGTAGGCATTCGAAATCACTACCCAGTGGTATCGATCGACACTTCAAATTGCTCGCAAATTTAAACTATTTCTTAACTCAAAGATAAATTTGAAACTGTAAGTAATTAGAAATATTTCATTTTTTCTTTTACAATTTATTTACATCCGCCTACAGAAGATTAATAAATCTCAGATGAACTGCGAAAAGCGGGAGAAGGTTAACAGATTACTTCGTAAACAGTTTCCTGTAAAAGTGTTATAGCTTGTCTAAAGAGCCAAGTTTTTATATGGGAATTTTATATTATCTGTTTAAGGTTTAACTTCCCCATTCGAGCTGTTCTTGGGGTGAAATAACGCTATGTTCAACCCTATTAGTTCAATAGAATGCTATATATTCAGGAATTAAAGAATTTTTTGCATTATTAGTTACTCCCGAAACTTGAGGGCAGGGGCGTCACTCACGCGTTGCCGACCCTGCAGAAATCTCTTCACACCCTTTTTGAAGTACGCCATGCTGTACTCTATTGGTAAAACCACGGCAGGGAGCTCATTCCATAATCTGAGCGTCCGCGGAAGGAAGCTCCTTTGAGACCGCACAGTTCGAAACAATTCTGGTTTCAATGTGTGAAGATGGACTCCCCGTCGATGGCGAGAGCTGTGATGGCGGAACGTAGCCGTGGGCCACATCTTAAACAATTCTTCAGAACACTCTCCGTTGTACAAGCGGTAGAACACACATAAGGAGGCAAAGTCTCTCCTCAGACTGAGAGGCTCTAAACCGCTTGTGAGCTTGGGATCGTCGACAATTCTAGCGGCACGTCGCTGAACCAAGTCTAGAGGCCCAAGCTGGTACCCAGGTGCCCCCGCCCACAGATGACAACAGTACTCCATATGAGACCGGACTTTCATATTGAAAATCTATTTCCAAGCAAAAAGTGCATCTGCACTTCAGAATAAGTTCATCTTGGCTAAGTGTAACTGTAAAAAACCTTTGAACAAATCATATCCTGTTGCGTGTTGTGATATATTGGCATATTAATACTAATCCTAACTAAATAAACGAATACGTTTGATTCACTTTTTTGACTGCCACTGATTTCAAAATGGAAAATATAAAGCGAAGAACTACAGGGGAATTTAAAAACGGAGTCGTGATTTGCAGTTGAATTTTCAATGTGAATTGAAAATCAATTGACTTGACTTCTGATTGCAATGTAAACTTTAGTTTTATCACCTTATTTTAAAAGGTGATTAAATGAATATTCCGTACTCGATGTTTCCCCGAAATAGTGTCGTGATCTCGTATTGTTAAAAGAACAAAGTGCTCCAATAAAAAGTACTTAATTCCACCTACGCGGTGTCCCAAAATGACAAAAAACATTGCCAAAGAAATACGTTAAAAGTCCTGTCATCGAGATTTAAAATTTAGGTCTGTCTCAATGATAGATTGTATTATTCGGAAATAAACCCTATATCACAGGGCTCAGGATCCAAATCCAATTGTTTTAAATCTCGACGCAAATTCGAACTAGCTTTGATCGACGTATGGAATAGACCTAAGTGTAAAAGGATTACGGGCGATACCGTCACGAGCTCTATTCAAATCTAAGTATTTATATAATGTATGATTCATATAAAATGATATGAGTGTACTGAACTCGGACT
Organism: Achlya flavicornis; assembly: GCA_947623365.1. NCBI lineage: Eukaryota > Metazoa > Arthropoda > Insecta > Lepidoptera > Drepanidae > Achlya > Achlya flavicornis. The sequence goes on from OX392478.1 coordinate 13,240,356, forward strand.
CTGCCAGTTGGCATTGGTACAAAATGATAAACAATAATGTACGGTACTTACGCGAATATTATTTTAATGTCATGGTTACAGTGTATTTTTGTATTCCAACCAGATTACACGAGATTTAGGTGAATTTCAAAACTATAATATATATTTTTAATAACCACTAGTTACCTTAAAGCTTCAGATACACTAGGGGGTAAATGGAGCAACATGTTGCCGAACATGTCCCTCAAAAACTACGTGGAATGTCCACTTGTCCAGAGACAAATGTCGCAGAACAGTTTGAAGGGGAGCAAGCAACATGTCCCGCGTCACATACTCCATAAATGTTGCGGGGCAAGTTACGGCAATCTACGGTGCCCTAGTCTATCAGAAGATTTAAATAAACAAAATGTTAACATCCTTATATCATTATTATGCATCAATTTGTGTACATGTTTGTAACTAAATCACACAGAAAGAATTTGGATCAAACTTGGAAATATGCGTAAAGCTTCTGGAGTAGAAACTATAGTTTCTGGTTTCATTAAAAATCCAAAGCTCATAAACATATTAAACGAATCCAACAGCCAATTACGGATTTACATTTTACTACATTAATCAACATATCAGTAATTATTTAACCCAAAATAGACTATTTTATACAATAGCACAAAATAAGCGAATACTGCTCCATTTTTCTCAATAGTAGTATGTCACCAGCTAGATGAAAAGGTTTCATAAGTGGAACGAATCCAACCCGAAATAATCGGCAAAAGGTTCTGGGGACACATGAATAAAATATTATTAGAGCGGCCGTGTGTTGTCCCTAATTTAATATTATTTTAGGTTACTATTTGGCTCTTTCATTAGCAGCTTACCTCGGGCACATTAATTAATTGGGTGGGCAAACTTTCATGTAACGTGAAGTGAACTAAGAATTTCAGGTTTATTCAATTAATGTGTTTAATATATCAAAGGGTACGTTTTGCTCCGATAACTAGTAACTGTCGACATGACGACATGTCTTTTCGTTGAGTATAATTTTGATTATTAGAGTTTTAATACCAAATATGTAAAATGATTCTAGGCTAGTTATTAAGTTTTAAACTATTATACTATTATGATGTATACTTAATTTACTAATGTGTCTATATATATTGCTGTGCCCTACAGGGTCCATGTGAACTGTTAACCTGCTAGCTCGCGAATTTATCAGTTGGCAACTCCCTGGGCTCGCGGGGTTCGCGGAATTACCTCAAATTAGCAAATTTGCGAAATGGCGCGCCGCCCCCGCGGTCATATAATCATAAATATCTACGTATTTACAGTATTAATCAAGAAACAGTAACTTATAGCGTCATTCTGAATACATTTTCTTATTGGAATCTTATTGGAATTAGAATGAAGTATTACAAGATTCCAATAAGAAACCTGGAAAAAATGACAACTGTAAAAAAACGGCACTTCATAAACATTTCGAGTTTGCACTTCAAGACGAATAACTCTGTCCACATATTACACACCTTTATATCAACACGAATAAACGTTCTATCTAATTAATACATTTGTTTTACTTGTCTCAAATAAAGAAAGAGACCAAAGAAAAGACCAGAGAGAGAAAGAGAGATAAAGAGAGAGTCTCAAAGAGAAATACGATGCTAATGTAAACAATCGCGAGCATAACGTAAACAAACCAATTTTTTTTTGTGTGCGTCTATTGTTCTCTTATTTTATGACTTTAGGGTCGGTGTTGCTGTTTTGTTCGTAAGATAATGTGTCAAACTCGACGAATGTTACAAGATTTAAATAATAATCGATGATAAAAATAAAAAACGAGGTAGATTAGTGTGTCGATATCTAAAAATAGACCTCCATTTTCAGGTCATCGTACACACACTTCGTAAATGAATTTCTAACCATTTTTGATTGTAACACCTTTTATGAGTCCCTAACTTTTATCTCTTAATGTTATAGGCATAAGGTTCAAAAAAATATTTGTTGATAAAAGCCGTTGCATTACGTGAATTTGAATCTCGCGCCGCGACTCAAAACAAAATGAAGTGTGATTAGTGATATTTAACGGATTGCCTGTAAAAGGTGGGTGATTTGTGTAGCTTATTAGTTTATCTAACCATTTTAATAATGATTTATATAAATCCTGATGTGTGAAATAAAATTTTCTTGATTATAAACACGTGAGTACTTGCGTGTTTAGATTCAAGGAATTCTAATAACAAACATCAGTAATTATATAAATTATTACTAAAACGGTTAGATAAGCTAATATTCTATACAAATCACTCAACTTTTATAGCAAATACGTTAGTTTATCACACTTACACTTTAATTTTAGGCTAGCCTCGGAGCGACAAAACGCATTCAGCCGTTTTCCACAAAAAATTGACGAAATTCATTTTTTTTTGTACTGGTAGTAACATAATGCGCCCTACAAACGGTTGCGCAATTTAATCCTCTTTATTCACATACCAAACACGTGAGCACTTGAGTACAATACCCAACGCTACGATGTTTACAAAAAAAAGCAATTAAGTGAAATTCGAGCCGCCATTAGCGAGGTCCGTACGGACCTTGGGCGAGTCAACTGCGGTCGAACTGTCAAGGTCCGTACGGACCTTGCGCGACATGACAGGTACATAAGTATTTATACATCTTTTATACACATGGTGATGCAATTAAATAAATAACTATTTGATGGTTTATTTACTGTTCTCATTTTTCTATGTACAACTTTATTCTTGGATAATGAACGAAAACACCCAAACGAGATTTAAAGGTGAAAATAAAGAACACAGGTCCAAGTTTGCTATGACAATTGTGTTCCAATGAACTAAGTACTTATTAGTGGTGTTGAAATTGACAGATTTGTCAGTTTTGGTAGTTGACTAATGCCCGGTTCCTATAAACAAAAACGAATCGTTTTGCTTACTAATGGTAGGTTTTTTAATTGACAAACTGGGCATATACATAATTTCGTAAGCTAATTTTACCTGTGATACTTAGTTCCATACGGGAGGGACTTTTATGCAAAACTTTGAGGTCTTTACTTCATTATTAGTAAAGATACAAGAGTCTTAACTTTAACCGATAACGGTCCGTACGTAAATTATAGGAATCGGCCATAATTCCATAGCGTTAAAGTCGCCTCGAACGAGCGCGACTGTCAGTTTTTTCACGTACAAAGGGATTCGCATCGTACTCGTTGTAGGCTCGTTCGTAGCTCGGCTCGTGCTCGATTCGCGTAGCATGGACGCACAATAATGATTAACATAATAAGATGGTCATAATAAATTTGGTCATTCTACTTGCGGTACTGAGAAGAGTAATTTCTGGAACGTAAAAGTAATGTGGTATAACCACGGTGTATAACCTAATTCTATGGCTCCCCGTTTTTCGACAATTGTTTTAAAAAACACAGAAGGATTGCAGACTACATAAAAAAAACAAAACAGCATAGGAGTGGAACTCTCTTCCGGGATCTGTGTTTCCCGACACCTACAACCTAGATGTATTCAAGGCCAGACTGAATAGGCTTTTTCTGGGTTAGCGTGCTACATCCTCGGCCTCGTCATAACTCCTCATGGGGTCAGTCGAAGATCAAACGCAAGCCCATTTAACATAAAAAAAAAAAAAAAAAAATATGTTAACATCTTATTTGACCAAAGTCTCTACTGACATACAAAGTAAATAGGTCACCATACAAAATCACAACTATTCCGAGAAAGTTCCAACATATTCACACAAACATGCACAACAGTATATTCAAGCTAACGATAGCAATTAAGGCCGGGCACACCTTAAAGTAATGGTTCTGTTTTGCTCGGCCGTCGGTTCTCTGCCTAATTTCTTTTTTTCCTTTTCCGAAGAAAAATACTGGAGTTTCGTGTAACGACAGCATTAATTTGGATCATATAAACATACGCGGTCCTTTCGAGACCTGGAAGTAAAGTTGGCTAGGTTGTTACGTTGCTTCGCCTTGCTGATTTTATTTTGTATTGCTTTTGTAGCTTTATCCTGTGGAACTATAGTTATTTTATTCATTATAACGTTGTTTTCAAGGTGTATACCAAAAGATATAACGATTTATTCCACTTTTATTAAGATGTCACTTACGTTTTTTATAGAAGCTTTAAAGTTCTCCCTGAAATTATAGAGTGGCAAAGTTACTGTGGTGTAAGTGAGAAACCTTGTTAAGACTACATTTTCTTTCCTCTGCACTTTGGTGGTTTTAGCACTAAAGCAAGATATAATTATAATTATATCATTGAACGTTCTTGGAAGGTGCTCGTTGGTTTGTCCTTGTATCTTGTCGTCGTACACACCCATCAGGGTCTGGTTTCCATCTCGGTCATGTCATTTAATGTATTATTTTTGTTCAATGTCAGTCTTATTCAAATTCACGTCTCGGTACCGAAACTTGAATTTGACCAATCAGTCATGTTACGGCCACGGACGGAGGTTGGACAGCCCCAACAATCATTATACTAAGAAAGTGTGAAGAAGACAAAAGAAGGAACCAAAATTTGCTGCATCCTTTTTTAAACTCACACATGACATGAAGCGGGCTATTTTAAGTATAAGTCAAAGTTGGATTCACGTTTTAATACTTACATACAAACATACAGACTTAGGTACCAAAAAGAGTTATATCTGACAAATAACTACTTATGTAACTAAAAGAAATAAGACTCAGGACCCCAAACTTCAAAAAAACCTTGCACAAAATACCAGTGTCCTTATTATGGTCTCAATATAGATAGACGAAAACAAATAAAACCACCTTAAGTGGAATTAAAGATTAATGCAATAAAAACAAAACTAACCAATGCTACAGAAATAGAAATAAAGGTGAACAATAAGTCACTTGAATACGTGGAACAGTACACTTATTTGGATCAGCTTATATCCATCAAACAAACAGGACATTGATGTAAGAATAGCTCTGCTAATGGTTAAAGATACCGATCACTGAAGGATGTCATTAAGTCTAGAGATCTAGATAGAAAAATAGATTACTCTTTATTGAAAAATAGCAAATAGTAAACCAAAAATAAGAAATACTTAATTTAAAAAACTACTACTAATATACAATGTTTTTGTTTCTAAATGGGAGCAAAGCAACCAATAGAGTCCAGAGGAAGATGCTAGCGAAGGCAACCACCAACCTATTATAATTTCATACGCAGTGTACAAAATTCTGCATGAAAGGGGTAACTGAACAGCATCGAACGATTAAGAGGTAAGGATGGCTGCAAGAAATTTGAAAAATAGGTTTTTAACATATCTATTGCTGTCGCGCTGTGCCCGAGCTATTCCGCCCGAGGGCGATAGAGACAACTACAGCTCGGACCGATTATACCTATTTAAATTAGACGAAATCGCTATTTTGTAATCACCAGTTTACAACAAAACTGGATCGATTAAAAAAAAACAAGAATCATAATAAGGAGAGCTTTGCCTATGTCTGTCGGTTTTCCTTTGTTGTTTTATATTCGTCAAATTTGTTCGCTGGACGTCTGATAAGGGCGTTAAAAATGGTGAGTTTTTGTAATTTAAGAAGGCTCCTAATCCTAATAATAGTTAATTTATGGAGAAAAACACAACCGAGGGACATACAGTGGTACCTACAGATTGCATGTTAGAATAATCATTGCTCTAGTGTCACTATCCAGAGAGGAAACTGAGGATTACGTATATATGGAACAAACGCCACCAGCATTTCCTCTTAACCCAAAGAAGCGAAATGGCGTTTACTTTGCTTGAATTCTATTCGCTAATTTCCCACCATCGACAGTGCACTCTGATTGGCTATGTCAAGCACACACGATTGCGTGATTGGTCCTTACTGTTCAAAATCAGTGACAAATCACTGACTAGTTTCGGAATCGGATTGCTCGGTATTACTACTCTAAAGGGATTGTTCCTTGATGCTGAACGGAAACATCTACAATACGTAAACAAACTAAAATGGAATGTGTAATTTCACAACTAGCAACATTTTGACGTCATAGCAGTCATAACTCTAGAGCCATTAGAATAGAGCCTTTACTTAAGGATACAGTAGCAGTAGTTAACCTAAATAAACACCATACCAATAATGAGAAACTGCCGTGACGTCACCACTTGTTATTGTTACAACGAATGTGTGGGGAAATTCAAAATAGTGAATGTGGACTCTTGGCAACTCGGATGTCCTCTGATTATGCCAGTGATCAACCTAATACTTTTTATTTAGGAGAAATGAGTTACTTGGTAGAACCTTTGTCCAGCTTCCTTCGAACACACTAGACTTGAAGTGATAATAAATTTATAAACAGCTTCATAGTGGTAATTTCTCATTGCTTTTGACCATAAATAGCTAATTATAATCCTTTGTCTAGATAATTTTATAATTTTATAAATAAATATCCTGGGACATTCCTCACACACGGTCATCTGATCCCAAACTAAGCAGAGTTTGTACTATGGAAACCATGATAACTTATCATGGTTTCCATAGTATATGTATTAAATCACTTATCATTGATAAGTGATTTAATACATATACTACTTTTTGTTTACATACATACTTAATATACATAATTACACCAGACTCAGGACATACGACATGTTCATGCACACAAATGCATGTCCTGTGTGGGAATCGAACCCACCACCGACCAGCGGCGCGATAGGTGGAATCTTAACCAACTCCGCCAGCAGGCCTGTAATTAGGCGTTAATTTTATTTTTGTGAGGTTGTGACACAAGTATAAAAATAAAGCCATCATTCGTTATTATTGAATATTTATACCATAATCCAGAAATTTATTTTCTCTGTATCACCAGTAGAATGATCCCCATAGGCTTAAGACAATTTAAGAATAAAGTCTTGTTGGGGTTCTCTTGTATTTTAAAAAAGATGGTATATAGTATGAAACTCTCACATATTAAATAGCATTTATACATATATGGAGGTGCAAGGTGGATGACACCTCCATTTAAAAGGGAAGATCTTCCGCCAGGCTGGGACATCGTGCCTGGGGACCGCGGTCCAACTGTACATGTCGGACAGTTGTATATATGCAGATTCTCGGGAAAACTTCGCAAGCGCGATGCAGGATGTAGGCGCGCGATGCACGATAATGTGGCGCTACGCCATCTATCTTTCCGTGTGTGAACTATCTCGGTGTTACTGATAGATGGCTGGTAGATGTCGCTACATCACTCCCTTCCTAGACCGGAGGTCGATCTGTTGTTGCGTCGTTGCGTTAAGCTTGCAAGTGCCAGTGCTGCTCGAAGTCTACGGTGAGTCGAGACGGAGCGCAGATGCTGCGACAGGTTGAGCCGGCTGGTTCACGTAGTGCAGAAACCGCCACGCCGGAGAGAAGATCCGGGCGTGTGCTGCAGTGGACTGTGCGGGCGAGGAGCTTAGTCGCAGTGTTGCCTTGCAGGACCAGGAAGCACGGTGAGTCGGCTGCGATGGACCTGATTGAGGCGAAGTTGGCTTGCTGTGTGACTGCTTGCCGGTGGGGAGTGATGAGCTTGGAGAATCTGCTCAGAAGTGCTACTGCATGTTCCGTGATTTTGGAGGGTTGGAAATATTCCCATCCATCACGTCGGGGTCACCACTATGGAGGTGCAAGGTGGATGACACCTCCATTTAAAAGGGAAGATCTTCCGCCAGGCTGGGACATCGTGCCTGGGGACCGCGGTCCAACTGTACATGTCGGACAGTTGTATATATGCAGATTCTCGGGAAAACTTCGCAAGCGCGATGCAGGATGTAGGCGCGCGATGCACGATAATGTGGCGCTACGCCATCTATCTTTCCGTGTGTGAACTATCTCGGTGTTACTGATAGATGGCTGGTAGATGTCGCTACACATATATCTCCCACTTAAGATCCTTAAAGACGAGTCCAGCCGCTGAGTAATGGTCCAAGTCGTTAGTAAAAGCCGTCATTTAGCTAAACGTCTAGATACTTAGTTAAAACGGTCGTTAGAGAAATCTTGATCGTACGCTTAGCATCTGTATTCCGAGGAAATAACAATATCACAGAGCATCATAGGAAACTCTGATACATACTCGACTTATGTTTGCGTATTTTACTTAAAACATTTGAAAAAATAGCCAATATAGTCAGATTGTCCAAAAAAAAATTATTAAATAATTTGACTGTTTTACAAAAAACTTAAACCGACTTCAAAGTACACTAAGAAGTAATAAAATCCTGATCTGATGACAATGGGACCGAACGGGAAGTGTACCCTTCCAGACAAAAAAATAATTTTCCAAATCGGTTAATAAATGACAGAGTTATCAGGTAACAAACATTAAAAAAAAAATGAATTCAGAACCTTCTCCTTTTTTGAAGTCGGTTAAAAACTTAAACCGACTTCAAAGTACACTAAGAAGTAATCAAATCCTGATCTGATGGCAATGGGACCAAACGGGAAGTTTAACCTTCCAGACAGTTCCAGACAAAAAAATAATTTTGCAAATCGGTTCATAAATGACGGAGTTATGAGTTAACAAATATAATAAAAAAAAAAAACAAATACAACCGAATTAAGAACCTCCTCCTTTTTTTGAAGTCGGTTAAAAATTAAACATTTTTGTGAAATCCTTGCTTGTTCTTCTTAGTTAGTATGTATGTATGTATGTAAACGCTTATTAATTATCCTTTTAATTTTTTTTACATATTTACTCTGCCAAACTGCATAACAGTTTGTTGGCAGATGAGCTCTCACATTCACTTATACAATTAATCACATTTTGGTAATACATACATTTTAAATAGGTATTTTACTACTACACCCTAATATATTATTACTATTCTACAAATTCAAAAGAGAATTTTAATTTTAAACTGCTTTGAGATAATGAGATTTTATTTTATTTTTTAATACAAATTTTGAACAATCTTTTTTGAAATATTCTTGTGGAAAACTATTAAATATCTTTGGTGTTAAGTACTGCAAAGTTCGTGTGCCATAGTAATTTGATGGAATGTATTTTTCTATAAAAAGCTTAGGTACTCGTCTAGTTTGCCTATCCGTGACTGGTATCCTGAAACTATAAAATTCCTCCGTTTGGTACTGTTGTAAAGCCAATTGATATGCAACTTTGTCGTGCACGGGGAGTAAACCACACTCTGTGAACAAGCGCTTGTAATCCCCCTCACAGCTAGCCCTGAGTCTTTTAGTTACTAATATTTTTTAAAATCTAATCTGTAATTTTTTTATTTGGTCTAAATAAGTTTTGAATGTTCGTCCGTATGCTACTAATCCATAGTCTATGAGGGAATCCACGAGCGCGTGATACACAGCATATAGCACTGGTCTGCTTACAATATTTTTAAGGTGGTAAAATTTACTAAGCATGTATCATAACTTATTGCAGACCTCCATTACATGAGTTTTCCAACTAAGAGTTCTGTCTACTGTTAACCCAAGATATTTATACGTTTTTACAAATTCTATTTTGAGGCAACTACAACCTTTTTGTTTATGTTTTATATAGGCTTAGAAAATGTGCTGAGCGAAAAACAATCCTGGCAGCTTACTATGGCTATGTAGCCTCCGTTCTTAGATATGGATTGCTAGTATGGGGAAACTCTAATCATTTGAATAGAGCTTTCCTAGTACAAAAGAAATGTATTCGTGCGATGGTCGGAATACCCCCCTACGAGTCGTGTAAACCAGTTTTTAAAGAACTTGGAATTCTACCACTACCCAGCATGTACATTTATGAACTTTCAATATTTGTTAAAAAATACGCAATGTTTTTCAAAAAAGCCTCGTTTCTTTTTCCTAGAAACACAAGGAATGCCGATAGATTGGTTCTGGACAGAATTCCCAAAACAGCTTTATATAATAAAAACTGTGTTGTAATGGGAACCAGAGTTTTCAACGCAATTCCCAATGAATTAAAATGCTTACCCATAAATCGTTTTAAATATGAGCTACGTAAATGGTTGTTGGAACGTAGTTTCTACGATGTTAGGGAGTTGCTCAAAAAAACATAAACCTATTTTATTTTTGTGCAAACATTTGTACGAGTGTCCCGTTATTTTAAAATCTCTGGCATGTTTAATATTATGTGGTAACGATATGTGCATACCTTTAGTTTTTAATAAGTTTATAATAATTCCATTGTCGTGAGCCCATTTAGTGATATTTTCAAAATCTTGTTGTACTTTACTTTCTATTTCCTCTTGATCTTTAGATGCGTAGAATATGCACATATCGTCTGCGTACATATACATGTCGCAATATTGTATGACATTACATACGTTATTCACATGCATTATATAGCCAACCGGACCATACACTGAACCGGTTGGTACTCCATACCTAATGTTGGATTTCTCTCCCTTCATTTTTTTTACAGTGGTTATCATAGTCCTGTCACTTAAATAGCTTTTCAGCCAGGAATTTATTGGACCTCGTATGCCACACTCGGACATGGCCCGTAATAACAAGTCATGTTCGAGCGTATCGAATGCCTTTTTAAAATCTATAAAAATAGCTACAATATGATTTTTTCCATTTAATTTATCATTGATATCATCTGTAAAGCGAGAGAGCGCCGTTGCGGTACTCCTGAACCTACGAAAACCATGTTGGTTATTTGATAACACATTATTATTTTCAAGGAAATCGGATATTTGACGAACGATTAACTTTTCTGCAATTTTATTGATAGTTGAAAGAATCGCAATGGGACGATAGTTTGTGTAATCTAGAAAGCTGCCTTGCTTATGTATTGGTCTAATCATAGATATTTTTAAGTTACTAGGATACACACTGCTCTTTACACATGAATTAATAAATTTTGCAATTATCGGGCTAATTTCCTTTTGAATATATTTCATATCCTGTACCCTGATTTCGTCATACCCCGGCGCTTTCTCACAAGACAGACCATCAATAACTTTTTCAACTTGCAATGCTGTTACATTCTTATACCTAATGCTATCATTACACTCGATTACATATTTTTGCCTATCTAAAAAAATGTCATTATACTTATGTTTAATATTCTCAATTTCTTCTGTAAAGGTTCTCGAAAATTCTGAGCAAATGTCAACTATTTCTTTTGTTTGTCCTAGATTTTTCATAATAATGCTATCGATATCAGTTTTCTTTTTTAGTCGAATTCTGAACTGGTGATAATTTCGGTATCTTTGACCTTCATAACCCTACTAGGGCCTAAATTGGAAAATAAATCATTATAACCAACCAAATTTGGTGGTGTTGTTTGGTGGTGGTAGCTTTAGCAAGTCGTTCTGCAGTCTATAAATGTTAATAAACGTGTAAACTAATACGTCTATGTTCTCAAACCATCACCAGCGACCAGATAAAAATAATGTGGTTTCAATAATTTACGGACCGTTATCGGTTAAGATTTATGAAAATTAAGACTCTTATATCTTTACTAATAATGAAACAAAGATCTCAAAGTTTTGCATAGCAGGCCCTCCTATATGGAAGTAGCTATCACAGGTTAAATAAGCTTACGAAATGATCTATTATGCCCAGTTTGGCAATAAAAAAACCTAACATTGGTAAGCAAAACGATTCGTTTTTGTTTATTGAAACCGGGCATTAATCACATTGGGTTGGCAACTGAGCATAGTGAAATTTAATTTGTTCATGTAAGGCATATATTCATTGTTCAATTAAAGCGATCTTGACAGGTATAAGATACTTCCATCTTGAAGTACGAAACAAAGGTAAACCACATTAGTATTTGCAGACTATTGATCTTCTTTACCTTTAGCGAAAGGGTTGTTAATTTGTTTGCCTCTAAAATTATTCAGGCGAAGAAACCATATTTCCCCCGAAACACCAACACGCGGGTAACCGTACCTCGAGAAGGACAGGTAACCTTTGTAAATATGACTAAGCCGGCACGAGAAATTCAATTATGTCAGCAGTGAGAGGAAATTAACAAGATTACCTGCCTAGGAAACTCATAACTCGGTCGAGTCACATATATTGTGTTTCATGCATTGTGAATAGAGGATTCGATCCCGGTCGATTTTTCTAATCCCGGGATTTCGGAATTATCTACAGTTAATCTCGGGATCCCGGGATAGTCCCGGGATTGTATTGGTAATGGAAAGTGGTAACAAGAAGACAGTAAAATAATTCAAAATCAGTGTTTTATTCATCTTTTCGTTTTGTGAAATATTTGAGTTTTAAATCTTCAAAAAGTTTCTTCTTATAAAATAAACAAACTAGGCACTTCTGTAAATAATTTATGAAACTAACAAAAACTTCAAATATCAACTTCTTTATACTTATTTAGATAAAATATAAAAAAATATTATATGCTAACGAGATCAATGTTTATAGGTAATAATATTTTTAAATTAAATTGTAAATAAAATCTAAGGAATAACAACGCATCCAACGTCTCATCTGCAAGCATACTTTTCAATTTGTTGCACAAATATGGAGAGCCTGAAAAAATATATCGACGATTACTCCAAATTATAACCTCGAGTGGAACTAGCCTCAAAAGGATTCATTTCTTGTTTAATGATTGTTAAAATATCAAATCCAGGTAAGTGCGTTTCGTTTCACGCACATTTTTTTATTGACTTATTAAAAAAATGTATCAAACCCGAAAATCCCGGGATTCATGAAATTACGTCTCGAAAATTACGGGACTAAAATATGACCGGGAATCCCGAATCCTTATTGTAAAGTAACTCGAGTGATGGGAAAAAAAATATCTATCAAAATTAAAAATATCGATAAAAAAAATCTAAAAATAATAACCCTCTATCTATATTCCATGGAATGAAACTGCAAAGATGTTATTGTTAAATATATTATAATTTTGGCATTATAATTACAATGCCAAAATTATACTCCTAGTCCAAAACATTATTTTATATGATTGTTATATTATATTTCTGACGTAATCATTTAAAAGTAAACTTATATTAATTTTGGTACGCTATTTTTGGTACCTACGCCTTCCGAATAGATATAAAAGTAGAATTTTAATTTTTAGAAAAAAAACAATAAAATTACAGATATTTTGCGATTGCGATGCGTGGAATGCCGTTTAAGACGTTTTTCTTGATCTTGAATAAACTAGAGCTCGCCATTATCATTAGCTAACTTTTACCTATATTCAAAAGATAAATGCCTACATTCAGCCTAAATACCTACTAAAGACTTACAAGAGTTACAAGCATTAGACACAGTAAAGTGCGTTATGCTTTCAAAAATAGAATAGGCTTATGCCCAGCAGTGGATTAGATTACAATTTAATAAAAAGTTAAACATGCAGTATATTTTCTAAGAAGCAAACCATAGCGCGATATAAAATACCAGTAGCGCCATCTGTTGATATAAATGAATAGCTATAAAAATACCTAGGATACTTGCTTTCATATTTCTCTTATTTTTGTTTGTTTGATTCTTTCAATTTTTAGTCTAATAGTTTTCACTTTGTTTTTTACTAAATCCCGAGAGTTTAATATTTTTTTTGGTTAAAAAGTTTCCTATATAAATGTCAAAGTCAAACCTATTTATTCAATTTAGTCCCCAGAAGGGCACTTATGATGGTCACATTTACTGAAATGACACCGGTTCAGAACTATGTATAATGTTGTTCTTGGTTAAAATGTACCCGCGTGCCAGATTTTATGATAATTAGTTGTACTGTTGAGGCACAGTTGCGGTGCTAAGAGGTACTTAACAAACTCAAATTCGCATTTATATGACGAACTAATTTATTATTTAATATAATAAACTCCCTGCCTCGCGTGGTCCCGTGATAAAAAGCCAATAAAACGCGGGGATAAAGTAGCTTCCTATTAGTGAAAGAATTTTTCGAAACCGACTGGTAGTTCCAGAGATGATGTTTACAGTGCGTTTTTTTTATAAAATGCCTTTTTTGCAAGTAATAACATCAAGAAATTAAACCATCTTCCACATTGATCAATCCCTACTTAAAGTTATATGTAAAAGTTGGCTTGTTGGTCTTTCGTACAACGGATCTACGTGTTTTTCATAATGATAGTACCTAAATGAAGAGTGACATAGGTTATTTTATCTCTAACAGAAACGCGAGTGAAACTGCGGCAGTCAATAATATAAGCGTCTTATTTTTAGCTTCTGTACACACGAGAGGATTGCCAACGCAACGTGAGTAACATCGCTAGACGATAGCGAGTAGTGACACATACCTACTGTGATGTAAGTTTATTTGTTGACAATATTATTTTATTGTAAAATACGAGTGTCAACTCAGTACTTAGTGATTCATACTGCTGCTTAAGTTTGCTATTGATTTACTTATTAAATATTTATTCAGTCTACTTTGTAATTTTGCCGCCGCGCCGGGGCACGCAATTGTTTTCAGTGCGATTAGAATGTAAATATGATGTAATGAATCTAAGCCTATTTTGAAAAGAGTAATTGCTGAGTTTATTGCCGGCTCTTCTCAGCAAATGCAACCTTCCGAACCGGTATTAGAGTATTAGAGTCAGACTTTTCATAAGTGCCTGCGAAGGTCTATTTGAATAAATGATTTTGAATTTTGAATTTTTGAATTTTGAAAATCAGATTGAAGCTTGTGACACGTGAAATAAATAACTAACATTTTTAAAACTAAATAAAAACTAACATTAGTAGCATTTCAATACTAATCGGATCCCAGTTGTTTCCCTTTTCCCTTTATATTTGTTAAACACAGATCTTCTTACTTAAATCCTTGATTAAACGCCACAAATCTTATCAACGTGTCACATTTCTTTACCTTCACTACTGTTAATAAGAGTAGTTCACCATATAACCAATTTAGCCAACAGGTGTCGGCGCCAAATATCCTTTGCTAAGATGTCAATTTGCATGAAAATAGAATTGATGAATCATTGTGCAAAAGTGCTGCAGACTGAGAATGAGCTGTCTGGAGTTGACTTTACTTTTTTATGCGAGATTTGATTTGATTTCTACGATGTGTTGAGTTTGATCAATATTTTTGATTGCATCAGACTTATCTCTTGTCTATTTTTTTGAGGAACAGAATAATTAATAGTACAAGTTGAGGCTTATAGAAGGCATCCCGAAAACTTATCATCATCTTTCTGCTCTTATTCCGTTCATACGTAGTTGGTAGATCACATTCTTTCGCTTCTTATAGTGGTCATTTCACTTCTTCACTATCTTCGGTCTTTCTCTAGCTATTTTTACGACCATTTACCTGCATATCCCTTTTCATGATGTCATGATTTATATCTAACTTTTCTAACTAGTGCAACTTTTTTTTTTTTTTTTTTATACCACTATAAGGTGGCAAACAAGCATACGGCCCGCCTGATGATAAGCGGTTACCGTAGCCTATGGACGCTTGCAACACCAGGGGTATCACTCGCGCGTTGCCGACCCTGAAGAAATCTCTTCACGCCCTTTTTGAAGAACCCCATGCTACTTTCAAACTTCCTGTAATATAGGTACACATTCTAGCTACTCCAAATATCCATCTCAACCTTCCCATCATCTGCATGCACTCTTTTGACCGTCCCCATAGTTACCCAATACACTTTAACCAAATGAAAGGTCTTATGGTCTTAATTGTGATAGTCGTTAAGCTAGTTGGAGGCCTCCCAGGCGGCTTGAAAACTCCAACAGTAGGTTGACCACTAGCCTACCTCCACCGATCAGTGGGCACGCGTGGTGGAGTATCTGCCCATTCCCTTTCACCCTGATTTGTGAAAGGAGGCCTGTGCTCAGCAGTGGGACATTATAGGCTGATGATGATGATGATGATGGTGGTGTTAATATTAAGGGCAATTTGGGAGTTGCAAATTGTATCCGTGACAAAAACAAATTTATTTTACCTGAAATCACTTTTTTCACAAATATTTTCAAATAAAAAATTAATCTCCTTTTCCTTTAGGACTTATATTATATTATACTTACTATACTAGACCGAGTGGACTAGACTTTATTTATTCAATAGAAATTCCAAAACCACTCAACTCGATTACACATTGCTCACTCAGAACAAAGCATTAAATTGCCCGTAAGTAAAGGAGATCTTGAGTAAATGCCTTATTTTTCCTCCAAAACACTTAGTTATCATATTCATTCTGAGATGTTTACCACGCTAGCTGCTGGCATCAACGTATTTGTCACAAAACTTGTAATAAATAACTCCCAATGAGTTATAGAGATTTTGTTTATTTGTCGGAACTTTGGCACTGTACCTGCTTTGAATGATTGCATCAATTCGCTTCTTGTCTTTTTCTTTGTATTTGTCGATGAACTATTCGATTTCTATTGTATTGACTTTGCTGTCTGTACCTCTTTTTTTCATACATAAAGTTCCGTGATGATACCTTCTCCCTTTTTTATGTTTTGAAATTGCATTAATTATTTCTAATTTATGATTATATCGGTGGTAGTTTTTGCTCACATAATAGCGACATTTATTCTATCACTTTAAGGTACTTATAATTATGTTTATAGGATTTAAAAAAAACTATCATCAAAGCTAAATGGATTACTTTTAGTTATCAAAGACAAATTATTTACTTTTCAAAGCAAAGAGGAAATATCTCGATGTAATTAAAGAGATTTCATTGTAAACTTCAAAGCTTCTCATCAGATTTTATGAAATTACTAGCAAATGAGTTTTCTTACGCATATTTCTTAAGTATTCTATAATTCACTGGCAAAATATTAGTATATTAAATTAAGTTGTACTAACTCATAATACTGCAGGATAGATAGGTACGTTTATGTTTACAAAGAGAATAAAGTTTATTTTATAAACCTCTTAAAATGTCCGATATTGAGTACCTAATACTATTGTATGTATGTCTATAGTAAAATATCTGGAAAGAAGTTGTATTCCATCCGTAGTCGAACAAAATAACATAAAAAGGACTTTTTCCTTTTTGGTTCAAGTTGCTTGTTAGAAGTTCTTATTCGTACCATCTTTTCACAAGAATATTTTCAAGACAGAAAGAAAAATGTTTAAACATTTCGTTAGTGTTCTCAAATAAACGACATTCAATAGTGTTGTCTGTTATACATCCGATGAAAATATCGATAGTTTTGTTGTAATACACGTGTCCGAAATACAGATCTTGTGACATAACAGTGTTGTCACTGAAACTTGTTTCCTGTCACTATCGATATGTGTCTATTTCTTAACGCTCAATTTTGGCTGGCCGCCAGACACACGAAGGGGATCCAATTTAAATTTGAAATTAATTGCTTCTTCCTTTTTGTATAGTTCTGATGCTAATAATGTCGCATATAAATCAATTATGAATTATATTTGGATTATTCAAATGAGATATATTTTGGAGCGTAAGTTGTTACATTTATTTCATTGAAGAATAGATTTCAGTATTTATTTTGCTTTCATTATCATTGATACTGAAATCTGTTATAGTCATTCCGCTTTGTAGTTCAGTCAAGGAATCATTAATGACCTACTTCGTTAAAATATATAAATTAAAAAGAAAAAACAATACAACATAAAAAAATATCATATTCGTACCTAACGTACTGAATCACCGATACGTAACCTTTAAATGTATTTTGTCGCGGTATTGTTTTAGAACAATGGATACTAATTCTCAGAACCACTCGTGCGGTTTCTTTACGAATAATAAAACAAAACGAAAACAAATTCTTAGTACAACATAAATTCGGTATGACTTTTATCGATTGGAAATGTAATTGGACCCAAAACAATAATACGTCCATTGATCCATATCCTAAAAATAAATATAACTGAACATTTATCTGTACCTCTGATCATTAAACTGAATACAAACTAGTAAATAACTTTTATACTTTTGAGTCTGATCATATTCAAAAATAAATAAAGCCAGCTTTCAGTGCATAAAATGTCGTAATTAAAAATGATCTCTTTAAAACTTTATTATGTTTCAGCAAGTGCAAAAACAGTAGGTAAAAGCTGTAATAAACCCACAGTTATTTCACCTTTATAAAGTAGATATTAAAACTTGCAAAAAGTTGGAATTTTATTGTTACTAGTTAAGTCTCGCCTGAATGTAAATTTATGGCAGAATAATTTATTCATTGCTGGTTATTGCGTACAAATTTACACAATGGAGAAAATTTATTCGTCTGGCTCGAACTTTCAAGTGTCTCAAGTCTTGCAAATTATGTGCGATTTCGCAATTATTTTTAATGTTTTGATTTCGCCATAGAAGATCAAAACCATTTTTAGTTGATAAAATTTGCAAAATTTTTCATAAAAAATAATTAGGCTAGTATACATTTTCAGTATCGTTTTTATTTATTCACCTTCTCTGTCGGTTGATACTCTTTTGATAGGATAATCACGGTTACTTTCTTAAATATAATTTTATTGAAATTACTGAATTAATATCGCTTAAAGCCCGATATGAAAAGTTTTGTACTCACCATAAATCTTCGACCACTGAGCTGGTGGCCTCCAATCCGGATAATGTTTGGGAAACTTTTCTCTTGTCCAATATGTGTGCAACACCATCCGATAAACCGTCATTTTGTCCGGGTTACATGAATCCGTATCAATCACCGGCAGCGCTGTGGCGGCGAGCGCCTGAAGTAGCAGCACTAGTAACAACCGCGCCATTTTATTGATAAAAACCATCGACACTGTCACAACACTAAGTTTCTCTGGTCAACATAGTGGGCCGCTGTCACAACATATCACTTCGCCTTGTTTATCTGTAACAAAAATGTGGTTTGTTAGAATTAATATGATACGAGTAACAGAACTATTCGTAAGTTATTTAATTTCAGACATGGATAACGGAATCAAATAAAAAAAACAAATGACGACGGGCGGACGACGATGGGACGGTTGATGACGGGCGACGGGAAATTCGTTGGGTGACGTAAGCGTCCCTTCTTTACGTGATAGAAGTTCTTAGCCTAAACTATCGTCCTTGTAATTTTTTATATTTATTAAGACTTTCAAATAACATAGGTACTTAAATGTGTTCATAAATTAGTTGGTCTCACGGAGGGGATGCCTGGTGATCTGTAATACAGGTTTCACCTAAATCAGACACCAGTCTCTATATTATCTGCAATAACTATGACTCTGTACCATTAATGTGTTGATGAGAAAATAAATAAAGTATTATTATTTTTTGTTTCTTTCCTTTTGGAATTTCACGGTCCAAGGACCGGTCCTTTTGCAAGGCGTGCATGGGGTTATTATTATATAACAGATGTACAACATGCGCTTACGGTCTCTACGTTCGATTGAAGCTATTGTTCCACTGTAACATAGGCCGTCAGTTGAGATGCTGATTATATTAATATTCCTTATCGATACTGTAACTGTCTGACATCGCTACAGTGGCTATAAGTCGTGATTATATAACGTTACTGAAACAATAATGATGCCGGTACTATTGCGTAGAACCCTCTCGCTCTGTGGATTTTGAGTAGCCTTCGGAAGTCTGTACGTCTTGATCCGTTTATTGTCATTCGATATCGATGTATTATTGATGGAAATTATTATAAGACCAAAGTAAAAAGTATATTTATTTCATATCAATCATACCTAACTAGCTATACATAAACAACCTATTCATATCCAATGCATAGCTTTAGGTAGGTACATTATTATAATACATTTTCCCCTTCAATGGATTGTGAATACTTCGTCACTCACGTGGATAGAGGCGGGTCATTGACCCGGACTATTTCTGTATCTTTCAGCTGAGGTATGGTTCGACTCATTACTGAACAGATGAGCTGTTGAAACATGTCCAAGTATGAAAGGCGCTTGATGAACTGGGCCAATACGATTGAGGAAGTTATAATGTTGCCAATGTTTGATCAAATATTTGTTATGTTGGTTTATATTAAAAGTGTTGACAGAAATTATTATACAAGTAGAAATACGTTCGAATTTAGAACGCTTTAAAATTAAAATGGACTATAATAAAATTAACCTCTTTTGAATTCGTAATCTCAAATGTAGGTACTGACCAACTATAAAATTCAGTTCAGAAAGAGGATATTTTTATTAATTCTTTTCATAAAAAAGTGCCTAGGTACTTAATATTTTTATCTCCAGTTTTAGCTCAAATACAAAAGTGTTTGCAAATAAAAAACAACTAAAGCCAGCAAAATAATTGTATGAACGCTCTCGAATTCACAAATTCGCTGCGTTCGTTAGTATAAAAATCCGATATCAGTAAATAACTCGACCGGGTTTCATGTATTGGGCATACGGGTTATGTAGTAGTTATAATATCACCACTCGACTTTTAAGAGTGATCGTGGTTTTTCTAAATTGGATTTGTGATTGAATTTTTTATAGTGCTCGTGTTGAATTGATAAAACAGCTGGGTATTGCTTAATTACATTGTTAACCTGAATAGAGGTAAAAAAATATTTAGAAAAATCCAGTTTTTTTTTTATACGACTAAGTCGGTAAACAAGCATACGGCCCGCCTGATCGGTTACCGTAGCCATATGGACGCTTGCAACACACGAAGCATCGCTCACGTCACCGACCTTTCCCCCCTCCCCTATGAGCTCTGGCGACCTTACTCACGCGCAGGAACACAACTTAACACAACATAAAGTTATTTGGCTGCGGTATTCTGTAAGGTGGAGGTACTTCCCCAGTCGAGCTGCTCTTTGAGCGAATAAACGCTATGCTAAATCAAATCTCTCAGTAATCGAGAAAAACGATTTTCGAAATAAATAATCCAGTCTGTATTATAGAAAATTTCCTCGTCTGCTACTGCTACCGATTAACGGCATGGTTCCCAGCATGCTGGCAGCGTTTTTGCATTCAACTCTCTTCCGCGATCTGTGGGCCTAGTATGTAGGTACCAAAAAAGTTGATTGCTGTAATGGATATACAATTTCCGTTACACTCTGTATACCATCTAGCAAAAACTAGTGTGATCCTAAAACCCAGGCAGATTATTTCCAGAAACCTGATGTGGCTAAACAATGCCTAATGCCTGAATAATAACGCTAGAAGCTACGTCCCTTAGTAAGGGACATTGTTACTACTATTGTTAGTTGTTAAAGGCTTTTGGGGTCTAAACGACCGCGGTTTAGTGTTAGAATGTTAATGGCGGACTAATTTCTATTGCCTATTCTAATGGTGCGTCCATGCTTGGCGAAGCGAGCACGAGCCGAGCCAAGAACGATCACACTGGTAGCACGATTCGCGTAGAGTGGACGGGCTTGCGAGCCTCGAACGAGCATTCGTAGCGTGCTCGACTGCGCTCCGCCCGATTGTCACTTTTTTCACGAACACAGGGATTTGCATCGCGCTCGTTGTGGGTTCGTTGAAGGCTAGTTAAGTACGTCCACGCTTGAAATCGCGAGCAACGAACGAATACTGTTCGTTCGAGGCTAGGCTCGTGCTCGCCCGCGTAGCATGGACGCACCGTAAGGATATGGTTAAAGTTTAAAGTTTTTATTGATATATGCTACTCACATGAAAGGATTCATGTGAGTAGCATATATCAATAATGGTTTCTTTGTTAGAAAAAATTTGGAAATAACTGAGAATTTTTATTTGTTGAAGAAAAAAAAAACGATCTTTTGAAAAAGACCTCTAAAGATAGTAGAGGCGTACAAGTCACTCGGTATTATTCTACTTTTCTATAATCCAAAAAAACACGAGTGGAATTCCTTCAAATACTATCATACCTTATACCTTTAACCTTATTTTGAGAGAGGTAGAGCATAGCGTATATTCGCTTAAAGAGCAGCTCGACTGGGGAAGTACCTCCACCTTACAGAATACCGCAGCCAAATAACTTTATGTTGTGTAAAGTTGTGTTTCTGCGCGTAAGTAAGGTCGCCAGAGCTCATAGGGGAGGGGGGAATGGTCGGTAACGCGTGAGCGATGCTTCTCGTGTTGCAAGCGTCCATATGGCTACGTTGTTTACAGACTTAGTTGTATATAAAGAAAAAAACCTTTAACCTTATCGATATCAAATAACTGAATGGATTTCCTACATTTCTATATCATTAGCTCAATAATAGAGCGGTCCCAACGATATCATTTTGGGGTATTTGCTCAGAATATAACCCGCCCCATGAATGCACTTTACCATAAATCTATCATAAATATCTGTTGGATTCACGCCCCTAAAGCCTGTCCTGTCCACAAAGGGTGGCGACCGAGATTTTACCAATATTTTGGCTGTATTTAAAAGAGCGTGAAGTTGTGCTGTCCGGACTTTGATATCGATATAGCTAAAAAATATAATACTAATACTAGTTTTCACCCGTTTTACCCAGGACCTTACGTTTTACCGGGATAGAAAGTATTCCACATGTTACTCCAGGCTACGATCTACGTACAAACTAAATTTCATCTCTTGGTCATGCCGTTCATGCGTTAAAAGGTAACAAAAAAAAACAAAAAAACTCATATTCAAATGTATTATCATTGTATAACTAAAATACCGAGTGTGATGTATGTCTACCCCCTTACTCATAAAGCGCTATTTAACTAATATACTGATTAAATGGTCACGTAAATAATGTCACATTATTTGACAATGACAATAGAGTGACGTTATTTACGTGACCCTTTAAACAGTATATTAGT
The DNA here is from genome assembly GCA_947623365.1 of Achlya flavicornis. Classification (NCBI taxonomy): domain Eukaryota; kingdom Metazoa; phylum Arthropoda; class Insecta; order Lepidoptera; family Drepanidae; genus Achlya; species Achlya flavicornis. Next base: position 13,262,930 of record OX392478.1, read on the forward strand.
TAAATAACGTTTTATGAGTAAGGGGGTAAGTAGTTATTTTTATTACAGTTCCAAACTCAAACAAAGCATCGTCAGATTTTGTAAGTATTGTCTCAAATGACTACCTTAGGAAAACTAAATGATGAAGCATTACCTAGCTATCTAATAAGCTATAAAAATGTATAATATTTATCCAAAAATAGTTTTTAGTCACATCTAAATTTCAAATAAAGTAAACATTAAAAATATGATTATTCTTTAGTATGTAGCCGAAAATCTCAGAAGAGACGACCACATCAATCTTATTTACATATTTTTAAAACCTAACAAGATCTTATTGAAGGCATGTTTCATGTCACATTATCAAAATTATGTATACTAAATTCATAAAATGAATCAAATATCGATATATCAACACCCAATAATGCACATCACTTTAAAAGGGTAAAGTACGTTTGGCATCACATCACCAAAAAAAATATGAACTCCTATTTTGGAACTAGCAAAAACTGCGCTCCTATGTTCGTTCAGCGTTTAATATGCTTGGTTTTTATTTATGACAACACACGATGCGTTTTTGTTGACCATCCTTTGTTCTCCGTGATATAAGATCGATTTTAACGAAGTCATATGGAAAAAAGTGTTAGTGAAAATGCTGATACCACGAACTCAGTATATGATTCTGAATTCAGGATTAGAATACTGCGTGCCTTTTTCATGAATTTGACGACACATTTCCTATTCATTTAACCCCCTTACTCATAAAGCGCTCCTTAACTAATAAACTAATAATAATAATATTTATTTATTTCTCTCACAAAAAGGTTGTTAAGTACCTATACAGTTATACACACACAGTAGTAGTACAGTACAGTAATAGTGCCAGAGGCTAATCAACCAGCTTTGCGAGAGCTGGTGCCTGCTTTAGGTTTTAAAAAATACCTGTAATGTCACATTATTTGACAATGACAATAGAGTGACGTTATTTACGTGACCTTTTAAACAGTATATTAGTTAAATAACTTTTTATGAGTAAGGGGGTATGTTTATAATTATTAAAATTAAAGAAATAACCGAAATCGACGATCAAGGCTGTATGACTACTGCTTACGTCTTTAATCTGTGCTACTGCGCTGACATTGGTTGAGTGAAAAGAAATGATTTCTATTTTTTTAATGGCATTGAGCATAGAATTCACTGAAATAACTACACAATTTCAAACGCTGAGGGATCTTAAATCATGTACACACGGCTACAGATCAAGCTATACATTTCTAGTATAAACTGATCTCCCATTGTACGAAAGTCCTATACAATGCGATATCAGCTTATACTGGAAATGTATAGCTTGATCTTTAGCCGTGTGTACCTTCTGAATTAATGTTAGGAGTTTTCATTATGACTTCATATATACCCTATACAAAACATGGATATTAATTCTAATTCTTGTATTTGAATCAGTGGTAAACGAATACTATGACAATTGACAATATAGGTCAAGAAACAATAAACCTTAGTTACTCCAACCGTATCTAGTTAATTATTTAATTTGTTCTTGAAAGCCCCTTATCGATTTATAGAATAAACGGCGAAATAGATTCTTAACCAATTGGTATACTTAAATAGATGATAATTCTTCATTTTAAACACACCATGATCATTTATATGTAAAAAGACTTGAAATTACTGACTATTAATGTATCAACGCAAATCTTAAAACTCTGAAAGAGCAACTTGAAATTTTGAATAGATTCCCTTTTATGGCGTTGACTTCCACTAATAAAATAATTAAGGAAATTCCACACCGAAGGGATTTAAAACAGTTAAAATGGAAAGCTAGTTTTGATTCATCATCATCATCATCATCAGCCTATGATGTCTCAGCCTTTCACAAATGAGGGAAAGGGACTGGGCAATACTACACCACGCGTGCCCACTGCGGATTGGTAGAGGTAGGCTAGTGGTCAACCTACTGTTGGAATTTTTCAAGCTGCCTAGGAGGCATCCATCTAGCTTAACGACTATCACAATTAAGTAATAACCGGGACTAACGGCTTTATGTGGCTTCCGAAGCACGGAAACGCTCGATTAGAAATACCACGAGGCGGTCACCCATCCAGGTACCGACCACGACAGACGTAGCTTAAACTTTGCCGATCGCCTAATCATGCTACACCACGAGCGCTTCAGCTTTGTTTTGATTATCTAAAGTCTTTAGTCAAAGCCATAGGCCGCAGTGGCCCACTTATAAAGGCCAAAGCTACCACCTACCACCAAAGAAAAGTAAAATTCAACAAGGAGTAAACTTTATCAATGAAATCAAGAAGTGAACGCTATTCCGGAGCCAATAAGCAGTAATCACCGCTCAATACGTACACAGGCACGCCATTCAATTGGAAGTATTGAAACGTTATGACTTTGAAACGTGGTGCTCGTGACTTGACTAACAGAGTTTTTTTTTATTTATTTTTTTATACAACTCAGTCGGTATACAAGCATTCGGCCCGCCTGATGGTGAGCGGTTACCGTAGCCATATGGACGCTTGCAACACAAAAAGCATGGCTCACGCGTTACCGACCTTTCCCCCCTCCCCTATGAGCTCTGGCGACCTTACTCACGCGCAGGAACACAACTTTACACAACATAGAGTTATTTGGCTGCGGTATTCTGTAAGGTGGAGGTACTTCCCCAGTCGAGCTGCTCTTTGAGCGAATAAACGCTATGCTCTACCTCTCTCAAAAATAAATATAAGTGAAAAGTATTTATTTTTACTCTTACAAAATAATTACTTTAATAAAGGCAATGACAACTCACTGGTAGTGATGTTGAATGTCGTGGCGAAAATCGTTGGTTTGAATCCTATACTGAGCTTATGTTTTCAGTGAAAGAAGGAACACCGTGTTGGAACCTAAGCAAGGTGGTAGGGTACATTGTACTACCGGCCTGACTGGCTCCCAGTCTATGTGATAATATGTCGCCAAGCACCTCTCGGTGTATTTCAACAGCTGCACATAAGAGCCGTTCTCTTTCAGACTTCGTGTGTTTAATTATAATTATAATTATCTTCAGTGATATGGTCACTCGCTGGTAAAAACCGTATTGCAAATGAAAATTTGAAATGGGTAGGTAGGTAAATAAATCATTTCAAAAGAATTTTTAGTTCATACAAAAGAAAAGTATAAATTTTGTCGTATAAATCAAATTGTAATACTTGGATTAGTTGATGATTCTAAAAAAACTGATATAGCAATTAAAATCGAATGAGTCATGCAAATTGCTTGGTGACACCGTTTCCAAAATGCGCAGTAACTGCCACAAATCGCTTTACAACAATATCCGTCGTGACAAACAATATTATCATAAATTAAGCTATTCAGAGGAAAGTCTAACAAAGCGGATTAACTTCAAGATGGTCCTAAGACAACAACTTAGTTGGGTCTCCTTGTTACCCCCGGCTCGAAACTATAAAACTTTGCGAAGTCGCGCGAAGGGAAAACAAAAGTCAAGTATCTTTTTAATCTTCTTTCTACTTCTTTAGTTGGCTTTTCATTTACTGAAATCTTATTATTATAAATTGAAGTGTTGATAGCACGTTGTAACGATTGAATCCTAGACTGAGCTTGAGCTATGGGTGAAGAAAATCTTCGTGAGGAAACCATTACATGTTGGTAGAGTTGTAATAAGTGACACTACAGATGAGACTCGACACACCACGTGGTTGACGTCTAAAGTCGTTGATGATGACATCTCTTTAGTGGTATGAGGTCTGGAAGGGACCGGAGCTCTACCGGGTATCTTTGGTGGTAATCGTAACGAACACCATTAATTATTTCATCCAATGACGCGCACACGGTACGACGCGACGATGACCATCCTTGGGCCCTGATTGGCTGAAATTCATTAATGGTGTTCGTTACGATTACCATCAAAGTTACGCGGTAGAGCCGCGGGCGTCATCGGGGCGGCGCGGCGGAAAGATTAGGATTATTAAAGGCGCGGAGCCAGACGCTCGTCAAGTCTCATCATTCGTAGCACGTATTGTACGTTGTAGGACTCTATTGGCTGGCTTCCACCTTCAAGTCAGTTTAAAAAGATTTAGCCGTCATATCGGCCATGAATTCTATGGCTAATCCTTAGCTCCTAAAAAGATGTTACTCTTTGCTGTTATTACTTAGGTATGGAAGGAGATACGGATCAGCATTGTGACAGTATCTATAATCTTGAAAGAAATTCTTCAAAGGGTACCAAGGACAGTCCCACTTATCAGATAAGCTAAAAACGTGTCGGAAATAGTATGTGGAAACCCTTGGGCATGTTTTTTGTATTTAAACTACTTACTACAGATACGTGGTCGGTACTCCTTTTAGGTTATGTGTTACAAATTTTATTCTGCATCTCTCTATACATTTAAAAGAATATTTTATTATTTCAAAGTCAGAGTCAAGTCCTTATTATTCTGCGCCATTTATGCAAAACAGTTCCTTGAAAGTAATTTCGAAAGCACAAAAGCCTTTCAAATTAAAACTCACAACAATAGTTTAAATGAACAACCCTGACAAATTTCAAAACTTTTCAACCAACGTTATATAACATCTAACTACCTACAACTCCCCTCTGTTGTTTTTCAACGTTGGTCTGTCGATAATTCGATTATTTTATTGTTTTACGAGCAATATTTGGAAACTGTTGTTCTTTATTCAGTTTTGTTCTGTACTTTTTGAATGGGAAGTAGTATAGAGCTACTGGTTATTCAGTGGTAGTATTAGTCAGATCTATACTGAAATATACGCAGTTGGATATTTGCATTTGATTTCAGCAAGAGATTATCGATTCTAATAAATGTTATGATACGGTTGAAATTTCAGTATCGATAAAATCATTCAGGTTAAAAATATCTCTTGAGTAGGAAATATCTACAAAAGTCATATTGTTAACTACCTTCTGCCTCGTGATTATTTATCCCATCTATGTATCTATCAAAATATTCTATGAGCAAGATTAAGTTACAAACATCCACACACACACACATCTAAAACAGTAGGAAAATTCAATTATAACTACTATAAACATCACTAAAACCTCATGTAAGTACCATTAACATTTAACATTAAAAGGTAGTTTCACTCCACAAAGATATTCAAGCTCCAAGTTACAAGGTTAGGGAATTTCTTAGACTTAATGTACTCTAATGAAGTTTTAATAATTCACATTGCCTGTTAACTTGCGCCGAGAGAATTCAACGTAATTGTCAGAATATATAATTAGCGAAATATTTAGAAAGTTGATGCCATAGATGAATATTAATAGAGTGATAGCGTGCGAAGCGTCATCAGTTTGCATATAGATGCATTCATTATTAGGCGCTGCTCAAACGTGTTTGATTTCTATGACCAGTATGAAATCAGCCATTCCCTGCGCAGATTTGTGTCCAGTTGCTTCCACTTTACACATACTCGTTGACGATCAAAAAGTGTTCGGTGTAGGTAACTGGAAACTAAAAGTCGTCAGTTGAAGACACAAGCAACATTAAAAAAAAAAAAAAAAATGTACTGAAACTGACTGAAAACAAGCGATGACTGTGTCCGATCGCTGCTATCGGACACAGCAATTACGGTTACCAGTGACCAGAACTATGCATAAATTCCAATCTCAACAATTATTTATTCAAATAGTATTCATTAATAGTCTGCATATTTATTGTACCCGTTTCGGAAGGTTGCACTTGCTGAGAAGAGCCAACAATAATAACAATTAATATCTTCATAACAAGCTGAGCAAGATGTTTCTTCAGGGTCGGCAACGCGCGAGTGATACCCCTGGTGTTGCAAGTGCCCAAAGGCTACGATAACTGCTTACCATCAGGCAGACCGTATGCTTCGTTGCCACCTTAGTGGTATAAAAAAAATCTAATCTAATAAAAAAACATTCTAATCTCACCGACAATAATCATCATCATCAGCCTATAATATCCCACTGCTGAGCACAGCCTTCTTTCACAAACCGGTCACCTATCCAAGTACGCGGCCCCGCCGGTGGTAGCTTAACTTTCCGAACAGCTAATCATACTACACCACGAGCTCTTCAATAATAGCTTCATCATCATCATCAGCCTATAATGTCCCACTGCTGAGCACAGGCCTCCTTTCACAAATCAGGGTGAAAGGGAATGGGCAGATACTCCACTACGCGTGCCCACTGCGGATCGGTGGAGGTAGGCTAGTGGCCAACCTACTGTTGGAGTTTTTCAAGCCGCCTAGGAGGCATCCAACCAGCTTAACGACTATCACAATTAAGTGATAACCGGGACCAACGGCTTTACGTGCCTTCCGAAACACGGAAACGCTCGATTTGAAATACCACTAGGCGGTCACCCATCCAGGTACCGACCAAGACAGACGTAGCTTAACTTTGCCGATCGATTAAGAACGGCTAATCATGCTACACCACGAGCGCTTCAATAATAGCTTAGTCAAATATAAAAAAAAAACATACAACGATGATTTATTCTCCAAAAATTGTATAACAAATCTCTGGGGATACAAGAGATTCGGTATACAATTTTTGGAAGACATTTTTTTATAGTATAAAAAACCAGACGAATTATGTTAGGGTAGATTCTTGCCGCAGCTATTCCCCAGTGTATCTATAATATTTCGGAAAATACATCGAGGAAATATCCCTTTAGAGTAGTAATACCAATCAAATTCCGCAACTAGTCAGTGATTTGTCACTGATTTTGAATGGTAAGGACCAATCACTGCATCGTGTGTGCTTGACTTGGCCAATCAGAGGACATGTGTCCTTGACTTGGCCAATTGGAGCGCATTGTAGTTGGTGGGAAATTGGCCGACTAAATTTCATAATATCCCGAACAAAAGTTGTTTTTCAATTTAATATAATTCACATAAAAAATCTGCAGGTTTTGTCTACACGATATGGCTTCTTTTTTTCTGTTACTCGTTAAGAATTTAAAACGAAAAGAGGTCAATACGAAAGGCCCTGAAATAACCTGGAAAAAATTCCTAAAATATCTACAGTATTTGATCCGTAAAATCTTCAAATTGATATATCTTTTTTGTCTATTAATAAATACATGAAACAAATAAGAGTTATTTTATATCGGATTCAACTAGCGATTAAAAAAATGCAGATCTTTATCTTTGATTTGATTGTAAAACGATAAGCATTTTGTTTGAAGAAATCCAAGAGCTACCTATACATAGATTCAAAAAGATTGTAAAACAGAAGTTATGCAAGAAAGGGTACTATAAAGTTTCTGATTTTGTAGATGACAAGAATGCATTTGAATGAATTGTTCGCTTCGCAGGCTATTGTTATATATATTTTGTAAATTTTAATATTTATAAGTACACATACTTGCTGAGTTTCTTGCCGGAGTCTTCTCAGTTCAAGTTGAATTTGGAACTGGTGTAGAGTCATTTGTTAACATTCAAAAGAGCCTATACTATATATACTATCAGGGCCTAACTTGAATATAAATGAATTTTGATTTTGATTTTTTGGGGAATGATCGAGCCGTGTTTTATTTTTATTTTTAACGCAAGTACTGTAGGTTCTGCCATTAAGAGCACTAACGAGGTTGAGCATGCTTGGTCAGAAAAAGAAATAAACCGGCCAAGTGCGAGTCAGACATAGCGCACAAACCTGTAGGTACATAAGTAAATGGTAGTATAGACCTGAGTATTTGATATGCATTTCAATTTATGACGTATTAAAAAAAAATACTTACTAGCTTTCGTTCAAACCAATTTTCGGTGGAAGTTTGCATGGTAATGTACGTCATATATATTTTTTTGTTTTATCATTCTCTTATTTTAGAAGTTACACATATTTTTGTTTGTTGTATATTTTATTGTTTTTTTTTTCTATTTTTGTGTGAAAATCTTAATGCAGTAAACAGAATAAATGTACTTATCAGGTTTCAACAGTATAGTTCTTATAGTTTCGGAAAAAAGTGACTGTGACATACGGACGGACAGACAGACAGACATGACGAATCCATAATGGTTCCGTTTTTTGCCATTTTAATACGGAACCATAAAAAGCATAATATTTAAATAATTTTATATCGACGAAATGTATGCAGTCTATTTTTATACGTTTTATTTAATATAATTTAAGTATCTAAATAATTTGAATTTCACTGCGTGGAGATTTTGACCAGTGGAGTAGTTTTCCATAGAAGGAAAAGCATGTAACAAAAGAAAATAGAATTAATCAGAAATTTCTCAGTCAATTAAATCACGGTACATATATCAAAGTACCGTGATTGGATAAGCAGAATCTACTCTGTTTATATCATTTGTTACAATTACCTACAAAAAAAAACACGAGTTATTATTAATCGAACGTTTTTCCGTCTTAAATTAAAATCCCTCAATTTTCCCCATAGTCCATCGCATAATAAATCAATGCTTACATTTGGAACAGAACCACACAAGCAAACTGTCATAGATGTACAAAAAAACTGGACGGAGAGTCTCACCTATACCTGCGTTTTTTTTTCCTAAAGGTACAAAAGGTAAAATTCTCCACCACCAACAATGCGCTCTGATTGGCTAAGTCACGGACACACTAATCACATTCAGATGCAACGATTGGTCTGACCTGTTATTAGTTGTGGAATTTAATTACTCGAAAGGGATTTTTCCCACAAAATGAAGCACCCCAAGTGTCCCCAAGTATTCTCACGCACACATGTACAGTAGTACCCAACTGATAAGGCGCGTCGTGAATCTTAGTTTGCACAGAAAATAAAGTTTGAAGATAAACGAAAGAATGCTTAAAACTTACAATCAACCTTAGAACACTACTATAAGGTTCATAATACACTGCAGCTGTTAGTTCCGTCTCACTCGCCAGTCACGCCCCTCCGCACACATGGCGGTAGCTGCCGACCAATAGCATTTCCCGCGCTTTGAAAATGTATTTTCTGCGCAGGTACATCGGTAAGCCATATCAGTTGGGTACTACTGTACACCATAGTATACAGAAAGGTTGTCATTCCGCATTGAGACGTCGACAGTGACATTAGTAACACTTATAAGGCGATGTTCTATACAGAAATGTTTGTACGTCTATGGTCGATATAATAAAATCCATCACAATTGCTCAACAAAATCACTCGCCTACCATCCATTGATGCTAAAAGCATTGTCATGTATATTTATAGGGAATAATTTGGTTTCTCTTACGGACAGGTACTAATAGATATCTCGGCTATTATTCCGTAATAATTAATATTTATAACCATAAATCCTAAGTCAATATTTGGATAAAGTGAGGTATTCCACGAATGAGAAATCAATGTCAATTCAAACTATAATAGACTAATTATTGTACTGTTTGAAATGGGTAACTTCGATTGAAGGATATTATGGGCAGATTATTCATAGCATAATTTATTTCTATCATTAATCTGACAAGCAGGAAGACGGTCCTAATCGTGGAAGGATCAGGAAGTAGTCAACGTCGCCAATGGACATTAGCAATTTATTATAACATCAGCTGGTCGTACGGAAAAGATTTTATGAAAATTACTCGGATTACAGAACTGAAGGAGTGCGCGGAACACGGGCGAGAGGCCAACAAAGCAAAATACAAACTTGTCAGTCAGTCAGTACCAAAGACTCCAGTATAATAAGCAGTCTTTGGTACTGACTCGAGTTGGTATTTGCTTTTGATTTTGTATTTGCTTTATTGCCTCACTCACTGTTCTGAATCTGAGCAAAACAACAAATGCGGTGGGTGTGATTAACTTAAGGCTTTCCAGAAATAGCATCCGAATATCAGATTACGTTTCTTTGTTGGAAGTTACCTGTCTACGGTATTTTTAACACAACGTAGGCGTAAAGGTTAGACTGAGCTTATTTATTAGCTAAAATATTCACACAAATTTTATTGGGTAAGAATCAGTGTGTTATTGATTCTGTACCAAAGAATTTAAAACGTCCAGAAGGATAGTCGCCTCTATGGCAACATGAAATAAACAAGCCAGAATTTACAGTATTTCACAGCCGTGCGCAGTACGAACTGAGAGCGATTTGCTCAGGGAGCCCCTCAAGCGGAGTGAAATTAAATTTCATGCTTTAGTAAGGCGGATTATCCATCTGGGTAGAGGCACGATGCCCTATGAAAATCTTTGTTCTGTACCTAGTTGTCAATCACTGTCTTATTGATTCTGTACCTAGTTTACCAACTAAACAAAAGTCTATACCCCTTATTCATAATCGCTTTTTAACTAAATCAGTGTAATAGCTCGTAATAGTGTACTCCGTCTCACTATTTCGTTCACCAAATGTCACGTGTCAGATTAAGACTTCAGAATTTTAGCTTATCAACGTTTGATAACTTTATTATGAATGTCCTTGGTTGTTCTAACGTGATACATCTTTGGCCATACTTTTTGACCAAGATGTAAGACTTCTAGAGTTACGGGATTGGCTCTTCACAAGATCTGATAAATTTTTAACAGTGAATGCGTTATGAGCTTGCGAGTCTAGGCAACCAATTTTACATGAAATGTTTTTGGTGGGATTAAATTTTTTGTCACGACTATTTTCCCATAAATGACAATTTGAGCGCTTTAAATATTTTCTATCAATCTAATATGTAAGATAGAGATTTTCATAAGTGCGTTTTACGACAGAATCAGCACTACATCGGTTAAAAAAAAGTCTAAACAATTCGCAAAAGTCAAATGGAAACAGGTCGATCATGTCACCCGTAAACAGTGTTCGTGGTGCACAGCGTTACTGCAGAGGTAGTGGGTTGAAAGACACAGTGGGACAGGATTGGCAGGCATAAAATGGATGAAGAGAGATTAATGCAGACTCTCTGATAGATGCATCTGAAGGAGACATCATTAACGTCGAAAATTTGCTTTTATAAATTACTGCTGCATAGCATTTACCTCCACTAGAGTGCACAAAACTTAGTCTCAGATATGCCAACCCAACTATTGAGCTTTCGACCTTATTGCCTTGTTAGTAGAGTACATATCTATGAAATGGGTCTCATATTAGTGATTAATTACTTGAAATTTTAGTAGACCATCAAAATTATTGTTACTTTTAGTTTAATCTATTACAAGTCTATTCTTATTCTTAGTTCTACACCGCACACTGACGTGTGAAAGTAATTCATTCAACGACTGGAAGCCGCTCATGAATAAATTATAACAAGGAGTTGAACTATATTTCAGGGCCCTGCAGACATAAAATGTGGCCCCATAATATTGGTATAAGTGTAGGTATTGATCGTTATACTGAAAGTAGTAAATATGTTTTCTGAGTGATTGGGACAGTAAAGTTTTTGCGTGATAAGATCGACGTGACAGTCTTTCGACGATAATCTTTATTTTATCTTCATATAACTTTATTTATGTTTTTAGTAGTAGGTAGGTACAGTTAGTATTTTTAGATTATTATAAGGCAGAAGTATATATCTCAAAAATGTTTATAGTTTCGTCAGGTTAGGTTACTGCCTAACCTAACCATAACCTAACGGAAACGGGGGTAGTGGTCGGGCAAACAACAGGATTTCCGCACGAAAAAAAAGGCAGAGCCTGTATCTTTATTTTACAAAGTATCAGTCAAATTACACTTTTTATTAATAACAAACATAGATACTTTTGATTGACAGATGGACATCTCAAGGGTTGGATGATTCTATACTATCCTTCATTCACCAAAATCGTCAACAACGTGAGCTCGAAACATAATTCCATAATGATCTATCGCAAAACTAAACCAAAAGAAAAATCTTTTTCGATGTAACATTTTTCTCTCAAGCCTACAATGAAAATTAAAAACCGACCAAGTGCGAGTCAGACTCGCGCACCGAGGGTTCCGCACAAACCTGTATGTATATAAGTAAATGGTAGTATATACCTGAGTATTTGATATGAATTTCAATTTATGACATATTAAAAAAAACTACTCACTAGTTCTCGTTCAAACCAATTTTCGTTAGAAGTTTGCATCGTAATGTACATCATATATTTTTTATAGATTTATCATTCTCTTATTTTAGAAGTTTCAACATTATAGTTCTTATAGTTTCGGAAAAAAGTGGCTGTGACGTACGGACGGACAGACAGATATGACGAATCTATAAGGGTTCCATTATTTGCCATTTGGCTACGGAACCCTAAAAACGTCCCGACCTTGGCAAACCAGCTCAAAGTTATGACACACTGACACGAGAATATTTCAGCATTTCAGCGGTTATTTCAGACATTGCGGGACACAAACGTCTCACACACATAATTGCTGTTGTACAACAACTGGAATTAAATTTACGCTTGAAAATGGCCTGCAGGGAGATATTTTTGAAATGTACACGTGATTTTAATGAAATTGTGTTCTTTTTAAGAGCATTTGATTGATAAAAACTTATTAAATACGATTATTTTTACTAAATATCTATTGAATAATATGTTTTATAGCACTGTGTGACCTAAACTCGCAATTATTACACGCTTCTCCCATACCTAAGTAAGCCTTTTTACACGGAGAAGCAATAATTGTGAGTTTATGACACACATGCTATAAATTTCTGCTGTGAAAAAATAGGGCTAACTTGTAACTCTTATAATAAAAAAAAATATTTTAGGTGGACAAAATTGGGTATGCATATTTATCAATAAAACTACATTATATAATAGGAGGTATCCGTTTATCTAGATATCTCATTAAAAACCTTAACCTCCTTTTATGAACTTAGGTTAAACAATGTGAAAAGTCAACGAGATAAAAGCGCGCTGGCAACGAAACGCACTGACGAAAGTTTTCGTGAATGAGATTTCGTAAAATTTACACTAATTGTAAGCTCTGCATTTTACTTGCTGAAATGTTGAGTTTATTTATGTAAGGTATCCCCATCGTGAAAATGATGACTCCATTTATCTATAAACTTTTTGCTTCATAAGCTTTTTAGATTTTTGAGAGGAAATTGAACTCTGTTCTATTTTTATAAACACGTGCTTAAAAGAATTATGTAGTAAATATTGAATAAGTCAATTCGCAGTTCCTAGAATTTATTTTTATAATAGTAAAGTACTTAGTTATGGTGATAGCGTCCATAAAAAAAACAGAAGAGATATTTTCATGAAGGTATCACCTGTCAAACGCTATGACAAAGGAGAGAGCACAGAATAATGACTAATGTCTTAAAAAAATAGTAGGTAAACAATATGACGTCACACTCCGCATGTCCACTAAAATTAAATCTTCAACTAAACTATTTACTCACTCACTATAATTTTACGTTTACGTGCATATACAAAATAGTAGCTATCTCGAGGGATGAATGTCGAAATTTCGTTGCGTCAACGGATGAATTTATTTTGGCTGTTCAGAAGCGACGTGTGTCCGTTGTCAACGTTCGATGACCTATTTCGAATCTATTTCGGTGAAGATCGAGGGATCACACTTGGCTGAATGCGCGGTTTCCTAAGCCTAAAAAAAGTACGGCCGGTGACACATGCGTCTCTGGATCAGTAGAGAGAGAGTATTTAATTAAATAGCGGGGAAAAAATAGATCGTCTTTATTTAGAACACTTCAAAGTGAAACGGATCGTGAATGCAATTTAATGACTGGGATATTGGAATCGCTTGTCGATTGTAACAAGACAGTTTCCGATATCGAAAGGACTTCTCAGTTTTTCGCTCATTCTTTATTTAATGAGTGTCAAATGAGACGATATTTGAAAAAAAAAAACAAATCTATTAAATAAAATTGGAGTTTTTTTGTAATTTCAAAATAACATCTTTTTGCTAAATGCATAAATGATGAATTAATAATTTTTAAATTTTCTTTCTGTATTCTGTATTTTTCATCTCCGAAACGGCTGGACCGATTTTGACAGGACTTTCACTGGAAGATAGCTGCTATTATAAGGAGTAATTTGGAGTACTTTTATTTTAGACAAATAAAAAAGGGTTTCGCGCAAATAAAATGAAACCGCACGTCTGTGAAAGCACGGGGCGAGGGTCAGCTATTATTTTTTAAATCCAGACTTTGTTTTTTTTTTTGCAAATATTAATCCATGAAAGTCCCTTAGCAGCATTGCATCAGTGCTTATGTATTTATTATGTAGCGTTTATTCACTCAAAAAGCAGCTCGACTAGGGAATACTTCCACCTTACAGAATACCTCAACCAAATAACTTTGTGTTGTGTTCCTGCGCGTGAGTAAGGTCGCCAGAGCTCATAGGGGGAGCGCGTGAGTGATGCCTCCTGTGTTGCAAGCGTCCATATGGCTACGGTAACCTCTAACCATTATGCGGGCGGTAAGCTTATTAACCGACTTCGTCGTATAAAAAATCAGAATTACAACTCTATGTACTGCGCAACTATTATTTCAATCCCTACGTATTATATTATACGTAAATGATAAAACCAGGTCAGTGCAACCATCAACACAAATAGGTAACAGACATCACTTCAAGCCCACGGTTTTTCACTTGTTAACCTATATTTTTGCCGAGTGTACTCCATATTTCAGCGGCAATAACCCGTTGGTAGATCGTTGAGTATAAATCAGTGACGTAACTGCGTGTGCTCGCACATATTTTAATGGAGATCGACGTTTGCTGGTGCATTTTATTCTGGACGTCTCTTGAAATTCCATGTTTTATTATTTTCAGGGTACGTTATTTTATAATCGTATTCTGTAATGTTTCTGATTCCATCAAAGTGAGTCCATAAATATTTGCTGCTGTTCCATAGAAATATCAAAATTCCAGCAAATGTCTTTTCATCAGAAAATTAACAGCACCTACTGAATATTGGTGATTTAGGAATTAATAATACTAATGTTTATTTTATTAAATAATTAATTAATTAATTTGGCATGTATTGAAATAGCGGTTAGCGCGAAAACCACGTTTTAAGGGGCTTGCTGAAAATTCCTCATAATCACTTCGGCGAGCTTAGCCCTTGAATTTCAGAACATTTTTTCTTAGGCGCTGCGCAAACGTGTCTTATGTCGGACACAAGCTACCAGTGAATATTAGATTTCTATAGAACGAGTATGAAATCAGCCATTTCCTGCGCAGACTTGTGTCTAGTTGCTTCCACTTTACACATACAGCGCCTAAGTGGATGCTTCCACCTTATATGAAACCTACGTGCTAAATTTCTTTAAGGCTTTATTGTATAGGATTCACATTAGTAAGTGAGTTATAGTGAGAGTATTAGTGATAGATAACCCTATTTATATAACTGCTGTGTAAGTACATTCAGACTAAAAGTTTTGTTTACAATTCAGAATACAATGTCAGGACAAGAATACCTTTCTGACGTGTCAAAAGAGACGTGGCAAATAAATCTTAGCGCTTACTGCAACCGTGCGGAGTGTGGCTTATGGTAGGTATACGCGAAGGAATATAAAGTACTTACTGCTCTATTTTATTAAACGACTTAAAAAAAGGAATAGTTTTTTATTAACTATGCTTTTTTATAAATGATAGAAATTCTAATATACGATCGCAGGCAGCAGCAGCAGGCGACGCTGTCGCCGCGATACTACTGGTTACTATGGAATAACTTTCTTAGCGTCGCGACGCTACGAAAGACTGACTCGCGCACCACTGTCTTGCGCGCGACGTTTCGTCTCCATCGTAATGCATAGAAACGAAAGAGAAAGAAGTTGTCGCGGCGACAGTGTCGCCTGCTGCTGCTACTTGCGGTCGGCTGCGAACCGGAACCTTTACCTACTCTACATTTCATAAGCTTGAGCTGCTGGATGTTAATGTGACGATTATGTAACTTTGTTGCAATTAATTTCATTTATCTTCGAACTGAAAACTATTAAATATAGCAGTTTTCTGCCCATTCCCTTTCACCCAAATTTTTTAAAGGAGGCATGTGCTCAGCATTGGGAAATTAAAGGCTGATGATGAGTGCAAATGTGCAAATACAGTTTTTTATTGGAAATACAATCATTTTGGTCCTCCAAGGATCTCCTGGAGAATGTACAAATCCAACAAACTAGACTGAACAGGCTATAAGCTCTAACTGAGATCTAAGGCACCGATTCCACAGAGACTAGAGTTCTGCATTTCACGTTCACTGTAATCTACGCGGCGACTTTAAAAGTAAAAAAAAAATATCAGTTGTGATCGGAAAATTAATATTGCAGAACTCTAGACTGCTTGCTGTGTGCACAATGCGGAACGCAGATCTCTGGACGCAGAACTTTAGAACTCTCTGTGGGATCGGCGCCTAAGCTCTCCATTTTAAGTTTTCCAATAAGGAACTTCTTATACGTATATTAATATCCAACTTCTTTAATAAAAGCTCACTAAAAACCTTTGACCATCTACCGCTAGCGCGTGTCACATAAGCCATTCACTTGTCTCGTTTAACATCCAGCTAAGCAGCTCTCACTTTGACGTTAACTTGAGACACACGTACACGTCGGTATTTTAACACTTTCTGAGGGAAACCTAAACTCTTGAGCTTTACTAGACTTGGTTTAATTCATTTTATGATAAAAGAGAGAGATAGTAAATCATCATCAACAGTCCATAATGTCCCAGTGCTGAGTGCGGGCCTCCTTTCACAAATGAGGGTGAAAGGGAATGGGCAGATACTCCACCACGCGTGTCCACTGCGGATTGGTGGAGGTAGGTTAGTGTTAAATCTACTGTTAGAGTTTTCAAGTCGCCTAGTAGGCCTCGAACGGCTTTGCGAAGCACGGAAAACGCTCCAGTTGAAATACCACTAGGCGGTCACCCAACAGGATACCATCCACACCGGTGATTGCTTAACTTTGCCGATCGACGATGAACGGCTAATCAAGCTACACCACGAGCGTTCCGCTTATAGAAAATAGCTAAAGAAATCTATCATAGATGTTAAAGATTTTAATCGAGCACGATGAAAAGCATAAAATTATTAAGCGATTTCAGAGCTAACTCTGAAGAACTTGTTCTTTGTACTGCGTATTACTGACTCATCTGCTTCTTTTGATTTCAACATAAGTTCTACTTTCAGAAACCAACTTAGGTTTCCAAAAGATGACATCTGGAACTATCTACTTTGTATAGGAGGATCATCGTGAAAAAAGAACGAAAATAAGAAAGAACTCCTTGTAGAGACTGCGTTCTTGTTAAAAATATTAATTGAGAAGGCAGTTCTAGATATATATATTTGGATTTTAATGGAAAGGTTGTAATTTCAAATGTATCCTGTTACTTTAATGTGTTTAGTTTAATTTGTCTACATATAGGTAGAATACATTAACGTAAAATACATGAGAGTAAAACATTATACATGTCATAATTAGTGAGATAATTTTGCCTCGCTACGACTGCTTACATTTGCAAATTGGAGTTGTAGTTACATATATTCTGATAAATGTAAGTACAACTCCAATTTTCAAATAACATAATATGATAACATGTGTTTTAATGAGTAGGTATATTAAGCCCGTCGTCTTAAAATCTACATCCAACAGTACCTACTCAAAATGTAACCAACACTTAACTTTAATTTCATACTGATTTCAATATCCCAATAATCTAAAACAAATTATTGGTGCCGATTTTGTTGTAAATCGCACTAAACTAATTTTCTTTTTCTAACCATCTCTAACTATCTCTTTCTTACAAACATTATTAAAAAAACCGGCCAAGTGCGAGTCAGACTCGCGCACCGAGGGTTCCGTACAAACCTATGTATTTCATATGAATTTCAATTTATGACGTATAAAAAATAACTACTTACTAGATCTCGTTCAAACCAATTTTCGGTAGAAGTTTGCATCGTAATGTACATCATATATTTTTTATAGATTTATCATTCTCTTATTTTAGAAGTTACAGGGGGACACACACATTTTACCACTTTGGAAGTGTCTCTCGTGCAAACTATTCAGTTTAGAAAATAATAATAATTATAAGCATGGGGAACCACCAAAATGTATTGTTTTTTTTTCTATTTTTGTGTGATAATCTTAATGCGGTTCACAGAATACATCTACTTACCAAGTTTCAACATTATAGTTCTTATAGTTTCGGAAAAAAGTGGCTGTGACAGACGGACGGACAGACAGACAGACAGACAGACAGACATGACGAATCTATAAGGGTTCCGTTTTTTGCCATTTGGCTATGGAACCCTAAAAAGGATAGTACAAGTTGTCAAATTAGTCTTTGCCGTCTTCATTTGCGGGTATTTAGACGTAACCGTGATAGATCGCGACTAAATTTATATTTACAACTGAATCATCACCATTGCAAAGATAAAACAGCTTCAATAGAAACATTTCTACATAGCAACACACTTAACCGAGAAAAATGAACAAAATAAACATAAAAGCGTTGTAAGCGCTGAAACCCTAAATTGATATTTTCTAGAGCGCTTTATATATTCACCGAGTACGTTTTACAGCTAAAGTCACTTTCAATTTTCAACGTAAAGCGCTTTATGGCGCGCTTCGAGCGTGACGGGCATAAAACCTCAAGAGAGAAAGCCTCGACTTGTCTCCATCTATGTAGAAGCCGCGAGAGATTTACCGTATTTCCAATCCCAATACCATGTCCTTGAACCTTATGGGGCTCGCAATAACGTTCATTTTTTCTCACGAGTATTCAAATGTAAAATTTCATAATCTCCTACAGTTATTTCATATTTTTTCTTAGACAGATGTTACTTTGGTGTAAGCGAGCGAGTGTAAAAGTTTTCGTTTTATTTTTTTATGAGTTTCACAAATTAGATTGCGAAATATTTTTTTGCTCGAACGGAATCAAATATTTGAGTTTCACGGGAAAATCTGAAGTTTGGAAAAAGGTAAAGTTATGGATTGGTTACTATGTTCTCCATGACTCTCGTTTAGTTTCTATATTTTAACTATGCTCCCCGATTACCTGGAATAAAGTATGTTAAATGGACCTCTTTGTGCTGAATATAATGAGCACCTTGAAATTACAAACTAATGAAAACTATGGGATTATTTCTAAAAGTATTTTCTAATTTGTTTTTTAACTATTCTTAAAAAAATTCTACCTTACTCGATCATAACGTAATAGTAAAAAAAATATAGAATTCAGTGTTGGTCCCATAGTAAAAGTTGTTCAGCATGATTAATCCAACATAGGTTTTGAAAATATGCCGTCTCGAAATCTCCACCCAGTATTATAAAAAGTTTGTATAAATTTGAATACGCTAATCTCATGAACCACAACTATAAACCACTCTACGGCATAATCCAAAATTATCGCGGATGAAACTGCAAACATATTTTTAGCAAAAATGTATTGGAAAAATGCTTAAAATAAACTTCAACAAAACTTTTGGCAGGTATATATCAGCCCTATTGCATCGCATATGTACCTGCCAGATCGCATGTGACTGGATATTTATCCAGGCAACACTAAATGCAGCTTCTCCTACAATAAATTTCCCGCAGAACTTTCCACGTACTGACTTTAAAGTGGAATCGAGCCGTTAATATTTTACACTGATCTGAAACTATAAGTGTAACATTTGAGTGCATAAGTGTATTTTAGTGAAACTGGGTATCACCAAGCTTTAGTAGACGATTTTCTCTTTCATAGTTTATTGATGTTTATGAGAATGAGAATGAGAATAATTTATTTGCTAGAAACATGGTGAACATAAAGGTGTTATAAAATATAAATAGATAAGTGCAAGACATGTTTCGTCGTTGTAATGACAGGCAAAAATTTACAATTCATATAAAATTACATTAATTAATTACATTTAAATTAATTACATACAGCCATATTATTACATATTATAAAATAACAAAATTGCAATAAAAGAATTAAATATTAAATTAAACATTAACAAAATTATTTCATAAACCGCAAGTCAAAACACATATAAAATTAGTTTAAAAATTCTCCAACAGATTAAAAACATTTGTCACGCAACCAATCATATAACTTTCGTTTGAATAGTCTCTGAGGGAGTTCTTTCAAATGCTCTGGTATTTTATTGTAAATTTTAATGGTCATTTGATAGCAATTTTTACTATTTAATGCAGTCCTAGACAATGGTATATATAATTTATTAGGATATCTGGTATTCATTTTGTCATGAACTTCACAAGCCTTAGGAAATAAAAAGTTATATTTTCTCACAAAGCATGCTACCTCATGAATGTAAAGGGATGATAGCGTGAGTAAATTAAATTTTTTGAAAAGAGGTTTACATGAGTCTAGTGGACCTGCATTTGCTATTGCTCGAATGCATCTCTTTTGAATTATAAATGCCTTGTGTGAATCAGTGGAATTTCCCCATAAGACCAAACCATAACGCAAAACCGACGCTACATAACCATGATAAGCCATGAGAGCTACACTTTCGTCTGAAATCTTTCGTATTCTATTAGCATATACAAAACTGTTCAGCTTTTTACAGACTTTTTCTAGTTGCTGTGTCCAAGAGCAATGTTCGTCTAAGATAATGCCAAGGAATGTGGCATTTGCTGTTGCTTCTATGGGCTCATTGTTCAAGTGAATATTAATATTTTCCTGTGACATTTTCCTATTTCTAAACATTGTGTATTTCGTTTTCTTGGCATTAACATATAAATTGTTGCTTTGAAGCCAAGTACTAACTGTGTTAATTGTATTATTTATCTCTTTACCTGTATTTCCGTATTGAGCATCAATAATCACAGAAATATCGTCTGCAAACAGAACACATTTATGATTGATAGTGTCAGGGAGATCATTTATGTACAGCAAGAATAACAATGGCCCCAGTATACTCCCTTGTGGAACCCCATATGAATTTATCTGGAAGGACGATCTATAGTGCACTAGGTCCTCATTTTTCAGTCTCCTTATCTCAACACACTGAAACCGATTCTGTAAATATGATTTGATCCAGTTATATGCGATTCCTCTTATTCCATATCGCTCACATTTATTTAATAATAATTCATGACTCACGTAGTCAAACGCCTTTGTCATATCAAAATAAACGACAGCTACCGAGCGACGTTGGTCGATAATTCTAGTGATCTCACTAACCAAGTTATATGCAGCTAGAGTGGTTGATTTCCCTTTTTGAAAGCCGTTTTGCTCAGTTCTTATAATATTGTGTTTCAGTAAAAACCCATTAATTCTATTGTACATTGCTCTCTCAAAGATTTTGGACAAAATTGGTATAAGAGCAACAGGTCTATAATTATTTATATCCTCTTTGGAGTCTTTTTTGAACAGGGGCTTAATAATCGCTTTCTTGAGAAGGCTTGGAAAGTAGCCCTCATTGAAAGACATGTTTATAAGAAAACACAAAACCGGAGCCAAATAAAACATAGAATTTTTAATTACTTTTGTTGCAACTTCATCATATCCAACTGCGTTAGTATTCTTTAGAGACTTTATGATGTTGAGTATTTCTGATACATCACACGGTTGCAAGAATATTGTTTCTAAAATTAATCCTTTTCCATTATTACTAGCTTTTAAACCACAATTTCTAGATTTGATTTTCATGTCAATAAATTTATTATTAAATTTTTCAGCTATTTCTACTGGATCTGTTATCTGTTGATTGTCAATTACTAATTTATTTATGCTATTAATGTCTGTATACTGATCACTACGTTCTTTTACAATTTCCCATGAAGCTCTACATTTATTTTTTGAACTGGAAATATGTCTTTTATTTGTAATTTGTTGAGCTTTAAAAATACATTTCTTTAGGACTTTTGCATGTGACCGATATTTCAATTTATCTTTATGTTGCTTTGTTTTATAATACTTATATCTGAGTTGTCTACTACTTTTGCAGGACAATTTTATACCAGAAGTTAACCATTTTGCCGCTTTTGATCCTATTTTATTTTTGACTCGAAATTTAGGAAAACATAAATTATACAGTAAAAGAAACATATCCATAAAATTTTCAAATGCTATCTCTATATTGTTACTATAATAAACGTCGCTCCAAGAGAGCTCTTTTAGGTAATTACAAAATTTTTCCATATTTTCAAGATTATAGTCTCGTTTCATTTCAAAATAGCTTGATAGTAACGATTCTTTCGAATCTACAGCAAAACTCATAGTCTGGCATGTATTATGGTCCGATAAAGCCATTTCATGAGTGTCAGCTGTTATTACGTCTGGAATATTACTTATGATATGGTCTATACAATATGGCCACTCTTATTAGGGTAAAGGTAGGAATATCTAATGTATACATGAGAAGGGTTCATTGTATTGTCTATTTTTTTAATTACTCATTATTTATTGTTTTTAACCGACTTCAAAAAAAGGAGGAGGTTCTCAATTCGGTTGTATGTTTTTTACCTGATAACTCCGTCATTTATTGACCGATTTGGAAAATTATTTTTTTTACTGGAAGGGTACACCCTCCCCGTTTGGTCTCATTGTCATCAGATTAGGATTTGATCACTTCTTAGAGTACTTTGAAGTCGGTTTAAGTTTTTAACCGACTTCAAAAAAGGAGGAGGTTCTCAATTCGAGTATGTTTTTTTTTTTATGTTTGTTACCTCATAACTCCGTCATTTATTAACCGATTTGGAAAATTCTTTTTTTGTCTGGAAGGGTACACTTCCCGTTTGGTCCCATTGTCGTCAGATCAGGATTTGATTACTTCTTCGTGTACTTTGAAGTCGGTTTAAGTTTTTTGTAAAACAGTCCAATTATAAAGTCAATAATATATGAGCATTTTGGCATACACGTTTTATTTTCAAGATTTTAAGAAACGGAGGAATAACTTATATGGTTTTAATGTCAACTCAAAATTTGAAATTAGTTTTGACTCTCTACAGACCTAACTACAAAAAAAGACCTACAAAAATCTCCATGTCTGTGCTAAGGGTTGAATAGATAAACTCCAGGAAACTAATATTGTTTTGGGGCACGCGATGACACTTAAGGCAGTGGATCAAGTAATACTGTCGGAAGTAAATGCCTTGACCTAGTAGTTAAGGCGAAATGTGCTTTGGGTGACCCAAAAGCCTTGCTGTCATTATTAAGGCCAACCATGAGGGTAGAGGATCCTACTTCCGATTGAGGAAATGGATTAAATAAATTTTGTGAAAGTGGTTTGTTTAGTACAGCACGAAACCATGGCATTGGCGTACTGTTACAAATGTTTGTTTGTTGGTGTATTTCATACAGAGCTGCAAACACCAACAATACATTCCCGATTCATGGAGGTTGATATTATATTGATGTTTGGTACAAATAAAATCTATGGGTTTTTTTTCTCTGAATCGTGGTCGTTACTTTAACATTTACATGACGTGATTACAAAATCACAGCCTATCTAATGGTGCGTCCACGCTACGCGAATCGAGCACGAGCCGAGCAACGAACGAGCTTACAACGAGCACGATGCGAATCCCTTTATTCGTGAAAAAACCGGCCAAGTGCGAGTCAGACACGCGCACCGAGGGTTCCGTACAAACCTATAGGTATATAAGTAAATGGTGGTATAGACCTGAGTATTTGATATGAATTTCAATTTATGACGTATTAAAAAAAAACTACTTACTAGATCTCGTTCAAACCAATTTTCGTTGGTAGTTTGCATCGTAATGTACATCATATATTTTTTATAGATTTATCATTCTCTTATTTTAGAAGTTACAGGGGGGGGGACACACATTTTACCACTTTGGAAGTGTCTCTCGCTCAAACTATTCAGTTTAGAAAAAAATGATATTAGAAACCTCAACATCATTTTTGAAGACCTATCCATAGACACCCCACACTTATGGGTTTGATGAAAAAAAAAATTTTGAGTTTCAGTTCTAAGTATGGGGAACCCCCAAAATTTAATGTTTTTTTTCTATTTTTGTGTGAAAATCTTAATTGCGTTCACAGAATACATCTACTTACCAAGTTTCAACATTATAGTTCTTATAGTTTCGGAAATAAATGGCTGTGACATACGGACGGACAGACAGACAGACAGACAGACAGACAGACAGACAGACAGACAGACATGACGAATCTATAAGGGTTCCGTTTTTTGCCATTTGGCTACGGAACCCTAAAAACTCACAATCGCGCTCGTTCGAGGCTTGCAAGCCCGTCCAGGCTACGCGAATCGTGCTCGCAGTGTGCTCGTTCGTGGCTCGGCTCGTGCTCGGTTCGCCAAGCATGGTCGCACCATTATGTTTTGTTAATGTATTTTACATTTTTGTTTTGCTTTAACGTATTAACTACTCTATGGTATATAAGAAGGACTTAGAAGAAGTTAAGAACACTTGAATCATGGACACAACTTTTCATGCGGGAAAAATATTATGCACCTACACACAAACTGGCTCCTCATAATCACCATATTTTCTTATTAGTGCTTAGTATAATCTTGTTACCTATTTAAATGTAATCATCATATTTCTATGTGTCCATTTAATTGTATGTTTTAAAATTTGTTACTTTCTCTATTTCTTCTTTTTTTTTTTTTTTTTGTGAAATACTGTTTTATCAATGTTGTACACACCTGTTATTAGTATATATACTCGCTAATGTCTTTAATTATTATTTTGTTAACTATGTATTTGTAATGGTATGTATATTGTTGGTGTGTCTTAAAAAAAAAAAAAAACAATTATAGTCACAGAGCTAGTACTCTAATCCAAATTTATCATCGAAAGTTAATAATATACCTACATTTTTTGATTTCTTAGAATATTATCTACATCTGCAGACATTTCAACCCGCCGACAACTTCATAATCTGAAAAGTCTACCAATAAATCAGCCAAGTAAATGCATTAAGCTTTCATAACAATAAAGTTCCACTTGACTTCTCTCGCTTGCAAAAAAATTATGATCATAATAATTCAGGCTGTGCCAACCCTAAATCACTGCGTATGGCAGAACCTAATGGAAAGCTCACTTTAACGCAATTGAAAGAATATTCGCGATATATCTTTTTATTCGAATATAATGCAACTGTGGCTTAATGGATTAATATTTTTTATGAGTTTTTAAGCATACTAAAGTGTTGATGTATCGGTTTTCGTGATTAAGTTACGAAATATAAAATTCTAATTCAGCTCTACTGAGTTGTGAAAATAGATAAAGGATTAGAATTAAATAACGTGTTATACATTTTCAATAAACTTAGATTCAAACGAATATGTGAAGATACGGTACCGAGTCACAGTGTGTATGACATCAAAACATACATAATAAAATACCTCTGACACAGATTAACTGAATTCTTACTACGAAGATAATCCTCAAGCTTAATTATGGATTTATAGGTAACTTCTAAGTTAATTTGCTTACATTTTCTCGAAATGGAAATTATAGGTATATTACTAACATGAAATTATTATTTTATTGTGGTCAAACTCAAGTTACCTTCAGACCGGTTTCAAAAACAAAATGCCTCAAATATATCAAACTAAATTGAGAGCAAAATTCCTGAAGATGGAATAAAAAAGTGTAATTGTTGTAACACCCGCACATAATGCGGCGCAAATTGCGAGCTCCCGGACTACGCGCGTAATTGCTGTAATTTCATTTATTACACTGAATACTTCGTACCCGATGACTTTTTTATGCTTTTAAGTTGAGAAATGTTTTAGTTTTATCATTTACTAAGTTTTACCTTTTTATGGCCATTAAACATTTGTTTTGGTAAAAAGTGCTTTGAATAGCCGTACCTACACATACAGTTCACACTGATTTGACGGGTCGCAGGTCGTGGGTTCGATTCTCATCTAGAACATCCATTTTTATGTATGAACACATGCATGTCCTGAGTCTGGGTGTAGTTATGTGTTTTAAGTACCTAGTATGTAGTATATCGGTTATATGGTTTCCATAGAACGAGCTCTGCTTAGTTTGTTATCAGATAACCGTGTGAGGAATGTCGCAGGATATTTATTATTTATTTATAGAATACTAGCTCTTCCCCGCGGTTTCACCCAATTTCACGGTTAGCCTAATACTCGTGGATAATGTAGCCTCTTATTAGTGAAAGAATTTTTCGAATCCGACTGGTAGTTCCAGATATTAGCCCGCTTAAACAAACAAAAAACTCTTCCACTTTATTATATATTAGCATAGATAAACAAATATCCTAGGACGTTCCTCACACACGGTCATCTGATCCCAAACTAAGCAGAGCTTGTACTAAGGAAACCAGATAACTGATATAATACATATAATACCTTTTGTTTGTAAATACATAATATACATAATTACACCCAGACTCCGGACATACAGACATGTTCATGCACACAAATGCATGTCCCGTGTGGGAATCGAACCCACGACCTGCGGCGCGATAGGTGGAATCTTAACCAACCGCGCCAGCTGGCCCGTCAAATCAAAAATAACTGTCAATGATGTATAACTGTCAAGAAAAATAATTGAAATTATAATACGCCAGGACCCATAAAACAATCCTCGAAAAAATGCATTTTTTTGAGATGTACTAAAAAAAGTGACTGGCCTTTGGCGGTTTTGTATGGTTTAGTTAATCATTGCATACTATCATCATCAGCCTATAATGTCACACTGCTGAGCACAGGCCTCCTTTCACAAATGAGGGTGAAAGGGACTGGGCGATACTCCACCACGCGTGCTCACTGCGGATTGGTGGAGGTAGGCTAGTGGTCAACCTACTGTTGGAGTTTTCAAGCCGCCTAGAAGGCCTCCAACTAGCTTTACGACTATCACAATTATGTGATAACCGGGACCAACAGCTTAACGTGCCTTCCGAAGCACGGAAACGCTCGATTTGAAACACTAGGCGGTCACCCATCCAGGTACAGACCACGACAGACGTAGCTTAACTTTGCCGATCGATTAAGAACGGCTAATCATGCTACACCACGAGCGCTTCTATTCTATTGCATACTAAGTTTAATGAAATAAGCTAAAAATAATTATAAATCAGTGGTATTCTAGCTAGTCCAGCTTAATATTTATCTTTAGTTATTATATACTAATATAACAAACAAACCGTCAAAGCGCTTTTTCATTGCCATTTTATTCGATATTTGTATTGACACATTTAAATTTAATGACAAAGTATTCAATAGCATGATTGGACACAGAACTTTCCATGCGAATGATGATAAACACTGCGCGAATGTCAATGACATTCCAACGAACGGACTAATTAACCATTCTGTTAAATTAATCATCAATATTATCAACTAAATTGAGTACAAAAGGACTGTATCTGATAAAATTCTTTTCAATACCAGCCATGACGCGTGTTTTTTTTAACATGCTGACTCTTGGGTAAATAGATTATGTTTCTCATAGAAATAAATATACCTAGAAAGAACGTCGCCATACTACACGAATATATAAAACAGGCCAACTTTTATAGGCTGCTGCGCGTAACAGCTACGTTTTACGCTCCCTCATCGTCATTCTGCTTGTTATAGTGACGTTCATAATGATAGCAGTTGTTGAAATATTCCCATTAAAATCGGGAAAAATTTAAATATTAAACATTATTTAGCAATTTTATTTATTTTTATTTGATTTAGTCTCTAACAGTTAGGGCCTATTTTTATCAACACGTGCACAGCTTCAACACTCAATCTGGATGTATCCTTAATCAAAGATGTTTCTATCTATCTATATGAGTGAAGTAAATTGTCTAGCAGTAGACGTTTGACGATGACGATACGATATAAAACTCATCTATAATACATTCAATAGGATTTCTGATGCGTATGAAATTATACAAGTAGGTAATGGAAAACCCGAGTGTAAGATATTTTGGCAAGTGAAAAGCGAGAGGGCAAATTTCCCAAACCATAATTTTCTTAAATCAGCAAGATAATAATATATTTCATCAATTTGATCCAAGTTTAACTTCACCGGTATATGAATAACTAGCAGTCCCACGCGGTTTTACCCGCGTTCCTGGGATAAAAAGTAGCCTATGTCCTTCTCCATACTATAGGCTATCTGTATGCAAAATTTCATAGCGATCGGTTCAGCGGTTTAGGCGTGAAAGCGTAACAAACAAACAAACAAACAAACAAACAGAGTTACTTTCGTATTAGTATGGATGGATGGATAGTATGGATTTCAATACGGTCCTTCCTATTAATATCATTGGAATAAGCATTTAATCTAGAATCTTGAATTGTTAGTGGATGATGTAAACCTAAATTCAAAATTAATAGAACCATAGTTTGATTAAAATCAATAAAACTCATACAATAAAATTATTTGATAAATCGTAAAATTAGACAGTACCACTTCTTTAACAATATTTATATGCTAACTGTGTTTAATACTGTTTATATCTAAATATAGCACATAAGAAAATACAAACGTCGGAACAATACCAAAGGAAAAAGCCTATAATAATAATAGAATCGGACGTTCGGTTCGCTACGAGCTACGTGCGCGGTGCGTAGCCTCGTAGAATAAACAAGTGCTACGGAAATTTGTAGGCTCCACTAAATAATCGCTACAGGTAAATGAACTTGTGTTTTATTAGCTTGTATCATTAACACTGTTTCGTAATCATATATTTCGTAATGTAAATTTATTTTTAGAGATTATAAGTAACATATTAATCAAAATTGATAATAAATTCAAAATCAATAAACATTGTATTACAGAATAAAAATAAAAATTTACGATTTATAAACAAGAAAAAAATCCCCATTGCATTTATCTGTTGGCACACTAAGCATAGTTCAACCCAATTAAAAACAAAATAAAACTTTCCAATAGAAACGAACCTGCATCATAAAAGGCAGTCTACAAAAACAAATAAAATGAACATCTAAAGTGAATCCTATGAAACATAATCTTCAGGTAACACACCTGAAATTGGCACTGAAACATTGCACTTACCGTATCTGCACCGGGCTACATAATACACTCAAATATCCTTTACGCACACAATGTTAAATTAAATGCACAGTCTTTACGCCCAAGTGACAACAGAGGGATCGTTATACCGACGTTTCCATCAATTTTTCATTAAGAACCCGGTAAAACACGCCTGCTACGAGTGCGATGGACCACCACATACGGGAAACACGTCCGCGCGTCCCGAGGTCGTGGGCGAAACTAGGAGCTCAGCGCGATCCAAGCCCGAATTGAGCTAGAACGGGATAGAGGTGGTCGTGTGAAAGGGATGGAAGAAGGTGCAGAGGTGCGCAGGAAAGAATTAGATGTTTATTTGGGCTACGTGTAATAGGATAACAGAAACGCGTGCAAGCTTCTTCCAGGCTCGAGTATGCAAGTCTTCTGGATTTTTAGTTCGGTGCGCTTGAAGCTTATGGTAGCTTAGTATTCGAATAAATTCGGAAGCATCTCGTGTGAAAATATTTACTTTATCTCCCTGCATTTAAGGTTATTATAATTTTGAATAATGATAGAGTAGCAAACATTTATTTATTTAAGACCTTTTTTAAATCGTGTGATGTTGGTCATAATCTGAGGTGAATGACTGTTTTCAATAAATCATTTTTAATCTTCAAAATCTAGCTTCAAAGCTAATCCAAAGCATTTGCATCATCTGAATTATAACATTATTTTACTTAGAGCTATGTAGGTAATTCGCTTTTACCGATTACTTAGATTCAAGGACACTTAAGTGCGACTAAAGGGCATTTTAATTTAATTCGCAAAAAAAGCGTCAGAACTGTCGATTTAGAAAATTAATAAAGCGATTTTGTAGCCGAAGATAAATTCGACGAATTCAATTTTAATACAAAAAGATACTAGATGAACTTTATTCGTCGAAACCAGCATTAATATAATGGACAGTAAATTACTTCGGCCCGAAAATCACCCGGGTGGAATGTATAAAATATATAGACTAGGAACCCGGGCACCTGGGTGTTGCTTGTTTATGACGCGTTGATTAATTTTGTTAGATTATTAATATTGACTTTCTTGGATATTTATAAGATCGCCTATTCAATCGATGGAAATTAAAATATCTACTGCATACTCTTACAGAAAATATTTGGAAATAGTGTACAGTTTAATTAAAGCTATAGAGAATCTGTTCAAGATATTTTGACGGGTTAGCGGTTAGGGCCATCAACAAAAAAAATGTTGGGATTCTTTTTACTTTTTATCATCACCTGCAATCAGAAGATAGGTAAGCACTTTCCGTTTCCTTTCAGAATATAGCTTTAAGAGAGGTAGAGCATAGCGTTTATTCGCTCAAAGAGCAGCTCGACTGGGGAAGTATCTCCACCTTACAGAATACCGCAGCCAAATAATATTATGTTGTGTAAAGTTGTGTTCCTGCGCGTGAGTAAGGTCGCCAGACCTCATATGGGAGGAGGGAAAGGTTGTGTGTTGCAAGCGTCCATATGGCTACGGTAACCGCTTACCATCAGGTGGGCCGTATGCTTGTTTACCGACTAAGTTGTATTAAAAAAAAAAGCTTAAATTAATTTTAGATTACCTACTTGGGCACCTTAAATTATGGGCTTAACAAAAATACGTTCCATCTCTCGGTCTACTCGCAAGCTCTTGATAAATATTGATAGGGACGTGGTGTAGCCACGGAGCTTGGGGCAGACATCGTTCATTTAACACTGTACTATGCCGCTTTAATACGTGATGACGGAAAATGGAGGTCACGTTATACCCGCCCTGATTCTGATGCAGCTCCCGCCAATTTCAGACAGCCAAGTTAAAGTTAATCTGTGTTATTTTATATGTCTTTGAAAGTGACCGATATATTTTTAAAAAGAGAATCAAGCTTTTTTAAAACATGTATATTTATGCCCGGTTTCAATAATTTACGGACCGTTATCGGTTAAGATATAAAATTAAGACTCTTATATCTTTACTAATAATGAAACAAAGATCTCAAAGCTTTGCATAGCAGATCCTCCCATATGGAAGTAGCTATCACAGGTAAAATTACCTTACAAAATGATCTATATGCCCAGTTTGGCAATAAAAAAACCTACATTGGTAAGCAAAACGATTCGTTTTTGTTTATTGAAACCGGGCCGGGCATTAGATAGGTGCAAATTTAAATTGATGGAAGGAATTTTGATTTAGAATTTAGAACAAAAAAAAATGATTGCCGGGTTTCTTACCGGAGTCTTCGCAGTTTGTGTATTCCGAATCGGTGGTAGAAACGTTAATAAGTACCTTACCCTGATTAAATTACTTGTCGATTTTGACTTGACTTTCTACTCAAGGTTAAATTGAGATGAAGAAAAAGTAATATAATTAATTACCTATATAATTTGTCTATATCGTTTTGATCATGGTTTGATAGAGAACAAGTATCACTTAGAATCGAACTTCGAAATTAAACACTATAAGTAATATAATTATTTACCTATATAATTTGTGCAATAAATCCTTGCGTTTTGATCATGGTTTGATAGAGAACAAGTATCACTTAGAATCGAACTTAGAAATCAAAACACTATAAACAAAATAACATCCCAGTTATATGTCACTTTTGCCTAACCCGTTACGCCTAAATAAATAACAAAACCTTCCCCTTAAAACCCTCGTATATAACCTAGTACATGTCCTAAATAAAGTAATTAATGCCATTCACGTCTCATACATAAGTATTAGAGAGTCACACAAAGTAATTCCCCTGGTAATTGTCTCAAATTTATCACTAGGTCGGGCGTGACCCATGAAATAATTCTTCTGCACCCAGGTACTAATTTGATAGCTCGTAAATTCCTCTATGTAAATAGTAGGTAACGTAGTTTGGTGTTAGGCGTGTTGGTACTTTAATATAATTTCAACGTTATATATTATAATAAGGTTAATTCAAAATCATCATCATCATCATATCAGCCTATGGATGTCCACTGCTGAACATAGGCCCCCCATTGACTTCGAACGGTTTTGGGCTTGCATCCAGCGGTGCCCAGCTACTCTGACCAGGTCGTCGGTCCATCTGCTGGGAGGGCGTCCCGCTCGGCGCTTTCCAGTACGTGGTCGCCACTCGAGAACCTTTCTTCCCCAGCGGGTATCGGCTCTTCGAGCGATGTGGCCTGCCCATTGCCACTTCAGCTTACTAACTCTACGAGCTATGTCCATCGTTTTCGTTCTCATATGAATGTCCGCATTGCGGACCCTGTCACGTAGAGAAATTCCGAGTATAGCCCGTTCCATAGCTCACTGAGTGACTGAGCTTATTTATGCGGACAGCAGTAAAAGACCACGTCTCTGTCCCGTATGTCATCACTGGTAACACGCACTGATTGAAGACCTTTGTCTTCAGACTCTGAGGTATTCTGGACGTGAAGATGTGCCGTAGCTTCCCGAACGCTGTCCAGTCGAGTTGGATTTTCGATTGACCTCTTTATCGAAATTCAAAATATATCAATCATATTATTATTGATATATCAAATAAATTGACTAATTGACAGATGTTCGCACAGCGCAAACATGCGCTTCAGGTCTAGAAATTTTGCTTTATATTTGATTTACGTTTCAACGTTGATTTACATGCTATATTATTTGCTTCAGCGCCTGGTAGGCAAATCTGTCACCAAACAAGATAACATTAAATTACTTTAGTACATATAAACAAATTACAAAAATGCGTCCACATGTACAGACCAACTTTCTAACTTATCTTGGTGAAGCAGCAAACATCATTAATGTTTCATATTTTTCCCATGCGTTGCTCACTCTCATCTCGCTAACGGCCAAGCAAACCTTAATAAAGGGTCCACAAATTCATACATATTAATAGAAGTTGCGTAAACGTGGCCCAAGTTTTTATTGCACGCATAAAAGTGCGTTAGCCGCAACGTAAATGAAATGGCGCGTGTGATGTGCGACCTTTTCGATGGCAGTTTATACTTTTCCTGTCCCCATGATAATTGCAATGCTCATGGCGTTTTTGAATTAACATTTAAATTTAAGCTGTATATTCGAGTTAGTTTACGCGAATTCGACCCTGGTGGCCTTATTTGGTATTTGCTTTATCGTTTTGAAATAGACGCAGGGGATTCTTAATAGCATGTGTGTTTCACTATCATGCTTATATATTTTTACAAGTTTTTCGCCTTTAGTTTCGCCTGTCGCGGTTTCTGTAAACAAAATCTTGCAAGTTTTTGACCCACTTCCCGGTTCCCGATTGAGCTGAAATTTTGCATGCATGTAAATCGGATACCAATGCAATATTATAATGACTGATCTGGTGATGCAGGTGGAAGGTGGCCATGGGAACTCTGCTCTGTAATAAAATAACGCGACCCCATCGCGTTTGGACTCATTTGATTCGTCTTGACAAGGACTAAGGAATAAGTTGGTCGTATATTATATAAAAAAGCTTGATTTAAAAAAACATGTTTAATACTTTATTTTTATTAAGATAAATATTTATTAGGTAGGTATGTCGTTTTGGTGATTTAATCAGAAACATAAATATACTATGTGACAGACAATAGGTATGTTTAAAAAGAATTCCGAACACCAAAAAATCCTCCAAATCATTACATCAAACTTTGACACTTTATTGTATACTCAACATCCAAGCATACATTCGCACTCAAATTATAAGTAAAAGCACGGGCACAAAGGCATTATTATCAGAGTAACATGACACAAAGCGTACCAGGGCAGCTTTTATTAAAAAATCTCGTGTTAAGCCCAACAAAAGAGACCGTTAATGACTTTATTCAATAAATCGATTTACGTAAAATGACAGAATGCGTTCCACCGTGGCCGGACAAAGGCAACGCATGGTTATATATAGGTTTGTACGTATATGTGCTATTGTTGGCTGTTTGCTTCATATTCTATGCTTATAATACTGACAAAGGCATTTTTGATGCTCATATTGAGTGCACTGGTTGCCATAGTGGGAATTTAAGCTTTTTTTTTTATGTACGACTAAGTCGGTAAATAAGCATACGCCCGCCTGATGGTAAGCGGTTACCGTAGCCATATGGACGCTTGCAACACACGAAGCATCGCTCACGCGTTACCGACCTTTCCCCCCTCCCCAATGAGCTCTGGCGACCTTACTCACGCGCAGGAACACAACTTTACACAACATAAAGTTATTTGGCTGCGGTATTCTGTAAGGTGGAGGTACTTCCTCAGTCGAGGTAGAGCATAGCGTTTATTCGCTTAAAGAGCAACTCGACTGGGGAACAGCCTCCACCTACAGAATATCACAGCCAGATAATTGGTTGAGTTCATGTGTGTGAGTGTGGTCTTCAGAGGTTATTGGGGAGAAGGGAAAGGTCGGTAACGCGGGAGTGATGGCTCCTGTTTTGAAAGCGTCCATATGGCTACGGAAACCGTTTACCATCAGGCGGGCCGTACGCTTCTTTACTGACTTAGTGCTATACAAAAAAGGAAATAAGGTGGGAATAAAAACAGTCCTATTAGCTACTGAAAGTCGACGCATTTTACCTCTCCTTCTTATTTCTCTTTGTTATACTTTTCGATCGAAATAATAAATATTAATTCGGGTCTTTAGTCATTCATTGCCTATGGCCCGTGGGCCATGACGCCTATTCTATTTCAATGTGAGACTATTATAGTACTTATGCAATTCCGAATTCGTAAGCGTGAATTTAGCATAGTGCACGGATTCTGAAATCTACTTCCAAGTAAGAAGAACCGGTAAAACAGAACATCTATACTATCTATACTATACTCATTGAAGTATTACACAACTATACTATAATAATAATAATATAATAAAGCGGAAGCGTTTTTTTGTTTGTTTGCTTTTTGTTTGTACGGGCTAATCTCTGGAACAACCAGTCGGATTCTAAAAATTCTTACACTAATAGGAAGCTACAACATCCCCGAGGCTACATTTTATCCTGGTAACGTGGGTGAAACCGCGGGGAACTGCTAGTTATAATATAAAAATAAAATAAAGAATTCCCTCAGTAAAACCTCATCCTTACAATTGAAAGGCCTATTCAAACGGTAGCCATCCAAAACTTGCACAAAGAAAATAAAGCGGCTACAGACAAACGTCAACAACTCTGTGCAGTTTGCAACCAGCCTTCCATAGTACGGGTCCTTGGGGAAATCTGCCAACTGTATACGTACAGTCCGACAAGTGGAGGTTTGCGTATGAATTTTGCTATGATGTTGTGAGGGCATTGGCCTTAGCTGTCTTAAAGTAATTGAAGTCTATGAATGAGTGAGGTATTATATACAAATAATTGTTTAGTCAAAAGTAAACAAATTATATTATAATAGAAAATCTTATTTAAAAACGATACATAATAATATAGTGGTATAATGTAATGTCTAATTATAATTTTTTTAGATTTAAAAAAAACCCAATCTAAATGCAAAAGCAAATGCTTTTTATATTACTAAACTCCATTTAAACTATTGTTTTTACATTTGCTGCTACGTTTTTTTTTAAATATCGATCATCATCCGTATGAAGGTTTATCAAAATTGCTTCTTTGTTTTCATATAACATTTTGTGCTCCGACTGTACTTACACATTGTGTGAGAGTTTGCAGTTTTTACATGATTGACTTTTGAAATTAAATTGTGTGGTTGGTATAGTTCAAAAAACTCAAGCAAATAGAGAAATAACGCAACATTATGATGTTTCAAAATTTTAAATAAAAGTTTACTGTAGAATTTTCTTTTCAATGCCCATGAAGCCGTTACATAAATTAAAAAAATAAAAGCCTACGATCGTCCCCCATTTCCCATTGTCGTGATTTCCCCTAGCTTTCATATAATGAACACCATATTTCAGTTCTTTGATGTCGACAAACGTCCATTCACCGTTCTCAAGGGATCCAGGATTAATAACCTAATTAATTGGCCATTGTTCTTAATTACTCTAAGATGTAGGACAAGGTAAGTGATGTTATGGTCCTTATTGATTGCTAATTAAAAATCGCCTCGGTTACGTTGCGCCACGGTACATAACAAATTCGCTTCTAAAATTAATAAAAACTGTCATAATGGTTTGTAAAAATCACGATCTTTTTAATGAGCTTCTTAATTGGAACGGGGATTATTATGGACACACCATTATGGTGTGTAGACTGAAATAGATGAGTGTTTATCACTTTTAAAATATTGATTTTTATCGGGTTAAATATTTCAATGTGATATTTAATGTAGAAAGAAACACTCTTTTAGACACACTTTTAATATAACAATATGGGTATAAAACGCTACAGTGTACATGTTAAATTAGGATGTGGCGTAAATAAGTAAAATCTCAGCATGGAGTTATGACGTCACAACCATAGAGTAAGGATGAAAATAGAGTGATAGCAAGCGTGAGTAGTTTGCATTTAGATGCATTCATAGATATATCGTACACTAGTCATTGACAAAATAATGACATGAGTTCCTTGTCATTTTTCTCAGTAAAAGTATCGATAAAAAACGAGAAATTGGCATTCTTTATAACGTATCTAGACCCGATACATTAATATCACAATGAATTTAGTTCGCGACAGCTTAACAAGTACTAATGTATTTAGACGTTTAAACTAAGAACGCGCAGTTCGATTCAAGGCAGGCATTGTACATACCCGTGGTCACGGCACATACTAGTACGGTCGCTCTATTATTATTCTATCTCTATGGCCACAACTCTGATTTTCAGCGAGACCTAACTAGTTTCATAAAAACTGCTAGGTATGTATTCTATGTAACCACTAAAGAATTATGCTAATAACTCAGAAGAAACAGTGTGCCTACCTGCGGGCTGTTATTATTCCATACAAATATAATCCCCTGTTTTCTTCCTTAAACAAAATATAGGTCATTTCCTAACACTGACTAGTAGATTGTTCATCACTAAACTGCAGAGGAACATTAATCTCGGCGTGACCGTCGTCGCGAACAAATCGAATTGCTACACGGCTCTCACAAATCAGACCCCATCAGACGAAGCCGAGCAAATTGAATTCTATACGTAATATAACACATCCTGTATAAGCGTACACCCTTATTTTATACGTGAATCTTTTTAGCGGGTGGAAATTGATGCTGTCATGGCTGTTTCATGCTGATTTAGATTTTTTTATCACGTATCTGCGGAAATTCAAGCAAGATATAGAAACTTTGGGCCCTTAGTAATGAGTTAAAACTCTCTTGGATATGAATCAATTTAACCAGTAGGATTTCATGAATGAAAAACATTTAGAGGAAATTTAGTTTGTTGAGTATGTAGCTTTCCCACTTTGGATCAATTTAATTCAATAATTTTATGCATCATGTAAAATGTACAGATACAGACTAATTTTGGTACCTAACCTACATGTGGGCCATTTAGAGAATTGCAATTTCACTTTTTTCGAGACGCACCGATTAATTTTATGTAAAATCTGTCAAAAAGCATGTATTGAATAGAATTATAATTTTAAATTGGTAAGTCTTTCAAATTCCAATTAGTTGTGAGATTTTTAGTGTAGGTTAGTACCTACACTAACACACAGCACGACACGACTTTCTTTACGACGAGCTTTATTATGTCCTTCCTCAGTAGGAAGGACATAATAAAGCTGTCGTCGATAAAGAACGGCTTCAAAAAAAACTTTAGAAAAACGAAAATTTTAGATACATTCATTTTTCAATCAACCCTGAGAGCAAGTCATTATTCAAACTAAGGATTCCTTGTATTCACTTACACACGCAGTGATGAAGTCACTACAAACCATCTAATAAATGAAGCTGTTAACCCGAACCGACTTCAAAATAAAACCATCCCAACACTATTTGCTGGTATTATACCATTGTTTATTTAGGATTCCGTTAAATGTAAACAAGTCGCGATGCACCATCATTAGACAAGTAAAACGACATCTATCGCATTAACTATTCCCAAAACAAACGTAGACGGTAAATAAGGAAGTTTCGATTCATTCAATTAGCGTTACCAAGCAACTCAACGTCCCTTATATCCCCTTTGCTATTTAATTCACTTTAGTTAATCTTTATAGTGTACTAGCTGTTCCCCGCGGTTTCACCCGCATTCCCGGGATAAAAAGTATCCTGTCCTTCTCCATACCATAGGCAATCTGCATGCCAAATTTCATGATGATCTGTTGAGTAGTTGAGGCGTGAAGGCGTAACAAACAAACTCACTTTCGCATTTATAATAGTTAGGAAGTGTACTAGCTGTGGCCCGCGGTTTCACCCGCGTTCCCGGGATAAAAAGTATCCTTCTCCATACCATAGGCAATCTGCATGCCAAATTTCATGATGATCCGTTGAGTAGTTGAGGCGTGAAGGCGTAACAAACAAACAAACTCACTTTCGCATTTATAATAGTTATAGGATTAGGATTTCTTACAGCCATCTCTTTGAATATTGGCTTTTACATCAGCGCTGCTGACAGAAGTCATAAGCACTATTGCTGAGCTTTGCTGAATGTTCTATTAGTAGAAGGCATACACAATTTATTGCATTGTTTCTGTCTATAAATAGCGCAACATGATAGCATTTCTCCAAAAAATATTTTTAGATATATTAGGATGGTGCTATTGCTGGTGTGGTGAGCGTGATGCGCGACCGAAGCCTCTCCGTTTTAGCTCGGGCAAAAACGCTTTTGTATGTCTGCCCGGCAGTTCTCTACAGCCCCCCTAGACAAGATGGTTGTCGACAATCGTCATCGTTAGTAAGCGATCAACCTTTGTATGCGATTGACATAGAGATTGTTAAAAATCACGTGATATTTCGATTTGAAATGTCAATCCCATACAAAGGTTGATCGTTTACTGTCGATGACGATTGTCGATGACCATCTTGTCTACTTGCACTTGTCGCATTACTCAACCGATTCTCGTGAAATTTAAGGTGAAAAGAATCATGGCGAGATTTGTACAAAAAAATAAAGATTTTTAGAGACGTAGAAATTACGTTTTTATTGATCCTTGGTGCCTAAGGAATCTAAGGAACTTGAGCCATTTAAAATATTTTTGGAACCCCGGGATAAAAATGCGAATTTCTATGGCATTCCGGTGAATTTGACTATTCGCGACCAAAACCGTTATGTCGTTGTTATGTTTTGCGGGGTTTATAAAATATTTTTTCATATATATTTAACATGTTGCTGGTAATGTAATCTCAACATTGGAAGTGATTCAAAACTCTCTAAACTGTTTTTTTTTTTTGTACAAATCAATGTATGGATCTCGCCATGATTCTTTATTTAGTTTTAAGCTATGCAAAAATGGACTCGCGAGGTCTGCAGCTCACAGAGGCACTAGTATAATAAATGGGAAAGTTTGGATGTTTATTTATGGATGGATCGGATGTGGTTCACCCGAGAAAGCATTAGATTCCTCAGGTACGTGAGGCGGTAACTAGTTTTAAATAATTTAGAATCATAAATAAATGAAGTTCGAAACGAGACCAAAATAGCTTTTTTAACCGACTTCAAAAAAAGGAGGAGGTTCCCAATTCGGTTGTATGTTTTTTTTTTTTTTTATTTTTTTTTTTTATGTTTGTTACCTCATAACTCCGTCATTTATTAACCGATTTGGAAAATTCTTTTTTTGTCTGGAAGGGTATACCTCCCGTTTGGTCCCATTATCATCAGATCAGGATTTGATTACTTCTTAGTGTACTTTGAAGTCGGTTTAAGTTTTTTGTAAAACAGTCCAATTATTTTATAGGGAATATAATTAAACGGGGTTTATAAAATGTTTCATGTACCTATGTTGCTGTTTCTTTATTACTACAATCTCACCATGTTAATAATGTAGCCGAAGGTGACATTATTAACATGGTTAGATAACATTGGAAGATATACAAAAAAAACTCGCCGTGATTATTCTCTATTCAAAATTTATTTTCATTATTTCATTTAATTTTAGCAATGTTTATATGTTTTGTCAATTGAGTGATTTGACTACAAAGTCTGAAGGAGGATGTGCGAATTTATTCAGACGAACATAATGTAAAGACCACACACACACACCCCCACACATACAAACACAGATCTTGAGTTTGGTTATATTGTTTCATTTACGTTCATTTATTATTATTATTTTCTTTTTTTGTTTAAGATTTTTATTTTATAATACATTAATTATTATTTTTTATATTTTATGATGTCTGCCGCTAACCAAAAGTAGCCCTCAAACATTAACTTAAACGGATTAGCCATTAGAGGCATGACTTTCTCTACGTTTTGTTTAATCCTCTGGTATAATTATTTTTCTTTTATTTTTTGGACTTTCGTACTATTATCAAGTCGGAATATTAACATGTTATTTACACTTTGTTATGGGAAAGCTACTGGCTCCTGAAACACAGTTTTACTGGTTCGGTAGCCTATGGATTCAAAAATAAGCTGTAATGTTATATGCCAATAAATGAATTATTATTATTATAAATAAATGGAAAAAAAACTATCAATAAATTATTATAAAAGTTTACTAAATTGATCATATTCTTTCGTCCCCTGTAAATTTACAGAAAATAAACATTCTCATTAATTCCTATGACTTTTTTAAGTTCCTTTCTTCACCTCTCTTTCTCTCGTAAGTCATTAATGTACTGCGTTCCCTCTCTTATATATTTTTTATAAGTTTAACGCAAAATATTGTTCAGTCTAGTCACGTTTTGGCGGCATTGAAAGAGCATTGTGAATACGAACAATCGTTACATATTTTCACGATTCTTTTGTCTTGATTTACTAACATGTATTTTGCTATATTATTTTTTATATCGACCTCCCTGTAATTTTTGTTTTAGTTTCTATGTTTATGTTGCAAAGTACCTACCTATGTTTCTATTTGTCTTTGATCTAGTAGAAAATTTTGTTAATTACATACAATAAATATCGGCACTGTACATATACCCCCTTACTCATACAACGTCATTGAACTAATATACTGTTTAAAGGGTCACCTAAATAACGTCACTCTATTGTCATTGTCAAATAATGTGACATTATTTACGTGACCATTTAAACAGTATATTAATTAAATAGCGCTTTATGAGTAAGGGGTGATGTCATAAAAGAACGCACACAAATTATCCCCACAAAATCAATATGAAATTCACCTAAAAAAATTACCTAGTGAATTTCCTCTTGAGGGATGAATGTATAGGTCATTAGTAATCAAAAAATAATATTAGAAAAATAATATATACACTAATTTATTAGGACCTTATATAATGTAAAGAATTGCCACATGATACACATGAATGAAAGCTCGTCAATACTAAATTTAAAAAAGTCATCAATCATTCCTCAAACCGATACAATATTTAGCGAATTACTTCGCAGTCATAACAGTTTCCGCAACAAACAACACAAAACAATATAACAATGTTAATGGCACCGCTCGTTTCCAGCACAAACTTTTCATCATCAAATATAAATCGTGCGACGGATAGTGTGTGGAAGTGTGAGTGTGTATAAGTGTGGTGAGTTTGCCATGGAATAGATAATGTTGGACTAGTAATCACTGATAATTTTTTGATAGTGTTCGTTACTTTAATTGAAAAAACTTATTTTATTTTTCTTTCTTTCTAATTCTGTCGGTCGTAAAATACCGCGTTGTGATAAATAAAATGTGTTACGGTATATTACAAAGGCATCCTGAATTCACAGACGGATTCAATCCTTTGAATCGCAGGTAAAACAATTGTTATCAAGTTTCACTGATACTAATTAGTATTTCCTTTCGTTCCACGAATAAAATAGACACGGAGCAAATAGACTCGAAAGAATAAGAGATTGATGTATGAGCATTTGCTCTTATTGCTACGTGCTAATCATGAACACCTGTATCTTCTTACCTTATAACTATTCCGTGGAGGATGCAATATGGCGGGGCCAAGTTGAAGTGCAATCTAGAAGATTGTCGCTTCGTCACCCGCCGCGACAACTGCCGGGTTATGAGATTGCCTGCATTTGCATGCACCGTGCATGCACGCTTGCTATTCCTATTCTTTTTTCAAATTGTCACATTTAAATTTTATATTCTTTTTTTAACTTCATATTTTTAAAGCATAGAGAACTTTTTTTTTTTTCACATATTACACAATATACCTTTATTTACAACAAATATGTATAATAAATACAATCTATATATAGAAAATTTCCTGAAGCCTGCCGCTGCTTCCGATTAACGGCAAGGTTCTCAGAAGGCTGGCAGGGTTTCCTCTTTGGATAGCCAAGGTCTCGATCAATTTTGAAGACAAGGTGCGAGCAAAACGGCGAGCTTCAAACCCCCACGGTCCCAAGGTCCCAAGGTCTCGACCGCAAAAGGCATAAAAATATAATTGGGTCCAATCGAACTTATTACATATTGTCGCTTACTCTATCTTACTTTTCAGCCCTAACTTTTTAATTGTGTCACCAATGCACTCTGGGCCCTCGTAATAGACTAACTTAATCTTCACATCTTCGATTAAAGAGATGGTATCCAAATAGTGAGAGTGGAAACATTAACATAACCACAGTATTACAATCTCTAACAGTAGGGAAACGCCTTTGATGTCGGGCCGTGCCGCCGTCCGTGTGAGTACCTACGCTGTCACGAGCAGATACGCAAGGGTTGTCACAAAATGTAAAATAAAATAATTTTATTGTTATGATAATGTCATCATTTATTTATGAGTAATAAACATTTACATGTGTAGCACTGTACTTATCTAAGCGCACGGGAGTGCGCAGGCCAAGTTCCTACAACAACGCCGCACGCACACCGTGCACTACTTACACGAAAAATGTCTTAGTAAAGTTCAGTGCGCTAGTTCTACTCGCACTTCAATCAGCATAGACTATAAACTTCCTCACTGCCGCCGGGGCACAGGCCTACCGTCTATACAAGGCCAAATGGGACATCCATAGTGATCACAAGGGTCCAATGCAGGTTAGTGACTAACTTCACACCCGTAAGGAATACTACTTTTTACTTCACAAACATCTTAAAAAGGCTTCCAAGCCTTGTGCAAGTTATTTAATCTAATTACTTTCTTAAAATAACCGGCCAAGGGCGAGTCGGACGCGCGCACCGAGGGTTCCGTAGAAACTTATTGGTAGGTATGTACAAACTAAACTTTGCCGTTGGAAAACTGTTTTCCCATACCTCGCAATAGGTCGCACTACAAATTTACGGTTTTCGGATTGTTTCCTTCATTTATACTATAAGACCTTGCTTCATGCCGAATTGCATGATTCTAGGTCAACGAGCACTAGGTACTCAATAGGTTTTGATTCCCTTAGTCTTGACAGATATATAGGTATGGTATTTGTAGGACAGTTGGACAACAATGTGATAAGGGTTCTTTTTGAGGTACGGAACCCTAATAATCAGAAAAATCATCAGAATACTTTCAATTATATTAAAGTTGTCAATTTAATCATTAATAAACGCATTATTTGACAAATTCAAACCTCTCACTTTACTATTTACTAATACAAGGTAGGTTACCTACTAAAATGTTAAATTACTTCTGCGTTCGTCGACTGTACACGCAGAATAAATTATATAGGTTTAACTACAACGGTATATAAATCCTGGGACATATATAGGAATAACTTACCTCGCGTTACGGGGAAATCTATGAAATTTTAAATCCCTATTATATTTCGGCGTTGATTTGCAGCCGTATACAGAACAGTTTGTGTGCTGCGCCATTTAGAATTTGAGCACTGAACAATACCTACAAAATTAATTATAAACACGAATGCGTCTTCCTTCCGCGGACGCTCCCGTCATCTAAGCGCGATGGCGGGACGCGGTCGCGTCGCTCCGACACCCCGCGAGTTCCCCTCCGTCTCTCTGCGTAAGTACATTCGTTGCGCAACTGTATGCATAGTAAAACTATGACATAACTATGAGTCTCTGTATAGCATGTAGACTGAGAATTTATTAATTTGCTCAGCATTAAATTCACCGCATACGTATCAGTTCATTTTACATAATAACTTTTACGAACGTGAAAAAAATACGTGAAAGGTAAATATGTTTTAGTGCGTATCGATAAAATATAATCGAATGGAGAGAGGGTTTTCCCAGAGATTCTATTTCTTTGAGCGAAAAATATGCCGGATTGATTTAACGCTAGATACGTTCCACGGGTGGTTTGGAGTGGTTCGATTGCCTATCATCCATTTTATCTGTAACCACACTTCCAATATTACTTAGGTAGGTAATGTAGGTATATCTTCTACCCCGGCATTTCACTTGCTTTCAAACTGGATCATGATTTACCCGGAGTGTCGCTTCTTTACATAATAGTACTTAGTATTCTTTCCTATCGGTATGACTGTAAAATAATGCTATTTATAAAATTAAATCCATATCCGTACAGCGTGATTGTTTTTATTATACTAAGGTAGCTAACAAGCATACGGCCCACCTGATGATTAGCGGTCACCCTAGCCTGAGTATTTGATATGAATTTCAATTTATGACGTATTAAAAAAAACTACTTACTAGATCTCGTTCAAACCAATTTTCGGTGGAAGTTTGCATCGTAAGGTACATCATATATTTTTTATAGATTTATCATTCTCTTATTTTAGAAGTTACAGGGGGGGGGGACACACATTTTACCACTTTGGGAGTGTCTCTCGCGCAAACTATTCAGTTTAGAAAAAAATGATATTAGAAACCTCAATATAATTTTTGAAGACCTATCCATAGACAACCCACACTTATGGGTTTTATTAAAAAACAAAATGTTTTGTTTCAGTTCTAAGTTGGGGAACCCCCAAAATTTATTGTTTTTTTTTCTATTTTTGTGTGAAAATCTTAATGCGGTTCACAGAATATACATCTACTTACCAAGTTTCAACATTATAGTTCTTATAGATTCGGAAAAAAAGTGGCTGTGACATACATCGGACAGACAGACAGACAGACGGACAGACATGACGAATCTATAAGGGTTCCGTTTATTGCCATTTGGGTACGGAACCCTAAAAAAGGGAATATTTTACAGTTGGTTTAGTAAATCTTAAGTTTTACCT
Organism: Achlya flavicornis; assembly: GCA_947623365.1. Lineage (NCBI taxonomy): Eukaryota > Metazoa > Arthropoda > Insecta > Lepidoptera > Drepanidae > Achlya > Achlya flavicornis. Next base: position 13,307,803 of record OX392478.1, read on the forward strand.
AAGAGACATGGTAAACGTTGAAAAATCGTAAGCTAGGTCGGTAACGCGAGAGCGATGCTTCAAGCAAGCGTCGATATGGCTACGGTAACCACTTATCATTAGGCGGAGCGTATGCTTGTTTACCTACATAGTCTTACTAAAAAAAATATTTTTTTTTTCATACCACCAAGGTGGCAAACAAGCATACGGCCCGTCTGATGGTAAGCGGTTACCGAAGCCTATGGACGCTTATCTTATCTTATCATTTAAGGAGGTATCGGTAAAAAATTGCTCGGTGCAAACTGAACGCTAGTCATCGCTATGTAACAGCCCTTCAGTTTCACTTTCACTGAGGCCCTTACTATTTGCTCTTCTCGATTTTATATTTCATGTCGGAATTTTCTTGTGTCATGTTCAGATTCATACAAAAAATAGCTTCCGCCCTGCGTGTTTATTTGTTCCCCTTCCCCTTTTTTACTTAGCTGGAGCTGAATTTTGAAAAACCCTTCCTTGCCTGCATTACAACCTGTGTTCAAAATTTAATGTTTCTAAATCCTACTATTTCAGCTGTGCGTGCAAGTCAGTTCCCGTATTGTATTGAACAAAAACAAAGATTTGATACTATAATTTAATGGAAATTCAATTTCCGTACCACTTGTTTCATATCCCGATTCTTCTCTCGAGAACAGATAGTACGGTAAGCAATCTCCCGATCGCCGCAGACACCAAGAGAATTCCCGTCCAAACTCAATTTGACACCGCAGTTAAAAGTGCGCACTCACCACCCCACAGCACCGATGCAATGTCTGCATGTTTTAATTTCGTTAGATGCACCATTGGTTCCATCGATTTGAAACTCTCCCTCCAGGAATATTGATTTAATTTTGATGACGTCGCAATATTTCTTAATTGTCTTCAAAGGGTGATTTTTCGCTCTGTTGGTTTGATTAATTTGTTTCAGTGAATGTTATTAAAGGAACGTCTGTGTTCAAAAAAACTACATTAAAACTAAGTCCAGTCTCAAGAACAGAATGAAAAATAAACAAAATCAAAGTAAATAATAATGAAAAGTTTAGGTTTGTGATTCAATTGTATTGTTCTATATTAAAATCTACGTTTTTTGTTTGATCTAAGTTTTTAACACGACTATATTGCGAATGTAGAACCGCCCCTTCAGCAAGTTTTCTTGAATGTCGCTTCTTTAGGTCGTAGTAACTACTATTCTTTATCATTTTCATGAAAATATGTAAACAACATGCGATAAAATAGAAATTCCTCAAAAAATATCGGGGTTATATTTAGGAGCTATTTTAGTATACGGGTTCATATCACGGCGAAAATCAGTTAGAACGATATTTTATGACAGTCGTCTATCATTTATACAGATAAGCATCGCTATGAAGGATTCCGTGACTTGGTGTGTTTGTCTGTTGTACACCTTGTGATTATGTAGATCAAATCTACACATACTGTGATTTAAGAACCGTGTTTGTGAAAATAATATAGCTACCAATTTAATATATCTTTGTTGTAGGATTGAAGATATAAGAAAAGAAGAGAAGTTGTTTCAAAAGTGAAATAAGAAAGTTGACAATCGAAATAAAAATATATTTGTGTTTGCAAAAGGTCTTTATATCCTGAACTGTAATATCATGTAGAGGATCAGGATGTAAGAAATAAATTAGGTTTTCCATCATTGAATCCATCAATCATCATCATCTGTGCCCGGTAGACATTTGCTAATGAACATATGCGCCCCTAACATACGGTTTTCCTCTTACATCCATTCACTTTACCCTCGTTACATCGTGTGAATTTTGCAACACTTTGCAATACCAAACGGATGATTTCTTATAAATTTTATTTACAGACGATTAAAAAAAAAAAAACAAGGTGCTATATGTAAACATAAACTAATTAATACTTTTCTGAAACGACTAAACAAAGATTTAAGTCCCATTTTATTTTTAATACGTAAACCATGGTTTGTTTGGGAATATCTATACAACGATTCTAGCTAGATACAAGACGATAGCTATATCTCAAACTTTATAATGTGTTTTACCTACCAAACTAATTAAGGAAAATGGCTTCAGCTAAAATTCGTCGGCCCAATTTGGTTTCGAAGCTACACACCCCGACTGACATTTAGTAAGTTCGATTTCTAACCAGAAGAAATACTTGTCTACATGACTTTAATGTTAAAAAATAAAATAATGAATAAATAATATCTTTATTATCAGGCTATGTTGGCCCATTAGTATATACCTTGCAAACTAATATAGTAAATAAAACAGTTTGTGTGTAAAAAAGCACTATGTTACAGTGCGATCATGTGGCACTTGTCCGCGGAATCTACAGTACACATCCTGCAGCCAAAAGTCTTCTTGCATAATAATGATACTAGCTATCCTCCTAGGTTTCACCCGCGTTCCCGAAATAAAGAGTAGTAGTATAACCTTTTCCATACCATAGGCTATCTGCATGCCAAATTTCATGATGATCCGTTGAGTAGTAGAAGCGTGAAGGCGTAACAAACAAACAGATAACTTTCTTTCGCATTTATAATATTAGTTAGGATGAGTATAAATTATATATAAGTAATGTAATAGTATAATAATTATCAGGTTTTACATTCCGATCTCAGTTTTGGGATCAGATGCTCATGTGAAGACCATGTGCGAATAAATGTCTCAGTAGCTGAGCACAATTTTAATTTCAACATTTAAATTCCAAATTCCGATTCCTTTTCCAATACTTTTTTACCAACATTGGGATTAAAAATCAGCAATGTCCGAATAGTGCGGGAGTGCGCAATTAATCTTACGGGAGTTGTCGGTGCTATGTCCGCTGTCCGGGACTGTCCGGCCAGCGCCGTAAATCTTAAACACCCGCGTCCTGTCCGGTATCTCGTTGTGCATACAAATATTCCCGTTCTCTTTCTGTATAATAGAAAATTCGTTGAAAAATGGCATTAATTAAATTTTGTTTAGTGAACAAGACGCTATGTAGATTGTGTTGGAGTTTTTGGTTTATTTAGTTTGGGATTCCGTACTTTATTATTTTTTAGTAATGTTTGCGTTAGCAATGGGTTAAGATAATAGTTTGCTATTTTAATTTGGACCATAATTATAAAATTATAGAATCTTCTGATGAGTTTCAGTGTTATGGTAGCTCTCTTTATAATCCCATATTAATACAGGGTGGAGAAGACGATTCGACATTTTAAGAGAGGTAGAGAATAGCGTTTATTCGCTCAAAGAGCAGCTCGACTGGGGAAGTACCTCCACCTTACAGAATACCGCAGCCAAATAACTTTATGTTGTGTAAAGTTGTGTTCCTGCGCGTGAGTAAGGTCGCCAGAGCTCATAGGGGAGGGGGGAAAGGTCGGTAACGCGTGAGCGATGCTTCGTGTGTTGCAAGCGTCCATATGGCTGCGGTGACCGCTTACCATCAGGTGGGCCGTATGCTTGTTTGCCGACTAAGTTGTATAAAAAAAAAAAAAAAAATGAAACTATGTAAAGTCTTCGAAATCGCAAAAAAACAGCTGTTTCATACAAAAGGTCAATGTCTCTTCGGCTAAAATGTATGTTATATTTTATAAAATTTGCTGGGTAAAGATGATGGTGTTTTCGCAATTAGGATGGCTGTACTCATGGTTTATGCATGTAAATGAAAATCAGTGGAAGGATTTTGCAAAATACAACTTGTAAAGGGGCAAAATACTTAGAGCATCGCGGTTGGAAAGTAAGTTTAGAATATAAAAACTTAATTATATTAAATCTTGTAAAGAGGAAAATAGATATATCCAAACTCCAAAGCAGTAAAAGCTAGCTATGTATTACTCAGTCTTGTCTCAACTCATATTAAAAGTCTCTCTGACTATAGTAAATGTTAAAACCCAGGGATGTACTTAGGATAGAAGTTAGATATAGGGCAAAAAATATATGCATGTGGGTTTACCGACACTTAATTGTTTGTTCTATAATTTTATTTTATTTTTAAGAAAATCATAGAATATCCTGAGCCCTGTTATTTATATGTGATTCTTCTTACAAACATATTTTTTTACTACCTAGTTAGTTTGTAAATAAGTAGAAATTATTGTATTGTTATTATTTTAATATGTACACATAAACACAAAAACAAATATAGATAGTACCTATTGCAGCAAACGGACGCAAGTTCAGCTTCACGCGAGAGTCGAACTCGGGCTACAAGTCCGACGTTTCGCGATCATTTTCAGCTAAAGGTAATATTTTTACCTACGATTGCATACAAGTTCCAATAACTTACATATAATTAGAGTTGCATCATAATAATCAAAAGTATGTAAAAACTGAGATGGGTAAGTGTATAATTTGCTCCAACCTGAATGCATCCCTGTTAAGATTCAATCTGATCCTAATTAGTTTTGCAGCCAGCACCACAAAGACTTCTTTGTGTAGCGTTGGTTTCACTCGCCTTTAAATGCTCTCTACTTTTGCAGATGTGACCTCCATATCAATAATATTATTGTCGGTGCTTAACATATCATTTTATATCTTTCATTTCTTAGAAATGAAGTAAATTTTGCATACAAGAACCTTACTAGTAATATAATAAGGTTTTATTCAATCATATGCAGATTAAATTTCTTCCATACATAGAAGGGCTTGCTGGGATACATGGAACGCCTAATCTATATATATAAAAAAAAAAAAAAAAATATACGCCTCGACTTGTAAACCTCCTCCGTTTTTTCGTCCGGTTAAAAATCAATGCCACTTTTCGTTGTAATTTTATAACTCAAGAACCTATCCAAACCAAATGTTTAGGCTTTGTTCGGACTATTTAGTAGATGGTTTATGTGAAGTTTGCACAAAATCGGTCGAGCGGTTCTTCATTTATCACATTTTTTGTAACAAATGAATTGAATAAATGGCGTATCATTTTGTTAATGGGGATTTTGCTGTCTAATTTAAACTTTTTTCAGATGTGGATTGTGCTGTCAAATTGAAACTTTTTAGGTATGGTAGGGTAGGGTAGCACCATTGGGTAGGGTAGGGTACCACGCGAACGAAGTCGCGCCGGGCAGCTAGTTTGAAATATAAAATTACACAAAGGTTTAATAATCCTTGTTTTACAATTATTTATATTTAAAAAAAAATGATTACAATAATTGTATAAAAAACTTAATCATTATGATTTACCGAATTCAAAGTACAATAAAAAGTAATCTAATCCTGACCGAACGGGAAATGTACTCTTCCAAACAAAAAAGAATCTTCCATATCGGTTAATAAATGACGGAGTTATGAGGTAACACACATAAATAAAAACATACCATCGAATTGAGAACCTCCTCCTTTTTGTGTAGTCGATATATTTACGTAGTAATTGAGTCTGGATTATTTTTAGAAAAGTACTGTAACTTCGTATAGATTCCGGTGTTAGAGGCCTTTCTTGTACGTAACCGTCTGCGGCCTACCACGTCTGTCGCCAGGTATCCATCAGAGTTTTCCGGTAGTTGCACTACAAGCCCACTTGCTGTCTTGGCCTGGTAAACGTCGTCAAGACATTGACAATCTTTGTAAACCAAATTTTGATAGACAAGACTGGCTAGGGCTACATATAGTAAGGGGTACGAGTGGTGAGCATAGATTGACACCTGCGCAGTAGTTAATTTTTCCGTCTGTTTGGCGGAATGTAGAAGGGGGGAGCGCCAAGCTGCACACGATTTGTTCGTCAGTCGATGCTCGTTGTCTCTGGATTCTTGCGTGTCATATGGCTACTGTGATTTGGCCAAAAGTGTACATGCGCGAGCTTGCCCCCACTACTGCCTATCTGTGCTCACCACTCGTACCTCATACTGTATCATTTGGCGAATAAAGAAAACTATATACCCTGTGAAAGCTATATACCCTTCGAAATAAAATATAAATCATGAACCCCTCTCAGTTCAAAAACCATATATTTTAAAGTAAAAATGCCACATATAGGTACATCTTCATCTGTAGCTGTAATAACGTTTTCATGTACTCTCTTCATCTCTATTCTACACAACGCTGAATTTCATTCGGCTAAAAGCAGGGGAATGTAAAATTACATACATTCAGGGTTGTCACGTAAATATTTATTACGTGTATGTTTCCTGGAGAATGTATATAGGTATATTTAGATTTTTCATAGCCAATTTAAATACGGTGTTTTTTTCCTTTTTTAATATAAATACTTGGGTTATATAAAGATCTGACAAACCTGTTGATATCAATCATATTCATTTTTCTTTCTTTGTGCTCTATGAAAGGTAATGGATTGGTGTCTTACGATTTAGGTGCTATTTTTCTGGCTTAACATAATGTAGTTAAATGCGTACTGTACATTCTTAAATCCAATCTTCAAATTTAAGTAAGCAACGTCAGCGAATTTTTTGGTTCATGTTCTTTAGGTTTTTGTAAAATTCATTAAAAAAATTACTCATATTTCTAACCTACCTACCTACCATGCACCTACTGAATCCATGGCATACAGTTACTGTCCATGGTGAAAGCTGATAAGATTTCGTCACGATGACACTAACACCATGTATTTATAATTATGTCATTTATGCAAATATAATCAAATCTCACTCATTTAAAAAAAACGGTATTATCATTCCAAATTCGTAATTTCTATTTTTTAATAAAAAAAAACGAACATAATATGTAGATGTTCAAATACACGTGACAAAACAAAAATTGTAGTAGGTGCCAAGTTGCCAACCCTACACACATTGGTAAGTTTATATGTGCGTTCGGTTTGGGTCGATGACCCGGGTCGGCTGGATCCTTTTCGGGGACAATAATGAGGACTGCCTCTGAAGGGTTACTTGATACAGCAAAATTGTATAGTTTCGTGTTTCACACTAATGAAACAATTTGCAAACATGAAATTACACATAGCTGTAACTATCGATGCATTTTCCAATAGGAGTTCACCATGCTGAACTTTTAATACAGGAATACCTAAATAATACCTACCTAAATATTATAATAAATAACACAACACAATAGAAAGTACATACTTTAGGTATGTATTTGAAACGATGATAGCAGTGGGAGTATCGTAGTGACGTAATGCCGCCGCCCGTACCGTGGAGGTTGAGGTTCGAACTTCAGCTTATGAAGATGATGGAACCATCATATCCTCAAAGTATATTGGACCAATTTCAAAAAGATTTCAATAAAAAAAAAACATTAAAATCGGCTTTAAAGGTACTTTAACAATCATAATAATATTATACACACAAATTGACACAAAGAAGTTCCTTTATGTAAGTCAAAAGATGAAAAAATGGTACGAACTCTGAATTCGCGAAAACTTTTCATAAGTTTTACTCGATCAGAGAATGGAGCGTTTTCTTCAGTTGCTGGAAGCTGCTAGATGCGGGTCACAACCAAATTTATAGAGAGAGTAAGCAATGCTTACTATCTCTATAGTTTTGGCTTACTATGCATTGGACTATGACAACCATACGTAAAAACCACCAAGACTTTATGAGTGCTATGTTTAATCCAAAAATAAATCTATTGTAAGCTACCCATACATCATGGTGTCGCTTCACAATTTTATTTAAGCGACGCCATTTTGTATGAGGGCCCGTTTTGAATTAACATGGAAAAATGCACCGCTTAAATCTGAGCCTAATTTATTTTAACGCAAGCATTTATTTACGGCTTCACAATTTTGTTCGCGTGTTTAGTGAAAGAGCGAACAAAACGATGTGTATACTTTGTAATTTTTTTTATCTGTAGTGAAGAGACCACAGAGAAAAGAAATATAAAAGACAATGCTTACTATTTGGTGTTCAAAGGTTTTGTATTAGGTAATGTTTTTTTGTTAGTGTTTAGTAGTAGGTACCTACTATTATTTATTCTGTGGTTTATTATTAGCTGTGAGTATAAAATAAAGTAGTATTTTACAAACCTGGTTATTAAAACGTCGTATGATCCCTATGATAGTTTTTGGATTGACATGAATATCAACCTTATTGCATCTGTTTAATCTATAGAAATTGTATTTTAATACAGATAGCTATTATAACTATTTTATTTATGTCAAGCAACATTAAATAAATGCCGTATTGGCCGTGTGGCTCCCGGCATATAATAAGGCCAACGTGAGGCCAACCCTTCCAATCCTATGGGTGACACCAGGGGACACACACCAGGGGACGGGTAGCAGCGTCCATCACTTCTGCGATCACCAACCCGCCTGCCAAGCGTGGTGATCACGGCAATACCCCTCTAATGATGTGGAAATCAATGGGGGAGGCCTATGTTCAGTAGTGGACATCCATGGGCTGAAATGATGAAATAAATGCCAGACCAAATAGCATTGTTAAATTATATTATTTTGAGTACTGAAATATTTCTTTTAGAGTAGGCACGCATACTGCGTACCACAGTATATAAAATGATTGTTTATGTCGGGGAGATCTAATAGGCACATATACATACACAAAAGAGACAAACCATAGTGCAACAAGAATATACTAGCTCTTTACCATTACGTATATCTGTACTAGTCAATGATCGTAAGTACAGTGGAATCTTTAGATAGAATTAATACTTTGTTCAGTGAAAGCCCTTTCAAATAGAAATTCCGTTCACTATTTCAAGGCTTTCCTGCATTTTCCAGTAAATACCAGATATATTTCAAGCAAACGCAATATAGAAGCCTTATCGAATTGTTAGAATTCTGTCGGTAAGTCTTGACTTGGCTTCGGTCCGCCAAGTCAAGCCAAGCTTAGCCAAGACGCATCGGCACACTCGCGTAAGAGCAACAAAATCGTTATTCCGACTACGGAGACTTCGGTAAACGCAATAAATTGAAATAAACCACCACGTTGCATTCTCGGGGCGCTCCGGCGCTTCCCGACGAGTAAATACACTGGGAATAATATTACATTTCTTCAAGATAAAACTCAAAAATGCTCGTTTAATAGCTATTACAATTTTATAAACCAATACGTCCTTACTTGGGAAGTTTCAGTTGTTTAGCAAAATGTCAAATTATAACCGCTTGAGACTGTAAATACAGGGTTATTTTGCAACCTCTAGCCAAATTTTCAGGGGTTAATATACACATCATTATGATAAAAAAAAAATTGCCAAGGGTGCACTATCAAAATGTTAGTTTTTTTTTTTTTTTTGATATTTGAGTGACCTTCCAACTTTTTCTTAAAAAAGCACATTTTCCAAAAACGGAGTTCTCAAACAGCAATGCAAATAATTTCAACATTTATAAACGAACAATATCGCGGCATATTACAGTTAATTAACCAGAGTCCGCCATCGGCCGCAATTGTAAATTTTAAATTATTATCTACCATGTACCATTTATAAATGAATGTCCAATTACGTTGTATAAATGGTGTATTTTAATTAATTTCATGTATTTTAAATCGGATTTGTACATGATCCTCATCTATGATATCGGTATGTATAAAAGTTTTTTAACCGACTTCAAAAAAAGGAGTAGGTTTTCAATTCGAATGTTAATATTTTTTTTTTTTTTTAGGAATGTAAAGCAAGCTTTTTACAGTAATAAAAATGTGTAATTTTACAAGCACTTTATTCTAACTAAACTTGCATCAAGAAGTCTGGCGGAATACCAACAACAAGGGATTCTTATGGTTTGAAAGTACTTTCCACAAGAAACTGGAAGGCATATACTCCATTCGCGGTATACTAGTCTGCATCGTAGCATTAGAATACAACATTTAGATCACTATTTTGTGTCCCATCACTGGTTATGCTGTGTATCGCTGAAAAAATAGTCTGGCTATAATTATAATAAATAAATATCCTGGGACATTCCTCACACACGGTCATCTGATCTGAGCTTGTACTATGGAAACCAGATAACTGATATAATACATAATATACTACTTTTTGTTTGTAAATACATTCTTAATATGCATAATTACACCCAGACTCAAGACATACAGACATGTTCATGCACTCAAATGCATGTCCTGTGCGGGAATCGAACCCACGACCTGCGGAGCAATAGGTGGAATCTTTACCAGAGTCTTAACCAACCGCGCCAACTGGCCCGTCAAACAATAATATACACTGAAAAAAAAAGATTAAATCTAAATCTAAGAGATATAAGATTAAATGTAACTAAAGTTAGTTTCCCGATAACAAAACTTCAACATACATAACAAATTTTGTAGAACCTTTTTTATTTTCAGTGCAAAGAAGCCTACTGAATTTCATTTTGTTTTGTGATCTATTCCGCCAATTATCCGTGACTGACAATGCGCTCTGACTGGTTAAGTCAACACACAATATTTTTTTGTCGTTAGTCGGTACTGTTAAAAACCACTTCTTAGTACGGAAATTGGATTGCTCTAAAATGGCTCTACACGCATTTTCCACTGACTGTAATTACAATAACCTTTTTCTGTCACATTAGAGATTGCAGGAAGTGTTATCTTGTCAGAAGGGTGACAAGCAAAAAAATCCCAATCCCAGGAGAATTGCCAATATGTTGCCATTAAAAGGCCTGTATTATACAGCAGCCATCCAGTACCATGGCTTCCTCATGATATTTCACCAAAAATGTTCAGTATATTATGATTCAAACCAATGACTATCGTGACGTCATTCGAGGAGGACCACTGATCTATTTCTGCAAAGTGTCGATAAAGTAAAAACGTTTCATATCGACGATAGTTTAATTTCTTCACTTGATACCTCTACGTCCGGATCAACGCCTTCGATTCTCGCGGAACCCTTAAAAGTTCTCGTTTATACATCCCTACGGAGAACCCATTCTACTGACGCGATACCGTCGAGAGCTCGACAAATAGCCCCCATCTGAGCTTTACTTTCACACAAATGAATATTGTTAGTTCTTACTTGAAACTTCGCCGAGTAAGAAAGATATTGAAAACTCACTGAAGGAGTCCAATAACCGTATTTAGCAAGGAAAGGTAAGGAGAAAACGTAATTTAGTTACATAAAAAGTTCTCGCAACAGTCTGTAATACTAAGTGCTTTTATATATAGTTGTCTGGAAAGTAATCCAGTTGAAAGAAAGATTATTACCATACGTAGTTTATTTACTGGTATAGTTTTTGTGTAGCATGATAAGCCGTTCTTAATCGATCGGCAAGTTTAGCTACCACCGTCGTGGTCGGTACCTGGATGGGTAACCGCCTAGTGGTATTTCAAATCGAGCGTTTCCGTGCTTCGGAAGGCACGTTAACCCGCTGGTTCCGGTTATCAATTAATTGTGATAGTCGGTAATCTATTAGGCTACCACTAGCCTACCTCTACCGATCTGCAGTGGGTGGAGTATCTGCCCATTCCCTTTCACCCTGATTTGTGAAAGGAGGCCTGTGCTCAGCAGTGGGACATTATAAGCTGATGATGATGATAGTTTATGTAGTGTTTTTTTTTACCTTAGTGAAGTAATGTATGCTGACTACAAGGGCGTTGTGTCGTGCTTGCGGTGTAGAGCGGGGAGGGAAAGCAGAGCGGAACGGAGCGGAGCAAAGTAATTGTGGTTAGACTATAATTTTCGGAAGGATTCATTGCCTAATTTTTCATCGTTTATACCATAGAGCAAGGAGCGACTCTTTGCTCTCTCTTTACTCCTTGCGCGCCAATTTAGAGACGAAAATAATGACAATTCTCGTGCCACGTGCATTTTGAAAATTGCATAGCAGAGTGCGAGCGGCCATCAGTCTTATATCGACTCTATACTTGACGAATTTGAGAATTTTTGACGATCCCGAGCTCACAAGCGGTTTAGAGCCCCTCTGCCTGAGTAGAGACTTTGCCTCCTTATGTATCGGTCGGATACCGAGACGAAGGTCCCAGGTTCGAATCCTACAATGAGCTTGAGCTTTCGGTGAAGGAAAACATCGTGAGGAAACCATAGCACGGTGGTAGGGTAGTTTGTAGTACCCGTCTGGCTGGCTACCACCCTCAAGTTGAAAATCTGTCGCCAAGCACCTATCGGTGTGTTCCGTCAGCTGCACTTGAGAGCCAGTTCCTTCTAGGCTTTGTGTGCTTACCACCTTCGACCACATCATCACTTACCATAGTGAGATTGTGGTCAAACACAGGCCTATACACAGTAAAAAAAAAAAAAAAATGTATGTTCTACCGCTTGTACAATGGGGAGTGTTCTAAAGAATTGTTCGACATGATGCCCACGGCTAGCTTTCACCATCGCCATCGACGGGGAGTCCATCCTCACACATTGAAACCAGAATTGTTTCGAACGGTGCGAGCTAAAAGGAGTTTTCTTCCGCGGACGCTCGGACCGTGGAATGAGCTCCCCGCCGTGGTTTACCCAATGGAGTACACCGTGGGGTTCTTCAAAAAGGGTGTGAAGAGATTTCTTCAGGGTCGGCAACGCGCGAGTGATACCCCTGGAGTTGCTAGCGTCCATAGGCTAAGGTAACTGCTTACCATCAGGCGGGCCGTATGCTTGTTTTCCACCTTAGTTGTATAAAAAAAACTACAGCATTATGTGTCAAGAGTACTAAATGATAAGACAATACATAATATGTCATCTGTTTGTCGGTGCCGCCCCCTCAATAGTATGAATTCCCCCCTTGAATAGTATGCAATCTGTAGAGCAAGGCTTCTCTCAGGGGGAAGGCGAGTTTTATTTTCAATGCTCTGTGGTTACTACCTATGATGAGACTAAACTAACATAAGCTTATAAAGTAAGAACGAACTCTATAATCATAGCTAATAGTAGTAGAAACTAATTTCATACTTATACATTTGATAAATGCAAAGAACCTTTTTTGGCTACAAACTGTGTAAGTAAATGTCCACCAAATACTAAAATAGGTACATCACTTGACTAGTGTACTGGCAACAAAATTGCTACTCAAAAAACTAATCCATTTGAAGAACATCAACTTATATGAACCGTGCCACTCTTCCCCTGCCTCCTCAGCCACGAGTTGTCTGCAAACATTCCTCCCGTTCCATTAACTAATTGTTAATTATCTCTCCCCAGCCTACCCTGATGCGATGACGACAAGATGGAGATGCCAAATTAATAACTGTTTTTTTTTAAAGAGGGTTTAAAGAAAATTGCAACGGGGGGGTCCAATAACATTTTTATGGGAAATTTTACGTGTAATTTGAGTTAGGAAATTTCGCGCCTCTACAATTTATGTGAGACTTGAATCTTTTTGTTCCCATCGTTCCCATTGTTGTCTGGATGAAAGCAAGTGCCAATATTTAAGAATTATTTTCTAGTTCTCGCCCCGTGGTTTCGAGAGATCTAAAGGTGCGTCTACGCTTCGCGAACCGAGTTCGAGCCGAGCCGCTCTTCGGTCTTCGCTCGCGATATCAAATATGGACGTACAACGAGCCTACAGCATGATCGCGATCCGAATTCCTGTGTTCCAAAAAACTGACAATTGGCGGAGCGCAGTCGAGCCCGAGCCGAACGCTTGTTCGAGGCTCCCAATAACGTATATGCTACTCGAATTCGTGCTCTGCGTGTGCTCAGCTCAGAAGCGCTCGTGGTGTTGCATGATTAGGCTAACACCGTCGGTACCTGGATGGGTGACCGCCTAGTGGTATTTCAAATCGAGCGTTTCCGTGCTTCGGAAGGCACGTAAAGCCGTTGGTCCCGGTTATCACTTAATTGTGATAGTCGTTAAGCTAGTTGGAGGCTTTCTAGGTGGCTTGAAAACTCCAACAGTAGGTTGACAACTAGCCTACCTCCACCGATAAGCAGTAGGCATGCGTGGTGGAGTAGGTGCCCATTCCCTTTCACCCTGAATGGTGAAAAGAGGCCTGTGCTCAGCAGTGGGACATTATAGGCTGATGATGATGTGTGCTCAGCTCGTGCTCAGTTCACGTAGCTTAGACACACCTAAACGTTTTCCCGCGATAAACACACAAGTACATATCCTATCTGTTATTTCAGACTGTGATCTATCTGTGTGCCAATTTTTTTATACTACCCGTCACTCATAGTTTAACCTGCGTTCCCTGGATAAAAATTAGTCTATGTCCTTTTTCATACCATATGCTATTTGTATGACAAAATCTGCAAAATTCTATGATTTTTGGGATAAATAAATCTGTTTTGACAATAACTTTTTATCATAAATCTTATGTGAAGCAAATCTCAAACTAATACCGTTCAAATGGAATGATAACTAAGATTGCACAGATTCAAATTCACAGTGGATACTGATCTCCAATTTAACTTTGTCGATTCTCCAGTTTTGTTCAGCAATAAGAACAAATGCAGCGTTGCTGCTGTTAACTTTTCCAATATATACGTATGCTCAAACATTGTTATGCCCTCAACGTATTGAAGTATTTGTATGAGCTAAAATAACAGGAGAAAAGTATACAATGTTTCATGAAATATTTATTAATATTTTAATAAAATATGTTAATAGGTATTTCCAATATAATGAGCTTAAAATAGAGAATTTTATGAGAGGTAGAGCGGAGTGTTTATTCGCTCAAAGAGCAGCTCGACTGGGGAAGTACCTCCACCTTACAGAATACCGCAGCCAAATAAATGTATTAGACCGGGAGATATTGGCACACATTTCCTGGTCATTTGTACCAGTATGGCGATCCTTCAGGAGTCTAATTACGTAATGTAATCTCAGATTGTCAACAGAATATTTAAAAAATGTAATTGCTGAGTTTCTTGCCGGATTCTTCTCAGTTGAAGGCTGAGTTCCAAACCGGTTGTAACTTCAGTAAATGTGACCTCATAAGTGCCCTTCTGGGGTCTAAATAGAATAAATGGCTTTGACTTTTGACTTTGAATAACGAAAAGGAAAATGATGGTCATAGCGCTGGTACCGGGGCGGCTCAATCGCGTAGGCGTATACAGCTGGTACAGTAGTCTGTGCTACTGGCGCGCTGATAAATACTTTTAAGCAACAGCTAGTGGCGCCCCGGTAGCCCTTATTCAGTTTTCATACGACACTTCTTTCCTGTCAACTCACTAGTTATTTTACTTGAATGTGTTACAAATCCAAGGAATACGATGACGTCACAAAAAACTTTTAAAGTCATCCCCCATGCTTTTCGTTGCCACGTTCGTCATTCGATTCACGGTTGGTGTGAAGTGCATTACAAACACTTGTAAGTGTTGGCACATATCGAAGTGGAAGAGGATGAACCCCTCCCTGGGGATGAGTGGTCCTCAAACGTGGAGATAAAACGTTCTTAAATCTTGCGTATGAGGAAAGACATTTCTGTAGTATACATTTGATATTTATCAAACAGATTATATTTGATGTATATTTGACTAGCCTGCTTTCATTTTAATGCCTCTATTTAGGGTTCCGTAACGAAAAAAGTGAAAACAAAAGTTGAGCGTTTAAAGGCGATGCTAATTCAGTGTCGAATGCCGTGACCGAGGTCCCGGGATCGAATCCAACAATGACTCAAGTTCGTTCGGTGAAGTAAAACATCGTGAAGAAACCGTAAAACGGTGGTAGGGTACTTTGTAGTACCCGCCTGGCTGGCTACCACCGTCAAGTTGAAAATCTGTCGCCCTCGCCAAGCACCTATCGGTGTGTTCTGACAGCTGCACTTGAGAGCCAGTTCCTTCTAGGCTTTGTGTGCTTACCACCTTCGGCTACATTACATAACATGGTAGGACTTGGACGGTGGTAGGACAGGCTAGGACTAGGTCTATTCATAATAATAAAAAATACTCGGATTTATTACAAATTATTCGAATATTTTAATCATAATAGTTATGATTTTTTTTAACATAATATAATACTAGCTGTTCCCCGCGATTTTACCCGCGTTCCCGGAATCAAAAGTAGCCTATGTCCTTCTCCATACCATAGGTTATCTGCATGCCAAATTTCATGATGATCCGTTGAGTAGTTGAGGCGTGAAGGCTTACAAACAAAGAAACAAACTCAATTTCGTATTTATAATATTAGTTAGGATTAGGATTATCGAACATTATAGGTTTCTGCCATTGCTCAATATTATTACATACATTATACTTAGTTTTTTAGTAAAGTATAATTTACACATTTAAGACATGAAAAATTATAACAGGTGGAAATTTCGAGATGGCATATTTTTGAAACCTATATGTTGGGTTAGTAATTCTGAACAACTTTTACTATGGGACCTATAGAGAATTCACAATTTTTTTTTTTACTTTTCTTACAAAATGTCAACCGTGCTCGATCATAATGTAGGAAAAGTAAAATATATTTTTTTAGAATTCAGAAAATATGTCAACTCTAAATCTCCACCCAGTATACCAAATAGTGTACGTAGTATATTATTTACTCTTGGATAAATAGCAATAAAATTTGCTGCATATACGTAATATGAGTACACATCTCTTAGAAGAGCTAAGACCTTGATATGTCAAGGCACGAATGTCCTCCATCGTCAGAAGACCCGCATTGTACAATTTGTACCGTTTAAATGCCAGAATTGTACAGAGGAATTAAATTATTTCTATAGTTCTCTTAACTTAACGTAGGGGTGTCACTTCAAAATTGTTCTGATGGCAGCTGACAATGATGATTAACATGTACATACATTATTTTTATAAACTTGCAGGTGTGGAAGTTCATTTCGGTTTGCGCTATGTGGTTTTTAATACATTACCTACGGAGTGCTTTTTACTAATAAACGAGTAAAAATACAAAAATAATGATAACAATTCCTAACAACTAAACAATTCGCGATTCAAAATCTGAAATCGATAGAGTAATTGAAAAGGTGAATCATAAATTGTGAAATAAAATCATTAATCGTGGGTGAATCCTCTCATGTACTAGTAATATTAAATGAGAAAGTTTTTATGTCTATTTGAGAACGAATATACCATGAAAATGGTAGATCTGCAATCAATATCATATTTATACGGTACGGAGCGAAAGTTTTTTGTACATAATATAAAATAGATACAATGTTTCAAGAGATAGTTGAAGGAATTATATGAACCTCAAAGTTCCTAGAATGAAACTCAAAGTGCTCCACAATCGGTGCATTTTACAACAAATTAAAACTAGGTCACAGCTATGCAGATACCGAGTTCTGTCGCAAGTAAGCAATACAGTGCTTTAAATGCATTAAAAAAAAAACTCCGGCCGCGCTCCACAAATGTTTCCTTTGCAGTTTTATATTTCCACTAAAAGAAGACCATTTCGCTTCGCTAATGGGCAACCCTAGCGCTTCTATTCAGAACCTTGCACTTGGCAGTAAAACAAAAGCACTACGATGAAGGCTAGGTCTAAATGAAACTAAGCTGAGAGTACAAGAGATATACGAACTGAATTGCATTTCATTTCATTATTCAGTGTTAGTGTAACGACTGAGCTTATTGTCTTTTAAATCTAAGTCTTGAATAGCGAGGGATTGAATGTCGTCGAAGGATTAAAAAATAATAATATCCTATTTTTATTCTTAATGCCCGGTTTCAATAATTTACGGACCGTTATCAGTTAAGATTTATTAAAATTAAGACTCTTATAACTTTACTAGTAATGAAGCAAAGACCTCAAAGCTTTGCATAGCAGACTCTCCCATATGGAAGTATCTATCACATGTAAAATTAGCTTACGAAATTATCTATATGCCCAGTTGGTAAGCAAAACGATTCGTTTTTGTTTATTGAAACCGGGCATTATTAGAGAGGCATAAGAGCAGAATACCGCAGCCAAATATGTGTTCCTGCGTTTGAGCAAGCTCATTGGGGAGGGGGGAGGGGGGAGTGATGACCCGGGTGTTGCAACCTTCCTTTGATATGCGTGGCATCACAAGAGTCCTAGGGCTTCGTTAACGGCATGAAATCTACACAAATGTTTGGTTGGTCAGTGAAACAGTTGTGTTATTCTTTCAAGTAAAGTTATAGGTCACAGGTGCGCTCGTCTCAAGGTAAGCAGCTCATTCAATATTTACGATTGTTTCACGCTTTTACGTAGGTAAGCTGTACTATTGTTGGCACCCCATTAGTCATTGGCACTTTGGATTTCAAACAAAAATATTAAGGATTGCAGTAGTAAAAAATATGTAAAAGTGTATTTTTTTAAATCTACGAAGGCTACATTTTTCAAATTCATCGGTAGCTTTTCTGACATGGTTACCTGGAAATACTAGTTAAAAAATGTATTGGCAGTGTGAAGTGGCTGTGTCAGTTGATTGGTTTTTTTAACAGATTCAACAAGGTACAAGGTGAGACAAATCGATTCTTATTTTGAATTATTCTTGAAGTGAAGGTAGATTATTATGTTTTCATGCTTGGTTATGCAATAATTAATCATTTTCAGTAGTTTGTTGCATCATTTTTCCGTTATAAATTGAAAATAATATGGTGCCAACTACTAGTCAAAATTTTAAACAATAATACAATTAATTGGCACCTGTGCCAATCACTGAATTCCATTTATGTTATATTGCTTTTAATATTAAAATGTTAAATTTTATATGTTTGTGTCTAGGGTCATAAAACGTTTTGATATTTTACAAAACTTGCTGGGTATTAGTTCTTGGCACTGCCAATCACTATACAAATAATGTGTGCCAATCATTAATAGTTCGTGGATAATTCATTGTTACAAAGTGGTCACCGCCGCCTATGGACATTTGCAATACCAGGGGGATTGCCGATGTGATTCCGGCCTTGAAGAGCTCTTTTCACACCCTTTTTGAAGAACCCCATATCGTAGCTCTGGGGGGATACCGTAATGGGGAGCTCATTCTACATCCTAATGGTCCGCAGTAGGAACGTCCGACAGAACCGTTGTGTGGACGATCAAGGCGGCTCGAGGATATGAGGATGAACTCCACATCGCTGGCGAGCAGTGCGGTGGTAGAAGGGTGATGACGGCACTAGGTCGAAAAGTTCATTAGAACACTCCTCATTACATAGGCGATAGAACACACAAAGAGAGCCTATATCCCTCCAAATGCTGAGAGGTTCCAAACCGCCAGTGCGTTCAGGATCGCCATCAATATGAGTGGCCCGCCTTTGCACCGAGTCAAGTGGAAACAGCTGGTAAGCGGGTGCGCCTGCCCAGAGGGTTGAGCAGTACTCCATATGCGGTCTAACCTGCGCTTTATATAGCTGCAGCTACTGGAGTGGTGTCAAGTACCACATAGGCCAATTAAGCACACCCAGCTTTTTAAAGCCAGCTTGGCTTTACTCTCCAAATGACCTCAACGCAATGTTGCAATGTCGCCACCGAGGATCCCGATACGTTTTGACATGATGCGGGGAGTGTTTTCGAACTTTGGTGCAACTACAAAAGGGGTTTTTTTCGTAGAGAAAGCGCAGACCGCCTTCGAAGGGTTAAATTGGAGTAAATTAAGTCTTCTCCATTCCGAGACCCGCTCCAAGGAAGTCTCGACTTCAGACACAAGTTGCATTCGGCTTTCCTCCACCATGGACCGAGGGATGTTAGCACGGCCAGTATATTGGCATCACCGGTGCTGCCATCCGCATAACAGTGAATGCTGGGAATTTCCAGCATATCATTGATATGCAGGATGAACAGTGTGGGCAATAGCACGCAGCCTTGTGGTAGCAGCATCCGTCAACAGCGACTTTGATGCTCCGATCAGCAAGAAAGCTGGTCACCCAAGTGCACAAACCCTCGGGAATTCCATAAGACGGTAGCTTTCTCTATGGCTTCAGCCCATCGGTGCGCCAGGTAAAAGAGAAGGTTACCAGCTGAACGACCATGACGAAAGCCGTACTGGCCGTCGCTTATCAGCTCCTCTAGGTACCTGAGCAGCTTAGAGAGAAGGGAGGTTATCGCTATAGGCCTGTAGTTTGTCGGATCTGTTCGGTCCCCCGGTTTGGGAATTTGATGTACTAAGGCAGTCTTGGCAACTCTGGAGTACACGTCCTTAGTTCAATGGCGGGGATGCCGTCTGGCCCACTCAATTTGCGGACGTCAAGGGAGAGCAGAGCTCGCCGGATCGAGCTTTACAAGAAGCAAACTTCTGGCATCGAGCTGTCGCACCTCGGGATAGTAGGCGGTGAGGCTCCCCCGTCGTCAAGTATCGAGTTCGATGCAAAGATAGCAGCCAGAAGTTCGGCTTTCTCCTTTGCAGTGTGAACAAGATAGTCATCCGAAGCGTGCAGTGGTGGAAGAGACGACCGACAGAAATTACCCTCGACAGCTTTGGTGAGTGACCAGAATGCTCGGCTCCCTGAAGGGAAACTAACAAGTCAATCATTAACAACAATAATGTATGGCAAATGTTAATTAGTACTTAGTGCCAATAATAATAATAATAATAATATAATAATAATAAAATGTATTTATTTCTCTAACATAAAGGTTAATAACATCTAGGTAGAAACTTACAATTAACATATGACAGTTTATTGAGTCTAAGCACTCCTTTATGAGAGACTGATGCCTGTACTAGGATACCCTGTTTTACAGGTCACCAGGCCCTCAGCCCTCGGACATTTGTACTGTTTATTAGATTTTGAAATAAAAGTTACTAGTCTAAATATAAAATAAAATATACTTAAATATAATAAAAAATAACAAAATAAAATAACGAAGGTAACTTAAAGGTACAACGCAAAGTATTATATGTATTTGTGTGGGGGTGTGTGTGTGTGTGTGTGTGTGTGTGTGTGTGTGTGGGGGGGGGGTATTATAAATGTGAATCTTAGTTCCGGCAAAATTATAACGTTTCTAAGTGTTTAAGAAAGGATAATAAGCAGGTTCTCAGTTTCCGTGTAGTTTAATTTTTGCAACCATAACGATACGCTCTTTTTACATTGGAACCGTGACAGTGTGTAAATCGGTGTAGAAGTGTTAATTTTGTTATACAGGTAAGGGCCAAGAAAACAGAAGAATTTACGTGCAAAACTGGTTTTGTAGTTAGTGACTGGGCAGACTATATTTTTACGGCGTTTATTTTTATTTAATAGGGGGTCATAGATTAAAAGGGTATGCATTTTCATGATAATTTGTAAAATAAAAAGTTGGCGGACCGTATGTACTTTACATTTCTCATAAACCTTGGTTGTGGGGTGAAAAAAGGGTAGAAAATAGGAGACTTTAAGGACTGCTCGCTGAGCGCGCTCTAGTTTTAGAATGTTAGTTTTTGATGTTCCACCCCATGTAGTGATGCAGTATGTTAGGATGGATTGACATAAGGCAAGATACGTACGCTTGATAATTTCTTCGTCAGCTACATGGCGAAGATTCTTAAATACAAATATTAGTTTCCGTACTCTCGTGCTAAGTAGATTTATGTGAGCGTGGAAATTGAGGTTTTTATCTATAATTATGCCTAAGTATTTTAATTTATCAACATTTTCAAGATGAGGACAGGAGCAGCTAGTATTTTGATTATTTAGACAAGAATGTGAAGTTATAGTATGGGTTGTTGTGTGTGGAATATACGTGTTCTTAAGGGAAAATGTTATATATTTAGTTTTTTCTACATTTAGTGTTAGAAGGTTATTGGTCAGCCATTTAGTGACAATATTAAACCCATTTTGAGCAAGCTGGTATGTATCTTCCCAGCTGTCACCACTAAAAAGAAGCACAGTATCATCAGCAAAGGTTATGATCCTCCCATTTGTCAATTTAAGTTGACAAAGACCGTTGATATATATTAGGAACAGTGTTGGACCTAGTATGCTTCCCTGGGGAACCCCGTAGGAAATGGGAAGATCGTCACTCAACACTGTGTCGATTTTTACACATTGCGTGCGCTCTGAGAGATAGCTAGCAAACAACTTCAGCTGGATTCCGCGCACTCCTAGTTGTTGGAGCTTTTTTAATAGTAGTGGAACAGAGACCGTATCGAATGCCTTCGCTAGGTCAAGGAATATAGCCAATGTTTTTTTCTTTTCATCCATATTATTAGTAATACAGTTTGTTAGCTCATGTACAGCGTGATCTGTAGATTTACCTACGCGGAACCCAAATTGAGAATTAGATAGAAGATGTTTTGACTCAATGTAGTTTATTAGTCTGCTATTTATGATTTTTTCTAATATTTTAGAAAAAGCTGAGAGAATAGATATTGGTCTATAGTTGTTCATACAGTCTCTGTTACCACTCTTGTGAATGGGGTGTATTAGGGCTCGTTTGAGAGCTTTGGGGAATTCTCCAGTAGTTAGAGCCATGTTACAGATGTGTGACAAAGGTTCAGTTAGAGTATCTTTATATCTCTTAATAAAGTTTCCAGGTATGTTGTCTAAACCAGTAGCGCAATCGTTTTTTAGATTAGATATAATTGTTTTAACCTCTTCCGCATCCGTGGGTAATAATACAAATGAGTGGGGTTGGGCTATTGGTTGAATGTAGGTGGGGAATGTTGGTTTGTTAACTTTAATACTTTCCGCCAGTTTACTACCTATGTCCACAAAATATTTATTTACTGTGTTAGCTGAGTCAATGGGGCTGTTATTAGCTATAAGTTCATAGACCGGAGTTTTAGTTTTCTTTGTATACGTTATTTTCTTTATCGTTTCCCAGAGTTTTTTATTGTTATGTTGCGTTTTCTTGATTTCAGCCCTTTCGAAATCTCGTTTGGCTTTTTTTATTATTGCATTGCAAAAGTTTCTGTAGCGGGTGTAGGTCAGTCTAAGGACTTCATTATCCGGTTGTTTTTTAGATTTTATGTGGAGTTTGTCTCGATTTCTCATACACTTTATTAGGCCTTTGGTGATCCAGGGTTTAATAACTCTTTTTCGGGAGGGAATAATGATCATCTTAGTACAGCTGTTTAGTGGTCCATTTAATGTGTCAATTAGAAAATTAGCCGCCTCATTAACATTAGACATATTGTATATAGGTGATAAGTCCAGTTTGGATATAGCCAGGTCGAGAGCTTCGTAGTCAACGCGTTTAATTGTTTTTGAGCGATGGGCAGTGTCACTGGTCAAATTTAGACTTAATATAACACTATAATGATCAGTTATTGTAGTACGGGCTACGAGACATCGGGCTGGTAATTTGGTTTTTAAGATGATATGATCTAGGCACGTGTGCGTGTGGGTTGGAATATTATGAGCAGGCAGCAGACTGTGAGAGGCTAATAAGTTGAGGTAGCTATGGGCTCTTGAATCGATGGTAGAATTTGATATGTCTATGTTTATATCACCGGTCAGGATAATGTTTTGATAGGATGCCAAGCTTGTTAGAACAGTGTCTAGAGATTCGAGAAATTTTAATGTATTTCGTTCTTTAGGCGGTCTGTAGATAGCTAGTATGGCCAGGTTTTTGTTAACTTTTATTATTAAACAGTTTGCATCTTGTATAGGGGGTTCAGTTATGACGTATGTATGAGTGGATTTGTAGTAGACTACTACACCTTCATTTTGCGTTTTATTATTTGTTGTAAAAGAGTAGTTGTAGTCATGAATTGTTGGGATATATGTATTGTTGTGTATCCAGCATTCGGTTAGAATAAGGAGGTCCCAGTTTACATTAGCTCGATGGAGCAAGGTTTGAAAATTATTTATATTACATTTGAGACTTCTAATGTTTTGTGTTATTAATTTTAGGGACGATTGGTTTTTGTTAAGTAATGAAGAACAATCTTCAATGTCGCAAGAAATACAGTCAGCTAAAGATATATTATCTAAGTCATTGTTCAAATTATCATTATGATTAGTATCGAATTTTAAAGTAGGTATTTATTACGACTTTGAAGCTAAGGGAGGGATTTTCAATGGTAGCTGTACTGACTGTATCTATCGCTGTTTGTAGAATAAATATCTGAGTATATTGTTTTTTAATGTATTGCATGAGTGTTTTATAAGTTGGCCGGAAATATAAGAGTGTGGAATAGGGAGAAATTGTGTAGATATGTGTATGTGTGTGATAAATGATTTTAGATGTATTAATACATATAATATATATAATAAGAGATAACCCGGAGACAAATGTTAGTCATTTTTTCAAAAATAAATTTTTCAAATTTTCCTCGTTGTCAATTCGAATATTGGGTTGACCTTCTCTTTGGCGTAGATACACCTTCCCATATGCCGTCCAGCACTTGTTGAAGTTGTTTATCTTGGCGAATTCCCTGGCCATGTAATAAAGTCGTCTTGTTTTGGCTGTGAGGTTATCAGATATATAAATCGGTTTCGGTTTGCCTTTAATCTGTATATGCGAGGTGTTGATTTTCTGATCGTGACTCTTCTCTTTGTTGAAATTTATCACCGATTTGATCAGGTTTTCCTTTATAGATGTTGAGGTAAACTCAACGATGATCGGACCCGGCTCAGATTTGGTCTTGATCCGGAAAATATCTCGTATCTCATTATTTTGAATTGGTTGTTTTACCACTGTTGCTAACTGCTGCACATACGAACATAAGGTTGCTTTTGTTTCAGAATGGCTCGAGGGAATATTACGTATTTCAGCAGATGAAGATTTGTTATTGCGCTCTAATTGATCAATCTTATTCTCAAGACTCTGAATTCGATCCTTAAAGCCAGAATTCTCTTTTTCAACTTTATCAAGCTTCATTAACAGAGTATCATACTTTTCTGATAGGAATTCCAGGGATTTTTGAAACTCTTCATTGTGTTTTTTAATTGTTTCAGTATCCTGCTTCAGGGAGGCAAATTCCATATCTTGTGTTTTTTGCATTTCGCAAAGAAGCTGTTTAATTTCAGAATTAGTCTCATCCCCATGTTTACGCTTGATTCTCCTCGAAACGTTTTTTAAATTCACTAAATCGGATTCTGAGTGAATATGTTCCGAAGCAGTATCCGAATCTTGTATATTAACATGTTCCTTTTGGGATTTAGTTGTGGATGATTTAGGTGGAGTGCGTCTTAACGACATTCTTATAGAATAAACAGAGATAAAAAATAATTAGATAGTTCCTCCCAGATTCGAACCTCTGTCCTCCGGGCAACAGCTGCCGCTTTGGCACCTGAGCTATGTTGTTCGCTACACAATGTCGCGAAAAAGTCGTATAGTTGCAAAACACTGTGGTTCGTCTAATTGGGTCCAAAGGTCATTCCTTTGTGTACTCGATGACGGTGTGACGATTTTTGTATAATCGACCGTCAGAAACGAGCAAATTACACTTTATAATCACTATTTAAATCTGATTAATATTCACAATTTTTACACCAAACTATTCTTTGATTCCACTAGTTTCTCTCGATATATAAAAACGATTTCAGGATTGATATTTTGACACTTGTTTCGAATTATTTTGCGGAGAACAACCAAAATACGTGTGTACTCTTTAACGTCACGAGGGGAGGGGAATGACTGATTCTTATGTGATAATCATTGTACCGGTGGTGCCAATGATGGTACTTTGGGGCCGATTTATAGATTTTCTTTAATTTTTATTAAAGCTTTATAATAACTAAAATAAATTCCTTTTTATTTAAGAACATATAGACCAAAGAAACGTTTAGTACTGCTCAATAGAATGTATTCATCGTACCAAATTACAAGGAAATAGTTGAAGATCAAAGAATCCTTAAAGTGCCAATCATTATATAGTTTACCCTATGTCATAATTTATGAGAAGAAACGGAAGTAATATAAAAGTTATTTGTATATTCTGCTGCATTAACATAGACATTCTACTTTCTACACAACAGTTGATTATAAAATATTCAATTTGACTTTGTGGCTAAAATACGCCTGATTTATTACAGAACGATCTACAGCATTTCAAATAATATTAGCATAAAATTTTGTGCTGTTAATTTGCCAACCACAGTGTTCCATTGTTTACAGAACAAAACTAAACAAAGTAAAAAGTTTAAATTAAAAAGAATTACAATTTCTAACCTTATTTTTTTTTTAACAAAATTTGCATTTTGGTACTAAAACAACAAATATGTATGGATAGGCTATCGACAGTGTAGATAATTTAATTCTATAGAAAAATAATGAAAAGGGAATATGTAGGTGTTTGTGTGTGGGTGTTGGGGTGTGGGTGTTTGTGTGTGGGGGGTGTTTGTAGGTGTGTATGTGTTTGATTGAATGAATGCATGCATGCATATTATAATAACAAATTGAATTATAACAAAATAAAATAAAAATTATATAAGATTTTAACATTGATTGACCCTTCACTCCATGCCTATTATTAATTTCATTTATAAAAAAATTAATGCAAATTATTTATTTTGTATCATGGAATGCTTTTTCGTGATAAGTTTAGGACATAGACCACCCACTTCTCCAAACACACTTGCAATTGCCAGACTCTACACCGGACATTGAATACTGCATAGTTAAACAAGCCATATTATATTGTAGACGTTCACATTCTGCCTTCTTTTGTATGTGTTATCTCAGCTGGGTTGAAGTGGAACATATACTCGATCTAACCTTTTCCATATCGAGGAGTACTGCGAAGAGAGTAAGAAAGAAAGAAGTAAGAGAGTGAAACTTGCTTCCGGCGTCTGTGTTTCCTGACTCATACAATCTAGGGTCTTAATATCTGCCCATGAATGATGTTTGAACGCGCTAGTCTCATAAATTAGCAATACGATCTGAAAAAAAATGTATTATGTTACATATCCCGTGTTACTTTTCATCATCATCATCAGCCTATAATGTCCCACTACTGAGCACAGGTCTCCTTTCATAAATTAGGGTGAAAGGGAATGTGCAAATATTCCACCACGCGTGCCCACTGCGGTTCGGTGCAGTTAGACCAGTGGTCAAACTACTGTTTGCAAGGCGCCTAGCCGGGACCAACTGCTTTATGTACCTTCCGAAGCACAGAAACGCTCGATTTGAAATACCACTAGGCGGTCACCCATCTAGGTACGGTGTTACGGTTATAGAACAGTAACGTATGGAGATGAAACGTTTTCCAGCTATATAGTTACTTATAAAACAACTTACACCTCATATCATAAGCTAAGTTGAACAACAAACGTAGAGGTAGTTTGGCGGTATGCGCGGTGAAATATCAAAAGCAAAACGCAAGCTACTACACATTGACGTCGCGTCCACAGTCATGTTTGCACGCTGAATGGTTCTGTTTCAGCCTGAAACGGAGCTGGCACTCTGCTATGCATTAGATTGTTGGGGTGAGGACATATTAGTGGCGGGGGATCAGGGTTTGAAGCTTCTTTCTGTAAAAAGTATCCAGTTTTTTAAGCATTATGCATGTGAGGTTTCTGGAAGCTGAAATTCATAAAATACTGGTTATAAGATTCATCTATAACCCGAAATCACAATCTGATTTAAAACCAAAGCACTCATTAATCTTTAAATAACATGAAACACCATCTTTGCCATATCTTTTAGTTACATCATTGCGCTCATTTGTTACTGTCAATTTTAACCTGTACGCAAATTATCTCGTTACTAGATCTAAGTGTAAAAATCCTCAAGTAAATTTTTGTAAATTCACAAATATAAAAATATCAAAAATTATCCTTGTATTTTCATTACTACGTTTTACAGTTACTCTATCAATCCAAAATCGCTATCGCTTATGCCATCTAATGCTGACCCTTTCACCCGCACATTGTACCACTGTAGCGCCTTTCAGCGGTGCAACGTTAAAGCGCTGCCTCGAAGCGTTTCGACACTGCTTGAAGACTTAAGAGTCTGAAAGCGCTGTATCGCTCAGCACTTCATCGCACTAAAGCTGTATTGTAAATGGATACTTTCTAACGCCCCGCTTTTTTGTGAACGTGCATGGACGATTTATGTGAACCAAATAAAAGAAAAGTGGGATTGTAGACGTTTTCTCTCTTTTTCTAAGTGTTAGCCCGTACTTTATCTACCATACAATAAATTTGTCTTAAGTTATTAGGATTTAGGTTATTATAAATATATCGAACTGTGGCTCGGCTCGTGCTCGGTTCGCCAAGCATGGTCGCATCATAACAACAGCATTGTACTGTCAAAGAGAATGATATGTTTAAGGTAAAGTTATAAAGCAGTAACTGCAGGTAAATGCAAAGTTACCTAGCTGAAGTGGAGGTACCTAAATTATACCCCAAGGTGGCTCAGGATTTACAGCCACGCCGTGCCTCTGGAGGCCTAACTACCTTTGTCTAAGTTATAAGGAATGAGCGGTGTTTCAGACCTGACGCATAGGAGAGCGAAAATAATTTGGGTTTTATTTTTTAAGATATGATACGCACACGAATGGTTCCGCAGCACCGTATAAAATATTATTTGTTTTTATAGCGACTTTACACACTGAAAATTTCAAGCTTTTACCTATGATTGGTAGCTATTATTAAAATCGAGTAAAAAATTCTTTAAATTTTACTTTAATTTCATTTTTATTGTTTGTTCTTATACGCATTTTGGGAAATTCCAAAAAATCTTCTACCTATGAGTACAGTCAAGAATCTTATATTATTAAGATTATTAAGTACAGTTTATCCATCCATCCGTTGACTTAATGGTGCGTCCATGCTACGCGAATCGAGCACGAGCCGAGCCACGAACGAACCTACAACGAGCACGATGCGAATCCCTTTGTTCGTGAAAAAACTGACAACCGCGCTCGTTCGTGGCTCGGCTCGTGTTCGGTTTGCCAAGCATGGACGCACCATTAAGTCAACGGAGTATAGATAACCTAAAAGAAAACCTTTTTTTTAAATGGTAAGAGATGTGACCAAGGGTACAGTACAGGTTGCTTAACTAAAGCTGGCACGCTCGACACATTTAAACATTGCGCTTGTGTAGTGTCTGTGGATAAGCGCTAGGCGTGACGTCGCACTGCATGAGCATCATGTAAAGTCTGTCCGTCTCTCTCGTGCGCATCAAGCTTATGAGTATGAAGGAGACAGTTATTGTTTTGCTTTTGCTACTGCTCATTAATATAGAGTGTTCTGTTTTTGCATGTCACATTGTCATTTTCTTGTACTTTTGCCTCTGAATTGTACCAGACCACAAACTAGGGGACATAACCGCTTAATTAAACTTAGAAATGTAAAGTATAACAAAGTAAGCTCCGGTTAAGTTTGTGGTTTCTTACAGCTTAATTTTGGTTGAGCACATGCAGCCAAGCGTGACTGAAAAAAGAGACATTAAGTATTATACTGAGATAGATAATTTAAGTTTTTATTAGATACGTAAATACTAGCTACTGCCAACGAATTTCTTTCGTTCTTTATTTATTCCATAATATTATCTAATTTTGTGCCACTCAATCACTCTTAATTGAGCAATGAAAACCCACACATACTTTTTTACCTCATAATTATAGTTATACACTTGGTCAATAACTAGACGGGTACTATACATACTCTATCACCGTGCAATTGTGTGTTTTAATATGGCTACATGTCCTGAGTCTGGGTGTAATTATTTATAGGAAGTATTATATATATATATATATTTCTAAACAAAAAGTAGCATTGTAGTATATCAGTTATTAGGTTTCCATAGCCGTATTGAAGAATGTGCTAGTACACAATATTTACCAACACTAAAACCCTTTAAACAGTTAAAATCACCACGACCTCTGCTACAGCATTTGAAGTACCTCTGAGCCATCATCGGTTCATCATCCCTCCCTTTCTAATAATTACTATGTCTCTATCAAGTAAGGCGAAGATAGCTTATTCGTAGTGACGTCGAATGCCGAGACGAAGGTTCTGGGTTCGAATCCAACAACGAGCTTAAGCATTCGGTGACGGTAAACATCGTGAGGAAACCATAGCACGGTGGTAGGGTACTTTGAAGTACCCACCTGACTGGCTACCATACTCAAGTTGAGAATTTGTAGCCAAGCACCTATCGGAGTGTTCCGACAGCTGCACTTAAGAGGCAGTTCCTTCCAGGCTTTGTGTGCTTACGACCTTTGGCCACATCATCACTTACCATGTTGAGATTGAGAGGTAGAGCATAGCGTTTATTCGCTCAAAGAGCAGCTCGACTGGGGAAGTACCTCCACCTTACAGAATACCGAACTTTATGTTGTGTAAAGTTGTGTTCCTGCGCGTGAGTAAGGTCGCCAGAGCTCATAGGGGAGGGGGGAAAGGTCGGTAAAGCGTGAGCGATGCTTCGTGTGTTGCAAGCGTCCATATGGCTACGGTAACCGCTTTCCATCAGGCGGGCCGTATGCTTGTTTACCGACTTAGTTGTATAAAAAAAAAACACAGACCTATAGAGAGTAAAAAAAAGCCTGTTTCTTTTTAACAATTCATAGCTCTTCTTATATATAATCAAATAAACCTAATTCAACTAAGCAAACAGCATAAAACTGGGCCTTATCTACATGCTCAAAGTAGGGTAACCACACACAGTCCTCACCGTGTAATCCGCGGAACCGAGTGGCCACTAATGGCGGATTACCGCTCGCACCCTACAATCAAACGGGGATGAACTCTTGCTATCTCTGAAACGGAACTGGAACAACGATATATGAAAGTATAGATAAGTTATACTGTTCTAATAAATATCTAGCATGTGCTAATCGCAATCTCTTCTTATACAATTTTGAAAAACCTTTTACTTTATGTATTTTCTTTAAATTTATTATTATTTATTTATTGACCAAAATTACGCTATACTAGTTACATAGTTTTAAATTACCACCTGACGAAAGCCTGGAAGGCTTATGGGTACGGTGTGTTTTTTTTCCATTAATGTAAAAGTCTCAATACAGGCATTATTCTTTATTTATTTAATCATTGGAAATACAGATGGTAAATCGAAATATACAGAATGTTTTAAAAGTAAATTGTTTTTTTTTCGCGTTCGGAAAAAAAGGTACCTATGTCTTTCATGTTATAGGTATAATGGATATATAGAAGCGCTCGTGGTGTAGCATGATTAACCGTTCTTAATCGATCGGTAAAGTTAAGCTACGTCTGTCGTGGTCGGTACCTGGATGGGTGACCGTCTAGTGATATTTCAAATCGAGCGTTTCCGTGCTTCGGAAGGCACGTAAAGCCGTTGGTCCCGGCTATCACTTAATTGTGATAGTCGTTAACCCTAGAAAGATAACCATATTTCACTGTACACTAAAGATAACCATACGTCGATTCGACGTGTGCATGTTTTAGTGGGTATATTTTGGATTTTGTAAATAATAAGATTTATAAAAGTGATTATTTGTTTAGTATACATAATTATGGTGAGAATGAATGAAAAATATCTGGTTTTATTTATATATTTATTATCAAAAAACTTGGTTTTATAAAACGCGGTACTTCCTACCTTACAAAACTCATACATTACGGAATCTCTCCGTAAGTCTTATTATTTGCAAAAAAAAAATTTTTAAATTAACTTTTTGTATTCGTAAGAATATAAGAAATCGAGGTAAAAATATTTTTTGTTCTTTTTGACCTTTTTGGTACTTAGGGCAGGAGCTCAATTTGTTCTCTCCACAAATAGGACTTTTGCAGTTGTCGCACATTTCCCTTGTCGTCCTTCTAATTTTTGAAAGACAATACGTTATTTTCTTTTGCTTAGGTGCAGGTTCATCTCGTCCGGAAGGTTCAGCCTGTCTTTTTTGCCAATAAAACTAAATTTTTTCTTTTATATTGGTCGGTAAAGTAGGCATTTGCTGCCTTGTCTCCGCCCACGGAGATCTCAAACTATTGTTTAGTTTTTTCATAAAATCTTTACGTCTAGATGATAAAAGATGATACCCTTCTAATTTTTCTTCCTTTAGTAGCCATCCAACGAAGATTGTCTTTGCCTCAGAGATTTGGACGCTGTGGCATGACAACATTATTTGGAACACTGTGCGGAGGGCTTTCAAGGACGTTTTCAGTATCCAGCACGGTGTTTTCCAATAGTGGAACACTCATCTCATAGTTCTTGACGTCATTCGAACTTCATCCTCTAGTAAATTATCTTCAGATTCGCTGTCCAAACTCTGAGGATCTTCATCACTTGTTTCTTACAATAATCGATAGATTTCTGCATTTTCGGCACGTCTTTGTGACATAATTATGTTGTTTTATCATAGCCTAAAACCCATTAAAAAACTAATAAATAAATGTGCATTTATTCTTACAAAAGTCAGATAAACCCATATTTACTAAAGTTAAAAAAACTCACACTAAAGATAACCATACGTCACTTCGACGTACGGTAGGTAAATATTGACGAAAGTATTGCACTTACCTGAGCGACACAGGTTTTCTCTGCAAGCTTCGTATGCCAACTCAGTTGGCTGAAACGGCCGATGCAGTGAAGTGAAATTCAAACGAGTTAGAATGATTTTTAAAAATTGAGTACGTCGATTCGACGTAGGTTATCTTTCTAGGGTTAAGCTAGTTGGAGGCCTCCTAGGCGGTTTGAAAAATTCCAACAGTAGGTTGACCACTAGCCTACCTCCACCAATCCGCAGTGGGCACGCGTGGTGGAGTATCTGTCCATTCCCTTTCACCGTCATTTTGTGGAAGGAGGCCTGTACTCAGCAGTGGGACATTATAGGCTGATGATGATGAATGGGTATAATACTTCCTCAGAGTAAATATAACCTAAAATACTTCATTGATAAAAAATTGCGGACACATTCGTTTCGTTATTTTCAAGCCATAAGCAAATAACTTTATAATATTATATTTAGTACCACAACTAAACAAACAAGCATCCTCGCAATAAAATGTTCTCGATCTTTTATGGATAGGATGTTTTTTATTCGTCGAAGTCGGTAGCTAGCTTGCAACCCGCTTGACCATCCGGTACACGGTTACCGCAGCCATATGGATGCTTAAAACACACGGCATAACCACTGTATTACCATCTCTAATGGTAAAACTGGTATAACTCACGCGTTACCACCCTTCCCCAATTAGTACTGACAAAAATCAAATTGATGTATTTATGCCACATCCTTCACCTTCATACATAATAGCTCGTTGGTAGGAAATAGTCGGAATATACGTTGTACTAAGGAACTAACCGCCGAAAAATAAGAATATTGATTACTTAGACTTGAGTTATCTTCTTTTTGTAAATTCGAACATTATACTTATAGGTTCAAGGAGTAATTGTATTGCTGGTATAATACAAAAATGCTCTAGGCTTCTTACTTCTACATCCTTTTGGCTTCTTATGCTTATCAATTTCGAGCTGATCATCATCACTGAGATTTTGGTAAACATAAGCAACAATACCTATTCAAAATAATACATTTTAAAATAAATATGTACATTCTTCAAACACGGCTATCTGAACCCAAACCAAGCAGAGTACTACGGATAAGTATATCAGTTATCTGCACACAAATTAATATACTGGCTAGCAATCGAACCCTTCGGCGTGATAGGTGGAATACGAACCACATCTACTAACCCGTCAATTTAATTATTCTCTTACTATATTTGCCTCAAAAACCGAAGAAGGTAAATCAATGTTCAAATACTATTTCCGAATGTTCATAAAACTAAAAATGATTCGAACCTCTTCCATTTTTATTATCCGACATAAAAAAGGAGGAGGTTGTCAATTCTGTTGTTTTTTTTTATGTTTGTTACCTCATAATTTCATAACTCCGTCATTAATAATTAACCGATTTGAAAAAAAAACTTTTTTTATTTGAAAGGGTTACACACTTTCCGTTTGGTCCCATTGTCATCAGATCAAGATTTGATTACTTCTTACTTTCAAGTCGGTTAAAGTTTTTTGTAAAACAGTTCAATTATTTAAAGCTAAAAATGTATATGGAGTATAAGTATAAGACATATTTAATTATACTATGTACCTATTGTAAGCAATCACACACTAACTCTACCGGTACTTCCCTCCATTCAATATCGATATTTCTTCCGAAAAGAGCCAAGATTTTAAACGAAAACATGTCTTTACGGGCGATTTGTGGAGATTTATAATGGTTTTTAAAGTTTCCGCCTGCGCTCGGCGAGTTTGCATCTTGCAGTTACTAAATAAAATGAACTGGGAAGGAATTTCCACGGATTGAAGTTAAATTGATAATGAAATAAAACATAAAGGAAACTATGTAGTTCATAAAACATCACAAGTAGTAATATAATTATGTTGAATTAGCACCCATATTAGGGTGTTAAATAATAACGAATTTTGACAAATTTCAGGCAACTATAAAAAACACGTAAATATAAAAATAAAATACTTTTCAACACACTCGCTCGTAAAGCGACATTTATTGCACCGTTTTTAGTATCTAAAAGCGTATTAAGCACTAGTGCTTTTTATTTTACATTACCGTAAAGTTTTATGATATTTACCATCTTTCTAAGCCTACTGCCACAGGTATAATCCTGATTATGATAGCCATCGTCGCAAGTGTGTTGAAAAACGTCGTATGACAGTTCGCCTGCGGCTCTACCGCCTCGAGTGTTAATAACCAACTTTGCACACATGTATCATAATGTACTAATATTAATGGACATTATCACATGGTCTTTGCTGAATTAATTAAGCGCAAATTATAACATTTTACTTCATCATCACTCTGGCACTTTTTTTAAAGAGAAAGAATGACAAAAAAAACAATAGAATTTCCAACAACAAAATGATGATTCATAATAGGCATTTCTATTATAATGCGAATTGAAAAGGCGTGAACACAAGATCATCAAGAAAAAGCCAGTTATTTGTATTTCCATTTGGTATTGTGAAGGAAAAAGCTATTTTCCGAACAAAAAATGAATGGCCATACCCGGATGGATTCTTGCTGATCATCCGGTCAG
Source organism: Achlya flavicornis (assembly GCA_947623365.1). Classification (NCBI taxonomy): domain Eukaryota; kingdom Metazoa; phylum Arthropoda; class Insecta; order Lepidoptera; family Drepanidae; genus Achlya; species Achlya flavicornis. The sequence continues at coordinate 13,342,389 of OX392478.1, forward strand.
CTGTGGGCCGGAATGACGAGTGGAGCCGCCAATCGTGACTTGGCGTTTCTATGACCATTATTCTTAGGAGAAAATGGATTTTTCACGAGAACGTCTCAAATGAAATATCCGAGAAAATGTGTCTATATACTTATTATTAATTGAATACAACGTTATACAATTTACTAAGCTATATCCATATACTCGCGAGAACCGTAGCTTGCAATAAACTGATATGTATGCCCTTATTTGTTCCAAATACCTTGGTAAGTACAGGTGAGAACAAAAAAGTTACCGTGCTATATATATTTTTTTTTATTAAATGGGCTTGCCTTTGGCCACTGACCCGCCCATAAGGGGCGATGACGAAGCCTAAGGTGAAACACGCTTACCCAGAAGAAACCTATTCATAGTAAAGCTCTTACACTGACTTTTAGACAACGCACAGTCTAAACATGTGGCATAGAACATCGCACTATTTACCCAAAGAATTTTGTATATACGCTCTGATTGGCTACGTCAAAGACACACTCAACGGAAAAAGGGGCCCAAGTCTGCTATTTAAATTGTGTTCCAATGGAATCAGTGGTGTCAAAATTGTGACGCTTTATAGTTTTGGTAGTCTACTAACACAATTGCGTCATAATGGCGCCATAATGACGCCAATATGACGACTTGGCCCCTGTTTGTTTTTTTTTTATACGACTAAATCGGTAACAAGCATACGGCCCGCCTGATGGTAAGCGGTTACCGTAGCCATATGACGCATGTAACATACGAAGCATCGCTCACGCGTTACCGACCTTTCCCCCCTCCCCTTTGAGCTCTGGCAACCTAACTCACGCGCAGGTACACAACATCAAGTTATTTGGCTGCGGTATTCTGTTTAGGTGGTACTTCCCCCGTTTTTTTTTTATGTCAATAGTTTGACAAGCAGGCAGACGGGCCACCTGATGGTAAGTGGTCACCGCCGCCTATGTACATTTGCAATACCAGGGGGATTGCTAACGTGTTGCCGACCTTGTAGAGCTCTTTTTACGCCAGTCGAGCTGCTCTTTGAGCGAATAAACGTTTCAGCCAACTCTACCTAGAGAAACAGCTTTTACTAAGCCACAAAAGCCATTGCAATTATTAACCACTGTCACACACAAAGCAATATGCAATTATTTCATTGGAATGCCTGTGCCATTGTAGTTAGTACAATTAGCTATCTGAATTATGTCCAATATGCAGTTTGAAGTCATTGGCATTGGTAATTAATCGACTAATCGTAAATCAAAGCGCGTTTTATTGTTCAATTGTGTGTTTGGAAACAATAATGCGTCATTCTTTTGTGGTAATTTCTTTACGCTTTGTTGAAGTTAAATAACCCTGACTGAACAGACCCTGCCAAAAAAAACAGGTTCTTGTCATTTTCAGATTGATTATGTAATATAATTTCCTTTGATTAAGAATACATCCAGACTGAGTGTCGAAGCTGTGCACGCGTCGAAAAAAATAGCCCCTAACCGTTAGGGGCTAATCAAATAAAAATAAATAAAATTGCATAATAATGTTAAATATTTAAATTTCACCGAATTTTAATTGGAATATTTCAACAACTGCTATCATTATGAACGTCACTATGACAAGCAGAATGACGCAGAGGGAGCGTAACACGTAGCTGTTACGCGCAGCAGCCTATAAAAGTTGGCCTGTTTTATATATCCGTGTAGTATGGTGACGTTCTTTCTAGGTATATTTATTTCTATAATGTTATTTAACATTGAATAATAGCTGTGAATGATAATAACAGACTTAAGCCAAATGCCGCAGCCAAACGGACAAAAGTAACAAATCTATTATTATTGTCTTATCTACCCGAGGCAAGGCGACTAAACTTGGCACTCCCTTTATCTAGTTATCCCATAAATCATTTTATCCTGTCACTTTTTATTACGGCCTTTGGAGGACTGAAAATGTGTGGTGAATGTTGGAGATTGTAAGCGACTTTGATCCACTTTGAATCCATTATCTACAGTTTCATAAAGTCATCATAAAAAATTCATCAGGAAACGAAAATCAATTGCCTGAAAGATTTTCAAGCACATAAATAAAATGACCTCGGTTTTGGAAACATAATAATTATGTTCTCCTAAACTAAAGAGTAAAAGGCGATGGCCTTAACAATCTAAAACATCATAATTCGCGAAAAATCTGATTATAGTCAAGCGAATGATCGCATTTATTTTGCTATTTTAATTTGCATGATAAGGAGTTATTTGTTTTTCTTAAATTAATAAAACGTTATATATTTATATCAACGACAGTGACCTGTGCTGTGATCCACAGTTTAATCGCTAGTCTCTCGTAACTTAGGCGGCTCCTCAAAAGGGTCTTTTGTTTCCCTTATCTTAATGCGGTTTGATTAAGCCATTGTGTATCGCGAAGCCATTTATTACTTAATTAAGAGGAATCACCAGAAAGTTTTTACAAGTTTTGGAAGCCGTGACGAAGAGATAAATAAGCAGTTCTCGAACCATAAAAATAGTCATTCAACATTTTGGTCTAGATAAGAACCCTAAGTAACTTCCTCCGCTTTATTTGAAAATCAGAACCAAATAATATCATCACGTGGTGTTGTTCCTGCGATGAGTAGCTTGCCAGTTTTTTTTAAGTGGGAACTCTTTTGAAGAAGTGTTTGCAAAGATTTTCGATTCATGAACCCGCAACGAATTAGCAAGCTGAAGCTAATGGGCCGGTCACATCTGCCGCAGAACCGACGGTCGATGGAGCAGACGAGTCTTAGAGTGGAGACCGCGTCTTGGCAAACGTAGTGTGGGGCGCCCCCCAGGCCGATGGACTGACGACCTCAAAAAAGTGACCGGACTGGGCTGGATGCGGGTGGCAAGAAACCGGAAGGAGTGGCGCGCTCTGAGAGAGGCCTATGTCCAGCAGTGGACTTAAGAAAGGCTGATGATGATGATGATGAACCCGCAACGTGGGAGCGATACTCGTACTGTAAGCGTCTATAGGCTACCATTATCGCTTACCTTTATCATTATCGCATATTCGCTTACGTATACATGCTACCTTAGTACCTAGGATACAAAAATTAAATCGAGTACACGATACAACTTCTATCCAAAATCTAGATACGAAATCGATATGAAAATAGTTGGTGCTGAATTAAGCAGTTTAGTCGTATAAACATAGCAGGAAACTCTCTTGCGCTGCTATAATGATAATAGTAAAGATATAAGGCACCCAAAAGGTCCACTTATAAATTTCCCAAACATTTTATTGAAATGTATCCAGTGTGTACCCTCGGGGGTGTTGTTAAAAGCCGGCAATTGTATAATTTATGCATCGGCATGACCCCTCGGCGGCCTGCTCGGTATCGATATACCTACCTACTTGTATTCACCTACTTTTGAGAATAATTGATTGCTTTGTACTTTGAAACACTTCTAATATGCATTCTATATTTTACTGGCAATCTACAAATTGCTAAAGGAAAATTTAAACATGATAGAAATGCCTATTTTTTTTTTATGCAAATAAGTCAGTAAACAAGCACACGGCCCGCTTGATGGTAAGCGGTTACCGTAGCCATATGGACGCTTGCAACACAGAAAGCATTGTGCTCACGCGTTACCGACCTTTCCCCCCTCCCCTATGAGCTCTGGCGACCTTACACGCAGGAGCACATCTTTACACAACGTCAAGTTATTTGGCTGCGGTATTCTGTAAGGTGGAGGTACTTCCCCAGTCGAGCTGCTCTTTGAGCGAATAAACGCTATGCTCTACCTCTCTCAAAATTTATTATATTACTTATTTTTTTTTATTTAATGTCATATTATTTTTTAAATCCTCAATTCTGCCGCTGCTTCCAATTGACGGTAAGCTGGCTGCGTTTCCTCTTTCCATAGCCAGAAAATGCGTTGGCTGAAAAAGTTCCCCGCCCGCTGGTCTCCGGAGCAGATCGGTGAGCTTCGGATCCCCAAGGTCCCATGGTCTCGACCGCAAAAGGCATAAAAAGATAATTTGACCCAATCGATGCGTATTTTTGAATTTTCCAAAGCCAGTTATTACACACATAACACCTATAAACATAACATAATTAAAATTCAGCCCTAAGTCTCAATCTTAAAATCCAATTTAAATAGCTCAAGTAAAATTAGACATGCAGTGTCTGATTATAATTTGCATGTAAAACGTTATATTAAGGTTATATTACAGAGCTGTGCCGCACCACACGAACTCGTTACTGACGCCTGATGCCGCGTAATGGCGCGAAAATGAGACTGCTATCCTAAAATTATGTTCATAATTATGCTGGTTTGACATCTAATTTTACTATTATTTAAACCAAAGAGATATAACAATGTAAACTTAGATGATTCGGTTGTGTTTCAAATCCTATAAATCCTTATAGATTTTAAAACACGGTTTAAGTTTGATTCAATGTCACGGTATCAAATGTTTTTCTCACCTTTAGAAAAAGTTGCGATTTCATTTATCCGTAAATATTGAAAAATGTTAAATTGAATTGTAATAAATGTAAAAAAAAAACGATTTCGGTTTTTGTATCTCGTTAACCCTCAAATGCGGGAGAATAGTTTGGGCAGTTAAAATAAGCAGCTACTCAAAGTTTGGATACAACCCATACCAAACTCCCGCCGGCCGTGTTGCAAAACCATGGAATACCTATCAAACACCATTGAACAATGGACATGTTTCCGTTACGTCACATTTTGATTAAAATGTATCAATTGTTTTTTTATAAATTACTATAATACTGTTTAAATAGTCATCTAAAAACGTCACATTGTTTTACGAACATGCAGTAAAGCCTTTATTATTAATTTTGTAGCTAATTAAAAATCATTTATTTTCTAAATCATTTAAAAAAAAAAAATAACAACAGCATGCATAGAATATTGCATTCGTTTTTTAATTAGCTGCTATGTATTAAAAAAAAAATTGGCCATTGCTTAAGTGTACGAATAATGAACGCATAACTGAAGTAGAAGTCATATCGAGTAGAAATAGTAAGATCTACAATAAAATTGAGCAAATCGAAATTGCACATCCAATACCGAACCAATACTGATCTTCGAAACTCGTTGACATCTGCTAATTGAGGCATGTCCGGTCATTTTGTTCGGCAGCTAAAGTTTCCGAGGTCGAGGCTTGTTAAGGGCCAACAAATTCGGAAATCGCATCCAAATGTTAACGAGAACCAATTTGTGGGCCGAATGTACCCCCGGGCCGCTCGAGGGGTTTACCGAAACATAGTATTTTATTAGAGGGTTGATTAGTTGTTTGTCTTGTACCAATCGACGGTGCCCATAGGGTTTTTATCCTTGCTTTCTACTCGCTATGACATTTGAAATGTTCGTTTGAATAATGTCGGTACAACGATATTTCGTGCTTCCAACATTTATTTTTGTTATTCGTTATTTTTTCGTCCATATCGTTTTATGAAAAATGGTTTTTAAATTAGAACTGAAGCGTTCTTTAGTATTAAAGAAATATAGGTGCCTAATGTTCTCTAAAGCGGGTTTTGCTCGTGGCTTCGATATCAATTTGGTCACCCTAAAAGCATTTCATATCTAACCGACGACAACACATGAGGCGTTCGTAATTGCGACGGTGGCTTAATTTTCCGGTAATCTAGTACAGGCTGATGCAATTTTGAGGTTATGTCTCGCCCGCGGCCATGACATGACGCTCTGCCGGCCGCCATATTGAATTACCGCGGTAAACGTCATGATGACGCCCGGCAGCCCCGTCCGCCAGCTTTGTGGAAAATTCGCGTGATATCGGAAAAATGCATGAAATGCAACACGAGCAAAAAATAAACCCTTATTTTATTACAATCGACGCGACAGTAATTCAGTTGGACGTGATGTGTTTTTATGTTGAACGTTGGTAAGAATGTTGATTGGTTACGTGGAACGCTATGAGCGATTTTTCTGTTGCTCTGAATTTCAATTCGAATGTTGTCCAAATAAAATACTTTTAAATATTTTCCAGTAAACTATGATGAATGCATGTTAGTTTTGTAAATTTTACATGATTTGCTTTTAGAGATTAATATAGAGGCATATGAGTATTTATAGTATATAAAATATAAATTCAATTCAAAAGGCTGTGAGTGCGATGTTAGTTTTCATAACAGTGTCAATGTCAGTGCGTGTCACATCCACCTGCGGATGTTAATAAAATGGACAACTTTGAATATCCGCCCGACATCTGCGGATGACAGCAGGGCGGCCTCGAGCGAACTGAACTGCGACATTTTCATATTACCTCTTGTGTCTTTATAGGTTCCTGGTAGGTTATAAATATAAGTTGGATTTGAATTCCAATTACCGGCCTATTTTAGACAGATGCCTATGTACCTACTAAAAAAATTACCCACGTAGAGCAATTAGCAGATTGTATTTGATTTCTTTATCGATAAGGTACGTATTATTTAAAGAGATTCCACTGAAAATAAAAGTAAAGGCAACTTTATCACCTAACATATTTTTACTCAGTAACAGTATTTTCCAAGACCTTTTGATTCCGCCCGCAAAATTCGATTTCCAAAAATTTATAAAAGGCTAAGAAAAAAAAACCGGCCAAGTGTTAGTCAGACTCACGCACCGAGGGTTCCGTACAAACCTGTAGGTATATAAGTAAATGGTAGTATAGACCTGAGTATTTGATATTAATTTCAATTTATGACGTATTAAAAAAAAACTACTTTCTAGATCTCGTTCAAACCAATTTTCGTTGGTAGTTTGCATCGTAATATACATCATATATTTTTTATAGATTTATCATTCTCTTATTTTAGAAGTTACAGGGGGGGACACACATTTTACCACTTTGGAAGTGTCTCTCGCGCAAACTATTCAGTTTAGAAAAAAATGATATCAGAAACCTCAATATCATTTTTGAAGACCTATCCATAGACACCCCACACTTATGGGTTTGATGAAAAAAATTTTTTTGAGTTTCAGTTCTAAGTATGGGAAACCCCCAAAATTTATTGTTTTTTTCTATTTTTGTGTGAAAATCTTAATGCGGTTCACAGAATACATCTACTTACCAAGTTTCAACATTATAGTTCTTATAGTTTCGGAAATAAATGGCTGTGACATACGGACAGACAGACAGACAGACATGACGAATCTATAAGGGTTCCGTTTTTTGCCATTTGGCTACGGAACCCTAAAAACGGTCACTATACAGCATGTCCAAATGCGAACAATATTTCCTACAAAATTCGTGAATTAGAACGCTGGGTGCCGGTAGGAAGTTCGTGACGGATCCGCAACGTCGTCGGCTCCGCGTCAGCGGATTTCGTCAGCGGTAATCCAATATGGTACGCGCGGACAGCAAGCCGATCCTGTGTGGTTTAACTTTTAAGGTACAGCGATTTTTGGTCAGTCCAGTTGTTAAGGTTTTTATAACGTGAGAAGGCGTCATATGGCGTATGTAATCATCCATGAAGTTTTATAAATTATATTGACAGCTGCTTTACTGACTGCTTTCCTGTACCACGAATCACACAATTATGCGAGAGATAATGATCGCTCGCTATCGTAATATAACTCAGTAGAGGTCGGTTGTTTAAATATTTTATCTCTACTCGATGGCTTTGGTATAGTTATATTTTTTGTCAAAGTACTGACCGACGTTGATTTCTCTTTCATTTCACATTTATTATTTTAAGAGTACAAGTGTATCTAAAATGTCATTATATGCTCTTATTTACATTCTCCGACTTCTCTTCACCCTTGGACCACGGCCAAGAGATAAAACGATAAAATACTTCAATTCTGCCAAGTTTTCATTTTAGTATTTTCGCTGAAATTTATTAAAGTGTGATTTTTGGATAAAATTCGGAAGAATAAAAAATTACTCTTGGCCATGAGTTATATTGTGCAAATATCGACGACGTTTTCAAATAAAAGTAAATTAAATTTTATGATTTATTCGTTGTGGCTGCCACCGGCCACGACAATAAGCAAAAACAAAGAGCTATTTCATAATGCTTTTAGTTATGCTGATCTGAAACGAGTTTATTTAAAACTTGTCTCCGCCCGCTGTTTCCCTAAGATCCCGAGGGATCTAATGATCTTGGGAGAAAAATAAATCTTATGTTGACTTTCAATAATGATAATGAAGACCGAAAGAATAACGACGGGCCAGCTGGCGCGGTTGGTTAAGTCTCTGGTCAAGATTCCACCTATCGCGCCGCAATTCGTGGGTTCGATTCCCACACAGGACATGGATTTGTGTGCATGAACATGTCTGTATGTCCTGACAAACAAAAATTAGTATATGTTTTATATCAGGTGTTGTTCTATAGTACAAGCTCTGCTTAGTTTCGGATCAGATGACCGTGTGTGAGGAATGTCCCAGGATATTTACTTATCTTACTTTATATAGTATCTATATTTGTGCCAAATTTTATCCATTTACGTTTTTTTTTAGAGTAGGTCACAAACATACTACTCTCACATATATACTATTAGAAATAGGAGATAATGCTGATCTACAATTCTTTTTCATTTCAGTTTAACTATAAATACTGCTCTTAAATGTTACTCTACCTCCTAAATTAATAAGACATTCAAGTTCTCGAAAATCACAACCCTAACCGTTCGCAATTTGAAAATTTACACGCATTTACCGTAACACTGCATCTCACAAACTACGAAAAATACCTCAAAACCCGGGGAAATATGCTACCTATTTCAACATAAGTGTAACTAGGTCAAAGAATTCCAAAATTGAAGTAGAGTTTGCAATCTCAGATATCCCCTGAATTCTGTAGTGTTTCATCTTGCCTCTCGCTCTATTTCAACGAATAGCGTTCCAGGAAAAGTTTCCACTTGAACTCGACACACTGAACCATCAAGTAACCTGCAAAGTGTGCATGCTTTAAAAATATCTAACATAGTCTATAGCCCATGACTTTCAAGTGTTTGTTGATCTGAGAATATTAGTTTGGATGTTCAGTTTTACTACAGCTGTTATATGACACTAAGCCAACTAGTTTGTTGTATAAATGTTCCATGCGATTCCATTATATAACTAGAAACATGTTTAGTAAGTAATAAGAAAAATAGCTCAGAAATTATAATGTTTATATCACTAAGAGCTCTTTAAAATTGGCTGGCACTAATTTTGGTAGGTTCAGATACAGTGATCCAGATTATAAACTCAATAATAATAATATACCGCATCTAATATTTTCCTTCAGTTTTATAATCCGTGATATAAGTTAAGCAGTGCATTTTGCGAACGTAAAGTGGTAAACCGTTGCGAGGGGAAGTAGAACTTGCAGCTCACGGCAGAATATCCTCAGTTTCACGCCTTATTCGCATACACTTTTAAAAGGTTTATAAAAATAAAATTTCTGTCTTTGTCGCTCAGTAATTTTTGTTATGACATACCCAATGTAGAGTACACTGTAGATACAAATTTGTCTCGTTTTCCCGGTTTTTTGGTGAATGTCACGAGCAAATCTAACTTGGCTGGCTACCACTCTCAAATTGAGGGTGTTTGATTGAGGACCTATCGGTGTGTTCCGACAACTGCACTTGAGAGCCAGTTCCTTCTAGATGCTTACCACCTTCGGCTACATCATCACTTACCATGTTTTTTTTTTTATACAACTTAGTCGATAAACAAGCATACGGCCTGCCTGATGGTAAGCGGTTACCGTAGCCATATAGACCCTTGCAACACAAGAAGCATCGCACACGCGTTATCGACCTATCCCCCTCCCCTATGAGCTCTGGCAACCTTACTCACGCACAGGAACACAACTTTACACAACATAAAGTTATTTTTGCTGCGGTATTCTGTAAGGTGGAGGTACTTCCCCAGTCGAGCTGCTCTTTGAGCGAATAAACGCTATGCTCTACCTCTCTTAAAACGAATGTTGAGATTGCGGTCAAACATAGACCTACACACAATTAAAATAAAGCTTTATATTGGTTCTTTGCAAGTGCTAGTGGCGAGAGAATTTATTGATGATTATTTGAATATACGAGAGTTATCTTTTGGCAGCACACTTTGCAAATATTGTTTTCATTCAAATTATAAATTTTAAAACCTTTTGCATTGAAATAAGTATTTGTTTGTATTTTAACGTTTTTAGGGTTCCGTAGCCAAATGGCAAAAAACGGAACCCTTATAGATTCGTCATGACTGTCCGTCCGTATGTCACAGCCAGTTTTTTTCCGAAACTATAAGAACTATAATGTTGAAACTTGGTAAGTAGATGTATTCTGTGAACCGCATTAAGATTTTCACACACTTTTTTTTTTTTATAAAACCCTTAAGTGTGGGTTGTCTATGGATAGGTCTTCAAAAATGATATTGAGGTTTCTAATATCATTTTTTTCTAAACTGAATAGTTTGCGCGAGAGACACTTCCAAAGTGGTAAAATTTGTGTCCCCCCCCCCCTGTAACTTCTAAAATAAGATAATGATAAATCTTTAAAAAATATATGATGTACATTACTGTGCAAACTTCCACCGAAAATTGGTTTGAACGAGATCTAGTAAGTAGCTTTTTTTTAATACGTCATAAATTGAAATTCATATCGAATACTCAGGTCTATACTACCATTTACTTATATACCTACAGGTTTGTACGGAACCCTCGGTGCGCGAGTCTGACTCGCACTTGGCTGGTTTTATTTATTAATTTCAAAGCTATCTATGATCTACTATTATTTGTGTTTTAAACTTTATTTTTGCTAGTTTTCTTTTTTACCAATGTTTAGCATCGCAATAGACAGAAAACGAAAACAAAGTTTATATGACAGCGCATTTACAATTCAAAAATTCAAAATTCAAAATTCAAAATTCAAAATCATTTATTCAAATAGACCTTCGCAGGCACTTATGAAAAGTCTGACTCTAATACTCTAATACCGGTTCGGAAGGTTGCATTTGCTGAGAAGAGCCGGCAATAAACTCAGCAATTACTCTTTTCAAAACAGGCTTAGATTAATTACATAATATTTACATTCTAATCGCACTGAAAACAATTGCGTGCCCCGGCGCGGCGGCAAAATTACAAGGTAGACTGAAAAAATATTTAATAAGTAAATAAATAGCAAACTTAAGCAGACCAGCCCCCACAAGCAGCACCTGTTCACAATGAGCCAAGTTGTTATAAGAGGCTTCCCAGACTAACGTTGTTGCGCGTAGCGTCCTAGAGCGTCGCGTCCTAGCGCCCTAGCGCGCTCCCGTAGCGCCCGCGTTTATTTGACGGGTGGTACAGTCACACAATAGAATGCAACTCGACGTCTCAGCGTGGCCTAAAAAAATCGACGCTAAAAGCCTTGTCTAAAACGACCTGCCATATTGATGTCAAAATAAATTATAAGTCCTCCGATTCGCGCCCGTACATTATCGTCAAATATCGTTGAAGCCTCAAAAATCATTACGGTGTTCACACTGTGTTATATACCTAGGCTCCTCTGTAGCTACCGCTAGCCAGGCGGCGAGTAATCCTCAAATTCCAGCAGTCTGGACATCTTTGGCAAGCCTGTCCATGTTAAAAAAGAGAAATAAAAAAAACGCAACAGTTCTTGCTACTTGATATGAAACATCACATCTAAACCCATCTCAACGCAGCTTTTATTGGCTCATCGTTGCGCAAATATTTGTACTTTGGCGTTTTGTTTGCGTTGTTAAACGAGACGGTGTTGTCATTCATTTAAACTGAAGCATTACCTTTACTAATAGCAATATTGTTATGAGCGCTATAGCTATGATAATAATAAAACTGTTGCGGCGATTCTAATATCTGCGTACAGACACTAACTAGCTGAAAAGGCAATAAGAATAACAGACTAGAAAAAAAAGGAAGAAACGGCTATTTCATTTCACCGCAACAGAAACAAGTAAATAATAGTGGTTGTTAAGGCCCTTACTTATCCCACTGCAGGTCGTGGACTCGATTCGTAGCCGGGATATACATGAGCTGCTTTCGGTGAAGCAAAAACATTGTATGGAAAGGAAACAATCACGGTGGTACGGTATTTTGTAGTAGGTACCCGCCTGGCTGGCTACAACCCTCAAGTTGAAAAGCTCCAGCTGTCGCCAAGCACCTATCGGTGTGTTCCTATGGTGGTGCGAGAGCGTTTTTAGTGGGCTGTATCTAAACGTACCCAAAGTATAAGGACTCGTTTGTGTGCAATTCTGTATGTCCTGGGTCTGAGTGTAATTATCAATATTAAAATATTTTTTTTCTTTATATACTACAAATACAATAATACAATCTATATAATAGAAAATTTCCTCAAGTCTGCCGCTGCTTCCGATTAGGGGCAAGGTTCTCAGAAGGCTGGCAGTGTTTCCTCTTTGGATAGTCAAGCTGACACGTTGGCGGAAAAAGCTCTCCGCCCGCTGGTCTCCGGAGGTCTCGATCAATTGTCATGACAAAGTGCGAGCAAAACGGCGAGCTTCGGACCCCCACGGTCCCGTGGTCTCAACGATGCGTATTTTTTGAATTTAAAATAAATTATATTCATTTTATATCTACTCATGAACAAACATAACTACTCATTTTGGGAATGGAATAAGAATCGGAAACTTAAAAACGTTTCACATAAAACAAAACTTGTATTTTAAATTTAGACAAATTAACGTACAAAAACATAGCCAAATAACTATAGGGAATAGGAAACTACAAGCAATACTTAACGGTATTGTATAAGGTCAAAAGTGTTGCCCCAGGGAGCCACCCGTACTAGATTTATGGCCGGCCGGCCAAACTTGTGCCCTCAACAGATGCCGCTCTTGTTTTCAATGTATCTATTGGTGTAAAACGAATAACTTACTTGTCTAGTTTTATTGAAGCTGAGTTTAAGAACATATTTCGTTCTATAATTTATTTCTGCGGTATTCTGTAAGATGGAAGTACTTCCCCAGACAAGCTGTTCTTTGCGCAAAAAAAATGTTACGCATAACCTTTTTTTTTTATACTCTTCTTCTCAGTCGGGCACTCTTGTCAGAGTGGTCGTGGTCGCGTGGTTTTTTATACTACTAAGTCGATAAACAAGTACGCTTGCAAAACAAGAAGCATCGCTCACGGGTTACCGACCTTTCCCCCCTCCCCTATGAGCTCTGGCGACCTTACTCAAGCGCAGGAACACAACTTCACACAACATAAAGCTATTTGGCTGCGGTATTCTGTAAGGTGGAGGTACTTCCCCAGTCGAGCTGCTCTTTGAGCGAATAAACGCTATGCTCTACCTCTCTCAAAATTATTCTCACATACCTCTAATAATAATACCTCTTTTAAAATTATTCACATCATAGTGAGATTATCCTATTGTATTTAGGCGATAAATTAACAACTGTACTTATTTATAACACGTACTGATAGATGCTAAGGCGTAAAAAGTACCTATAGTGAAATAAACTTAAACAGCTTGTTACTTACCTTGGAGATTATGGTCCAATAAAAGTATATCTAAAGTAAAATAAAACGGAATAAACCATGTGAAAAAAAAGTAAATTAACCTCTTAAAGTATCTAAGGTTCTAACTACAGAGCGTGGATTGCAGACCACAGAGAAAACCGGGATAGAATTGGTCTTAATTAGTAATGGCTTAACTTAATAAAAACGGGCAACGTTGCGGTTGATAAAACTCTTCTTTTATTTAAACCAAAGTAAAAAAGTGACCCAATTATCTCCTAAACTTACCGCCTCACCAAAGCCAAAAACCATTAAACTATGAAATAATTAAGCGAACTTTAAGCTCACCAAAAGTTAAGGAACAAGGCGTCTCCGGCAAGAAGTGTCTTCTTAATATCCAATATATCATTTTCACGGTTTTATGTTAGTAAACTTTCATAACTTAAACTTGGAAACTTAACTCGTTGCATAGGGTTGCCCGTAATTCAAGATAACTTAAGATTTAGATACGGTTAAGTGAGGCTAAGCTGAAGTTAAGTGCTAAGTTACGGAGTCCGGTGCTCTAAATCGAATATTCGGTCCGAAGGGAGTTTAAGTTTCGTTTAAACTGTCGTGGTCTGCTTTATAAATATATTTTTTACTTGCTGTTATTGAACTTGAGAATTCATTGTTGGCCCCATAGTAAAAGTGGTTCAGTATGACTAGCCCAACATAGGTTTCGAAAATATGCCATCTCAAAATCTCCACCCAGTATACAGATCGCCGAATAAACTTCGTAAGCGCGATGCAGGATGTAGTGGCGCCATCTATCTTTCTGCGTGTGAACTATCTTAGTGTAACTGATAGGTGGGTGATAGATGTCGCTTTAGGTCCCTCGGGAACTAGTACTCATTAAAACAATACGTCACTGAAAAAGTAACAAGGCATAAGCAGTATATTTGAAACATCAAGTATTCCATGGTTTAGCAAGCACAAAAGTAGCACATATAAAAAATTTCATCGCCATCCCTCCATAAAGGTGACCACAACATTAAAACTCATGCCCAGTTGGACCCCGGGGTAAATCAACACCCCACTCGACAAATAATTAAAGCCCCCAGCTATGTTCAAACAAGATTTATGTTATTAAAAAAAAAACACAACGCAGCAAATGTATGATATCCAGCATTGTGGTAATTTTTAACATGTTTTATTCGTGTTGTTTCTGAACTTTTTGTGAAAAATGGTCGTACACAGAGTTTGTAACATTAGCTCAATTTATAAACATTTTTCATAAAAATGTGTTCGCAGTTTTTGGTTTAAAATGTTACTGTGCTGTCCAACAATGTTACACGGGTGTGATATTTCTAGAATTAAGTGATGTTGATTTTGTACACATATGACTGTTGCCCGTATGAGAATTGTTAGACCGAATTTTATTTTTACTTCTATTGAGGTCGAGACCATGGGTCCGTTGGGGTCCGAAGCTCGTCGTTTTGTCATCAAAATTGATCGACGCCTCCGGAGACCAGCGGGCGGGGAGTTTTTCCGCCAACGCATCAGCTTGGCTATCCAAAGAGGAAAAAAGGAAAAAAAGGAGAGGTAAAAGAGTAAAGGTCCCCAGAAGGCTGCCAGCCTTTACTGTACCTACTGTACTGTACCTTTACCTGTACATATTCGTTATAAATAAAGAGTACCTAATAAACAACAAGTATTTTTTTTTAATACCAAAAAATAACTGGTAAACGATCAATTTTGAAGACAAGGTGCGAGCAAAACGGCGAGCTTCTGACCCCCATGGTCCCAAGGTCTCGACCGCAAAAGGCATAAAAATATAATTGGGTCCAATCGATGCATATTTTTTGAATTTTGAATTTTCCGCACTGGCCGCCGCTGCCCCTGCAGCTTTACAAGTAGCCGGTAAGTGAGATGGCGCGAGTGTATCGACACATGTGGCATCCCACACCAGCGACTTGCCGACACTCCAAGGGATCAAAGACATACCATCCGGTCTCTTGCCATCGCCCCGCGCAATACCGACTGGTTCCAGTACGGAAGGCACGTTAGCGACAACAAGAGCCCTGCGGATAATGATATGATAATGATAATATTGGACCCAATTATATTTTTATGCCTTTTGCGGTCGAGACCTTGGGACCATGGGGGTCAGAAGCTCGCCGTTTTGCTCGCACCTTGTCTTCAAAATTGATCGAGACCTCCGGAGACCAGCGGGCGGGGAGCTTTTTCCGCCAACGCGTCAGCTTGGCTATCCAAAGAGGAAACGCTGCCAGCCTTCTGGGAACCTTGCCGTTAATCGGAAGCAGCGGCAGGCTTGAGGAAATTTTCTATATATAGATTATATTTTGTAAATATAGATTGTATTTTGTACATATTTGTTGTAAATAAAAATTGTGAAAAAAACTGGTAAACAATATCTAATTTTTGCTTAACCTCCCTTAAAAGCTACTCGCTAAATTTACACAATTATTCATACATACACCATTCATAATAAGGCTCTCATTACATTATAAATCTCAGCCGGCAGAGACCCGTCACTTGGAGATAACACTGTCGGCCCTACTCAAACAACTTGCTACATAATACATGCAAATAGTAATTTCATGTTCACTAGATAAGGCATCACACATCTCCCGTCTCGAGATAAATTCATTTCTTTATTCTTGTGCCAAAAAGAGACAGAGACATTTATCATTAACAATAAAACGTCTTCATTATCGTGATGACGAAATAAAAATGATCGTCATTACCGTCTGTAATCCTGTCTGGGTAACTATGCGCTAATCGTTGATTTGTCAACTTTAAGGGAGTTCTTATCACATACAAATGTCAAATCCAAGCCAAGTAAAGCTTCTTCTGTGGAACCCTGGTAATTGATATTATTAAAAATATAAAAATTTGACCATTAACTATTGAATATCTACCATCGACATAGACAGAGCACACTGTATTGTAATCTCCTACTTATCGGATGAGGTATTCGTTTAGGTCATTAAAATAGTTGATAATATTAAACATGTACACACGGCTACAGATCAAGCTATACATTTCCAGTATAAGCTGAGCTCGCATTGTATAGGACTTCCGTACAATGGGAGGTCAGCTTATACTAGAAATGTATAGCTTGATCTGTTGCCGTGTGTACCTACTATAACCCCATGGGACAACCATTATTAATACAGGAATGTAATAAGTTACTGCCGTTGTTGGGAAACTTTACCAGAAATTACGAGTAACTGCACATTTCAATGAATTTTTTTTTATACTACTAAGTCGGCAAACAAGCATACGGCCCACCTGATGGTAAGCGGTTACTGTAGCCATATGGACGCTTGCAACACGAAGCATCGCTCACGCGTTGCCGACCTTTCCCCCCTCCCCAATGAGCTTTGGCGACCTTACTCACGCACAGGAACACAACTTTACACAACATAAAGTTATTTGACTGCGGTATTCTGTAAGTTGGAGGTACTTCCCCAGTCGAGCTGCTCTTTGAGCGAATTAACGCTACGCTCTACCTCTCTTATTTTTTTTTTTTCTAAAATGCATACAGCTCCATACATAAGTCCACGTTTATATTAACACCCTTACCTGGGTTTCAGTTTCTAGTATATGAATTAAGTACTCTTGAAATATAAAAAAAAACTCACAAAGGAAGAAATGCCTACTATTATCAAAACTGAGAATACTGTGAATGCTTTAGATGTACAGTGGCACTATAAGTCTTAGCAGCTCTAAGTCTATCTACTGTTACGACCCCTAAGAGATCTTGCCTGTCCTGATTCATTAGCACGGCAACATTATAATTTTCAGCCAATATATCATCTATTATTTCCCACCACCAATTATCTCATACAATTTCATAGTTTATCGATACCTATATCAACGATTTGTGCTGTCAAATCATATACGAGTAGCTTCATGTAAAGGACACACTTTGCCAACTGCCCAACTTATAGGTCGAAAACTCGCCAAAGTTCGGCCAACTCCGCCAACTATCTTGTAATGTGGTTGAGGACTCTCAAGTAATCTCGACGTGGGATCCCTCAAGTTGCTGTACCAAAATGATTAGTGTAACGATTAATCCTTTGGCAAGAATGTTAAGTGTACTGTTCAAATGGTATCCACATTAAACAATAAATTTGGCTATGTACTACATCGTTTACGTTTTTTTTTTTTGGTGTTGGTTTGAACATTGTTCCCGGGCTAAAAGTAGCCAATGATTACTTCCTATGGTATAGCAATAATAAATTTCACTATGATTATGTAGTTGTAGCACGTGGTAGCTAGCGATGGGCGATTGTTACTAAAAACAATCGAATTATTCGATTGTCCAATTTATTCGAATCGTTCGAATAACTATCGACTTCTTTCGATTGTTCATAGTACGCTTCATACCGCGAATTAATTAATCTATTCGGCCCCGCGCTCACCCGTCGATTGTGCATACTATTGCATCCTGCGTTGCGTGCGTCAATTTTCATTCGAAAGGGCGATTGTTATTCGATTGTTTATTCGTTAGAACGAATGAATCGACAATCGAATGTACAGTTTTACAATTGTCTATTTATTCGATTAATTTTTTTGGAACAATCGCTCATCGCTCCTTGGCGCCTCCTAGGCCTGGTAGCCTCCTAGGCGGCGGAAAACTCCAACAACAAGGTTGACCACTAACCTACCTCCACCAATCCGCAGTTTGTACGCGTGGTGGAGTATCTGGCCTATTCCCTTTCAACCTCATTTGTGAAAGGAAACCTGCGCTCAACAATGGGACATTATAGACTGATGATGATGATGATGTAGTTGTACTGTTGTAGCGTCAAGAGATAACGAACAAACTAGCTTTCGCAATTATAATAGTACTATGCTGAAATAAATGTAGGTATACGCTAAAACAATTACAGTCCAAATAAATAACATCAATAAAGGTGCTGCTGAAGGTGGACGTGAAGAATGCCTTCAATTCTGTGGATAGAGGAGCCTTAATAACGCAAGTTAAAGACAAAATTCCAAATTTATATAGTTTTATTTGGCAATGTTATAGTTCTTCAACAAAATTAACTTATCTTGGCAACGAAATTTTATCCGCGGTTGGTTGTCAACAAGGAGACCCTCTCGGCCCAGCAATATTCAGTCTCGCCATTCATCCCATCATCCAACGTCTTCAATCTAAACTAAATGTTTGGTATTTGGATGATGGGACGTTTGGTGGTGACGCTAACACCGTATTTGACGACCTTCTTTTTTTAATAAAAGAGTTTAAAGATATAGGTCTTGATTTAAATTTTTCAAAATGTGAACTCTATTTCTCCGACAATTGTCCTTCAAAAGATTTGGTTTTAAAAAAGTTTATCGGTTTGGCCCCAAATATAAAAATTATTGACAAATGTTCTCTCCGTTTATTAGGCTCCCATATCCTTGATGAATCATTTCCTTCATTTTTCGACGAAAAAATTCAAAATTTTTTACAAACTTCAAACCGATTATCAAAAATTAATACCCACATGGCTTTTACTATTATAAAATTTTGTCTTTTTGTCCCCAAATTTACTTACATTTTACGATGTTGTCAGCTCTGGAAACATAAAGAGCTTCTTGAAAGATTAGACAGCATCGTAAAAAATACTTTGGCATCTATTTTGAATATAAATTTTGAAGAGCGGGCTTGGTTACAGGCTTCACTTCCAGTGCGTTTGGGGGGCCTGGGAGTACGATCTATTTCTGGTATAGCTCTCCCCGCATTCCTGTCCTCTGTCCATAGTACTCAAAATTTAACACAAAAAATTCTCGCAGCCTCTTTGGATAGTTTGGAAATAAACTACTTAAACGAGGCCAGGAATGCGTGGAGATTAGCCTGTCCTAACTTTGATTTGCCACAAACCACATCTTCTCAGCGGCTGTGGGATGGGCCGATCTGCGAGTTAACACGGAAGTATCTTTTAAATACGTGCTTAAGCTCCGCAGATCGTGCCCGTCTGTTAGCCGTTGGTGAGTGGGAATCGGGTTTGTGGCTACAGGCTCTCCCATCGCCCAATACTGGTACTTTAATTGATTCAACATCTTTCCGAATTGCAGTATCCATTCGCTTGGGCGCTTCGTGTAGTGCTCCGCACCGCTGCCAGTGTGGCACTGCTGTCGACCGGCTCGGTCACCACGGTCTGTCTTGTGTCAGAAGTGCGGGAAGAATTCCCCGCCACTCCAGCCTTAATGATATCATACGTCGGGCTTTTACCACCGCCAACTGTGCGGCCGTTTTGGAACCAAATGGCCTCATGCGTGACGATGGTAAAAGACCTGACGGAATGACTCTTATTCCATGGAAGATGGGGCGGCCTTTAGTGTGGGACGCTACTTGCGTAGACACTCTTGCGCCGTCTCATCTTCCTGGAACTAAAAATAGGGCTGGTGCGGCGGCGGAATCAGCGGAGAGCCTCAAAAGGTGCAAATATAGTACCCTTGATAGCGGGTACATATTTGAGCCTTTTGGGGTGGAAACGCTGGGACCGTGGGGACCGGGAGCACGCAAAATTTTCAATGATTTATCTGGACGTCTGGTCGAAGCAACACGTGACCAAAATGCTGGTTTTTATTTTGGGCAAAGATTAAGCATTGCCATACAACGTGGCAATGCAGCCAGCATTTTGGGCACGTTGCCTACTGGTAGCGGCTTGTTAGATTAAGTTTATTTTTAAGTTATAGTTTTAGTTTTGTTATAGTTTTTAAGTTATTTTGTGTCTTAATCCTACATATTTCACTTATGCATCCTACTTATAATAACATGCAACTTAATAAAATGTGACATTATTTATAATAAGGTTATAAACATCAATAAATTAAATACACCTAATATATATTTTTATAAGAGAGTGGCTTCTTATAAAAAATATATACGCAACATATATTGGCACTTACAAAGCCATACACAAAAGATGTTTAATCCATCAAAAAACGGTTCGTCACCAAGGATTAAGATGTAATGGACGTTAAATATTGACAGAGGCGAAACGTGACCATATGCCCTGGTAAAGGATCAAAACCTTTTTCTTTTATCGCCCTCTTTGGTTGCGTAATATCGCCTTGAGTTATATACATAAAATGTTCTCCCCACCTGACGAGAAAATCTTTGGAGTTTTGGGCTCTATTTATCTACTACGAAGTGCGAGCGAATAATATGTTAATATAATATAGAGCATTTAATATCTTATACACAGATATAGCACTGATAAGAAAGTTAGAGCATAGAGTTTATTCGCTCGACTGGGGAAGTACCTCCACCTTACAGAATACCGCAGCCATATAATTTTATGTTCTGTTCTTGAGCGTGAGTAAGGTCGCCAGAGCTCATTGGGGTGGGGGAAAGTGTCAGTATAGCGTGAGTGATGCCCCGTGTATTGCAAGCATCCATATGGCTACGGTAACCGATTGCCATCAGGCGGGTTGTATGCTTGTATACTGATTTCGTAGTATTTTAAAAAATTGCAACGGAATTGAAGTGATACGACACTGCACGATACAGCCTAAACCGCTGGTCCTAGACACATAAAATTTAGAGGATGTATTCTTTGTGAAAATTAGGTATAACAGGTTTAGTAACAAAGGGTTTTTCGAAATTCTACCCCTAAAATAGGGAATGAAAGTTTGTATGAAAGTCCGTCAGTTTCGAAGATAGGGTCTTCAAATTCGTCGTGTCTCAGCGTTTTTAATAATCCACCCTCAAAGCGGGATGAAGTTGTTTTGTTTTGTTTTCTTTTATTGTTGTAGAAAATCAATAGAAAATATATGTCATTTGTTTCCTATAGGCCACGCGGGCGGGCGGCAAAGGCTCAAGACGTAGCATTTGATAGAGATCCTATATGAATTAAATTATTAAAAGAAACAAAAAACCCGACTGCGTAAAACAAAAATTTATTATTTTCTTTTAATAATTTAATTTATTCTCCTTTCAGTTAGTTTTTACGCAGTCGGGTTTTTTGTTTCTTTTAATTATTTAATTTATTTCCGATTTTTTAGTTTTATACAGAATGAGTTGTAAGTATTAGTAAGTAAATGAGCGGTACGGTAAAGTAACGCTAACAACCATCGCAACTCTGAGTTACGTACGGTAACCGCTCATAGTACCTATACCTACTGTCCGTCTGTAAAATTATTACAATATGTACATATATGGAATGGGCTGTTCACAAGCTTTCATTTGATACCCATATTGTTATAATAATTGTTTTTAATACCCCCCCTCTTTTCTTATCCGTAGACGCCATATAAAAATAATATACCCTATGACACTCCCACAGTTCAGACGAATCTAACGACACCTCATATGCTTAAATCCATCAAGCCGCTTAGGCTGCAGAGCGTGCCAAAGAAATAGACATACATACATATATACATACATACACTCGAAAAACATAACCCTCCATCCGGGTCAGTCCGTTAAAAACAGAATGTACCTGTCCTAGATCATAATAGCTATCCATAGGTTGATAATGAGAAAACAACGCATCGTAGGAGTGTCGTAAAAAGGGGGTATAAGAAACCGGGGCGGAAAGCTACCATTTCTTTATTTTATAAAACAAACAAGAGATTACACAATAAATTCTCAGTTTTATCTTGGCGTGACTGAACGCGATATACATTTTCAATATACCAACACAAACACACTTAACTTAATTTTATTATAAAATGCAAAGCCCTCGAAACCTCGATATTTTCAAGAGCCGCGCTCGTAAAATGTAGGATTTACGCAAATAGACATAAGTACCGAAATTGGGAATGATCACGCGAGCGTTTACTCGATATTGCTTCGAGAATTTAGGGTAATCGACAAGTATTCGATTTGTGGTAACAAACAAGCACGTTCCTTGAGGGAATTATAGGGAAGATGGCCTCCTTTCATTATATTTGTAGTTTTGCTCAGGGTCTATAAGCAAATTCAAGTTACAATAACATAAGTTACTTCAACAACTTCTTCTAACATGAAATACACCGTCTATCTATCAAAATTTGTATAACACAATCGAACATTTATTAAAAAAAAAACGTACAAGTATCACAATATTTTGGGATTCAATAAAAGCTTTGTAAAAGAAGTTTATGAGTAATATCAGTTTATATCAATGGTTTTATAAGTAAAAGAGGTAGATAGGTTATAAGCGCTCCGCGAGTGGCACGTTGAAACGTTGCTAGTTAACTCACTTTAGCTACGAGTCGCGTCAGAGCGTCAACGACACGTCATGTATAACAGTGTGCCATTTATTTATGAAGTTCAAAACTTGTGTAGGTAACGTATCTACCTCTTTACTTATAACATCATTGGTTTATATAATATTTCAATTTGTTGCCTCCATAACTTCGAATAATATTAAAAAATCGTGAATTTAAGCGAATTAATTCATAGTTGTAGATAAAAAAATTACAACCACAATTTCTCTTTACCGATCACTAAATGAAAAATAAATAATTCACACCGAAATTTCCGCGTAAGAGTACAATTAACACAACCTGCGGTCATAGAATAAAAGTTTAACTAAATAAAGACTCGACAGTACATAAATAAAAAGTTCCAATCTATTTAATGGAAATTCACCAATTTCTAATTATCGTAGAAGCGGAAATGATCTTGGTACAATAGTTAATTGTACAATTAAATCCATTTTTATACCTCGTTATTATCACAGTTGCACTGCTTTTTTTATAACCCGAGCTATTAAATACCCATAAAGGTCGCTATGAACCGCAAGATAACAATCAAAAAATTGCTGCTCTTCCTGTTGGTATATAAATAAATGTTACCTATGACCTATAATAATAGATAATAATGTATGTATTTTATGGATCTCCAGGTCTTTGCTTATTCTATTGTTTTTTAAATTTATATTTGTATGTGTTCTGAATAAATAAATAAATGTTCTGAAAAATCCGATCCGATCAGAAATCCGATATCATAATAAAAACAAAACTTTTACTACACTACACATAACTGGTGTACTAAATTAAATACATCGTTTTTTTTCAGTTAATCTTATCATCTCTGACATTTAAAAGATACAATTCGAGCATGCCAAACAAATTATTACATTGAATTCAGCTATTTTCAAAGGATTATAAAATGTAATATAATATGCTCGACCGTTGAAAAAATCCTCATCTGTAACCAAACTAATCTATGACGTTGAGCAGGCTACACAAACAAGCTCACAAAAGAGCCGCCTAATTGCCAATTTACTCATGTTTACAATACTATTGTTTAACCAGTACGGTCAATTAATTTTGGCAATTAAAACCAGCACCCGTCTGCGCACATGTCTGTCATAATGTCGTCAATTAAACTGGGATTAATATTGTTGTGGGATTAAAAACGAATGGATTAATTTTAATAATTAATCCTATTTCAATTATTTAATAGCCAGAATATTTTGAATGTTGTCATAACGAATCAAACAGCATCCATTCTGCGGCTGCATCCATTCTGGTACTATATACTTTTGATCTCTTCTTGATAGCTTTCTTCTCAAAAGCTTAAGTTATTCCGTAGATTGCTTCAGCCTGTTGACAATTTGTGACATTGTGTTTCAAAATTCAAAACTATTTATTCAAATAGACCTTCGCAGGCACTTATGAAAAGTCTGACTCTAATACTCTAATACCGGTTCGGTAGGTTGCATTTGCTGAGAAGAGAAGTTTTATGTTCTCTGCCCATGTGCTTATTTTGATGATACAAATATTACAAAGATAGATTTACTTATGAATCGTATGGTAATAAGTGAGAAACTGCTATGAAATTAATCGCAAGTATAAGTTGGTCTCGTAATAATTCCAACGGTTTTGGATTTATTCCTTCACTCTTGTCAAAAAACTTCCCCCCCCCCCCCCCCCCCACGCGTGCCCACTGCGGTCCACTAACGTAACCAGGTTAGGCTAGTGGTTACCTTACTGTTGGAGTTTTCAAGCCGCCTAGCTTAACGACTCCTCAGAGGCCTAACGAGGCCTCCAACTAGCTTAACGACTATCACAACTAAGTGATAGCCGGGTCCGGGCTTTACAGGCCGTCCGAAGCAGAACGCTCGAGTTGAAATTACCTCTAGGCGGTCACCCATCCAGGTACCGGCCTCACCGGTAGTAGCGTTACCAAATGCTCTTCTAATAAATAAATTGGCAAACCAGTCTTTATGATTTGAGGATACAAAAAATCTGTGAAAGCAAAATATGGTACTCAAAAATGAAAGTTTACATGTAAATTATCAAACGTTTAACTCAAATAATCCTGCGAAACTGGTTTATAAAGTGTCAGATAGTAAGTTTGTACAAAGAGGGAATTTGCCTCGTGAATGTTAACACATTAGATACACATCATACTTGATCATACACTGTTGGAGTTCAGAAAGTACTGGGCTCTGAAAGGGTCGAGACGAATTTCACAAGAATAATTCCCGGGAGTAAATATTTTCCTTTCCAAGTATATGTAGTTCACGAAATTATAGTTGATGCACAGAGATTTTGTCGTTTTTAACCGAAACCGACGAAAAACGGAGGAGGTTTACAAGTCGACGCGTATTATTTTTTTGTATGTATGATCAGGCGTAACTTTTTACAGAGTAGTCCGATTTTGATATATTTTTTTTATTGGATAGGGTAATTATCTCGAAGTTGGTCCCATACAAATTTAGATAAAAAATACGTACCCTAGGGGTGAGAAAATAGGGGTGATTTATTGTTCACTCACAGATTTTAATGGCGAGTTGTGTATTATACATTACATTATAAAAGTAATCAAACATTAAGCATGTAGTAATTAGTAGATTATAGGCACAAACAATTATAAAATAAAAACTTTTTAACAAAAAAAAAACAACGAAAAAACTGAAAAATAATGAACCTTTTAAATATAGAATGTTGAATATAACTTGAATTTTGTAAGGTTTTGCAGTCGGGGATAAATAAATGTTACAAAAAAATACATACTTAAGTAGGTTACCACTATTTAATGTTGCAACTTTACATAATTTTATGACTATAATTTTCCCGAAATATCAACCAAATCGACCGAACGGCTTTTTCCATACATTTTGTGCGTGCTCCTTTAACATTATACTTGAACATAATGGAGATTATATATTTACAAACAATGCAAACAAGGCAGAAGCAAATTTTAAAATGCAGGTCGACTTCCTGCTCCTTTACAGAATACCTTTCCTCGGAAGGTACGTCATATCCGCTCCTCGTTAATCTTTACACGAAACGGAAGTTTAATTTTCGGACCTGACATTGTTTACGTTGTAATAAGAATCTAATGTATATATTATAAATGCATATTTTCTTTATTTTGTTATTACAAAATTATAAAGAGTTTGTGTTCTCATGAAACTGTTTGTTTGCAGTGCCTTAAAAGAACTGATTCATGTTTTTTTTTGGAATACAGGAAAACAACCGGAATCCACGTCCACAAATATTGTTTAAATGCAGCTTACACCACCGTAAATATGAGTAACAGAGATCTGTTAAATGTCTTAGAAGCATATAAGATTTAACAGATTGATTAAGTGAACAAGTTAACAACCCACACCTAAATAAATAAATATATCCTTGGACAATTCCTCACACACGGTCATCTGATCCCAAACTAAGCAGAGCTTTTACTATGGAAACCAGATAACTGATATAATACATATTATACTACTTTTTGTTTGTAAATACATACTTAATATACATAATTACACCCTGACTCAGGACATACAGACATGTGGACACAAATGCATGTCCTGTGTGGGAATCGAACCCACGACCTGTGGCGCGATAGGTAGATTCTTAACCATAGTCTTAACCAACCGCGCCAGCTGGCCCGTTAACCGCGAATTTATCGAAGCCCGCTGGGAATAGATAGTTATTAGTCATGGATGCTTGAATAGTGACCCAAGCTTTACCATCTATAGTAAAATCAAACACAATACAAAGTTCAGACTTGTATTTATTTAATAAAAATTCAAGACCGCCCATCATGCCCTCCGTAGAGCGTCTAACTTTTTTAATATCGAAAGAGTTGCACTCCTGTTCTTGTTTATTTGAATTTTCAGGAATGTCTCGGAAAAGCTTTATTGACAACAAACTCTTAATCCCATTTGTTTAATTAAAAAAAAAATACAATTTCAGCAAGAACTTATTATTCATAGTAAGGCTAGTTTGTTTTGAGTTTGTTGTATATTTTAAAACCTTTTTCAGTCGAACGAATAACTCCCAAGGCTTTTTATAATAAATAAATAAATAATAAATCTTGTGTCCAACTTTTCCAAAGGATTATTTTGCAACAATATAAAATGTTCTTTTCAGAATTTCATTCGAAATATAAAAGTGGTACAAGTTCTAATATATTCCAAAACCAAAAAGATTGAGTAGGTTTATGTTTAAAAAGTTAAAATAACTTTTTTATTTAAATTTAGAATATGATGAATACGATTGAGCGATAAAGTCATCTCTTTAAAAATTTCATATACCAACCTTTAACATTTTTATTTAAATTTAGAATGTAGCTATGCAAAAAATTACTACCTGTGCGCGATAAGTTGAGACCCGAGTGGAATGCGACTCCCTCGCCTGCTTCCCCTGCACTTCCCTGATGGCGCCCGTATTGTATGTACTTATAGCATGAAGCAATAATCCCGCTACATGTACAATAACGTCACCGCGCCTCTACTTATCGCGCACGGGTAGTAGATCTTCATTTAAATTTAAAATGTAGCGATGCAATACAGAATACAGTATGTAGTTTAATTAAACCTCCAGTGGCTAGTCATCCCATGTGATCCGGACCCGATCCGATCCGGATCCGGACATGGGTGTGACGGCAGACGGATCGAGGACCCTCGTGATTGATGATCGCGCCATTAGTTTGTTTACTTTAAAGCGAATGAGGTTTGACAGGTTTTCCTATTAAATAGATGCACTGGATTTTACCTGCGTATTTAGTTGATCGATTGCCTACGGGAAAACGAGCGTAATATTTAGTAAGTTAAAGTTAGGCAGATTCTAGGATATTTCTTAAAGAGTAAATAAATAAATAATTAACAGACATGTTGACAAAGAAATGAATATAGGTACGGTAGGTAGAAAGAAGGTAGCCTACTTCTACCCGACTATGCTGGGTGGAGATTTCGAGATGGCATATTTTCGAAACCTATGTTGGATTAGTCATGCTGAACAACTTTTACTATGGGACCAACACTGAATTCGCAGCAACAGCAGCATTAGCAGTTGTTGAAACATAGGGAGAAATTTAAATATTAAACATATTTTTTTCGACACGTGAAAAGCTTGAACGCTCAATCTGGATATATCATTAATCAAAGGTTATTGATATATCTATTCTATACAGTTTTTGAGATTAGGAGTGTTGTGATTAAAACGACAGATTGATCAAGACTGATTTATTTATTCCAACCACCGTACCAAATGTTTTTACATGCACCTACATACTTAATAATATAACATCTTCCCCACTTCTTTTTTTTTTTTTTTTTTTTTTACATTATTAAGATCTTGAAATTAATGGTTAGGTAATAACATACATTTTATTTTATAAAACCATGATACCTAATACATACATGCATTTAAGATATTATACATATTTATTTATTTATTTATCCGGTGAATAAATAATAATTTTTACTTATTAAATTTTTATTTATATAATTACATCATAATATAATCTAAACCATGCAATCAAAGTGGCAAAATGGAATGCTTGTATTTTAATCCTACACATTTGATAAATACATTTTAATTATCTTTTACAGGTTATGTAAAACGTATGTAATTATAGCATTACTCTTACATTCTATCATCATTCATCTAATTTTCTAGATTCCCATTAAATAATATAGAGAAAAATTATGACTTACTACAACCTAGGTACATAACTAATTACCATTTTTTTTTTTTTTTTTACAAATAAATCAATGACATGTCCCTACTCTGTATTCTATCAGCACAATTAAAGATATACAGGCAGTGCTATTGATTACTACGCATTAGACGTAGATTCTTACGTGCCGTGATAGCCGCCGGTCTATGGATACGTTCAGAATTGATGTCTACATGCGTGCCCAACAACTTACCACTACTGGTCGCCTTAGACTCATCACTATCTGTTTTTGCTATGATTGCCGATGAGGCTTCGTTTTCATTTTCTGCACCCGACAACTTCTCCTCATCACTTTGTATGTGAATATTATCGGACTCAATTTTAATAAGATGACGCCGGTTGCGTCTGTAGCACCTCCCTGAGTTGTCGGATACAAAATATGACCGAGGTTGAGTTGCTTTTGAGTGCACTCTTGCATATTTACGTGTGCCATCATCAAGCATAATGACAGGGTCACCGGGCTCAAGCGATTTTAATGCCCGAGCGTGATGGTCATAATATTTTTTGCTTATTTCTTGTTTATGAATTATATTCTGAAAGTCAACATTATGATCACGATTAGGTACTAATTTACTTGCATGAGAAGGTAGTCTAGTGTTCAAATTACGGCCCATTAGTAACTGTGAAGGTGAATTAACACAGTCACGAGGTGTATTTCTAAAGTTCAATAACCCTAAATAAAAATCTGTACCCGACTTTAATGATTTCACCAGAATATTTTTTATTGTTTGGACACTCCTCTCGCTCTTACCATTAGATTGGGGATAATTAGGTGATGATGTTGTGTGATCAAAACCCCATTCGTTTTTGAAGTCCTTGAACTCCTTAGAGGCGTATGCAGGCCCGTTATCGGTCACCAACTCTGTTGGAATACCGTGTCTAGAAAACTGATCCTTCATAGCTACTATTACTGCTTTACTAGTGATGTTCTTTAATGGATTTACTTCTATAAAATTGGAAAAATAATCTACTAAAATAAGAAAATACTTATTTCCATACTGAAATATATCAGAGCCCACCTTAGCCCATGGCATGTTTGGTATATGATGAGGTCTCAAGGGCTCACGCGTAGGGCGTGCTGCGCGCTCTGTACAAGCTGCACAGCGCCGCACGGTCACTTCAATGTCCCGCGACATGTTTGGCCAAAACATGACCTCACGACCATGACGCTTACATCTATCAATCCCCATGTGTCCATCGTGAAGGCGCTTTAACATTTCCTTCCGTAAATCACGCGGAATGTATACTAGATTATCCTTAAATATTATACCATCTACATATTCAAGACTTTGCCTATAAGACCACTGTGACCGCACAAGTTCATTGACGTCATATTTATTTTCTGGCCATCCATTGTAAATATATTGAATTCATAATTTACATTCCTTATCGTTGGCGGTTTCCTCTTTAATCAAGCGCATTTTACTATTACTAAATCGTACATGTTCTAATAAAAAACATGATTGTTCTGCGATCTCCTCAGAAATATTATCTTTAACTAAATCATTTAACGGTGCCCGCGACAAAGTGTCAGCAACAAACATATATTTACCTGGCTTATAAATAACATTAAAATCATAGCCTTGCGTACGTAACATCATGCGCTGTAGTCGAGCTGGCACGGAATCTAAGGGTTTGTTAAATAATGCTTCTAGGGGCTTATGATCGCTTTCTACTGTAACATTTTGCCTGCCAAAAATATATTGATGAAAACGTTCCAATGCAAAAACAATAGCTAATAGCTCCTTTTCAATTTGAGCGTAACGACATTGTGTTTCCGTAAGAGTCGCCGAGGCGAACTCAACGGGTCGGCCGGCCTGCAACAGTACCGCGCCCAACGCGCGCGAGCTCGCATCTACAGACAATAACACCGGCTCATTCACCGAGTATAGCGCTAACACAGGCGCATCGCACACTGACTCCTTTAACTGCCGTATAGCTGACTCGTGAACTTCATCCCACAACCACTCTGAGTTTTTTTTTTAACAAAGAGCGCAATGGGGATGCTACCTCAGAATAATTCGGAATAAATTTAGAAAGATAGTTTACCATGCCTAAAAAACGTTCTAATGACTGCCTATCACCGGGATTTGGCATTTGTTGAATTGCTTTGATTTTAGTAACATCTATTCTCATACCTTGAGCACTAAACGTATGACCTAGGTAACTTACTTCTTCTACACAAAATTCACACTTATCTTTATTAAATCTGATGCCTGCTTCTCGCGCTCGTTCCAATAATTGTTTTAATCTAGCATCGTGCTCAGTCTTACTTGATGCCCAGACTATTATATCATCAATAAATGAGTCTACACCCTGTAGATCTTCTAGAATTTGCCTAATTTTTGAATGGAAAACCTCTGATGCACAGTTAATACCGTAAGGTAATCGCAAAAATTGATATCTTCCAAACGGTGTGCCAAACGTGCACAAGTCCGCGCTGTCGTCATCAATCTGAACCATCCAAAATCCAGATCTGGCGTCTAATTTACTAAAATATCGTGCACCCTGTAGCTTGGTAGCGATTTCTGTGAGCGTAGGCAACGGATAACGCGCACGTTGCACGACGCGATTCAGCGGACGCGGATCGAGGCACACACGAATAGTATTGTCTTTCTTAGCGGCCACTACGATTGCATTCACCCACGGAGTTGGATGTGATATTTTTCTAATGACTCCCATGTTTTCCATACGATTTAATTCAATTAACAGTTTGTCACGCACGCCTATAGGTATCTTACGAACCGGACAGACAGACGGGTTGGCATCGCTTTGAACTACAATTCTATATTTGCCTGGTAACTTTCCTAACCCCTGAAAAAGATCACTATACTCATGAATGTTTAATGAAAATATGCGTTTAATTATACCTAAGTTTTCACAGGCATATTTTCCTAATAGACTACAACAATCATTCTCAGACACAATGAAACGCAGATTAAACACGCAACCCTTGTATATCCATTCAATAAAACATGATCCTACAATTGGTATAAAATTGCCACAAAAAGACTGAGCCTTAGTATTATCACTATTCAATAGTTCAACATTGAGTCCTAGTCTTTTATAACTTTTTAAAGATATAACATTCAAATCCGACCCTGTGTCTAGCTTAAATATTTCTTCATTTCCATTTTTATTCAATAACAATGACTCATACCACTTAGTGTCCTTAGTGTGATCGACCCCGTCGATACTAGAAATGTAATAAAGCTCTCCGTCACTACTGTCCTCCTCGGCTAATTGATATACGTGTCTTTTTAATTTCGGACACATTTTTTTGAAATGACCGCGTTGATTACACAAAAAACACAGAACGTTTTTAGCCGGACATTGGTAAGTATTACAACTCATACCTCCACACGTAGTACACGAATACCTTGCGACGACTCCCAGTTCGTCCTGACGCTGGCTGGCACCTCCACCGCTAGCAGCGGCGCGGCCACGCCAGCGTTGCGCCGGGCGGCCGCGGCCCCTGCCACCGCCGCCGCCGCGCGCCGGTCTCGCCGCCGCCATGGGCGCCGTTCCGCGCCACTCCGCGGCCCGCGCTTCTCCTCGCGACCCGTACACAGCATCCACTAATACAGCTGCACCTTCTTTACTCGATCCAGCCTTTACTCCTTCAATCTGCCTTTTCTCCTCGTGTGACATTTCACTCGCTTGGCATAATTTTACGGTTTTAGCCAAGGTAAGGTCATCCGCTCTGAGCAAACGGTCTCGTAACCTGCCATCGACGACACCACAAACTATTCGGTCCCTTATTAGTCCCTCTTCGAGATGCTCAAATTCACAATGCTGAGTCAGAAGTTTAAGCGCCGTGACGTATTCATCTATTGACTCGCCTGCCTCTTGGTTTCTTGAGAAAAACTTAAAACGAGCCAATGTAGTATTTTGTTTGGTTTTAAAATACTCATTAAACTTGTTTATAAGCGTATCAAAATTTTCTTTATTTTCGTCCTTCATGAATTTGAATGTCGTATACACGTCGTACCCTTCAGAACCAATCAAATTGATCAGTAGACTTGCTTGCACATCTGTTGTTTCTTTGTGAACACCCGAAGCCTTCAGAAATACCATAAATTGCTGGTACCATTTTCGCCACGCGTCTGCTCTTGTCGCTGGCCCGCCTTCCAAACATAATTCCGATGGCGGTCTGGCATGCTCCATAATTACGCGTTTTGATTACTATTATACAAGAATACACGCTCACTTTTGTAACAACTCAGCACCATAAATTTGCTTTAAATATTTATATTTTTAAACACCGCTGTCACCATGTTGTGATTAAAACGACAGATTGATCAAGACTGATTTATTTATTCCAACCACCGTACCAAATGTTTTTACATGCACCTACATACTTAATAATATAACAAGGAGTACGAAAACTCAACATAAATAAGACAGTGATGTGTTATTTTTCATTATTTTAGCTCAACGGATCTTCTACATGAGGGTTTCTAAATAAGGCACGCGTACCCTTAGGTAGTATGTTCGTTGGAGGTAGTAAAGGGGTACCTACACGGTGAGATTTAAGTTATGGCAGCTGACCAGAACCGACTAGAATTCTTTCAATTCATCAAAATTTTCGAAAATATCTTCACATCACACTAATCCTCACATTTATTTAAAACCACATTTGCTTTTTTTTATACCACTTAGGTGGCAAACAAGCATACGGCCCGCCTGATGGTAAGCAGTTACCGTAGCCTATGGACGCTTGCAACACCAGGGGTATCACGCGCGCGTTGCCAACCCTACCATACCCTGTACATAATTATAAAATAAAATCTAATTTTATTCCTATTTTCTATTTAATAGGGGTACTAGGGGCCATAAGTTTAAGGACCCCCGTTCTACATAAACCAAAACCCTAAAAGCCAACTTCCCAATATACATAAAAGCCACTAAAAAGCCCAAACAATAAATCATAGTGAAAACACGCTCGGTTGTTCAAAAGAGACCCCTTAAAAACTTGGTCAAATAATATCGACACACTATCGATCAATCAATCAGAAACTTGAGACGGGTTAAGTATTGTATACTAAAACCTCACGCAATTGTGGGCAGAGTATTAGGATAAGGTTCACCTGAGACTTCAAAATTACTGCTAGCTAGGCTTTTGAATCAAAAAAAAAATACCTTGATAAAATACACAAATAATTTTACTTTTGAGCACGAGAAGCAAATTTTCCAGTTTCTTTAGCTAAGTGTGCTTACCAACTCTAGCTTTCTAGATTTATAATCCTAACTAATATTATAAATGTGAAAGTGAGTTTTCTTCTTTGTTTGTTACGCCTTCACGCCTCAATTACTCAACGGGTCATCATGAAATTCGGCATGCAGATAGCCTATGGTATGCAGAAGGACATAGGCACACTTTTTATCCCAGAACGCATCACAATTTAGTGATAACCGGGACCAACGGCATTACGTGCCTTCCGAAGCACGGAAACGCTCGATTTGAAATACCACTAGGCGGTCACCCATCCAGGTAACGACCACGATCTTGCCGATCGATTATGAACGGCTTATCATGCTACACCACGAGGGCTTATAAAAATTAAATCTGTGTAAAGGTTTATTGACCGAACACGTGCGAAGCGTAAATCCGATTGCAGGCTTAGAAAAATTACTGAGATAGAAAAAAAAATGCAAAGCGCAGAGCATTAGCTATTTTAAAACATCTGTCGTAGGTACGTAACTAATCCAAGCTCCGTTGAATGTAAACAACTAAACATTGAAGTGCAAATATCCAGATAAAGCCGTACTCGTTCAAATTGACAAACAAGGAAGCGGTTAACTAGTAAAATAAACATGTGCAGACACCCTTTCGCGATGCCGCCCATCTATTAACAAACTAGCCGGGAAATGTAGAGGTAAACTAGTAATTACAACCCGTAAGCATATGGAATATTCTGGCTCAGGTAAATTTAGGTTTGTTTGTGAGCGAAATTCATGTGTTTGTATAAAAATAGTACAAATCACAGACATATATCTAAATAGAAAACGCAAGTCCCTCCATCCGTATAAAAACCAAGCGTGTTAACCATAGGTGCAACTTTGTTTGTACCTACCATAATGTCACAAGATTAGTTAGGAATCTAATGCCAGTTAGATTAGTAACGTGAAAATGAAGCTATCCTATTTGACAGCTAAACAGATCCCTCGCTACACATCCCTGGTGGTCATGCAGCCTTATGCGAGTTCCCTGTCCGCGCGAAACAGTTTATAAAGAAGAACATTGTGCCCCATTTTTGCACAGGTTTGACGCGAAGTACATACACTCGCGGCATCTATGTAGATGCATATCTGTGGTACAAAATATACTAAAGAAATATAATTAATTGAGAATTAGTGAAGTATTCGTTCAAATTAATATAGGTTTACCTAATTAATTTGAACTGAAAATACCTAGATTTTACCTAATTTATAAGTTTAATACAAAAATATTACAGAGGCACTACAGGTAGTAAATCGTAATACAGGTATATGTAAAATCATTTATTATTAAATTCTTGTGATACTCACACTATGAGAGTATCTGATAATCTTCTGTATCATTTTAACATTTCGTGAAATGTGGGTAAAGTAATTATTGCCAATAATAAGCAAGTTAAGCTTATTGAAAACAAAATTTATTTCCTATAAATAAACCAAATGCACAAGTCAGTGGCTCGCGCGTACAGATCGTCACCAATGTGTTTATTTCCGTCGAGAGAGCAACCGGAATCCAAAATAGAAAAGTCCACCGCATCTCTTCGCAGCAGTTGCACGCACGCGGAAACACGAAATTAAAACAAACTAAAACATTAGCGTGCCCACATAACTGTGAAATTTAAATCACTCGTTCGAAATTCGAAAGTGTTTTTGTTCCACCACGGAGCTTGGGGACGTCTGTGTGCAATGGCGGCTCTGTGTCGATTGGCCGCCATTTTGTTTTTGCTAGTGGAATCGTTTGAATTGACAACGGCGTGTGATGTCGATGATGTGGCTGTGTACAAAGTGTCATTGCAGATGATGTGGAGTGAGGAACGGTTTCCAAAGGACTATCCCAACCTGTTTAGACCAAAGGCGCAATGGTCACAGGTTTTTGGTTGGTGACCTTTTCTTTGTTATAATTATAAATTATCGCTTTATTTAAATTAGATAATAACGTATTTAGAAGAAACTTCCACCATCGCAACTCTTGCTTTCAACGGGGAGTCCATCCTCACACATTGAAACCAGAATTGATTCGAACTGTGCGGTCTCAAACGAGCTTCCTTCCGCGGACGGCCAGATTGTGGACTGAGCTCCCCGCCGTGCTTTCCTCCATGGAGTACAGCATGCGCTTCTTCAAAAAGGGTAACCGCGCGAGTAACACTCCTGGTGTTGCAAGCCTCCATATGCTACGGTAACCGCTTACCATCGGGTGGGCCGCTACCTAATTAGTATAAAAAAAACTTTATGACAAGGTGAATGAGCTTGATTGATTTGGATAAATTCTATTATAAATATTTCTAGTGTATATTCTTCTCTTTCATCTATGAATAGCGACTTTATAAGAAAACTCTATGATATTAGAATAATTAACAGAGAATATTTTATTAATAGACTGTAATTTAGCATTCAAATTTAAATTTCTTTCTCAAAATTTAGTACCTACTTATAAAATCACGGCCGGAAGATGGAATGGAACCATCTCATCATGCTCACATTATAACAGCTATTATAAATAATAAAATTCAATTTTAATTGATTTCATTATTCTTCACAAAATATTATATTCATGCTTGTTGAAAAAATATAAGGCATGTTTATTTAATTATCAACCCCCTTACAAATAAAACGTTATTTAACTAATATACTGTTTAAAGGGTCACGTAAATAACGTCACTCTATTGTCATTGTCAAATAATGTGACATGTAGCGCTTTATGAGTAAGGGGGTTAATCTTTAAACCTACTGGGTGGATTCGTATTATTTGTAACGTTAAATTCCAATAGAATATGAGTTTTTCAATAGCTATACACTGTTTTGAGGGCTCCGTCCCCAAAGGGTGCCAACGGGACCCTATTACTAAGCGTCGTCCGGCCATCCGTCCGTCCGTCCGTTCGGTCAGTCTGTCAGTGGAATGTATCTCATGAACTGTTATTGATTGAAATTTTCACAGAAAGTGTATTTCTATTACCGCGATAACAACAAATAATTCAAGGAACACGTCTTTACGGAACCCTTCGTGTGCGAGTCCGACACGCACTTGACCGATTTTTATTTTCATTTACTATTTTCTAAGCTCCTGTTTAGCAATAAGAAACAATCTCAAGTCTATCAACTAATAAATCTTACGTGTGATTAAAGAGACAATCCGCAAGACTATAAAAGGCCGAAGGAAAACAAAAGAAAACTAAAAATAAAAGTTTCCTGTTATCTCATGGCGGCGGTTAAGTGTCATTTTGCGGTTTTACTCGTCCAAGATAAGGTGGTATTTATTTGTTGTCCCGCTGTCCTCTATACAAAGGAACTGATGTTATCGAAAATGTTTCTTTTAGCCCGATATCTACGTAAAGGAATTGTTCTCCTTATTATAGTTCTCTTGGTTTATTTCATTTATTTACCATTGAAAATGCCTCCAGGCCTAATTACAAGCTGTAATTAGGCCTGCAATTGTCGGCATTATATCTCGCGAAATAATTCAGCTGACCCATTTCTACTAATAGATGGTCAAGTCTCTGCTAAAACTATCGGATCGTGATTTTATTTGCAATAACTGTCTGTTGACTCAGACACGGTTGGAAGCTTTTGTCAGTGAAAATATGGCTACAAGTGGGGCAAGAAAACATGCAGCCTTGAATGAGAAGTGGCTCTTTAGTACAAATGCCATATAATACGCAAGTGTTTGGCAATGGATTTGAGGGTGGCAGCTAGTCAGGTAGGTAACACACCCGTTTCATCATGCTATGAAATTAAATGAATTTATTTGCTCGAAACATGGTTGATAGGTTCTTACATATTAAAATGTATGTTTCACATATTACGTCACAGTTATGCAAATATAGGTACTATTATAATAACATACAATCTAAACAAGTTACATAAATGAAAATGAAAATAAATTCAAATAATTGGCAAGATGTCACAATTGTGATTGTAGGAGTAATTATTAAAAACATTGAAAATACATTAATTGAATTGACACATTGAACACGTACTACATTAAATCTTATTTATATTTCAGGAAGTCATTTAAATTACAAAAACATTTATCCATTAACCAACCATAAAGCTCCGTCTTGAATTTATTTCTAGGAAGTTCTCTTATATTTTGTGGTATTTTGTTAAATATTATAATGGACATTACATAGCAATTCTTTTGGAATAAGGCGGTTTTTGTTAATGGAAGTTTAAGCCTTTGATTAAGGATACATCCAGATAGAGTGTCGCAGCTGTGCACGCGTCGATAAAAATAGGCTCTAACTGTTAGAGGCTAAATCAAATAAAAATAAATAAAAATGCAAAAACTACTATCATTATGAACGTCATTATGACAAGCAGAATGACGCAGACGGAGCGTAAAACGTAGCTGGTACGCGCAGCAGCCTATAAAAGTTGGCCTGTTTTGTATATTCGTGTAGTATGGCGACGTTCTTTCTAGGTATATCTATTTCTATGGTTTAAGCCTTATGGTTTTCTTACAATATTTTCCGTCATCAAAAATTCAACTAGGATTTCAAAACATGATCTTCATCGCGGCATTTACCTGAATCAAAAGAATGTTATGTTATCATCGATTATTAACATATACTCCAGCCGCTTTGGAAATTCCTGTCAGAGAAAATTCCAGGAAAAATATAAATATGTAATAAGATTACACTGAAAATATGTTACTGAAACAGTCTAACCTTCCAACGCCTCCAGAAAATATGTTCCAATCTGTGGTTCAATATTCGAAAAACGAATTAAGACACGCCAAATCCAATGTTGCCAGGAAAGAAAATATCCTTCTATCGCAGACCCGACCGTGACCAGAAAACGAAGTTATCTCCATTATATTATGAGAGATATTGAATTATCTCATCCAGGATATAAATCTTCTTGTACGACGGTATTTGAAAAGTATTTGTCGTTTTTTGGACGCAAAAGAATCCTTTTGTCTGTTTTCAATCAAAAAGAGCGCACACAGATCAAGGTTGCTTAATTCCGGGAATAAAAATACTGCATTAAGTATTATAATGAACCTTTTAGCGGACTTTTTGGCGGGAACTTGCAGAGTGACGTAGCATTTTCATTTTTATTTTCATAAATTTGTGTATTTTGAGTTTTATTGTGTATTTTTGGTGGTATTTTACCCAATAAAGATCATCCATGTGCACCAGTGAAGTGAAATGAAATGAATTATGTGTATCGTGACTTTTCAAGTTGTCTCAAAATGTCCGTGTAGAGTTTTACTACAATGACCACCATTGTAGTAAAACATGACTTTTATGGACGGTGACTGACTGAGGACTATAATGTGAAGTGATTTATTGTGACTGGAAACTATAATATAACTCGACACTGGCAGAAATGAGCCCTAATTTGGGCTTGGTTGCCAAAATTAAAAATAAGAAGAAGAAGAACCTTTTAGCGTTGAAAGGGTTGATGTATCTGAATTTAATTTTGTAACGAAGCTTTTTAGATTTGCTTTATCCCCAGGATTAAAATACCGTTTATTTTTCACGAATAGGTACCTAAAACTTATTTGCATTGGTGGCAGTTGACGTTTTTTTTATTGTAGTATATAATTAATTGTAGTAAATAGCTACGTTTATACAATAACAAAACTTAATCACATCATATCATCTCATATCACTTCTCTTATATTATTAGATATTTGGATGTTTGGAAATTTTAATGTTTGGATGTGTAGATATTCGTGACTGTTACTATTATAGATATAAACGGTTACAGTAGTACCCAACTGATAAGGCGCGTCGTGAATCTCCGTTCGCACAGAAAAGAAAGTATGGCCCGAAGATTAACGAAAGAATGCTTAAAACTTACAATCAACCTTAGACCACTAGTATAAGGTTCATAATACACTGCACCTGTTAGTTCCGTCTCACTCGCAAGTCTCGCCCCTCCGCACACATGGCGGCAGCTGCCGACCAATAGCATTTCCCGCACTTTAAAAATGTATCTTCTGCGCAGGTACATCGGTAAGCCATATCAGTTGGGTACTACTGTAACGGATTACAGTAGTACCCAACTGATATTATACTTTATCCCGGGAAAATAATATATCCCTGGGGAATGCAGCTATAACCATGGCGTGGGAACTATTATTGAAAAATACCTAATGATCAGCATCAACCCTAGGAAATCACTATCTAGAATCCTATGGATGGAGATCAAATGGGTCCGCGAGAAAGCATGGTGTTACACACGGATAAAAAAAAAATTGCCGATCGGTACAACTTAGCTGTTGTAATGTCGTATTATTTCACGTAAGCATAATGTGTTTTCATGAAAACAACTTTTTTATTATTAGCTTTATGATTCACAATATTTATTTGCAGTTGTCAGAAATGCATTCTGGCGGCATCCCCACTATAAACAAGATTTTTTTTACTTTAAAATCCTGCAAAATGTAAATTAGAAAGATTTACTCTGAAAATTAAACCCCCTTTAAATTTTAATTTTATTCCATTATTATTATTATTTTTAGTTGTAGCGATATACAATTGATGTGAAAATTTCAACTGTCTACCTATTACGGTTCATGTGATACACGCCAACTGACACACGGACGGACCGACAGCGGAGGCTTAGTAATAGGGTCCCGTTGGCACCCTTTGGGTACGGAATCCTAATGAAAAGTATTGGCTTGCTGAGTTTTTCCTGCTTCTTTCCGGCTCGTTTCAGTTGAAGGCAGACTTACGAACCGGTGGAAGCTTCAGTAGCTTTGATCTTCATAAGTGCCCTAAAAAGTAAGTGACTTTGACTTTAAATAAAGCATGA
Organism: Achlya flavicornis; assembly: GCA_947623365.1. Taxonomy (NCBI): domain Eukaryota; kingdom Metazoa; phylum Arthropoda; class Insecta; order Lepidoptera; family Drepanidae; genus Achlya; species Achlya flavicornis. The sequence continues at coordinate 13,382,687 of OX392478.1, forward strand.
CGTTTAAAGCCAAACCACTGTTCATACATATCGGATTAAAATTGATAATTCGCTGGCATTTAGCGTTTAAGCGATATTTTACCTTAATTAGAATAAAAACCACATAAAGGCAGCTTAGAAAACTGCTTTATTTGCATATCTCACTCGGGTTATTCTGAAGCAAATGGCCTATAAAATGCTTCGATAAAGGCTAAGGTAAAGCTGAGCGGTTATTCTGCAATTTTTATATCAATTATTTTATTATTATTTAATTTTTTATAATTATTTTTGACGGGCCCGTTGGCGCATTTGGTTAAGACGTGGAGTCTTAACCTATAGCGCCGCAGGTCGTGGGTTCGATTCCCACACAGGACATACATTTGTGTGCATGAACATGTCTGTATGTCCTGAGTCTGGGTGTAATTATGTATATTAAGTATGTATTTACAAAACAAAAAAGTAGTATATGTATTATATCAGTTATCTGGTTTCCATAGTACAAGCTCTGCTTAGTTTGGGATCAGATGACCGTGTGTGAGGAATGTCCCAGGATATTTATTTATTTATTACACTATTAAGTAATTGTTAAACATCAAATAATATTGATCGCTTCAATGAACTCTGAACTTCACACTTATTACAAAAGATGAATTAAAGCATGTTTGGTAAAACCAGTCACTCAGTTAGTTTCTAATGTCATATATCAAAAAGAGAGGAGGCTATTTTAATACCTGGGTTAGCTTTAAACCATATTTTGTAATATGGGGGATTGCTTAATCTGAATAAATCATTTGCTTTTTGTAATGATTGATAAGGATGTGTTTAACCACACTCACCTATAAGTGACGATGTGATCTAGAAGGTATCTCGCTCTCAAGTGCAAGCGCCTGAATATACCTTCAGTGGCTTGGTGACAAAGAATCATGGCGGGATTCGTACAAAAAAAATAAGATTATTAGAGACGTTGGACTTTATAATTAATCCTTGCCTTAGGAATAATTTGAGGCATTTATCTATTTTTAGAACCCCGGAATAAAAATGCAAAATTCTATGCCATGCCGGCAAATCGCAATCAAAACCATTATGTTGTTGTTATGTTTTGCGGTGTATATAAAATATTTCAAGTATATTAACATGTTGCTGGTAATGTTATGTCAAAACCTTCAATTTTTTTAGATTTTTTTGGACAAATCAATGTACCTATTGATCGTCGTGATTATTTTTAGCTTGGGAGTGGCCAGTCGGTTGTTTACTAAAAAAAGTTCACTATCACCATAAGTAAGTTCACTCACGACATCACTCTCACTGAGATATGATCGGAACCATCTCTGTACACAAACGAATTAAATTTAACCAAATTTTAACGATTGATCTAACTAATATTATAAAAATAGGTGTGTAGTTCTGGCGAAGAAACGAAAGATTCACCAAATGTCAGATTAACAAACAAAAATATTCAACGAATGAGAATGGACCCACAACGATAGTGAGACGCTTGGATGGACCGTTTCCTTTAAAGGCTTGCTAGGCTTTATGTTACGTTGAATTGAACTCTACAAGTATACTACAGTATATATATATATAAACATATTCACATACCAATCCAGTAACGTTGTTTGTCACTGTACAATTAGGCCTCTACCGAAATAGATGCACACCGTTTGCGTTGTTAGAAATAAGAACTACTGGTATCTGTTTTAAACTTTTGAAGCGGTGGTAGCTCATTGGTAGTGAGGTCGGACGCCGTGACGAGAGTCGTGGGTTCGAATCCCATGATGAGCTCATCGCACCCATCTTTTGCTGAAGGAAAACTTCGTACGGAAATAGCGACCTTTAATTCAACAGAAGAAATAGAATACCCATTCTTCATTTGAAAAAAACTACTTCTATTAATGTAAGTACCTAAGCGTTACTTACATTAATATAATTAGTTTCTTTTTTATCTCATACCAAAAAAAAACAGAAGATTATATGCCTTACACAAATAACTTAAGCTACAATTTGGCTCGAACCAACCTTCTAGGACGATTATGAGAATCAATAGGGTAGTTCAGTTCAATTTCCTTAATTTTCCAGGTCAATCCCACAACAACACCTACGCTCTGTATCGTATCGGAGATGTGGCTCGACCATCCGTACGTAGTTTCGCTCAATACGGCACGATCGATGATCTGGTGAAGGAAGGTGATGAGGAACCGAAGGTTTATGATCAGTTCTCTGCCCCGGCTATTGGTGTTGGGACTGGTGAGACTGAGAATATGGTTTTTGTTGATGGGGAACACAGTTGGGTAAGTAATTCTTTTTTATGATAGTCGTTTTGACATGATGCTGTCTCAACTTGTCTCTTTCTGGGTCAGGTATATAATTGAATCGGGTAGTCAAAGCGGTCTATAGCTGCTTTTAAGGCAATGATAGCTCAGTGGCAGTTATGTCAGATGCCGAGACGAAGGTCCTTGGCTCGAATCTTACAATGAGCTTGAGATTTCTGTGAATGATAACATCATGAGGAAACCACAGTGCATGGAGAACGGTGGTAGGGAACTTTGTAGTACCCATCTGGCTGGCACCATCCTCAAGTTGCAAATCTGTCGCCAAGTAGGTACCAATCCGTGTGTTCCGTTATCACTGGAGGGACAGTTCCTTCTAGGCTTTGCGTGCTTACCATGCATCTTTGGCCATAGCACTGACTATACTGGGTGGAGATTTCGAGCTGGCATATTTTTGAAACCTTTGTTGGATTAGTCCTGCTGAACAACTTTTACCAATAGTAATAGTAGTAATAGATTAATTAATAAATAAATAGAGAATTCTCATTTTTTTTTTTACAAAATGTAAACTTTCCTCGATCATAATTTATGAGAAGCAATTTTCTTTTTTATTAATTCTATGTTGTTCCCATAGTAGAAGTTGTTCAGTATCACTAATCCAACATAGGTTTCGAAAATATGCCATCTCGAAATCTCCACCTTTAGTATTTATTTATTTATTTATTTATTATGGGACAAAAAACAGCAACAATATAAATATAACTATAAAAATATACATAATTGAAATAACAATATTGTAGCCTACTACATTATCCACAGATGGCTATAAAACATATATCATAATGTGCCACTAGAGGCTTTAGAAATATTTAAAAATTGAATTGTAGAAATAATAAAATTTAATAAAAACATAATCACAATAATCATGCAACTAAACTAAAATGAAATTGAATTGAAGCGAATTAAATAAAATACATTAAAAACCACCTTCAATAAAAAATAAATAATAATAATACCTAATTAAAAAATAAATAAACAACAATTAACAATTAATAAAGGCGTTGAGTAAGCATCGCAATCGCATCTTTTTTAAATTTCCATTTTGAACATGCAAAAATATCAATGTCCATAAAAGTTGAATTGTATGACTCAACCATACGGCGCAAAGGGCAACGTAGTCCAGAATTCGTACGACAGATATTTACTGCAAAAAGGGTTCCTGAACGAGCACTACGTTTGTTGACAGTTCGAGGCACTACGTAGCATAGTTTATTCGTGAGGTCTATTGCGTCCATACTATTGTGGACAATGCCATGCAGAATATTAGCTTGCAGATATTTACGTCTAGATTCTAAGGAGAGAAGTTTGTACTTGTCTAATAGTTGTGAGTATGATAACTGTGACTTAAAGCATCTATAGTACATACATCGCAAGAACTTGCGCTGGACTCTCTCAATCTCATCAATATATTTTTGATAGAATGGGTTCCAGATAGGAACAGCATACTCCAGCTGTGAGCGAATGAGGGTTTTGTATAAATATATAAGGGTAGATGGCCGTTTGAATTCGGTTGAAGACCTCATCACAAATCCATACATTTTAAATGCTCTGTTAACAATGCTCTCAATATGCCGGTCTAGGTGAAGCTTACTATCCAGGAGAACGCCCAGATCGTTGACTGATGAAATATTACCTAAAGTAGTACTGCATAGGGTATAATTGAGATCAATAACTGATTTATTTTTCGTAAAGTGAATATAATTACATTTAGGGATACTAAGTTGCAGTTTATTTTCAACACAATACATGGTTAGCCTATCCAAGTCCTCCTGAAAGAGCAGGCAGTCCTCAACAGAGCGAATACATTTATATGCTTTCAGATCATCCGCATACATAACAAATTTAGAGTTTTTGAAACATTGTTTTATATCATTTATGTATAGGATGAACAGAAGTGGTCCTAGGATCGATCCCTGTGGGACGCCTGACGTAACGTGTATAGTGTCAGACTGGTAACCATTAACAACCACCCTTTGAGTGCGATTTTGTATATATGATGAAAACCAGCGGAGGAGATTACCACGGATACCATTAAAAGCAATCTTGTTCAGAAGTATCTCATGATCAACTTTGTCAAAGGCCTTTTTTAAGTCTGTGTATACTGCGTCAACTTGCACACGTTTGTCGATATTTTCAAAAAGATGGTTAGCAAATATTAACAGATTAGATACCGTGGATCGAAACTTAACAAACCCATGTTGCTCAGGAATAATAACGTTATGCAAAGTTGGATAAATTTCATTGTGCACCAGTTTTTCAAAAAGCTTTGACAAAGTTGACAGTATTGATATAGGCCGGTATTGTTCAATGTCATGCTTTGGGCCTTTTTTGTGTACCGGCGTGATATTCGCCCTTTTCCAAACCTCAGGGAACACGCCTTCACTTAAGCATTTATTATAAATTATGGAAAGTGGCTTATACATGCTATCGGCAGTGTTTTTAAAGAAGGAGGATGGAAAACCATCAGGGCCGGGCCCCTTACATGGGTCAAGTTGTTTCAGTCCTTTTAGTACGTTGGCTTCATCAATATGTATGCTACTTATAACATTAGCATTACCTGCAAAATAAGGTGGTGCACTCCATGCAGACAGATTTGGCGGTTTAGGTTCAAAAGCCGATAAAAAGTAATTTGAAAACATGTTACAAATCATATTATATCATATCTCGTCGAGATACTAAAGGTTATTTAGAATCTATTATTCTGTTATCTATTTTGTTTGCTAATGAATCATACCAAATGTGTGTCGAATGATACGCTGACCTAAACAATTTCACGAATCTGGTCAAAAAACATTAGGTAATCTATCTAACAGGCATATTTAGGCGTGTATGGCCATGATTTCTTCTGCCTACCTAGTCCGAAAACCAATGCACGCCACTGTATCTCGAAATGCCTCTGATCCTCTGCTGACAAATTAACTAACAGGAGTATCAGAAAGTAATTATCAGAACAGGGCTTCTTTGGACCGTTAAAATACTCAAGGATTAATAATACTGGCTATGTAAACAAAGTATTTTAATATTTTCAGGTATCATTCATCTGCCGCCTGATACCTTCGCCGGATTGGTTCATCGGTGTGGATAGTTTGAACCTCTGCGTGGATTCCTCCTGGGTGGACCAAGTTACTTTGGAAGTATGTTAATATACAGATAATAGAAAAAGTTCTGATTATGTAAAAGTAATTTGCAATATAATATCTTAATTTATAATATATAAGTTAAAAGAATTTTCACTCCGTGTTAACTCACTGAATTTTTCTGTCACTCACTTTCTCTAGTATGTATAAAATAAAATAAGTTTTTGTTAAAAAAGTCATTTTTAGTGTAAGTTTTTTTTGTGACAATACTTTTTGTTGATTGTACTTGCATTGTCTTCCAATATACTAATGTATACCAAATATCAAGTCAATCCGACAACTGGAAGTGGGTGAAATACGACTTGCAAGATTTTACCCGAACAAACATATTGCAAGTTTATACAAAGCTTGGTTCATAACAAGGCTTCACGAATTGATAGATGAGAGTTCAAATTCGGGGTAGCCTTTTTTATAAGACGTAGTTTGTCCCAGACATACGGCCTGCCTGATGGTAAGCGATTACCGAAAATTTCAATACAAGAGCCATCACTCATGCGTTACTGACCTTTTCCTCCTCCCCACTAAGCTTATCACGGTTATCACTTAATTGTGATTCTCGTTAAGCTAGTTGGAAAAACTCCAACAGTAAGTTGACCATAACTAGCTTACCTCCACCGATCCGCAGTGGGCACGCCTGGTGGAGTATCTGCCCATTCCCTTTCACCCTGATTTGTTAAAGGAAGCCTGTGCTCAGCATTGAGACATTATAGTCTGATGATGATGATGAATCTGTAAGATCTAGTTACTTCCCCAGTAGAGCTGCTCTTTGAGCGAATAAACGCTATGCTATACCTTTCTTAAAAAAACTGGTTATACTAGACGCATGTTTAGAGAAAGAATTATCTGAAGCTCAAACCTATGGGGATAAAATAGGGGACTGTAGCTAAAACTGTGGGCTGAAAAGCTTCCACCACATCACCCAATACAACACCAATACCTATCAACATACAAAAAAAAATTGAATAAAGATGTACGTGACTAATGGAAATAACTAATATACCTCCAGCTTGAACCCCTTGACGCCGGAGCTGCAAGTGGCCTCACATTCACAGCTCCTCGATGGGAGACATCACCTCCTGAGCCAGTCACCAGACACAAGCCGAGGCAGCCGAACCACCCTGCCGCTGGGTTCTACTATCCCGAACTAAGGGAGCTGCCTGCACTTGCTAAAGTTGAGTTTACTAAGGTAAGACTTTACAACACAGATCAGTGGCGAATACAGAATTTTGGTTTGGGGGGGCTGAGGGGTTTGACCTAACTGAGGGTAGCCTGTATCGAGAGTTATCAGGTGAGGACTCAGTTGCTTTAAGGAGGGGGGGCTTAGCCAAGATCCACAACTTTTTTTTATCCACTTAGGTGGCATAAAAACATACGGCCCGCCTGGTGGTAAGCGGTTACCGTAGCATATAGACGCTTGCAACACCAGGGGTTTCAAGCGCGCGTTGCCGATACTGTCGAAATCTCTTCACACCCCTTTTGAAGAACCCCATGCTGAAGCTCGCCCGCGGAAGGAAGCTCCTTTGAGCCCGCACAGTAAAAAACAATTTTGGTTTCAATGTGTAAGGATGGACTCCCCGTCGATGGCGAGAGTACTGACACAGATCTATTATATTTGTGTAAGGATTTTCTAACATTCAAACTATTTATGGTTATAGCTACAAGACCGACATCATCTCGGTGTACCTACAGGAAAAAATAACTATTGGTAGTCATAGTTATTATTTATTTCTGAATGTAACGTCAATACGACGCGGCCTAGGCAAGGCTTAGGCTGGATAACTATTGCCCATATATAAATTCAAAAACATTCAGGCAAAATATTATTATTAAAGCCACGGGGCCCATCATAGCGTCAGTCATTTGTCAATTAACCAACCAAACTAAATAACTCAATTTTAAACGACAGTTATAGAATATACAGTGTTCTCAATTGAGCAGGGATTTATATTAATACAAGTTGTACCCCGCGGGTCCACCCGTGTTCCCGGTATATAAATGTGTCTGTCAGTGATCCAAGACAAAAATGAATCAAAATCAATTCGGCCATGAAAACAACGTTACATACGATAATTGGCTAGTTCATTAGATCTTCTCACCTTTCTAAAAATTTTGCGGTCATTTTAGAAAAAAAAATGGTATGCACCATACTTAGGATATTATCGCTACGCTCTAGGCAGACCCACTTAGCGTGGCTCGGAGCGTGGAGGGATTCTTTTTTTTTTTTTACTTTTCATACATTATGATCGAGCAAGGTTGACATTTTGTAAGAAATTAAAAAAAAAATATGTGAATTCAGTGTTGGTCCCATAGCAAAAGTTGAAACAGAGGTTTCAAAAATATGACATCTCGAAATCTCCACTCAGTATAGATTTAATTAAACGTCAAGAAAAGGCAGGTTTCAGATATAAACAAGAATTTGATTAGTAAAACTCCTTGACGGGAGTTTTAACATAGTTAACTAATGCTTTTCGTTAACTTGCAACAAAATTAAGGTTCATTAATGAAATTTCACCCCGAATCCCGACAGATATACTGAAAGGATGTTTAGGAACGAAATTATTAATCAATTTTTTTATCTCGTTTTCTTTATTTGAAAAATAAAATTTCTCCGAATCTCCTGTATTTTTAATACCACTTTTTAATACATTCGGCCCGCCTGATGGTAAGCGGTTAACGTAGAGTACAGACGCTGTAACATCAGAGGTATCACACGCACGTATCCGACTCTACAGAAGGCTCTTCACACCCTTTTTGAAGAACCCTCTGCTGTACTTCTTTGGAAAAACTAGGGCGGGGAGCTCATTCCACAGCCTGAACATCTACGATAGGAAGCTCTTTAGAAACCCCAAAAGATGGACTCCCCATCGATGGCGAGATTTGCGGTGGTAGAAGCCATTGGAAACAGGTCAAACAATTCTTTAGAACACTGTCCATTGTAGGTACAAGCAGTAGAACACATAAGGAGGAAAGTCTCTCCTCACTCTTAGGGGCTGCAAACCGTTTGTGAGCTCGGAATCGTCGACAATTCTAATGATATTTAGCTGAACCGAGTCCAAAGGCCCATGCTGATATCCAGGTGCCATCCCCCCATAGATGACAGCAGTCTCCATATGACGCAGGACTTGCGACTTATAAACCTGCAGTCTTCGTCCCGATGTGTAAAACTGCCTAGCTCTATTGAGCACTCCGAGCTTTTTGGATGCCATCTTAGCCTTGTCTTGTTATTATGACAATAAACAAGCATATAGCCCGCTTGATGGTAAGCAGTTACCGTAGCCTATAGACGCTTGCACACCAGGAGAGGTGTCACTCATACTTCACACCCAAAATGAGGTTACAAGAGGTTCTGATAGAAGCTATGCCAATATATCACTTTAAAATCAAAACAAGCAAAGTTATTCGAAATTTGCAATTATAACGGGAACGTTTTTGCATACTCCATTTCAAAACTGATTGATTTAATCAAATCACAATGAATTCCATCCAATATCTTATTCAGTGAACTCAGTTCAATTATATATTTCAATTAATGCAATACATCTACGTCGCGAACCCTCTGTAATGTGATAATTATGTTAATGTACGTAGACGATAGCGTTTTATGCTCTATCGAGTAACACTGATACGGTGTAATGGGCTTTAAGTGCTTAATTACATTAACTATTCTGTTACATCCTATTAAACCCGTGTTCTATTATTATAATGCTACGAATTATAGCCACGCTTTTAACTTTGCATGATTTATTCATTGTGATGGTGAAGTGGAATGATAGCGACCAGCAGGGCTATTTTAAAACGCTCGGATTCGATATCGGAAACGGATTCAAAAAGCAGTTGCTTTTTTAATTTTCGAATTAGAATATTTTTGATGTTTCTTTACAGAAATATCAATTCGATTCATCGAAAAGTTTCCGGATATTAAAATAGCAAATGTTGAAATTCGCCTTGGTTTTTTAAAAATCCGTTTTCGATATTGATTCCAAAAAAACCATCCAAGCAATATAGCTACATCAAATTTATTTCATTTCATTCATAGCAGATCTAAATTGCGTTGTATAAAATAACTGACAATTTAACTAAACAAATTATCGATGTCTCCAGATACCAGCGGCGTGAAACCTTTTACGCCTTGGCTATCTAAAGAGAAATCTCTGCCAGCCTGCTGGGAACCTAGCCGTTAGGCGAAAAGCGGCTCAAGCTTGCACCATTCGTTGATGAATTTTATGGGGAAGATAGGAGAACATGCAGAAATGTATAAACCTAGGTCTCACCAACAATAATAGCTATATGTTATTGGAAAGCTCTGTTCATGTAGTGTAATAGTGTAGTATAGCAGCTAATCTCAAAAATGTGGTAGTAATAATAATTAATATTTTAAATATATTTCAGATAAAAGAATATTCAACAAAGGAACTAAACGAACTAGCAAGAAAAGAATTGATAGCCAAACTCAAACAAAAAGATTTACGCAAAAATAAGTTAAGGGACAAAGCTATCACGGATGCATTCGCAGCAAATAGTGAAATAGTTACTAAAAGTTATATAGACCATCTAAAAGACTTAGAGGAAGATCCTGTTGGGACTCCGAGACCTTATTTACCAAAAAACAATGTGATTGTTGTTACTCAACCACCTACAACGACGTAAGTACAGTGATGTGAAACCATGTTTTTTCGATGTCTTATAAAGCCCATAGATACTTGTTCACTCCCATCGTAATATTTAGGTCAGTATGGGAATTTATTCCCGACTAGAAATTCATGGTGCTTTCCGTCAGTCAGCAACCAAACATTTTGCTGTTAAATCTGATACCAATTTCGTCAAAAAATAATTAAGGAGAACAGATTGTTGGTATCATATACAAAGTTACTAAACATTTACTAAGGCCCCGTACAAACGCATGGTGGTGCGGTACTACCCCGTAGTATTACCCACCTGGCTAGTTATCAAGTTGAAAATGTGTGTTCCAAAACTTGTGCTTGAAAGCAAGCTTCTACGTATTTCTTTAATTCATCATTATAAGTATAGTTAAAGCCGTGGAAATAATATCACATAACTTTCTTCAGAAGATCATCATCATCATCATCAGCCTATAATGTCCCACTGTTGAGCACAGGCCTCCTTTCACAAATCAGGGTGAAAGGGAATGGGCAGATACTCCACCACGCGTGCCCACTGCGGATCGGTGGAGGTAGGCTAGTGGCCAACCTATTGTTGGAATTTTTCAAGCTGCCTAGGAGGCATCCAACTAGCTTAACGACTATCACAATTAAGTGATAACCGGGACCAACGGCTTTACGTGCCTTCCGAAGTACGGAAACGCTCGATTTGAAATACCACTACACGGTCACCCATCCAGGTACCGACCACGACAGACGTAGCTTAACTTTGCCGATCGATTAAGAACGGGTAATCATGCTACACCACGAGCGCTACCTTCAGAAGATACCAATAATAAATTTCATTTAGTTACTAGAATTATGATATTCCTGTATTTTTTTCCAGAACAACCACAGAGAAGGAATTCGACACTGAACTTAGAAGCATGGATGATGTTGTACTAGCTGTTGCTCAAGGCAAAAAAATGGGGCTTGGCAAACATTTGCCGAGGCACTTTAGGTCGCGTCTTCATCATGCTGTTAATAAAATTCAACGTTAGTATAATCATATGACTTTAAAAAACTACGAACGATTAAAGTATGAACCATTATTATTTTTTGTCTATTTTCTCTGATCGTAATTGTGATATGAATTCACAACTGAGCCACATTCACACAATCCAATACTGGGGGCCTACCACAAGCTCTTAAAACAAGGTTAAAATAACCTTATTTGTCTTTTGTCCCTCTTTGACATCCGGCGTCAAAACAAGACAAAACACAAATAAGGTTATTTTAACCTTGTTTTAAGAGCTTGTGGTAGGCCCCCTGAGCGAAAATATAGTCAGAGTTGAACAAAAACTAGTAGAATCTGAATGTAGAACTATTTGTAATGATTTATAAGTTTCTGTTTTCCACAGCCAATGACTGCCTGGTATCAGAATGGAGTAAATGGACAGCATGCTCGGTCACCTGCGGATTCGGTGATAAATTCCGAACAAGAACCGTGATTCGGCAGAAAAAGAAGAACGGACGCGACTGTCCATCTCTGACTGATAGAAAACATTGCGGAAATGTTAATTCTTGCTCACATTTCGATTATTTTGATTGGTAGTTTCATTTTATTTAATAAATGTTTGGAGTTTTTTTACATTATTTTACTATTATCATAGAAGCATACGACAATAATATTTAACATTAGTTTTAATATTGGAACTAAAAAGGCTATTTCAAGTAAGGTCAATTTGCTCGCTAATTCTATAAAGCGGTTATCACCTGCTGTTTGGTCGATAATTAATCCTTAATTATAGACAAGTTAGTAAAAAGCCGGTTTATTGTGCAAACAGAAGCGCCAGAGTTCCGTCGTAAAGGGAAGGAGCTTTATGGAGGTCGAGGAGTGTCTATAAAATACGACGCCGAGATTAAGGTATAAAATATTAAATCGCATCGCTGACCAAGGAATAAATATATATATTATTTCATGATTCTAGTCCACAGAGAAGTACGCCCAAATTCAATCTAGATAAAAGACGAATCACTCAGACACTGAGACAAAGGTACTAGGTAAATACGAGTAAATTGACAATTTGAACTGAAATTAACTTTTCTATGTCAAAGGACAATTTATCCTCTAGGCCAACAAGTTTGGCAAGTTCTGTATTGGAACGCAATAAAAAGATTACTTTGTCGTTTGACCAAAATCTCATGGTAAGTGATCATCACTTCATCACAGATCATCACAGGGCCCAGAGATGGTAAACCCACAAAGCCTAGCAGGAACTGGCTCACAAATGCAACTGATGGGTGCGACAGATTTTCATCTTGGAAAAGATGTTTGGTAAATGGAATACGATTACCGGGATTGAATGCCCAAGCTTGAAATATCATACAAAAGAGGTATTTTCAGCAATGATTTTCTCAATTTGAATGTTGATTTAAGGCACCGTATGTTAGACCGTGTGTAAACACACTTAAATACTGATCTCCTTGTACATGTGGTAACATTAAGTTTATAGGGATACTTAATTAATGTCAAGCCTGGCAACACTCTCTCTTCTAATGTCCGCCGAGCTAACTGAGTCGTGTGTTCTTCAAAGCGATAAATCTAAAGTCATCAACCTAATGGTGCGTCCATGCTTGGCGAACCGAGCACGAGCCGAGCCACGAACGATCATGATTCGGGTAGCGTGGACGGGCTTGCGAACCTCAAACGAGCATTCGTAGCGTGCTCGTTTTAGGCTCGTTAAGTACGTCCACGCTTGAAATCGCGAGCAACGAAGGAATCCAGGGGCCCAGTCTGCTATTTCAATTGTGTTCCAATGATCTTTCAGTGGTGTCAAAATTGTGCCATAATGACACTATTGTGTTAGTAAGTGATGTATATTGAAAGACGGCTTGACAACAACTAACTATTTATTTTATTCTATATTCAAATACGACATCTCCCCCAAAATACAATAATACCCCTTACTTCCCCCATACAAATAATAATAAAAAAATAATACATCAATAAAAATAAATTAATTCACCCACCGCTGTCACCATGATGTATATTGAAAGACGGCTTGACAACAACTAACTATTTATTTTATTCTATATTCAAATACGACAGTAAGTAGACTATCAAAACTGTAAAATGTCACCATTTTGACACCACTGAAAGTTCATTGGAACACAATTGAAATAGCAGACTTGGGCCCCTGTTCGTTCGAGGCTCGGCTCGTGCTTGCTTCGCGAAGCATGGACGCACCATTACAATCTTTCTATTTATTAGCCTAACCCATCAGAAAAAAAAAACGGATTAAATAGTTTTGCGAAATATATTACGTAAAAACATAAAATTTACTCGACCGGCCGGCATAAAACCACACCATGGCTACAACAACCTCACTTTCTCTCGGAATCGAAAAACTTGCAGGGATGGGGTAAAAATCACGCCTGCAAATAACCTAAGAATACCATTAGTACGTACCGAAGCGATATTCACCCTCACAAGTAATGCTCACAAAGCCGCTTTGTGTAATGAGAATTAAGAAATTTTATGTGATCAACATTTTAATTTTCCGAAAAATTTGCTAACATTTCCTGAAATGTTTGTTAGGTGCAGCGCAGACGACAGACCGCACCGCGCCAAACTTTTGAGTCTGTGAAAATAGAACCTATACAGTTCAAAGCAGCAATACACACAAAAGTCCAGCGCACAACCCTTTGTTTTCACACAGACTTTTTGTCCTCCTTCGAACAAAAAGTCTGTCGTCTACGCTGCACCTTAATTGACCTTGTGGAAATAGAAAACTTTTATACCGGTATGGAAAACATTTGATCCTACTCTATTTTTGGACTGTTTTACAAAAAACTTAAACCGACTTCAAACTACACTAAGAAGTAATCAAATCCTGATCTGACAAAAAGATCCAGACAAAAAAGAATTTTCCAAATTGGTTAATAAATGACGGAGTTATGAGGTAACAAACATAAAAAAAAGTCCTTTTTTTGAAGTCTGTTAAAAATAAGGATTCGTATATCGTACTCGAAACAAAAAAATAACGATCGTCCCAGAATCCTGATAAACACTAAGGCGCCGACCCCACAGAGAGAGTTCTAGAGTTCCGAGTTCAGAGTTCTGAGTTCCGCGTTCACTGTAATCTATGCGGCGCCTTTGATCATACTCGGCGTTCAAGAGAACGCGAGTTCTGTCGGAGTTCCATTATCTAAAGCTGGCAGTTGAGGTGACACGTCTGAGCTATCACTGTTTTATTTACTGAGTGACACAAGACAGAAAGGACAATGTGCATTCTGGCCCATGAGCGTCCACTAATGAAACTAAAGTAAGGCCAATGAGACGAAATAAAGAATGTAAACAAACTTTCGCTTGCTGTATGTATATAATTACACCTTTTGGTACGGGATACTAATTACATTTAATACAACTACCTTGCAATTTCATAATATCTCCAATTATTTCTTAAACCTTCAATTGGATACTCTATAACTTTTTTTCTGAATACACCACAGTAATAAGCTTTCATATTTTTGTTAATATTATTATTACCTAATAGAAAACATAGAAATTATTGCTCCATACAGATTTGCCCCCTTTAGAGCTCTAGACAGCTCGCTCGCTGTGTATACAGTAGTGAACGCGGAACTTGGAACTCGGAACGTGGAACTCTAGAATTCGCTCTGTGGGATCGGTGCCTAAAGGGAATACTTAAGAATTGCTGAAAGAAATAAGGCAGCACTTTATATCCAACGCGTACCAGACATAATGTAGGTAAAATAAACTGGCGGTCCCTTACAAACCATTCTAACTGTAATTTTCATAATAAAACCGCGTGAGGCGTATTTTTTCGATTATGACCAGCGAAGGGTGCGGAGGTAGTAAACCGGCACCTTCGGAGACGCAGGGACGCTCGGTCATTGATATTCTGACTGTGATCTCCTCAAAATCAAGGAGTATGTGATTCGATTTCGATACAGTGTTGTAAGTGGATTTGTATAGAGATGTTGTAAAATTATTAAACATTAAATTTAAATAAAAAAATCTCAATATCGGAAGACTCGGAAGTTATTAATAAATTAATATGTCGTTTAAATGTTACTGTATTGCAATTAATCTAAAGTGTTATTGTATAATTCCTACATAATAATAAATAGGTACCTACCTTACAAATAAAAAAACAATGAGACAAAAATAACTTAGATTTCAATATAACACATACGGCAGTGTACGGCAGTGTCTACCTTCTTTTTAAGAACAATGAACCGTATTAAAATGTACCCTTAGGTTTATGTTATTTTTAGAGTTCCGTACCTATTACTAAGGCTCCGTCCGTCCGTCCGTCCGTCTGTCTGTCTGTCAGTGGGCTGTATCTCATGAGCCGTAATAGATAAACAGCTGATATTTTTACAGAATATGTATGTCTATTGCCTCTACTGTTGTTTAACAGTTTGATAGCTGTCAGTTAGTCGGTAAGCCGATAATAATTACATGATTACTTTGAGTCCCGTGCTTTATTCAAATAAATCCAGGATAGTGTGGTATTATCATCCCAACAGATATAACTTCTTCACTCAATCGGAAACATCAATTGAGTGTGTCATCGCGAGTTACATACTAAATAGGCACCTCTCTCTCCTCTTGAGAGGTTGTGTGCCGGCTTGTCAAAACAAACCTGATATTTATCCAACACATCTACATGAACTGCTGTGTAATGTTGGTACATTCTATGTAGGTATATGTTAGTGAAACAGAAATAGCTGGGATATAGTTATAATTATGTCTATTAACTAGAAAATCTGTTTTAATTATATTTCTCTAGTAACATTTCCGACGGGCCAGTTGGCGCGGTTGGTTAAGACTCTGGTTAAGATTCCACCTATCGCGCCGCAGGTCTTGGATTTGATTCCCACAGAGGACATGTATTTGTGTGCATGAACATGTCTGTATGTCCTGAGTCTGGATGTAATTATGTAATATATTAAGTATGTATTTACAAAAAAAAATGTATATGTAGTATATCAATTATCTGGTTTCCATAGTACAAGCTCTGCTTAGTTTGGGATCAGATAGCCGTGTGTGAGGAATTTCCCAGGATATTTATTTTATTTATTTATTTATATACTCCATAATATACTAGAAACTTAACTTTTTTTTTATACAACTAAGCCGGCAAACAAGCATACGGCCCGCCTGATGGTAAGCGGTCAACGCAGCCATATGGACGCTTGCAACCCACGAAGCATCGCTCACGCGTTACCGACCTATCCCCCCTCCCCTATGAGCTCTGGCGACCTTACTCACGCGCAGGAACACAACTTTACACAACATAAAGTCATTTGGCTGCGGTATTCTGTTAGGTGGAGGTACTTCCCCAGTCGAGCTGCTCTTTGAGAATAAACGCTATGCTCTACCTCTCTTGAGATGGAGCATAGCGTTTATTATATCTGTTATATCTGTTTTCTTGATATCTGTTTTTCAATAAACAAAAACGAATCGTTTTGCTTACCAATGGTAGGTTTTTTAATTTCCGGTGTGTTCCGACATCCACAGCTGCACTTGAGAGCCAATTCCTTGTAGACTTTGTGTGCTTACCACCTTCGGCCACTTAATCACTTACCATGGAGATTGGTGGGTTCCAAAAATACGCAGAATAAAAATGCATGTATAAATTTGATTCTTCTTCTTAGTCGTACACTCTTGGCAGAGTGGTCGTGGTCATGGATTGTCCCTTTCGCGCATGACCGCTGCATTAGCAATGTTCCTCCATTTTTGCCTATTTGTGGCGTTTCGGGAACATTCGGTTATGGTACATTGCGTGGCAGATTTTATGAGGTCAAGCCACCTAGTTGGAGACCGACCACGTGAACGTTTGCCTTCAACTCGACCTTGGATGACCAACCTCTCCATAGAATTATGTTTACGGGTGACGTGTCCGAAAAATTTTAGGATTCGTATCTGAACAATCGACGAAAGTCTTTGTTTAATCCGGAGTTCTTTTAATATGGAGACGTTGGTACGATGCGCAGTCCAGCTTATTCTCAGCATCCGTCGCCAGCACCACATTTCCAAGGCATCGATTTTTCTTCGGTCTTGCAACTTTAACGTCCACGTCTCAGCTCCATAAAGGAAAATTGGAAAGATCAAGCAATTCATCAGACGAACCTTTGTGTTTTTGGTAATTTTGCGATCTTTCCAGATTTTTGTGAGCTTCTCAACGGCTGATCTAGTTACAGCGCAGCGTCTCTTTATCTCGTCTTCACAGCCTCCACTGTTAGTGATAGTGGAGCCAAGATAAACATAACTTTGACATACTAGGCAGTTGGCAACATTTATGATTTCATGCTTGTTGTTATTAGCACGATCCACTATCATGATTTTGGTCTTCTCGCGGTTTATTGTGAGTCCAAAACTTAAACTGGTTGATTCCAAAAGTTGGAGAAGGTCTTTTATATCTTCTTCGGTTGTGGCAAGAAGAGTAGTGTCATCAGCATATCTTAAGTTTGATATCAACTGCCCCCCTACGGATACTCCTTTGTCCCATCTCTCCAGAACAATCCGCATGATGTACTCCGTATAAATATTAAACAATAACGGAGAGAGTATGCATCCTTGCCTGACTCCTGCCTGTGTTTTAAAACTCCCTGACTCAACTCCGTCCACTCGTACACAAGCTGTGCCACCCTCATATAGTGATAAATTTGATACTTTGGTTTAAAAAAACGGGAACATTTTTGAAATAGAAATGCTGTTTCGCTCGTACCAATTTAATAATCGAGCAAATGAAACAAACATTGTTATGTACTAAAGTGTTACGAATATGTACCAAAGTGTTACGAATATGTACGTTTTCTATTTATTTAATAATAAATCCAATTAAATACGTTACGTCATCACCCTATTACCGAAAAGACCCTTTCATATATGCAAACACGTTTTTTCCCGGAGAGCTGAGTCAGTGGGCAGAAAGGTCAGGTTGCCATGTTGGAGTTATGACGATCTCGAATCTTTACAGGATACATAACGGGCTGAATACGGACATTTCTAAACCCCCACTCTTATTGATAACACTTGGAGATACTGAATATCATTAGGCCCAACTTTTGAAGGAACTTTGTGTGATTTTAAAACTCGGTCTCTTCAGTTCATTATCCTGATTCTATAAATAGGTGAGATACGTTAAAAAATATGTAATTGAAAGTATAATATTTCTACATCTATATACTTGTTCTTGCAATTTTGTACCTATAAGTCTCAGAACAAAAGGCAGATAGAGCGCGCGAACCATGGAAGTGAGGCCTAAAAAACGAAAAACACTTTCCTTTTAATAAACTTTGTTTAAACATAGCAAATACAAATTCAAAAGCTAATACCAGGTATGTGTTTTTCAATTTGTATTTGCTTTTTTGGCCTCACTCCCGTGTTCCGCGCGCTCCATCTGCCTTATTCTGAAATCTGTGCTATAAGTAAAGTGTTTTGCCGGCCATTCAGTATACTTAAGTTTTTTACAGATCTACTAGGTTATCTACATGGGCTCCATAACACAATAAAATAGCATACATACATCCAAATCTATTTTTGGCAACCTTTCTAGCCAATATCTAAACACATTTTTACATAATACTAGCGGCCCGGTACGTGCTTCGCTACGTATACAGTGAAATAATAAAATTGTGATAAATGAAGAACCGCTCGACCGATTTTGTGCAAACTTCATATAAACCATCTACTAAATAGTCCGAACGAAGCCTAAACATTTGGTATGGATAGGTGAGCCCGTTCTTGAGTTATAAAATTACAACGAAAAGTGGCATTGATTTTTATATATATACCTAGATATTGAATTGATTTACAAAAGTTAATTTGAAGAAAGTTAATTGAAGTAAGAACCTTTGATTTCGTCAATACGCAACTCTAATTGAATTTCGGTTGCAACATTCCACTAGTCGTCGTTCTCTACGCTAAATCTCGTAAAACTAAATAACTTTTATACAAACAAAGCACGGACACTTTAGGAAAAACCTTGAGTTGATGTTGGGAGCATTCAATTTTCCAATACATTAGATGCGGCAGCGAGATCGCCCGCGCCGGTTCAAGGGAACACAACGTGATTGATTCTCGATCCGCACCAGGATTCCAACTGTGATTGATACCTGCACTGGAAAATACGTTGGGATCCCGATATTGTTTATTTGGAAAAGATTTAGAAGGTCATTGACCTATATTTAAGTAAGTATCTAAATAAATAATAAATATTCTGGGACATATGACCCCAAACTAAGCAAAGCTTGTACTATGGAAACCAGATTACTGATATAATACATACACTACTTTTTGTTTGTAAATACATCCTTAATATACATAATTACACCCAGACTCAGGGCATACAGACATGTTCATGCACACAAATGCATGTCCTGTGTGGGAATCGAACCCACGACCTGCGGCGTGATAGGTGAAATCTTAACCAGAGTCTTAACCAACCACGCCAGCTGGCCCGTCAAATCTATAGTGACATCTTCGGTCAATATTGATAAACTGAATTAGGTTTTTTAGCCTATGCACATTATATAAATCAGGGGCCCACCATAAGCTCTTAAAACAAGGTAAAAATAACCTTATTTGTCTTTTGTCCCTCGTCGACATCGGGCATCAAAACAGGACAAAAAACAAATAAGGTTATAGTAATATTATTTGTGGTTGACCCCCAAGTCTGATATTACGTTCCAATGACTGTCAGTGGTGTCAAAAATGTGACATTTTACAGTTTTGGTAGCAATAACAATAGCGTCATAATGACGCCATAATGACTCCATTATGACGCCATAATGATGCTATTGTGTTAGTAGACTACAAAAACTGTAAATTGTCACATTTTTGACACCACTGAAAGTTCATTGGAACACAATCGTAATAGCAGACTTGGGGCCCCAGATAGGACAGAGTTTGATAAGAAGCTAGTAAAACGGGGACTACAAAGTACCCTACCACCACGATGGCAGCAGTTACGTCACTACCACTGAGCACTTATCCCATCCCTTCCAAGAATAGAGTTACAATATATAGGCTTCCAAGCTTCTTATTTTGCTATGCATGAAGGTATTATAATAATTCCTAATATGCCTTCACAACGGTTCAGCGATACCAGCATAAATATACTAAGCGAAAAAAGACCCTATTATATAACGTAACTGTACTTGTACAGTAGTATAAGTAAATCACAGTCCCAAAAGAATTATAGACTATGTGTAACAATATCCATAAATTGTTTCGGCAATCTCAAAGGGATCACTTTAGGAAATCTATGATTTAAATTCCAATCACAAGATCACAACACATTCCTAAAATAAAAACCAATTTTTCTCAACCTGTTTAGTGACCCCACTAGAGGTCGCGCGCGACCTCCAGTTTGAGAAACAATGTGGCTGAGTCTAACAATTAATTGCAAATAGTTCTTCAAATGAGCACTGCATTCCATTTCAAATACAATACTAGATATTAATTTTCCTCGCAATTAAACAGCATCTACGCAAACATTAACTCATTCATTGATCAATTTTGTTAGGGATCTAAACTAAATTGCAATGTACACAACAATTCATGATCGGACATAATTTATCTTATGTAATGTTGCTTGTAATTTTTAGGGTTCCGTAGCCAAATAGCAAAAAACGGAACCCTTATGGATTCGTCATGTCTGTCTGTCTGTACGTCCGTATGTCACAGCCACTTTTTTCCGAAACTATAAGAACTATACTGTTGAAACTTGGTAAGTAGTTGTATACTGTGAACCGCACAAAAATGTGAACCAAACAAGAAAAAAAAACAATACATTTTGGGGGTTCCCCATACACTTTAACATTATGTTACTTGCTGCTACGGAACCCTATATGGGCGAGCCCGACTCGCACTTGGCCGCTTTTTTGTCTTATAGCTATGTTATAATGTAGGCATGGCATAAATCACAAGTAGCAGGTGATAAAGAATATGGTTCTGTTTTCATATGTCACATCTGCTACCGTCCATGACATAGCCTGTTACATGTTATAAAGAATATTTAAGAATATAAATAAAATGTATGCGACTGAAGGACTTTGTATCCATGGTCATGAACAAATTTAAAAAAAAAATAACTTTATCATTGATTAGCTTTTAAGAGTATTCAAAAATAAAACTTAAATTAAGTGACATAAAGTGTTAACTTCTTTAGCATGTTATGTAGCAGGATAGAAAAATAATTTTTTGCTACGAAAGTATATATAATTTGCATCAGTGATAATTTGACACTTGCGTGCGATACTCGCACATGATTTTGTGAAAAATACCGTCGATCAGCATCGATGACGTAGGTTACAAATCATTGCAAATCATATATAGCTAGTGAAATCATGCTATAAAAAATAATAATATCATCAAATGAGAATTCCTATAAAGTAGCAATAATTTCCATGCCTAATGTTGCCTTTAATTTAATTTTAAATATTTGTACACCATCTGCGATGGTAAAATACGTCGGTCACTATTTTATTTAAAAAGAGTTTTACCGTATTTTCTAAAATAATTCTATTCCATTATATTTTTACTACCCTCCCGCCCCACAGTTTGACGATCATCCGTTTGCCGTTGCTGCGTGAAAGAAATACCAGCACACACTTTGACATTTAGTTCCTACCTATCATTACCAATGAATTATACGTTAGATTGAGTATAATTTTTGATCTACACACCGAAAATAGTTGATAACTCGACACTTCTTCAAGCTTTATTGTACAATCATAATTTCTCACCTTTTCGATTTCTCTCGAGTCGAATTTTCCGAGAACGAGAACAGCCAATTTTCCGAGTATTCTGCTCCCAATATCTATTTTTTATTTGTACAAAATTGGCAGAACTTTCATATATTCTCTGAAAATGAAACAAATAGAAAGATACGACCCCACCAAAAACATTTTCGTGTAAAATTTTGCCAAGAGACCATATGGCTCGCACTGTCAAAAAGTTATCAGATCTCATGTAGAGCCAAGCTTGCTCTACAAGCACAAACTACAGAACTATGAAAAAACATGGCTTGGCCGTTTCGCTACCGTATGGGTGTATGTTGAAAAATGTATTCACTGTTCATTACTTTTCTGTTATACAATATTTTTTGTAGTAGCTAGATTGGAAGCAATCTCAAAAAGAGAAAGACAAGTATATAATTGCTTCAGAGATTTTAAATAGAGTTATGTAAATGATTTTTCAACACACTCGCTCGTAAAGTGACATTTATTGCACCGTTTTTTGCAGCTTATTATTTTTACTTTACATTACCGCACAGTTTTATGATAGGTATAATCCCGATTGTGATAAGTTTGTACCTCACTGCAAGTGATATGTGTGTAGACCACGCATTCTTAATTTAAACGGGTAAAATAGATTGACAAGTCACCACTGTCAAAAAAAAAACTTGCGCGCCATATTTGTAAACGTTCTCATTGTGGGGTTGATTATTGTCAAAAAATCTACTTAAAAAATACAAGTCTGTTTTTTTCCTCGCAAGTGTATGACACTCGTGTGCATTGGTTTATTACACTCTCGGCTCCCTTAATACCGCCTCGAGTGCTAAATAACCAACTTTGCATACATGTATCATAATGTACTATTATAGCTATGGCTCACAGCTAGCAATTATCAATGCAATATATGATGTGCCTATAGCATAGCACAGTCCCCTTTCGCACAAAGAACACAATAACTGATTTGAATACACTTCCATTGAATACAAATCAATTCATAATGGCAGGAACCCCCGGCATACAAACAGACATTCCATGAGAATACAAATTCAATTGATTATTGTATTTTTTGTGCGATATTTAACTATAATAAATATTATACACGCCATTCAGTTTTTGTTTAGGTACATTGTTTGCTATTTTACGATTATCGAACGTGAGAGGAGGGCACTTTCTGTACGGTGCAACATGCTGGCGCGAAGGTTTGGCAGGTGTAGCAAAGAGGTAAAATTGACACTCTTCAATGCTTTTTGTCAATGCTTCTACACCTGCCAACTCTGGGTTAAATACCGTCGAAAAGTATATAGTACCATGAGGGTGCAATACAATGATTGTTTTCGCATACTCATGCGTCGGCCGCGGTACTGCAGCGCGTCTGGTATGTTCGCTGAGATGGGGGTGCCTGACTTCTTTGCCGTAATTAGAACGCGAGTGGCGTAATTTTGGGGTAGACTGCAGAGATCACAGAATGCGATCCTGAGGGCTGTGTGTCACGATTTTAATAGTCCAATCTTCAGACATTGGCTTTCTCTTCATATGGATGAGAACCGAAAATAGTCGGTTTTAAACGTGTTTTTATTGCTATTTTTTTAAATTACTGTTTTATTTATACATGTCTATTGACCTTTACACTATTGTGTAGTTTTACTAAGTAAGTCTATTGACCTCAACACTATTGTGTATTGTGTTTTAGCTTTAATTTTACATTTACTGCTATAAGTAGTAAGCACCATTATGGGTACCTCTGCCTGCAAATAAAGAATTTTATTATTATTTTTATTTACAACAGCACTCACACTTAATTCATTTGACAGTTCGATTGTATGGGATTATGACACTCCTAAATTTTAAGTGGTGTTTCAGTTTTCGGTCGTCAGCTTACTTATACACCGCGCCCACAGATTACTATATTAACCCCGCCTCATCAGGCCTCAGGCCAGGTACCTGATGACACTTGCATCATCAATATCATCAGCCTATAATGTCCCACTGCTGAGCACAGGCCTCCTTTCACAAATGAGGGTGAAAGGGAGTGGGCAGATACTCCACCTCGCGTGCCCACTGCGGATCGGTGGAGGTAGGCTAGTGGTCAACCTACTGTTGGAGTTTTCAAGACGCCTAGAAGGCCTCCAACAAGCTTAACGACTATCACAATTAAGTGATAACCGCGACCAACCGAGCGTTTCCGTGCTTCGGAAGGCATTACGTGCCTTCCGAAGCACGGAAACGCTCGATTTGAAATACCACTAGACGGTCACCCATCCAGGTCCACCCGAACACGACGGTGTTAGCTTAACTTGCCGATCAATTAAGAACGGCTTATCATGCTACACCATGATCGCTTCACTAGCGTGAGACACTTGTATAACCAGGAGTAAAACTGTTTTACTGTAAAGAGAGGGTCACCTCTCTGGAGACGTGGAGCTCTGGTGACGTTATTTAACTGCGATCTCAATGGCTAATATGGCATTTCAAATCATATCTTAATTTCGTTTTATCATTGATTTACATGTACATTAGCCTTAGCTTATGTACCAAAACGTCAGATTCGTAGAAGTAATAGTTATTAATTATTACTCTTGTCTAGTTTTCCCAGATCTTCAATTACTGCTTCGTTAATTGGATCTCTAATTCATTTGTTTCTGTCAATATCACTATTGCAATTTAAGCCTTTGCTGTAATCGACCTGGTTTAATCGTTCAAGACTCAACCCTTTTGACAGCACAATAAACACTATTTCTATTATTTAAGTATTGTAATATACCACATAATATACATCCTTTGTTGATTTGAAGGAGATTGGTGCACATTCTGTTGTAAATCACACTAAACCATTTTTTTTATTCCTGCGTGCATAAACTAATTTTAGTCACATCACATCTCTCTCTTACAAAGATGCAACATTATTTAAAGCTGTCAAGCTGATATTTAGACATAACGTAACTGCGATAGATGGCCACTAAATTTATATGGAAATAAGCAATGGACAAATTTGACAGGACTAAATTTCTTCCATCCTTTTCTTATGTTCTTTGTTAGAAAGAGACAAAGTGAGACTAAATTAGTTTAGTTGTAAACAGCAGAATCAGCACCACTGGTTATAACTTCTTCATATAGATTAATGTTGACCTAGAATTGTTTATTTTCTTTTGTTTTTTTTTTCCTATGAATAGATTTGTGCTCGATCACAATAATAATGATAATGATAAATGATTTGACAATACAATACAAAATTATTTATTATTTAGATACAACAATAATGTACAACAAATAAAAAGCGCAAACAATCCAGGCAGAACTATCGCTGAAGCGATTTCTTCTAGGCAACCTAGGGTAATGTGGTGACCGCAGGTGGTAACCACACAATTACTAGAACAGGCTTATTTAGAGCTATCGGATACGATTCACTCAGGTATTTATTCCGGTTTCTGTGGATACGACAGATTCTCAACTTACGGGTGGCGGTAGTAGCCCCAGGCTGGAACTGGGTACAACATAGGTACTCCGTGCTATGGTTTCCTCACGGTACTTTTTTAACTAATATCTCTAGCTCAGTGCACGATTTGAACCCACGATTCGAGTTTCATCACGATTTTCGACGCCACTACCAATACTATCATCAACTTCTAAAGTAATGATCGATTAATTGAGATCTTAACTACTATCACTAATCACCAAAATCAGTATCTATCAACATAGACTATTTCGAAACCATGAGGTCAATCAATACCTAGTATTAAAAAGGCGATGATGGCTCAGTGCTAGTGACGTCGGTTGAGATTTCGGTGAAGGAAAACATCGTTAGGAAACCACAGCACGGTGGTAGGGTACTTTGAAAATCTGTCGCCAAGCACTTATCGGTGTGTTCCGACAGCTGCACTTGAGAGCCAGTTCCTTCTAGGCTTCATGTGCTTACCACCTTCGGCCACATCATCACTTACCATGGTGAGATTGTGGTCAAACACAGGCCTAGACACAGTAAAAAAACAACTATGTGGGAGCACTGCTATATACCCAGGTTTGTTCAACGAGAAAGCATGCACGCTCGAAAATTACGTTCGATCTTCTAAGGTTTAGACACTTACATATTCAAATACAAAACATGCATCTCGCCTAACCAAATATCCCTTGCTTCCTTTTTCTTGAGCAACTACCAATTTTACTGCCGGCCACACAAGACGAGTCGACCTTTCTTTTATTCGTTCCTGTCGCATCCCATTCCGTTTTATGTGGTTTCTATGCGGATCTACAAAACTGTGAGTGTCACCCACTTTCCTACGGGTGGTTGTTAAAAGTTTTACAACCTATTTTAAGAGTCCGGTCGGATGGTTGACAAATTGACTGCTGGTAAGTTCCAGAACAAAAAGTTTTTTGGGTTACATTTGGAACAGAATAGGTCTGTGCTACGGAGTGCCACCTTATATTTCTGATTGGAAAATTTGTTTATTTTTTAGTCGACAGACTCTCAGAAAAAAGTACTAAATAAGTAATAACTCAGAAATACATCTATGCTCCTATTTTTAATATAAAGTGGAATGAAAGTAATTTTAATATTAAAAACTTTTTTAATCAGTGTAAGTACCTACTTTATTTAAGGTTCCAAAAGGGTCACATTTTATAACCCACTATCAGAAATATCGGCATCCGTTATTTTTCCAATATGCAAAATATTAACATTCTTCGTAAGCGATCCGCGAAATATAAACCTTCCACATACTTTCGCTAATTGAAAAAATACCAAAATATAAATGAAACTGGCGAGGTGACCGGTATTTTATAAAAGTCGACATATCGAGTATATAAAGGATACAGATTAGAATCTCTGTCCGTGACTCGGTGGAAGTAGGTACCTCTGTTTAAAACTCTACCACTGGATTTCGTTGATCGAAAACATCTTGAAGGAATCTGCTTCTACATTGCTTGATGAAGGCATCCAATCCGCACTGATTCCTTCGTTTTTGGAAGGCTCGTGTCGTTCCATATTACCCGTACAGTAGGAGGATGTCATGTATGATTAGAGAAAGCCAGAGAACAAAAAAATGAGCGGCGTACCTAGGTTATTTTTACAGTAGATCGTCTTTTTAGTATTTTACGGAGGTCTATTTGCGTGACCTAATCATAATATGACGTAAATAGAAAGTAAGTTACGTACATGGAACTGCTTGCAGAAATGGTAAAAACTGGTGTTATTCAAGATTACTAAAATATTTTATCAAAAAAGTATGATCAATACCATATGTATGGAATCTTGTGTTTTATAACATCTGGCAACCTGCCAATTGAAGACATATCTAATAATTCCGTCTGGACGCGTACCGTTAGCAACACAAAAAACCAAACGAAAAATTGTGAGAGAATCTCACATTCTATCCGAAACATCTAAACTAGATCACTGGAACACTCATAAATCAATCAAGAAAGGCGAGGGCATTGGAGGGTTGGAAAAACATATCAGAGTAGTTGTGAGGCGAAAAATGACGGTCAATAAGACCCTGCGGTGTAGTAGCTTGTTGTCTGCTGAAAGGTTTCTTTGTACAACATAAATATCAGACATCTGAAGCGTCTGGAGGGTTTAGTTTTTTGGTAAAATCATAATGTAAAAAATTCTTTGCTTTTTGTTGTCTTAGAGAGAGTATCTTTATTATAATACAATCGTTTCTGAACATACAGTATTTTTAACGAAATATCTTTACGATAGATTATCTTAAAGAATATTTTTTTGAGAATTTAAAGTATGTCTTAGGTTGGTTATATTGTTTATTTTGTTATATTTTATTCGATAACATACTTACAGTAAAGAATACGACCACAATTATTTAATTTGTCTACGAGGTTTTTCTGGTAAAATAAATTGGAAAAAAAAATAGAAATACTAAAATAACGCTGCGTGGTAAGACATACCTAAATATAGAAAGCCTTTCAAATCTTTTAAAAGAGTGTCTTGCTTATCGGTTTTCTACAGGATATATTTTGGAGGAATTGTTCAACCTAATTCCACCATCCCCATTTTTACAGCGAACCACAAACGACGGGAAAATTTTCACCCGTACGTTGTTGACATACCGAAAATACGGACACAGCGTTTTGCATCCTCATTTATAATGCGGACAGCAAGGGAGTGGAACTTACTTCCGGCGTCTGTGTTTCCTGACGCTTACAATCTAGGAACTTTCAAGGCCAGAGTGAATAGGTTTCTTCTGGGTAAGCGTGTTTCATCTTAGGCTTCGTCAACGCCCCTTATGGGCGGGTCAGTGGCCAAACGCAAGCCCATTTAATAAAAAAAAAGAGTAATAAAATTGTGAAAATATTTCTACTCGACCATCTCTTAATAATTCATCTCAGAACCATCAGATACTTGAACTGAACTTAGGCAGCTCTTATATTTCTTACAGGTCCTGCTACTTTCTTTTACTTTCTACTTTTTCTGGTTAGATGAGACATTTGCCTCTATCTATAATCTAACCTCGTCGCCAACTATACACTGCTCGAATGAAACGCCTGTCCAAACTATAATTCCCCTTTATTTACTTTGTGCTAAAATATTACTATATTAAAATAACTTTCTTCGCAAAACGGTCACATGCAATTCACAAGGCGAGATTAAACCAGCAAAAGTTGGCTGATAAAGAAACAATTTGTATTCAATAAGCTTCGCAAACCCACGGGGAGTAAGTGCCGAGCCGAAATATAGCTTCGTTGCGAATTTTACGTACCTACTTACATGGATATCGGAAAATACTGTATGCTAGATGATATTTGTATAGTATGCTCCGAATTTCACGAGCCAGTATCTATACGACAGTAGAGAGTACAGAATGAGGTTCTCTTCAAGAAAGGTGTAATAAGACTTTTGCACGGTCGGCAAAGGGCAAGCGATACTCCAGGTGTTGCTTAGAGTCAATAGGAAACGGAATCTGCTTACTATCTGGAGGGCCGTATGCTCGTTTGCTACCTTAGTAGTATAAAATAATAATAAAAGTATTGAATATTATTGTAATAATTAATTGGGGCCAAGACAATGCTCAAAGCGTCGTTAGCCGATGACCTATTATATATTTATTGGCTGATAACATACATAAGTAATATTCTAGAACAACCATAGTTCCTTGGCATCTGGTTCGATACGCCGGGTGTCTACTAACGGTAGCTTTGTTGACTGGCAAATGGAATACGATGTAGGTTTTGAAAGGGGTCGCAACGCGACGAAAAAGTAATTTGAACCATACGATATCGTCACATATAATATTTGCGTATGATTAATTTTAAACATTTATAAATACGAAATAATACTGCATGGAAGTGATTCAAAAAATCTAAATCAACACATTCACACCTTCGCAGGCACTTCTGACTCTAGTGCCGGTTCGGAAACCTGCATTCTCTGAGAGGTACCGGTGATAAACTCAGCAATTATTTCACTCTTTCTAACTTAGATTCATTACATTACATTCTAGTGTCAATGACAGAAATTGCGTGTCACGGTGGTGTAATGCCAGAATTATCAATAATTATTAAAGAAAATAGCAGACCCAAGCAGACCAGCCTCCACAAGCAGCACCTATTCCTGATTCCTACTAATTATATGACGTCCACAGATGTGTCGCAGCATCCGTTATATTAACAATTTACAGTTTTTAGCTATACTTACTCGATTCTTCACTGCTATTTCCCCCGTGAAAAATGTTTAAAGGTATTAGATTTAAAAATGAACTAAGCGCTTCTAATTTAAATAACTCGTAAATTATAGAATATTTTATAAAACCGTTAGTATCAGCCCTAGGTCATACGTTAGTGATATTATTTATAGATTTTTTGTCTTAATTAGATACACCTTGAACGAATGACAACGAAAATTCATTATTATTAGAGGTAGCTTTGTGATTTTTTTCTATCGAGGAATTGTCATTCCATTATGTTTTTGCTCTGATAGAACCCTCGCGTATATAATGAAAATACCCATGTAAAAATATTTTTTCATTTAAATATTATTTACTTGAGTAAATTCCAATTCTAAGATAATGTTATTTTGCTTTATAATTATTTTTCTTTTCTTGAAAATACTTCACTACGCTTCCCTATGGCGTGGTCAGCTTTATCTTAAGATATTATAATCCAGAAATATTTCTCGCAAATAATCAAAATTACTCATTGATAAGGAAGATATTATATTTACTGTCAGTGGTACGTAGTATATTTATAACTCTGTTCTATCAGTAAAATTTAATGGGATGTAAGGAATCGAAACTGAGCTGAGTAGGTGCTTAGGATAAAGTACTGAAGTTAATACAACTTAAGAAATTATAGTTTCTGCATTGATTCTTGAATTCACATCAAGTAGTTGATAGTATATACTTAAAATAGAATAGTATCACGCTCGTGGTGTCGATCAGCAAAGTTAAGCTACGTCTGTCGTGGTCAGTACCTGGATGGGTGACCGCCTAGTGGTATTTCAAATCGAGCGTTTCCGTGCTTCGGAAGGCACGTAAAGCCGTTGGTCCCGGTTATCACTTAATTGTGATAGTCGTTAAGCTGGTTGTATGCCTCCTAGGCGGCTTGAAAAATTCCAACAGTAGGTTGACCACTAGCCTACCTCCACCAATCCGCAGTGGGCACGCGTGGTCCCAGTCCCTTTCACCCTGATTTGTGAAAGGAGGCCTGTGCTCAGCCGTGGGACATTATAGGCTGATGATGATGATGATGAATTAAAGTTTTATTTACCAAGAGTAGAATACTATCCCTAGCATCATATAGAAGATCACTGCAAAAATACTTTTCTTTTACCCACCCGTCTGCCAGGTTTCGCAAGTCACACTTACTCGTTACCTACTCGAAATCGTAATAATTTCCAACTAAGACTCTACCACATATTTCTCAAAACACAATGTGCATTGTACTAATGTCTAGCATTAAGTATTCGGCTCGCAATAGAAAACATACGTGCAAGATGAGACTACAATACCAGTGCCGTTGTACAGGCAAAGTTAAGCCATTTACCGGCAAGTCTCTGTAGGGAAAACATTCTAGACTGTCTGTTTGAAAAATATTGCGGGGCAAGTCATTAGGAAATAGGGAAATATAACAGAATACCAACTACGATGCACTGTGGGGTACGGGAATAGGAAGAAAGCTCGAAACTTGGAAGACTTGCGATAAAGAGAATGGGTTCTATATCTAAATTAGGGACACGTTTTAGAATAGCTTTTTGTTGTTAGTTTCAATGAATTAGAATAAGTATCATGTATTACTAGTTATTTGAAATTTGTTTTATGTTTTATTAAAAGCTATGTTTTCTCATCCTACGTTCCAAAAATTATCAATTATTATGTACATAACAAATTTAGATTATTAAAATGTATAATAATAATCAATATATATAAAAATCAATGCCACTTTTCGTTTAGGCTTTGTTCGGAATATTTAGTAGATGGTTTATGTGAAGTTTGCCCAAAATCTGTCGAGCGGTTCTTCATTAATCACATTTTTATTATTTCACTTTAGCGAAGCACGTACCGGGCCGCTAGTAAATTTAAATTTATATTCCTAAGGAGGAAATACTTCCTGCGCAACCACAAATTACCAACTACAAATTGCTCATTATCGTGGATATTTTCATATTAAAGACAAAGGTTTTCAGGTCTACCGTGCGTGGATCCGGAGGAAGCTATGCTATAAGGGACCTGTCAGTTTACGCACAGATTGAATAAAATAGGTATACTATTAATTAAGCATATAGGGAAGCGCTCGTAGTGTAGCTTGATTAGCCGTTCTTAATCGATCGGCATAGTCAAGCTACTACCGTAGTGGTCGGTACCTGGATGGGTGTCGTCTAGTGAATCGAGCGTTTCCGTGCATTGGAAGGCACGTAATGCCGTTTTTCCTGGTTATCACTTAATTGTGATTGTCGTTAAGCTAGTTGGAGGCCTTTTAGGCGGCATGAAAACTACAACAGTAGGTTAACCACTAGCCTACATCCACCGATCCGCAGCGCGTGGTGGACTTAGACATATAAAAAATCAAGACGCAGTGTCACCTTATAAGAAAGTGAAGCAAAAAATTTCCTAGGTGTGCGTGAGTATAATCAGTACTGGCCCAAGCAGGCACAAATGGTACTGAGCCTTATTGTCACTGTCAACGTCCTATTACTTGCGTCACTTAAGAACACAGACCGTTCCGTCTTTCATTTTTTCTTGGTCTGAGGTGGTGGAGTATCTGCCCATTCCCAGTGCTCAGCGGTGGGACATTATAGGCTAATGATGGTGAGTAAAAAAATATAGTTACAATATTATAGAGCGACTATACTAGAGTACGGTCTGTGCGCACGGGTACGGTCTAAGTGCCTAGAAAGGAAGTGCGCGCACATAGTTTGGACAACTAAAATACGTATAATAAATGCCAAATTCTCGTTTTTATCGATACTTTTACCAAGAACCAATGACAAGGTATCCATATCGGCATTTTGTCTGACTATAAATCAACTAGTGGACGATATAAATTTGTATGCATCTATATGGAATCATCTGCTCACGCTTCACGCAAGGAAACGTTAACGCTGTCACTCTGTATAATATTCTAACTCTATGATAAAAAAGTTAAAATATAACAAGAGCCATAGAATTCGCTGAAGTCATTCTGAAGTATAACGTTTGCCGCTCCTCCCGCACCGCGCTTCTACATCAGAAACCTACGATAAATATAAAAAATAAAAAACATATTTACATACCTAATGCTTTTATAATTAGTATACATTAAAGAGACCTAATCACAGTTGATTTTGAGTTACTAGATTTACATCATATACATTAATCTTATTGTTGACGAACCCTACCAGGAGTAGAGGTCTGGACGGGTAGGAACAGCTTGAAATGAAACTCGATTTGTGCGGTGGAACAATCTTGAAACTGGTACTGCAGTATTGCCTCTTTCTGACTTGTTCTTGTAAGGAGAGTGCGTAGAGAAATGAGTGCCGAGCAGGCCTGACTGCGTTGTTTATATTGTAATTTTAGTCTTTGCGCATGCCTATGTCAGATTTACAAATGCGCATTGTGAAATATTATTATTATTATTACTAATATAACAAGATACAAACGGTTGCTATGGCAACGGTTTGATACTGAAAAGTGGCAATACCGTAGGGAGAGCCCTATCCAAATTCTTTATTAAAAATAACTTATTTCTAATCAAATACAATATGAAATAACTATAAAACAATAAAATGCCTACTTATTTACTTACATCTAATAACCTAAACGCCTTAAAGTATTCAATAGCAATAATATTTGTTCGAACTTAGCCTATGTAAAAGTAGGTATATAATAAAAAATCTTTATTTACAATGGAATGGGCAGGCATACATAGCACAATGTGTTATGTGCGGGTTGAGGGACGATTAAGGCATGTTAGTAGGTAGGTATAGTCGTGAACAGTCTCCCCCTCGTGCGAAGATGAGTGTCTGAGCACCAAATACAGAGTTTCACGACGTTATGCTATCTTCACTATGCGGGATGTGGGTCGTCGTATCTCTCCAGCTGTAGTTCTTACATCTACCACTCGAACTTTGCCATCTGGTCCTGGGTAAGTATGGGTAATTTGCCCTCTTGGCCATACTCCTCGAGGTAATGATGAATCGATGATGAACACGATATCTCCGACTTCTGGGTTAGTGAATCCCTTGGAGTTGGAACTATACCTAGGTGTTATAGTAGGTAGGTATTCGTTGAGCCATCGATTCCAAAACAGATCAGTCAATCTTTGTACAGTTTTCCAATTGGCTGTACCTATTAGGTTTTTGTCGTCGAATGTACCCATTATCACGTTGCCACTCGATCTTCCAATTAAGAAATGATTTGGAGTCAAACTTTCTTCGTCTTCAGGGTCTAAGGAGACGTCGGTAAGTGGGCGTGAGTTTATTAAGTGTTCGGCTTCCAACAGTATTGTATGCAGGACTTCTTCGCGTGGTTGACGAGATTTTAATGTGGCGGTCAGCGCGACCTTGACAGAGCGTACCAAGCGCTCCCAGGCTCCACCCATGTTAGGTGCCCCGGCAGGTATGAACTTCCATTTGATGCCTTTTTGTTGCGCTTTATCAGTCAGTTTTTTCAGTTCTATTTGCATGTCCTTGTTAGCGCCTACAAAGTTGGTTCCGTTATCACTATACATTATAGATGGCGCTCCTCGCCGAGCTATCATTCGACGGAGTGATAAGATCATACTGTCGGCAGACAGAGACGGCACTATCTCTAAGTGCACTGCGCGTGTAGTTAGGCAGGTATAGAGTGCGACCCATCTTTTTTCTTGTTTGCGGCCTACTGTTATGATAAGAGGGCCGAAATAGTCAACTCCAGTGCATGTGAAAGGCGGTTGATGTTGTTGTAGACGTTCCGGTGGTAAGTCGCCTATGGGGGCCGGTATAGGTAGGTATTTGTGCGTTCTGCACCAATCGCATTCTCGCGTTATGGATTTTAGTGTGTTTCGTAGTGAAGTAATGTAGTACTTTTGGCGTATTTCATTCATTACTGTATTATGATTGGCGTGATTATACATGCAGTGATAATGTTGTATAAGCAACTTTGTAATTGGGTGCTTGCCGTCTAGTACTATGGGTTCCTTATACGTGTCACTCACACAGTCAGCTGATGACACACGGGTTTCGATTCTTATTATGTCGTTCCTGAGCATCAATGTCAGCCTTTTTAGGCGCGAATCTTTTTCGTTAGGTACTTTGTTATTTCGTAGCGATTTTAATTCGCTCGCCCAACTTTCTTGTTGTATGACTTTGATGAGCAGTGTCTCGGCGTTTTGTAGGTACTCTACGGGTAAAGGTACGGTACGGGTGGTGATCGCCGGCACACGTTCGGTGGGAGTTTGTTTACGTTTGCGTTCGTATTTTCTCCATGACTTGTCTTTGACGGTTTTCTTGATAGCGGCGACGGGTTCCGGTTTTTTCGTAATTTTAGATTTGAATATGTCGACGCAGTGTAATAAGCGTGCCGTGGCTCGTTGTAGGCGTTTCCAGGACGAAAACCTTGATACGTCGGGAATAGGTATTTCGATCCGTCGTATGGTGGCTACGATTTTAGACTTTTCTTCGCCCGTGGTAGGTATTGAGCGGTCGCTCTTATCTTCGGGCCACTGATTAGGGTTGTGTTGTAGAAATTCAGGGCCGTTGAACCAACGGTGATGAATGGTGAAGTTTCTTGGAGTTGACCTTGTGGCGTCGTCGGCGACGTTGTCGTTGGTCGGTATCCACCGCCATTCTGTTGGTTTGGTTGTGTCCTCGATTTCTGCCAATCTGTGTGCGACGAATGGTTTGAATGTACGCGGATCGGCTTTTATCCATGCTAAAACGGTGCGCGAGTCTGACCAAAAATATCTTCTTGTAACTTTTGTTTGGATTTCTTTTTGAATGTTTGTTGCCAGTCTACAACCTAGGAGCGCTGCTTGCAACTCTAGTCTAGGTATTGACGTGGGTTTCAAGGGTGTTACTTTAGCTTTTGCCGCTAATAATCTCACGCTGGTTTTGTTGTTCTTAGTGGTTTTCCAATATGTAGCTGCTGCGTAGGAGCTCTCGCTCGCGTCTACGAACGTGTGCAGTTCTCCCTCTTCGCACGAGCTAGTGCACCTGGGTATGTCTAGGTGTTGCAGGTGTTCAAGGCTGTCGAGCCATTTCGTCCAGTCTTCTATGAGTGTGTCGGGTATGCTTTCATCCCAGTCGGTCCCAGCTCGCCAGAGTTGTTGTATGAGCTTTTTTCCTTGTATAAGGACGGGCGTGGCTAGTCCTAAGGGGTCGAACACTGACATCACCGCACTGGTGACTTCTCTTTTTGACGGTGGTCTGACTCCCTCCTTCACTTCCTGAGGTGTGTTTCGCAAGTTAAGGGTGTATTGCATTGCATCCTTTTTGACATTCCACAACATACCTAATGTTTTTTCAGTCTGGTCTTGCCCTAATAGAACCTGATCGGTTTGAGAGTTCTTCTCGAAGCTTTCAATTGTTTGTGTGTCGTTCGATGCCCATCCTCGCAGCACGAATCCGCCGGCCTGGTGGATACGATCAACTTGCTGTGCTGTGTGTTTGGCTTTGGTGACAGTTTGAAAACTTTGTAGGTAATCATCCATATAGTGACATTTTTGGATAGCATATAGAGCTTCCGGTTGTTCTTGACCGAATTCCTTGGCATTTCTGTCCTTTACATAGATAGCTGAGCACGGGGACGACGTCGCACCGAAAATTAATGACTTCATTCGGTATTCGCGGGGTTCAGAGTCTGTCTCGTTTTCTCTCCATAGGAAACGCAAGCTATCTCTGTCTTCTTCGCGCATGCCTACTCGCAAGAACATTTCTTTGATGTCGGCTGCAAGGGCGATCGGTCCGCCTCGGAAACGTATTAAAACGCCGAATAGCGATTGAAGTAGGTCTGGCCCAGACAATAATGCGTCATTGAGGCTTTTTCCGTTTGTGCGTGCCGCTGCGTCAAATACTAATCGCATTTTTCCCTTCTGCGGGTGTACCACGGCGAAATGGGGTAAATACCATGTACGAGATGATGTCGGTTGACTCGTTGCGGGTTCCGCATATCCGCTAGCTAATAGGTTTTGAATCTGTTCGGTGTACTTTTTCTTGAAGTCTCTATTTTTCGCAATTTTCTTTTCAATACCTATCAATCGTTGCATAGCGTTAGCGCGGTTATTTGGCATCGTTTCATTATCGGTGCGCCATAATAATCCGCATTCGAATCTTCCATTGGGGAGACGTTTCGTTGTCTTATCAAGTATGGCGAGCGCTCGTTGTTCCGGGTCGCTTGCTGGCTTCTTGGGTGTTATACCCAAAGAGTCAAGGTCGAAATGTGACTTGATTAAGCATTCGATGTCCTCGTTTTTCTTTTGTAGGTGACCTACGAATGAAACTGGCTTTGGTGCTTCTGACCGGCATCCATGTAGTATCCAGCCGAGGCTAGTCAACGATGCTACTGGCTGATTGTTGTTTCCCGATTTTAACTCCCTTGAGACAATCAGGTGCCAGTTGTCTTGGCCTATCAAAAGAGCTGGTTTCATCCTTTCGTATTGGATCTGATCTTGGATGTCGTAAAGGTGGACACATCCAGCGATATCGTCTTGTCGCACTGATTGCGATGTAAGGTTGAGTTCGTTGATAGTGCAGGCTCTCAAGTTTTCGTAGTTTCTAGCAAACAGGCCCTTAATACGTAGTTTGAGTTGACGCGAGTTAGCCGTCTTCATTTGCTGTCCACTAATGCCCTCTATCGTCAAAACTTCTGTGGGTCCGTCGGCCCCTATCTCGTCGGCAACCTCGTTCAATAACAATGTTACGGTGGATCCTTCGTCGAGGAGGGCTGCCACGGTTTTAGTACCGGTGGGCCCGCATAGCTCAACAGGAACGATCTTTAGGTATGCCTTTGTTGAGTTTAGGTGGTTCACAGACGCGATTTTTATTTCTTCCTTTTTAGGTAATGTTTCATGAAGTAATGCATGATGTTGCCTTGTGCAATTATTTTCTCCACACGGATTGGCCTTGCATGTTGAGTGTCTGTGGTTTGATTTCAGGCACTTGAAACACACCTTTAGTTTCTTGACAATTTCCCATCGATTTTTCACGGTTTCCTTGAGAAACTGGGGACATTTTACTAGTCTATGTTCTTTTTTACAGACGAGACATGTGATTGGTTGTTGTTTTTCTCCGGTGGTTGCGAGGACAATATCTTCTCTCTCTTTCACCGGTATCTCGTTCAGTGTTATAGCTCTCTCTCTTTCGAACTCGGAGTCGCTATCGTAGTCATTTTCAGTTTCAGTGTCGCTCTCGCTGTCAGACTGTACAAAGTTGGTGGTGTTGACCTTCTGATTGCGTAGTGGCCGACTGCGGAATGGTAGTTCTCTCTTTTTCTTGACGAACTCCGTGGTGGACACGTCGTACGCTTCGAATTGATCCGCAATGTTGTTGAGAAACTCCGACAGTGAAATCAGTATGGGTTCGTCCTCTTTACTCGATCTGTACTCGTACCATCTGAATTTCACGTTCATGTTCATTTTGTCAATTATTTTTTCTGACAAATCGTTTGAGTATAAGTAATCTTTGCGATTCATTTGCTTGATGACGTTGACACTGTTCGCCACTGCGCTGGCAAATGTGCCTATGCCCTTTATGTCGTTGGACATGGGTGGCAGCTTGTTGATAGCTGCTATCTCACTCTTTATGAGATGTGTGGGCCGACCAAATCTTCTTTCTAATGCTTCCAATATTTCCTTAGGATGCGTGTTGGTATATAGAAGTGACTTGACGGACTCTCTTGCTTGATCTTTGATAGCCCTTCGTAATCTGGCTACGTTCTCGATGTCAGAGAAATATTTTTCGGTATCTCTATAGATAGCCTTGAAAGCTATCCACTCCCTCGGGTTGCCGTCGAAATGATGCAACTCGTTTATGTACTTCGGTGCAGGAGCAGGTTTGCTTTCCTTCACGCTCTTGATCGCGCTCACGATCGCGGATGCAAGGGTAGACACGTCCCCTTTTTCCGGCATCCTATTTTTCTTGAGGTTTGCTTCACGCTGTCGTTGAATGGATTTCTGTCGTGACTTCGCCACCCAATCCGATACGTAATCGCTTTTGTCCACGTCACTCGCATTCGATGAATCTTCCTCGTCCTGAAGTTCGATCAATTCCAGTTTGGTTTTCGCCATCGCAACGGCCGCATCTGCCTTCTCTTTCTGGCTTCGCTCGAGTTCCAATCGTGCTTCTAATGCGGCTCTCCTTTGTACTGAACTTGATGAAATCACCGAATTTGATGCTCTTCGTGGCCCGGTCCGATTTACCACCGTACCTTCCCTTGACACGCGTACCTCCTGGGTTTTGGACATTCTGTCCTTCCGCGACTGCTCGGATTTCTCTGTACTTTCTGTACTCGTTTCCGTGCTGCCTGTGTTCTCGGTGCTTCCATTCTGCACCGTGCTAGGAGTCTCCTTCTGAGAACTCCTCAAACTGCTCTCCGGAGCTGACTCCTCTTCCTCCCTGGACTTCGTCTTGTTTCTTCTTGCTTGACTCCTGGTGCTCATCTTCGCCTGGGGGAGATCTTCCATGCCGTCTTCCCTGTTCTCCTACCTCCCTAACGTCCCTACAACCCTATCAGCCTGTTTGAGTGGTTCTTCGGAACACGCTCTCCCAGGAATGGAAACGTGCGGGATTGGAAAGGTGGGAATCGCCCGGCAGAGGGATATGAATGAAAGTAGCGTGCTCAGGTATGGGGGGATCGTCCACACCCTCAGCCGTGCCCTCAAGAGGCCGTCTACTTCACCCACACCGTACTGGCGCGATCGGACTGTACAGCGCGCCTTGACAAAGGCACCACTGGTAGTGTCGTCCGGTCCACTACTCCCGCCAACAGGCGTTAACTCACTCTACCGTTTGGCACCGTTAGGTGGTAGACCGTGAGCCGCGGGCGCACCGCGTAAGAAACAAAGACGTTTGACTGTGTCCGCCACTCTTCCTCGTTGAATCCGAAGTCTCGACCGGCCGTGTTGTTCACTCGCTGCAGTGGTCACGACGATACCCGCCGTGTCGTTCACACGCTGCAGTGGTCTCGATGATACACGCCGTGTCGTCCACACGCTGCAGTAGTCTCGATGATACCCGCTGTGTAGTCTCGCCGCTGGGCACCGATTTGCGTTCGTGGCTGTAGCTTGCCCCTCGAACCCAACGTTCGTGGCCGTTGCCTGCCCCTCGAACCGCGCCAATCCCAATGCCCTTGAGAACCCACAGCTTGCACAGTCTGCCCCGATCTTCCAATGTTCGCTGCTAACAAGCCCGACGAACCGAAGCGGAAGAATACCGAAGCTTCTTGCACTGATTCTTGATTTTTTTTCTTCTATCCGACGTCGATGGACCAAACGCTGTTGACGAACCCTACCAGGAGTAGAGGTCTGGACGGGTAGGAACAGCTTGAAATGAAACTCGATTTGTGCGGTGGAACAATCTTGAAACTGGTACTGCAGTATTGCCTCTTTCTGACTTGTTCTTGTAAGGAGAGTGCGTAGAGAAATGAGTGCCGAGCAGGCCTGACTGCGTTGTTTATATTGTAATTTTAGTCTTTGCGCATGCCTATGTCAGATTTACAAATGCGCATTGTGAAATATTATTATTATTATTACTAATATAACAAGATACAAACGGTTGCTATGGCAACGGTTTGATACTGAAAAGTGGCAATACCGTAGGGAGAGCCCTATCCAAATTCTTTATTAAAAATAACTTATTTCTAATCAAATACAATATGAAATAACTATAAAACAATAAAATGCCTACTTATTTACTTACATCTAATAACCTAAACGCCTTAAAGTATTCAATAGCAATAATATTTGTTCGAACTTAGCCTATGTAAAAGTAGGTATATAATAAAAAATCTTTATTTACAATGGAATGGGCAGGCATACATAGCACAATGTGTTATGTGCGGGTTGAGGGACGATTAAGGCATGTTAGTAGGTAGGTATAGTCGTGAACACTTATTTTAATTAATTATATAAATTTTACGCAATTTTTAAGCTTTATTGTGATCATAGACCATTGTGGAAGTATGATTTAATCACATTTTATCGATAATTGACGTTTTGAAGAAATGGCGGTAACTGTGGCGGTAAAAAGTTTAAAGAATCCCAACTTGAATTATTGTTTATGTGTTTTTTTTTATGTTTAGGAACGACATGAACCCTTGGGGTATAGCTCTCACCATGAGCTTTATTGCATAATCCAGATGTTTCTAGTACTTCATAAGACTTATGAAAAGGGCAGACAGATTCGGTTAAATAATTACATTGTACGACTCGTTTATGTTTCTTTTTCATAACATGTGGGCACGGGTAAGGTGTAATGACAATATGTGGTGACTTATCTCCTAATTTTTTATTTTTTGTCGAACAAGTTGTACATTTAACAGGCTTTGCTATTTTCACGCTTTTTGCTTTTTGACTACGCGATTGCCATTCATAACAATCACAATTTAATGCATCGGCATAGTAACTATCTGGTTTACCATTGCAGTAAGTAGTTACAGATTTGTGTTTCGTAGTTGTTACTACATCAACTATTTTACTGTAACAATTTCCTGCACATTCATCAGAGCCACATGTTTTGCATATAAATGTGTTACTTTTATTTTCATCTTGATCTAATATTTTCGCACTGCCTTCATCGTTAGGACTACCGATTTGTCGGTAAGTTTGGTGCTGCAATTCATGACAAACACATTTTGAAGCATCACAAAGACAATCATCTAGTTCTGGTTGTGCATTGCACGTAGTAGCATTTTCTTTATCCGAGACTGTTGTTTCATTTCGTTTGGTCATACCTTTCATAAACTTTTCATTAGCTATCAAATAAAAGTTTCCTGATCGAGTTATCTTAAGCGATCCATGTCGTCCCGTCGTATCATCTTTTTCGTTAAGAACTATTATTATTTCCCCAGATTCTGTAATTTTTGTAGGAGAAAGCCTATGGGAATTCTTACGTAAATATTTTTTTATATTATCAACGAATATTTTTTTTGATTCTTTATTTAACACTGCAGCATACTGTCCAGATTCTGTTTTTTTTAGCAAAGCGGAAGATTTAGAAAGCTCATCAATAGTATCGTTTAGATTACTTTTAACATTTTCGTACATATGTGAGTCACTGCTAGATTTTATTTCCATATCTCTAGGTGTCCTTTCTACTTCTCTTTGGAACTCTTTGTAGCATGAAGTACATTTACTTGAACGCTCTCCAAACGCCATTGGTATGGTTTGTTTTGTATTGGTTTTTGGTGTAAGACCATTTGTTATAATTTTGAGATGTCCAGATAATGATCTGACTAGCACTGCCTTATTTTGAAGCGAATTTGTATCTTTATTACCCTCAAAATCAATAACGTAATTACCTGAATCAGTTTTGATTAAATCAACGTAGTATTCAATACCACCAGCGTCACTATCTTTGATAGCTTGAGTGTATCGTTTTTCAAACTCTTTATCTAGTACCATAATATAATTATGTGATGGTGTCGATTTTAATACCATTGAGGGTGTTTCTTTATTCAAAAGTCCTTTCACTTTCACTATAAAAAGATCTTCCTTTGGCAGATTCAACCCAATATGTTTGCTAGTATCAGCGCTTTGTGGCGGATTTATTAAAACAGCTAAAAATCCCCCATGTGGAGTTCGTCTTACAATAGCATTCGGTGTTTTAGTATTAGTATGAGAAACATCTAATGTACAAGTTCCAGAATCTGTCTGCGTTAGTAAAATTGGATGTTCTTCAGATTTAAAAGTGAATTCTCCCAGGGTCAGCATATTATTTAAATCTATTGCAATATTTCCCGATAAAGTCTTAGTTAAAGCTACAGGCACATCATCCGATAAACCATTTTCCCCAAAAACTCTAAGATTCATATTTTTTTCTAAATTTTTCAACTTTATTTTTAACTCCGACAAAGCAAGACATTTTTTGGGTTCCTTAAAACCTTTTTTAGATAGAATATATTTATCATTATTGAAGTAAAATATATCCTTATTGCTATGGTCATTCTCAACTTCTGATTTCCATTTACCATCTTCATCAAGTTCTTTAGGATTCTTAATTTTTTTTTTAAACAGAGCATGTTTATTTACATCTAAAGCAATCTCGCTGCAACTGCATGTTTCTGATATATCTTTGCCATCTTTATCACAGCTTTTTGATTCCTTAATTTTTTTTTTAAATATAATATATTTATTGCATTCTAAATCAATTTCGGTGCAACTACAAATTTCTGATATCTCTTTACCATGTTTATCAACTTCTTTTGGTTTATCAAAATCTTTTTTAAATAGAATATATTTATTGACATCTAAGGCAATCTCGCTGCAACTACAAATTTCTGATATCTCTTTACTATCTTCTTTTGGTTTCTTAAAATCTTTTTTAAATAGAAAATACTTATTTGTATCAATGGCAGTCTCGCTGCAACTACAAATTTCTGATTTACTATCTTTAACTTTTGGTTTATTAAAATCTTTTTTTAAAAGAATATATTTACTGACTCCTAAGCCAATCTCACTGCAATTACAAATTTCTGACATCTCTTTACCATCTTTATCAACTTCTTTTGGTTTATTAAAATCTTTTTTCAATAGAATACATTTATCGACATCTAAACCGATCTCACTGCAACTACAAATTTCTGATATCAATTTACCATCTTTATCAACTTCTTTTGGTTTATTAAAATCTTTTTTAAACATAATATATTTATTGGCATCTAAACTAATGTCACTGCAACTACAAATTTCTGATATCTCTTTACCATCGTCATTAATTTCTTTTGGTTTATTAAAATCTTTTTTATATAGAATATATTTATTGACATCTATGGCATTCTCGCTACAACTACAAATTCTTGATATCTCTTTATTATCTTTACCAACTTCTTTAGGTTTATTAAAATCTTTTTTAAAAATAATATATTTATTGCCATCTATGGCATTCTCGCTACAGCTACAAATTTCTGTTATCTCTTTACCATCTTCTTTAGGATTATTAAAATCTTTTTTTAAAAGAATGTACTTATTTTTATCTATGGCAGTTTCGCTGCAACTACAAGTTTTTAGACAATTTTCACCTGAAAGATCATCTGCTTCTTTATTCAGAATACTAAATTTAAAGCGAAAATCTTCGCCAATGTTATTTTTCTTCGCTGTATGTTTAGATTTCAATGAATTAAAAAAGTAATTATGTATCTCTAATGAACTAGAACCGGAAGGCGATTTTTTTATTGAAATGGTTTTGATTTCTCCTGAATCATTTTCTTTTGGGTTGAAATTAACAATGAATGAGTATTTATCAGATTCCGATTTATTTAAGGATACAGGCAAGTTGTGGCCTTTAGTAGTTTTTCTTTCTATTAATTCAGTTATTTTTCCATCAAGTTCAATAACCAAAGTACCTGATGGAGTATTGGAAAATTCTGTTATTACAATGCTTTCTTTATCAATAAGTATTTTTATTTTACCGTTTACTTTGTGTTTATTTCTTTTCGTTTGCGTAACAGCGTTATAGTGAGATTTGTTTTCATCTTCTGTTTTTATATTTTGTAAATTAAATCTTGTGGTCATATCTTTCTGGACTTTTGAATGAATTTCCTTATGAGCATTTAGTGCTGGTTTAACATCATTGTATTTATTTCCAACGCCTTGGATATAATGTTCAATTTCACCGCTCTGAATATCATTAACAACCTTTTTCCAGACTCTAGTACAAGTTCCATGACTACATCGCCGGGCTAATTTGGGTTTCAGTGGTTTTGGATCTGTAAGTCAAACAACATATTTATCATTGAATTCGTTTTAAAATATGTTACTATTACGTGGGAGTACAAGGTCCCGAAACACTCGATAAATTATATGTCTCACTTTTCATTTTGATTATTTTTCAGTAGCGGCTTCCTACTATATCTCGGTTATAATTCACTATTTTTTACTTCAAATTATAAAATTACCAGCTCGCTTTGGAGCTGTCACAGGTGATTTTCTAGATTGTTGTAATAATTATAATTCCTTGCCCAATATTACTTCTTTTTAATGTTGTTATTGAATCTAATTCGTAATATTCAATAGATTAAAATAACTCATCCATTATCAAGTCTCAAGGGAGAAGTTTTTTCTCTTCAGTCAAATATATCTCATCTGTTTTCCGAGTTTGCCAAGCATTTTATTTCAGGAAGGTTTTTTCTTGATTAGTATCCTTGTTTTTAGTTTCCATACCTTCACTGATTTCTTAAATTTAGAACAGTTACTTTTGTTTTAATTTGAGTGCCTAATTTATATTTCTTTTTCCAATATTGTACTTTCTTTACGCAGTTTTT
The DNA here is from genome assembly GCA_947623365.1 of Achlya flavicornis. NCBI lineage: Eukaryota > Metazoa > Arthropoda > Insecta > Lepidoptera > Drepanidae > Achlya > Achlya flavicornis. Next base: position 13,427,383 of record OX392478.1, read on the forward strand.
CTTAGACTATTTACTCATTGTCTTCTCAAGAAATAGATTCAGATGAAATCTTATACGGTTGTAAACCATTTTTATTTTGATGTATTGGGACAAGAAAATAACTAAGCGGCAAATTTACATTATAGTATCGTTCATCTTTTTTTTTTTCCATATTACCAATGCTATGTTAGTACTCCTTCACACGTCTGACCTGAGACAACGAATTACCACATTCAACATTAACCCAAAACAATTCAAAGATAAACATGGTGGTGTTTTGAATATGGGCAGTCCATTGAAAAATAAAACCACCATGTGCTTTTTGATAACTTTATTTTAAAAAATATTGAATACATAATGTTTTGGGGTTAGTAAATCAATCGTCGAATGTTTAATAAAAATATAATTTGATAGGAATTATTACAATCTTTTATTACTTGATTTTTTTATGGAATAGATTCATCGCTTATGACTGCATAACTTACTTTCTGGATGGGTGAAACTTCAGTGTATCTTCCCATTACTTCCTCGATAATTTTGTTTCTAGGTCCGCTTCTAAGATCTAAAATGTCGAAATAACTTTGTCACGAATCCTTTCGCTAATTATAGTTACTTGTACTCCCACGATTATTCAACATATTTTTAATACTTGGATAATATATGCTACACTTACCATTAGGGCATATACACGGTTTGACTGGTATTTTTCCACAATTACAAGTTATCTGAAAAGAAAGTAGATTCCGTTAAGTTCGGCATAAGTCTTAAGGTTTCGATAACTGCTAATAGAGTGAATCTCCAAAACCAGAAGTCTCATTGCTTGGTTATTTAATTTTGTTACTGGAAATTACGTACCATACGGAAAGAGGTCAAAAGACGGAAAATCAAAGAAACGCTACCTCCATTCCCTGTGAGGAACAAAGAGGCCAAAAAGTGCTATTATATCACTATTTTTACATCATTTACAACAGAAGGTAACATAATATTGTAATGTGACTTGACTCACCAAGTCGTCTAAAATTGGCATATCGGGTATAGTTGCTGATATTTTGAGAGCTTTCGGAATTGATGATAACGATTCAGGTCCAAGTACGCATTGAGCTGCTCTCATATTCTTTGTAAAGCAGTTCTTCTCTCGGCAAGGATCAGGTCTCCAGGCAGCTACGTCTGTGCCGACGCGGCTCGGTACCGCGTGCATCGCACAGTCCGGCCCGCACGATGTCGATTCTTTATGTGGACATGATACCACTGTGCCTAACATGGCCTGTGCATAAAATAATGTTTGTTTCTTTTAAATAGTTTTTGTATTGACTGAATTATCGATCGTCCATAAAACGATTCAGTCCGACGTTCCAACTGGGATGTGGAATGTTATTACGGTTTTCCTTTAGCACTATGATATGGGGTTCTTAAAAAGAGGCGTAAAACGGGCTCTCTAAGGTCAGCATTACATTGGCAACTTCTCTGGTATTGCAAATGTCTATATTTCGCAGTGACCAATTACCAGGTGGATCATCTGATCGCTTGTCTATGAGTTGGCAAGTAATAAACAAATGCTCATTTGTCAAATTGATAAATTTTTATGAAAAGCTGTCATCTTGAGTTGCGTTAGGATTAGGAGTCTTCTATGCGTTAGATATTTCATAGCTGGTTGGTGATAATGGGCATAAATCTACTCTGCATTGAAGCTATGCAGCGTTGGCTACCTTGGAATCACTTATTAAAAACCTATTTATTAAATAACATTAGTTATTACATAGTATTGAGGAATCAAATAATGAATTAGTCCAATTAATCAACTTTTCGTTTTCTTTCTATACTTACCGCATCTTCTTTATCCTCAGGACATGGAGTAGGATCAGTAGGTGGAAGTGGTGCCTTCTTGGCGCAGATACAAGCTTTTGGTCCTTTTGGACAGTTACACTCACTTGTCCCACCCCATCGGCGACAAGGGTCCTGTAAAACGTTCATAACAGCAAAATATCACTCACTTACTAATCATTAAAGTCGGGAACTAAAAAGCCTTTATAATTGACGGCTGAATTATAAGTCAAAGCCAATTCAATTTACGCCCTTATACCTATGAAGGTAAAAGCTACCGAAGCTACCACCAGTTCGGAAGTTGGCCTTCAACTCGGAAGCACAGGCAAGAAACTCAGCAAGGCTTCTTAAATATTTTTTAATCTTTTAAATATTTTTTGGACAATCTGACTATATTGACATTTTTTTTCTAACATAGTTTGATGTTTGTGAGTTTGGATTATTGTTCCTCAATCTCACTTCAACATCTGAACGGATTTAGATAAAATTGGGCACACAGATAGAATATGTTCTGGATTACATATAGGGTACTTTTTACTCGGGAAAGCAATCATATCCCTCGGGTACGCTGGTGAAACCACGAGGTGCAACTAGTTAAGTAATATAATTAATTATGATATTATAATAAGGGAATTACCTTTTTAGCAACAGTGCCTTTATCAGCCTTAGGTATCCGAACTGACTGAACTTCTTTGAGACAAAGCATGAGTTCCTTGTAACTATCAGAGTCCATCTATGGAACACAAAATGCTAAGTCAAATATTATACATTTTAATATGTGTATATGAAATTGAATTCAAAAATAGGAGGGTGTCTAATTGGTAGTCAAAGACCGATCTTTAAAGATAGATAAAAAAAATATGTCATCCATAATTATACACACTTCACATCTTGTCTTAACTGCACCACCAACAATCGTCAAGTTCAAATTCTTTTTCACAGTCGTCAATATGAAGTCTTGCAAAATCTTCCGTGTATCTTCATTTAATTTACCATTTCTACTTTTTTGCAAACATTTTAATATTGCATCACCAATTGCTTTACCCGGATTTGTCTTTATCTGCCTCTCCAATACCGTATACATATTATCGAAAACGTTATCCAAAAACTTCTGTTTAATACTCATACAAATACAATCCATTGATGTATCAGGGCAGCAATAATCGTCTAAATATAAACAATCTCTATCAATTTGACATCTTGGACAATCCGAGCAAAATTTCCTTATGTCACTTGTATCGGTACATTGATGACATCTAATGCATTGAATTCTGAATTCAGCTATATCTGTCTCCACCGTTTTGATTTCTTCGTTAAGAGTTACCTGCTTATTCTTACATCTATCATTACATTCTTCACATGTCCGTTTTAGTAAATCTATTTCTAATATTATAGCATCTTTCTGGAAGTTTATTAAATATATATTATTATTAATATTTTAATCTTATCGGTTATAATTATTTTATTTAAAAGATCACCTTTACAGAGATTACAAAGAATTCTTACCTCAGCTCTGAGATCTTCGTTTTCGAGTTTTTTCTGCAATAGAACTCTGCAAAGTTTTCGCAAATCATCCCTCGCTTCTTTAATGTATTTGTTTCCTTCTTGTTCTTTAGCATACTTATGATTTACCTCATCTGATGCTAAATTCTGAAGCTTCTTCAGTTCAGTTGCTATATTCACCATTCTCACCTCAATAAATATAGTATGGATTTATTATTAAGATTTATAGGAGTAAATTACATAATCAAACTTTTCCAATTGTTCGCCTATCGTTATACACACATGTACAAAGCTGCAGTATAAAATACTTACGTTTGACGCCTGTTTTTTATTTGTTAGCGATTTCCTTGCATTCTCTATATTCGTGGTAGTACTATCTATTCTCTTCTTAAAGCTGTCGGTTTCCATCTCCATATATTTGACATCGTTTGACTTTTGATTAATTTTCTGTTTAATATCTTCATGAGCTTTCATTATATTGGTCATTTGAAACTCCAAATCTTTTTTGTTTTTACGCCATTTTTTCGCGCTTAATTCTACTTCATTTAACTAAAATATAATAAATATTTCAATAGATATTGTATTGTCATCGATCGATTTCATATTTCATCATATCAGCCTATGGATTTCCACTGCTGAACATAGGCCTCCCCCTCCGTTTACTTCCACTTCGAACGGTTTTGGGCCGCTTACATCCAGCGGTGCCCAGCGACTCTGACCAGGTCGTCGGTCCATCTGGTGGGAGGGCGTCCCGCTCGGCGCTTTCCAGTACGTGGTCGCCACTCGAGAACCTTTCTTCCCCATCGGTTATCGGCTCTTCGAGCGATGTGGCCCGCCCATTGCCACTTCAGCTTACTAACTCTACGAGCTATGTCCGTCGTTTTCATTCTCCTACGAATGTCTTCATTTCGGACCCTGACAAGTAGAGAAATTCCGAGCATAGCTCGTTCCATAGCCCGCCGAGTGACTCTGAGCTTATTTATGCGGCCAGCAGTAAATTACCACGTCTCTGTCCCTTATGTCATCACTGGTAACACGCACTGATGGAAGACCTTTTTCTTCAGACTGAGGCATTCTGGACGTGAAGATATGCCGTAGCTTCCCGAAGCTGCCCAACCAAGTTGGATTCTTCAATTAACCTCTTTGTCGAAGTTGGACCTACCTATTTGGATAATTTGTCCTAGGTAAACATACTCTTCTACAACTTCGAGAACAGTGCTCCCAACAACCACCGGCATTGGCAGAATATGAACATTAGACATACATTTTGTCTTCTCCATATTTATTTTGTGGCCTACCTGTTGGGAAACTCTGTTGAGGTCATTGAGCATGATGTTCAAAGCTTCCAGCGATTCCGCCATTATGACTATATCGCCGGCAAATCGAAGGTTAGTGATTTCATATTTAATTGTACCTAAATCCTGACTAGACATCATGTTTAATATGTTGGTTATGAGGTAAAATTTTATCATCCTTACCTCTTTTGACAACACCTTCTGCCTCTCCGCGGATTCAGTCAGTTTTTTCTTGTACGCAGCCTCCATTGTTATCCACATGCCATCAGCTTGCTTCAACAAACAAACCCCATCCTTTTCCCGCTTCTCTAATTTTTGTATTTGACTTTTCAATTCTTTTTGCGCATCTAAGAGCTGGGTTATCTTATAATTACAGTGTTTGTCGAAAGTTGCTGCCTGTTAATCAATAAAGTTTATTTAGTCGTGATCGACATTTTCTGCATTTTAATAGAATAAATTCTCTGCCGCATGTTGACTTATTTCGATTATTGCCGGACATTTAAGGCTGCTAATGTCCATAGGCGGTGGTGTCCACTTATCATCAAGAGACCATTTGCCTTCTTGTCTATGTTCTAACATTTAAAAATATCATCTATTAACTAACCTCTTTCAAATTGCACAAAACCTTGCTAAGCGGTAGATCATCGTAAGAATTTGGTTTAGAGCCGTGAGAGCAGCAACTTTTTTTATCTCCTTCTATAACCCGATTACGCAAGCAGCTACTTCTTTTATCACCTTCTGGTGCCCGATTACGAGTGCAGCTACTTATGTTATCTGCTTCCGGTGTCTTGTGACGAGAACAGCAACTTCTTTTATCATCTGCCGGTGATCGATTACGAGAGCTGCTACTTTTATTATCTGCTTCCGGTGACTTGTGACGAGAGCAGCAACTTTTTTTATCTTCCGATACCCGACTGTGAGAGCAGGAACTTTTTTGGTCTACTTCCGATGCCTGACTGTGAGAGTAATCAATAATAAAGCATACTTTTAGTAAGCATTTTACGCCTTGGTTTCTTATTTAGGTTGTTGACAATCTCCCAAAGCCTAGAAGAAGGAAACCGGCACTTAGTAGCAGCTGTCGGAATACGCCCGTAAGTACTCGTCGACAATTTTCAACTTGAAACTAGAATCCAGCTAGACGGGTACCACAAAACGCCCAACGACCGTGATATGGATTCCGTCACAACATTAGTGTCTGCCTTGACCAAAACCAATCAATAATAGTGTTGATTTGACGAGCGAAATAATATACATTAAAATTTTCTGCTAGCTTACGTCCCGTGCTGCTGAGAAATCAAATGTTTTACGGAGGTAAATAACCTATTACATTGACGGAAGGAAAAAAATATCTGATCCTAAACCAAGCAAAGCTTTAAAGTGTAGTATAGAAACGCAGTATAGTAACTTATATACGAAATATACTTGGTACATTGGGTTCACTTGAGTTTCAATGCTTTAAACTAAGCAGAGAGAAAATGAGTCAAAATCAGTACCAATTGAGATACCAAAGGGCCCATGTCTGCTATTTCAAGTGAGTTCCAAGTTCTCATACAAATACGCCAACGCGATAGTTACGTTAATTCTTTGCAAATGTTACACTCAGGGTAATGACCAAAATGCTTGACAGTACAGTGGCCCAAATCTGCTGTTACAATTGTGTTCCAATGAACTTTCAGTGGTGTCAGAATTGTGACATTTTACAGTTTTGGTAGTCTACTAACACAATAGCGTCCTAATGGCATCATAATGTAGCCATTATGGCAACTTGGGCCCCTGGTGACTTACGATCTAATCTTATTGAAGTTTTCCTTCTTTTGGTCGTCACCATCGCTATGACAATTGTGTTTGGCAGGCGTAAAGCATGCCATGCATTGCGAATTGATTTCTCTGCCACTATGAGGTCCCAAGAGATCTCCAACAGCATGCTACAAAAATAAAATATAAGAAATCTAACGGTAGCAAAAATAACATATTATTTAGGTATACAGAGTTATTAAAGAACTGGCCGGGCACGCTATAATTATGCTTACACACACGTTAGTAGGTAATGCTATACCTACTTACAATCTCATTTCTAAGGTAAAGAACTCTTCCTGGCGTAACCTACTTAAGTTACCTAGATGTGAGTTTATTCCGGACGTACTACCTAAATGTTAATACCGTTAGTGGCAGTTATAACAATGCAAAAAAGATACGAAAATTATATTATGATGATCGTATTTTTGAAGCGCTCGTGGTGTAGCATGATTAGCCGTTCTTAATCGATCGGCAAAGTTGAGCTACGTCTGTCTTGGTCGGTACCTGGATGGGTGACCGCCTAGTGGTATTTCAAATCGAGCGTTTCCGTGCTTCGGAAGGCACGTAAAGCCGTTGGTCCCGGTTATCACTTAATTGTGATAGTCGTTAAGCTAGTTGGATGCCTCATAGGCGGCTTGAAAAATTCTAACAGTAGGTTGACCACTAGCCTACCTCTATCGATCCGCAGTGGGCACGCGTGGTGGAGTATCTGCCATCCCTTTCACCCTGATTTGTGAAAGGAGGCCTGTGCTCAGCAGTGGGACATTATAGGCTGATGATGATGATGATGATCGTATTTGGCGAAGTGAAAGGCACACTCAATGAAATTCTAAGTAAAGAGGTAGATAGGCTACTTACCTACATAAATTGGCGCACTGTCGTTTCGTTTCGTTGACGCTCTGACGCGACTCATAGCTAAAGTGTGCTAACTCGCACTGTTTTAACCTGCCACTCTTGCAGCGCCTATCTACCTCTTTTACTTATAAAATCATTGGGTACAATCGTTAAGCTTTTTTACTACGTATAATAATAGCTGAATGGCTACAATAGGTAAGTACCGGCAGATTTAAATCCGGTTCATTCTTTAGCATATCCCAAAATTGGCACATCAGTTTGATACCAGGATCTTCATCGTTTTCGTGGTGGCATTCTACCTCAGAGCTCTGACCACCTGACGTATTGTTCAACTCCTTGACTAGCTCATTAAGCGCTGCGTATCGACGGCTAAGACATGGTGGTAGGTCCCTCATTGTGAAACTGATCAATAAAAATAAAGTTTAGTATTACTAAGAGAATGTGAAAGTTTTGTCATGATCTATGATCACAATAAATAAACTTTTATAATTTTATTTTGTAACGCTAGAATTTTGACATACTATAATAATGAAATGTCACTGTAAAAGTTACTCTATGATGGCAGCCACTGACTGACGACGCAGCCCGTTCTATAATACTTTAGTTGGTGATTCTCTTGTGGTGATTCTACAGTTCTATCATCAAAGGACCCAAAAATTAATTAGGTATGTCTTACACATCTGAGCTACGCACAGCTTTCTTAGAAATAAAGAGGTCTATGTACATACAGCAGATATTCCTGCATGTAGGAATGATAGGTAGGTATGTAGGTTGTCACACATTAAAGGTGAACGCACACTTTTCCGAGCCGAACGCATCGAACGAAACGAATTTTATAATTCTGTATATAAAATCTTATCCAGATTCGGACGATTCGACGCGAGCAAGTGTGCGAGCGATTTCATATACAGAATTCTAAAATTCGTTTCGTTCGATGCCTTCGACGCGTTCGGCTCAGAAAAGTGTGCGTTTAACTTTAATCAGCACCCATAGAATTAACTCCAGCCAACGAAGAATTCTTGGAAGTTCAATACACGCACAATTCAATGCACAAGACGGGCCAATTGGCGCAGTTGTTTAAGAGTCTGGTAAAAACTCCACCTATTGCGCCGCAGGTCGTGGGTTCGATTCCCGCACAGGACATGCATTTGTGTGCATGAACATATCTGTATGTCCTGAGTCTGCGTGTGATTATGTATATTAAGTATGTATCTACAAACAAAAAGTAGTATATGTAGTATATCAGTTATCTGGTTTCCATAGTACAAGGTCTGCTTAGTTTGGGATCAGATGACGGTGTGTGAGGAATGTCCCAGGATATTTATACCATACAAAATATTTCATGTAAGCAATGCAGTGATTGAATGCTAAAACCTTGCTAAAACGCGAAATTTCTAAATCTATACAGCGCATCGAGTCATCAAAACGCGATGCAGTACCTATCTAAAATATTTCATTTCACTGGTGCACATGGATTGATCTTTATTGGGTAAAATACCATCAATATTCTGCAATAAAAATTAAATTACACGAATTTATGAAAATAAAAACGAAAACGCAACGTCACTTCAAGTTCCCGCCAAAAAGTCTCCACCTTCACTTTGCAAGTTCCCGCCAAAAAGTTTAAAACAGTTTTGCCAGCTATTCCACTTTCATGCCATTGCATCCTCTTTTAAAGCTAATACGGTTCCGCTTTTCTCGAATCTGCTCAAACTCGACGTCTTTAACATCTTGGTGGTAGGTTTGGTTTGTATTTTTTTTTATACCACTATAAAAACTATTTATGGTCAGGTATATTATATGTATCATAATCATATGCGTATTTCGATAATACACGATACACACAGGGTCGGCAACGCGCGAGTGATACCCCCGGTGTTGCAAGCGTCCATAGGCTACGGTAACTGCTTACCATCAGGCGGGCCGTATACTTGTTTGCCACCTCAGTGGTATAAAAAAAAAACCCTAAAATATAATACTTTTTTTAAATATACATCAAATAAATTCATACAGTTTATGCCCTAGGCCTACGAGAAACTATATTTATCTCATTGGCTCGCGGGTAAGACGCGCTTCCTAACTATATTATCTACTTAGATGAAAAAAATAAAATTCATAATAATAATAAAACAAGAAGTCTGCTTTTTTGTTGAATAGGAATGTGTTTTTTAAGCTCTCACCTCCGCTCTTTAAATAATAATATCATTCTCTGACAACACTGAATTTGTGATCATGTCAATGCAGTGCTGCAAACTTAGTGCTTTCGGCGCCAGATCTAGCGCTTTTTTTGTGTACAGGTCCTTTAAGCGCCTAGCGCTAAATCTAGCGCTTTTTCCATAATCCAAAGTTGGGTCGAAAACTGACACAGTCCGACTATCTGCTACATTTGGAGCAAATGAAATCGTATCACAGGCTAATGAAGAAGTCCCAAAAATCAGATGATGATGAAATTACAAATACATACCTATTCTGAAAATTTGAAGAAAAAGTTTGTTAGTTTGTTATTTTTTTATCTCTGTCGTCATAACTCATGCGAAATATTATAAAAAATGCATTGCAATTTATTGGGTGCTAAGTTACAGTTTGAATTTGGTGCTGAATTTAGGGTTTTTCACAACTGCGGTAGGTATATTTTTGTCATTTATTTATGGTCTAAACATTATTTAGCTCGATCTAGCGCTTTTTCAAGGGACTGGCAGCTCCTTTTTGGTTAGAAAGAGTTGGCAGCACTGTCTGTGTCAATGTCACACAGTTTTTTAAATTTTGCAAACTTCTTATTTGCATAGAAATAATAATTTAATATTTGCTCCATCGTTCACTGATAAGATAATTATGTGCGTGCGTACTGCGTAGCTAATGATTGATTTGAACAAATAAAAATAATGGCGGAGCTAGGACCTGTGAGTACTAATAATTCCATGGTCTAAGTTCCTACTTTATTAATTAAATGCATGCACAAATAAAATAGATCCCATCTTACTATCATTGAACTCTTTGTTCACGTCAAAGAGTATAGTAATATTTCGGCAATGGTTCACGTCTATAAGGTTAACGACGATTTAGCTCAGGGATAGTAGCTGGCAGGCTAGGTTAAGCTGTATCCCGGTATTGCGAGATGGAAGCTATTATAAGCTAAGCAATAACACTTTTAGGCTTATAAACAAATTTTAAAATTATATCTTCTCCACTTATGTTATAAAGAGGTATTTTCAAGTCCTGGTACATTTAGATGTTGAAAAATAACGAAATAAATGTTTTCAGGAACACCCACGGAACTTAATACCAGAGCTATGCAATCAGTTCTATCATTTGGGATGGGTAACCGGTACTGGAGGTGGAATCTCTATAAAGGAAGGGTAAGTTTGATAAGATGAGACCTTGAACCTGGTTTATCAAATAACCCTACAACAGTTTATCTCACTTGATTGTGCCACAATTTGGCACTTAAATTTCATAAACTATATATTTCATATGAGGCCTGGAATCCACATCCGAAAAGTAAGATCAAAAAACAAGTTTAAATTACAGGGATATACCTGAAACTTGGCACCTAATATGGAAGCTTTGATCTCTGTGCCCCTTAATTGAAAACATGGCTCCCTCATAGATGTATAATATTAATAGATTGACTGTACTAGAGTATGTGATGTGAGCAAGGGTATGTTCAATGCTGCCATGAAACAAACTGTGTGTTTTAGACAGTAAATCATTAGTTTATGATATATCTATGAATTCATCTATATGCAAACTGCTCACGTTTAATTAACCACGTCTGGTATATACATTATAATAAAAATAGACTTTATCGTCATTGAAATAAGGTTTACTATTAATTACATTCAAGCATTTTTGCTCTTTGAAATTACAGTGACAAAATCTACATTGCACCATCTGGTGTTCAAAAAGAAAGGATGAAATCCGATGACCTATTTGTGCAGACAATAAATGATGAGGATTTGGAACTGCCTCCTGTTGAAAAGAAGTAAGTTTTATGACAACCTTTGCTAATTATTCACCTCTCTACTCATCTCTGGCTTTAACTTTAGAAAGTACTTCACCTTTATAGTTTCTACCAGTTATTTCAGTTTGCAGGTTGAAAAAGAGTCAATGCACACCATTGTTCATGCTAGCTTACCGCGAGCGCGGCGCCGGCGCAGTTATACACACGCACTCGCCACACGCTGTTAGATGTACCTTATTATATGGCAAGGAGTTTGTTATCACCCACCAGGAAATGATCAAGGTAAGCATTACTTACATTACCACTTACCATGGTGAGATTGAAACATTGAAACCAGAACTGTTTCGAACTGTAAGGGCTAAAAGGAGTTTTCTTCCGCGGTCGCTCGGACTGTGGAATGAGCTCCTCGCCGTGGTTTTCCCAATGGAGTACAGCATGGGGTTCTTCAAAAAGGGTGTGAAGAGGTTTCTTCAGGGTCGGCAACGCGCGAGTGATACCCCTGGTGTTGCAAGCGTCCATAGGCTACGGTAACTGCTTAACATCAGGCGGGCCGTATGCTTGTTTGCCACCTCAGTGATATAAAAAAAAAAAATTTAGTCTAAACGTAAGCGGGGCTTATTCAAATTCTCTCACTGAAATATGTACCTTTTTATGTAGTAAATAAAGTTCTTATTTTATCACTGTTAATAAGTGCGCGTTGCGTCTGTGTGGGCTGACCCTAACCATGGGAGCCATTAATTACGTAAGCAGAATTATTGCATAGTAATTTTTAACCCCTTGTCAGCAAAAGTAAGCAAAGCTCCAACTCCCCCTCCTATGCTTACATAAACATTGGTACCTATATATGTTATTTAAATCTGTTCAGATTTCTTTATTGTTATTCATGAGAAGCAGTTCTAGAAATAAGAATCTACAAAATTTAATAAATAAATATAATTGACATAATCACCACACTCTCCCTATGTCAAAAACTAAGCAAAGCAAAGACCCCTGAATAATTTCGAATTCTGAAAATCTTTCAATATTAGAAAGACACTATTCCCAAGTTACTAAGCCAAACAGATAAACCGCTGACCGGGAATAGCAAGTACCTCATCATCATCAGCCTATAATGTCCCACTGCTGAGCACAGGCCTCCTGCACACTAATGAAACGGACTGGGCGATAGTCCACCACGCGTGCCCACTGCGGATTGGTAGAGGTAGGCTAGTGGTCAACCTACTGTTGGAATTTTTCAAGCTGCCTAGGAGGCATCCAACTAGCGTAACGACTATCACAGTTAAGTGATAACCGGGACCAACGGTTTTACGTGCCTTCCGAAGCACGGAAACGCTCGATTTGAAATATCACTAGGCGGTCACCCATCCAGGTACCGACCACGACAGACGTAGCTTAACTTTGCCGATCGATTAAGAACGGCTAATCATGCTACACCACGAGCGCTTCAAGCATTAAATATACATTATCATTTGCTTACCTTCTTTTTACAGGGTATAAAAGACGCCCATTTGGACCGCTTCCTTCGATACGACGAGAAGCTAATAGTTCCCATCATAGAGAACACTCCGTTCGAGAGAGATCTCGCTTGGAGCCTCGGTGAAGCCCTACACAAGTACCCGGGCACTAGTGCTGTATTGGTCAGAAGACATGGTGTTTATGTGTGGGGGGATTCGTGGCAGCAGGCTAAGACTATGTGAGTACTTCTTTACATGTCGAACAATAGGGATACGGCCTGGGTAACTAAATCATAATTCTAACCAGTCCGTTAGTTGGATTATCAAAAAGATATTGGTCACGTTGACGGGCCAGCCAGTGCGGTTGGTTAAGACTGGTTAAGCTTCCACCTATCGCACAAAAATTGTATGGGCACACCCCTATTGTAGAGAGCGGATGAAGAGCTCGGTTGCGCTCTTCACACTCCGTTTATTCTCTCTCATTCCTTACGCCTTCGTCCGCTCTCGGACTATATATACTGTTACTATCGTGCTAAAAAATAACTATTTAGTAATCTTTGCCCTATGTCTATAAACGGCATTTTGGGCGAGTAGACATCATACTTTTGCATAGATTAGAACATTACTTCCACCGATTAAATTACTGCAGGTTATTTACATATAACCCGTATAGTACATAATAATAGTGGTTGTTTTTATTTGATTACAGGACCGAGTGCTACGACTATCTCTTTGAAATGGCTGTTGAGATGAAGAAACTAGGTCTGGATCCCGCGTTTAATCCTGAAACTGGTGTACGAGATCTAATAATAAGAAAAAACTTGTTTGATTAATTATCATTGTTTTAATACATAGTAATAAATATATTTTTTGTACAGAAAACAACGTTTTATTTCGTGAGTCAACATAAGTCTTGTTTCAGTAATTCGGCGATAATGCTATTCGATATATATTTTTTTATATCTCCGTCTTTTTCTGTGTCGGTCGTCTCTTTCTCTCGTCCCATTTTAGTTCTTCGCATTCCATGTACACTTGATACACACCTTTTTAAAATTAAATCTTTCATTTCCTGTAATTCGGCGTTTGAGAGAATATTCGCTTTGGATATATCGTTATCAAATACATACTGCTCCTTTTTCGCCATTTCGTACAAAGATAGTAAATCGAGCGACGTTTTGTTCTTCTTATTATTTATAATTTTATTTCTCTTTAGTATTTTCTTAAGATCATCCAAATAAGGCTTGTTTTGTTTTATTTTTCCGTCGATTATTTCCAACTCTTTATCGGATAGTTTTTGAAAGTCTTCGTCTTGTACATTGTATCTGACCTTTATGTCTGAGGGAAGTTTTGTGACTGCTGTTTCTGAAATTTCAATTTGATACCTGAATTATGAGAACTTGTGTTGTTATTTACTATTATTATATTATCTTGGGGTTTCCACTCCCATTATTATTATGAGACTCGTAATAATAATGCACAATGCGTGGCTCAGGACTCATCTCCTTTCGGTCCTGTCTGTTTAAAGCTTACGACTAGACTGCTCCAGTCGAAACAAACCATTCGTGAAGAAAATGCAGATCACAACGACACGGAACGACAAATGAGAAGAAAAGTACCCGGTAATGTCATGATGTCAGTCTACCTATCGCTTGTGACAACTAAATATATACCTAGCATAAATTCTCGAGAATGCGCGAGGATTCCCCGAAAGACGCGCGACCTATTTTTGGCTCGTATTGATTTTGTATGTTATACAATTGACATAAAGTTCATTATGCTATGTAATGTACAATTTTACTCCGCGGCAATGTAAATTAAGCCTACCTCAGACATTTCTTATTCGTCCGCTTTACTTTACATCAAAAGTAGGTTAACTACTATACAGTAGTACCCAACTGATAAGGCGCGTCGTGAATCTTCGTTCGCACAGAAAAGAAAGTATGGCCCGAAGAATAACGAAATAATGCTTAAAACTTACTATCAACCTTAGATCACTACTATAAGGTTCATAATACAGCTGTTAGTTCCGTCTCACTCGCACGTCACGCCCCTCCGCACACATGGCGGCAGCTGCCGACCAATAGCATTTCCCGCGCTTTGAAAATGTATCTTCTGCGCAGGTACATCGGTAAGCCATATAAGTTGGGTACCACTATACCTACGTACGTTAGCATTACTTATTATACTAAAATTGTGCCTCTAAAACTGACCAGCGCACACAGGCTTTATAGTGAAGAACGCTCTCATCACTTGCACTGGCTTCACCATATTGCGAATAGATAAGTCGTACACGTCATATTCAACGCAAACAACTTTCTCTTCGAGCTTCCGCACTTCTATGTGATTCTTCTTATATTTGGAATACTTCTCCGCTATCACTTTCACTCGAGGTGCATTGGGAATGTGAATATTTTGTAAATCTCGTTCAGGTGAGTCGGCTCCTGAAATTGTTAATTAGGAATTGAGAAGGCATTTCAAGGGCAAGACATCGATAGCCCTCAGCGTCATCATCATCATCATCAGCCTATAATGTCCCACTGCTGAGCACAGGCCTCCTTCACAAATGAGGGTGAAAGGGAATTGGTAGATACTCCACCACGCGTGCCCACTACGGAGAAGTGGGGGTAGGTCAACCTACAGTTGGCGTTTTTATGCCGCCTCCAACTAGCTTAACGACTACCACAATTAAGTGATAACCGGGACCAACGGCTTTACGTGCCTTCCGAAGCACGGAAACGCTCGATTTGAAAATACCACTAGGCGTCACCCATCCAGGTACTGACCACGACGGAGGTAGCTTAACTTTGCCGATCGATTAAGAACGGCTAATAATGCTACACCACGAGCGCTTCTATGAAATGAAATAGGATACATACCTTGTTCTCTTATATCCTGTTTTAAATACTTATCGATATCATCAACTTTGTCTATGTTTTGCCATTGAGATTTATTCGAAGTCTCCGCAAACGTACTACTCTTCGTAAGGGTACACTCGTATTGCGAACTACTTTCAACTTTGATCTCTGGAGATAGCATTTTCTTCAATTGCTTTAAATCGTTGATTGGATCTGGTACTATTTCTGACTCTAAGCTATATCGTTTGTTGCCTAGACTCTCATACTGTGAAAGAATTCATATGAATTATTAAATGTTGACTGCCTACCCCTATATCTATGTGCCAAAAAGAGAAACAGTGCGGCAATGAGAGAAACCAGAGTTCATATCTATAGAGTAACTTTTGCAAGCATGACTGCACAAACCTGTTTTGCGCAAGTAATAATGTTTTTGTGGACGGCAAGACGGTAGCTCTTGCATGCTGAAGATTGGCATGCGCAGCCTGAGTGCGCAGCTTTAGTTTACACAGTTATGGCTTGGCCGTGTGGCCAGTTAAGTGGTTCTTACCGGAATCTCGGCCGGAACATCATTAATTGTTATATGCCCAAAATCTTGCCGGTCAGGAGCAACAGAGCAGCATCTGTTCCTCATTTTAAGGTTGATTTTCGTTAAATCTTGCTCATTCTTCGCAACCATTAACTCTTCAATTTCGGTGCCATTCTTTTTAAAAACCTTCACTCGTTCGCTAATGTTTTTTCTCGGTGCCTTACCGAATCTACGTTGGTTTCTGTTCATTTTCAATCATAATATTCACTTATAATTTGTTTACATGCTCGAATTATTTTTGTAATATTATTGGAACGTGACATTTAAAATATTTTTAATAAAAACGAAAAGAGGTTATTTTTGATTTGACCTGTTTGTGTGTCAATGGCATGGGTCAAAGGAGGAGCTTTCGAGTTACTCCAGTGTACCTATAGTGTTTTGAATTATAATACCCATCCAAGAAAATCATAAAATTTTCTTGTGGTACAGGTACCTATGGACGTAAATCCTCTATCCTTATTTTTATTTAACTAGTAGGTAGGTAAAATTTTAAATTAAATTCAATAGTAAATATTTCAAATATATTTATTGCTTTATTAATACTGAGCGTTAATTATATTGTACAAAAGGTGCAGTCTCCTCTGTAGTATTTCGTTTACTCCTATCTCGTTTAGGCCACGGCACTTTGTTGTGAACGTATTTTATATGCAGCTTGACATCGCATTTGTTTATAAACGATTTGTCGCAAATTGCACATTTGTGGGGTCTTATGCCGAGATGGACCTGAAATTAGACAATAATGTTAGTTCCAAACAGGTGGTAACTTCAGTAAATGTGACCTTCATAAGTGCCCTTCTGTGGCCTAAATTGAATAAATGGCATTGACTTTAAACAAATGCCTAGAACTTGTCTTTTTTCAAATCCTGCAGTTGCCGAATCACACCGTTAAGTGCTTGGTGACAGATTTTCAACTGGTAGCCAGCCAGGAGGGTACTACAAACTACCCTAACACCGTGCTACGGTTTCCTTCACCGAAAACTCAATCTCATTATAGGATATGAACCCATGAATTTCATTGATTATTGTCTTAAAATAAGGGTTATATTAATAAAATGTATTTTAGTGGTCCCCACTATATCTCAGGTAGCTTAGCCAAGGTCATATTTATAATATTTACGGCCGACAGTTGGAACCGCTTGTCGCACTCCAAGCACGAGAGCGTGTAGAGCACAGATATATATATACCTAGATAACGCAAGAGCGCCTATTTCGCGAGCTCGATTAAGTGCCAGACTTAGCATAAAATGCTTAACGTGGCCACTATCGTGCTCACATTGCATCGGTGCACTTGACTTGGTTCGGTTATCCCGACACTAAATAGTGCTTGTGACGAAATAGTAGGACGTCAAAAAATCGCACGCTTGTTTTTCATACATATCGTTATACTTGCGTTATCTAGGTACAGTACCCAACTGATAGGGCGCGTCGTGAATCTTCGAAACGAAATAATGCTTAAAACTTATAATCAACCTTAGAACACTACTATAAGGTTCATAATACAGTGCAGCTGTTTGTTCCGTCTCACTCGCAAGTGAAGCTCCTCCGCACACATGGCGGCAGCTGCCGACCAATAGCATTTCCCGCGCTTTGAAAATAATCTATTATTTAAAAAAATCTCGTGTCACAATGTTAGTTACCTTACTCCTCCGAAACGGCTTTACTGATTTTTACCAAATTTTATATGCATATTCAGTAGGTCTGCGAATCGGCTACTATCTATTTTTCATACCCCTAAGTGATAAGGGTAGGCACCACGCGAACGAAGTCGCGCTGGTCAGCTAGTAAATAAATAAATATCTTGGGACATTCCTCATATGGAAATCAGATAACTGATATAATACATATACTACTTTTTGTTTGTAAATACATACTTAATATACATAATTACACCCAGACTCAGGACATACATGTTCATGCACACAAATGCATGTCCTGTACGGGAATCGGACCCACGACCTGCGGCGCTATAGGCAACTGCGCCAATTGGCCCGTCAATGTATCTTCTGCGCAGTATCGGTAAGCCATATCAGTTGGGTCGGTGGTGTACATGTATAGTTACCTTCATGTGTTTATTGAGTGCACTCTTGAAGGTGAAGTGCCTGTCGCACAGGGTGCACTTGTGCGTGCGTCGTGCGGCGGGCGGACGCGCGTGTACTAGCGCGTGCGAGGCAAGTGCGCCGCTCAGCTGGAAGCGCTTGCCGCACTCCAAGCACGAGAAGGGACGCTCGCCGCTATGCTTGCGTTGGTGGTAACGCAGGAAACATTGTTGCTGACGTGCGACATTATTAACATTAAAGGCTAGATTCCTAAATAATTGGACTGTTTTACAAAAAACTTAAACCGACTTCAAAGTACACTAAGAAGTAATCAAATCCTGATCTAATGACAATGGTACCAAACGGGAAGTGTACCCTTCCAGACAAAAAAAGAATTTTCCAAATCGGTTCGGTTCATAAATGACGGAGTTAGGAGGTAACAAACATAAAAAAAAAAACACAACCGAATTGAGAACCTCCTCCTTTTTTTGAAGTCGGTTAAAATACTATTTATTCTAGTCCGTCAGTAGTTTAAACAAATATTGGACACGAATTTTTTGCATTATAACTAAAAAATTACGAGAGAAAGGGCGTCTAAAGTTCGGGGGTGGGGGCTCGTGACGTCACTTGTTTGTGAATATCTTCGTGATTTTTTGTTTGATAGACAAAAGATATGCGTGTCAAATATTTTTTGACCAAATGTATGAAAATAGTCGATTTTTCAAACCCTTTTAACAAATCACAGAATGACCCAACTTTCGTGTCATTGTTCAAAATAACCAAATCTAACAATGGTGCTGATTCTGTTGTTTACAACTAAACTAAATTTAGTCTCACTATATTTCTCTCTAACAAAGAACATAATAAAAGGATGTAAGAAATTTAGTCCTGTCAAATTAGTTCAATGCTTATTTTCGACATTTTACCCGCAAATTAAAACGGGCAAAGACTAATTTGACAGCTTTAAATATGTTCTATCCTTTTTCAATAGTGCTTGTAAGAAAGAGATGTGATGTTACTAAAATTAGTTTAGTACGATTTTCAACAGAATCGACCCCAATATCTAAAAACATTTTTAAAAGTAACCCTGTAGAACGACGCGCTATACCAAATCAACTGACACATAACTTACAGTTAGGTATTTTTATTAATTATAGTTAATTTATTGCACTGTTTTCATTGTAATTTCTAAAATTAAATGTGTATGTAACATGATTCTAGGCTAGTTTTTAACTCTTAAATTTATATTATTAATACTATGTGTCTATCACTAATTGCTGTGGCCTACAGGGTCCATGTGAACTATTTAATATTGTTTAAGATCTTACCACACACATGTGATGCATTAAATAAATAAATAACTCACCTTAAACATTTGTCCGCATACTTCACACACAAACTTCTGTACTTTCTGATCTTCTGCGTCTATCTTCATCGCCAGCTCTGATGAAGGGTGCTCTGACGTCATGTGGGATTTGTATTCACTGCTTGTTGTTAGTGATTTATTACACTGGAAATAACAACAATGTTCATTAACACGCTTTTATTAGCTTCACCTGTATGTATGAATGTATTGGAATCTTCAAACGTAATTTTTATAGACTTCAAAACGTCAGATTAAACTGAAACTTTGCAAACTAATCAAGTACCAATGACAATATAATAATTTGGTACAATCAAGCTGATCTGATGATGGATCCGGAACACTGGACCTACGTAACAGAACAACGTATTCTAGCCGTGTTTAAGAAAGTTGGAATTGTCATGAGATGAACTTTGACCATACATATAACAGGTGGAGATTTCGAGATGGCATATTTTCGAAACCTCTGTTGGGTTAGTCATTCTGAACAACTTTTACTATGGGACCAATAGTGATTTCTCAAAAAAAAGTTTTCTTACAAAATGTCAACCTTGCTCGATCATAATGTATAAAAAATGCCATCTCGAAATCTCCACCCAGTATAGTTTTTAGGGTCTGGTGGAGTAGGAGGGTGGCCATAGTATATTATAACAGGTAATGATACTCACAATAGAACATGCGATGGGCAATTTGACTTTCCTGTTGAAATGCTTCCGAGCGTGGAAGCCTCTCATGTGAGTTTTCAATTCGTTCGGGCTCGTGAATGTATCTCCACAGTATTTGCAACCGTTGCTGAAATATTTCAGTCATTTTTGAAAATTCTTAGAGCTATATGCTTTGAAATCGAATAAGGAGTATACCAGTGGAGATAAAGAATGTAAACAAACTTTCAATTTTTATTCAAAGAAATTATGTTTACAGCTGCTTTACCGCCCGCTTTCCTGTACCACGAATCACACAACGAGAGCTTTCGACGACCAAGTGACGTCATTATTGCATGCGAGAGACAATGATCGCTCACTATCGTAATGTAACTCAGTAGAGGTCGGTTGTTTACACATTTTATCTCCACTCGATGGCTCTGGTATAGACGACAGATGAAGGTGAAGCATTGCTTACGGTGTCAAAAAACTAACCATTTGCCGTTTAAGAATTTCAAAGGAAAAATAACCCTACTACGTCATGTTAAGGTTTGTCTTTAAGGCGATGATAGTCTCTGTCTCTGTGGTAGTGACGTCGGATACCGAGACGAAAGTCTCGGGTTCGAATCCTACAAGCTTTAGCTTTCGATAAAGGAAACCATAGCACGGTGGTAGGGTCCTTTGTAGAACCCACCTGGCTGGCTACCACCCTCTAGTTGGAAATCTGTCGCCAAGCACCTATCGGTGTGTTCCGACAGCTGCACTTGAGAGACAGTTCCTTCTAGGCTTTGTGTGTGCACCACCTTCGGCCACATCATCACTGACCATGGTAAGATAGTTGCAACAAGAAGAGAAGTAGAGCATAGCGTTTATTCGCTCAAAGAGCAGCTCGACTGGGGAAGTACCTCCACCTTACAGAATACCGCAGCCAAATAACTTTATGTTGTGTAAAGTTGTGTTCCTGCGCGTGAGTAAGGTCGCCAGAGCTCATAGGGGAGGGGGGAAAGGTCGGTAACGCGTGAGCGATGCTTCGTGTGTTGCAAGCGTCCATATGGCTACGGTAACCGCTTACCATCAGGCGGGCCGTATGCGTGTTTACCGACTTAATCGTATAAAAAAAAAACAAATAGCATGGTAATTTTAGTAACTAGAGTATAAAGTAAAAAATTATTTAAATGCATGACCTACCTCACTATGTGTTTGGAAGATAAAACAAAGTGTCGTTTCCATGCTATTTCTGTTGCAAAGTGGATCTCACACTCGTCACATGTTGGACCTTGTTTATCATTTGTATCCTGTAAAATACAATAAATGTCTGAAACAGTATTTTATTCAAATGGCTTGCCTTTTATTCAAATCTCAACGTTAAGTCAAAGGAGGTAAGAACCTAATTGGCAAAAGCAATTATCGAATAATTGGACTGTTTTACAAAAAACTTAAACCGACTTCAAAGTACACTTAAGGTGCGTTCGAATTGGAGTGATGTCGTTTTTAACAGTTTCAAAATGGGCATTTTTGTATATGCGTTCGAATTGGAAAATTTCAACAATTTTGCAACTTTTGCCACAAACGATATTTCCCAAATCGAACGATCAGATACAAAAATGACATTTCCATACTCATCGCCTGCTTGTCACTTGTCTCAACCTACCTTTTTCCTTCAGTTAATCTTTAAACAAAGTTAATCTGACAAATTATTCCCTTGCCTGTTAGTATTTCTATCAAAGAAGAATGGGTAAAAACGTCCCCAGACTGTAGCAAGATGAGCTATAGTGGTGATTGTAGGTCTCGTTGAGCACATTATTTTATTCTATGACAGCAAGTCAGAATTCCATGGGAGAAAAAAGATATTCACATTTGAAGTTACAAAAATGTTCCTTTGGTAATGATTGTTTTTTGTAATTATTAGCTATGCCCTGCGGCACAGAATACTGAATACCAGTGATTCCAATCGAGTTTTTAAGACAAAAAAAAACTGTATGTCAATTTCCAGGATCCTTGCTATCTTTCTGCTAATATTTATCGATATCGGTCCAGTAACATAGTTGTGAAAACATAACAATACGGATAGATCTACTGTCGCATTTATCATATTAAAGTACTAGCTGTGCCTCGTGGCTTCACCTGTGTTCCTGAGAAAATAGTATTGCTTGTCCATCTGTAGGCTCTATGCTGCCGCGTGTGGTAATTTTAATTGCTATCAACCTAGTCCAGTAATTTAGCTGGAAAACGTAACATAAAAAAAAAAAATATAAATAAGAACACTTCCTTAAACATCAGTCAAAGCATCGGGATCCCTGGCGTCGATATTTCTAGCGACACGTGCTGTTTCGTGTATAGTCACTTAGACGACAAAAAAAGCTCGGAGTGCTCAACAGAGCGAGGCAGTACTTATAACAACTTTATAAGTCGCAAGTCCGGGCTCAAATGGAGTACTGCTGCATCTATAGGCGGCGGTACCTGGATACCAGCTTGGGCCTTTGGACTCGGTTCAGCGACGTGCCATTAGAATTGTCGACGATCCCCAGCTCACAAGTGGTTTAGACCCCGTTAGACAGCCACCATCGCAACTCTCGCCATCGACGGGGATCCAACCTCACCCATTGGAACCGAAATGGTTTCGTACTCTGCGGTTTCAAAGGAGCTCACTACCGGAGGTTTTCCCAAGGGAGAACAGCATGGGATTCATCAAAAAGGGTGTGAACAGATTTTTGCAGGGTCAGCAACGCGCGAGAGGTACCCTTGGTGTTACAAGTGTCTTTAAAGGCTATGGTAACCGCTTACCACCAGGCGGGCCGGGTATACTTGTTTGTTGCCTTAGTGGTATACAAAAAAAACTATCTTTCGCATTAATAACGTTAAAGAACTATGTTTACCTCGCGATTTCAAATGTGTTCCCGGTATACAAAGTAAATCCGTACCTATTTTATGGACATCTTCGGTTATCATTAACTATTTGGAACATAATACAGTGTTTATAGTCATGTTCAAGTTTTCTTTTTTATTGTGTTTTGCTATTTACCATTATCCAGTCAGTCTATGGGGCTATCAGTCTGCCTATGGGGCTGATTCATTGATTACACATAAATAACGACAATGAAACATAATGTCATATAGTAGGTAGATACCTAATATGCGAGTGTAATTGTTTGCTGTGTCAAAAAAAAAGATCTTTACCTTATTCTAGTAATAGTAATGTAAGTAAAAAATGCTTAAGTTTTTCGATGTTTGTTATTAAATGACGCCGAAATGGCTTATCAGATGTGGGTGGAACTTAGCACAAAGATAGATTAAACTCTGGATAAGCATATATATATAATACTTTTAAATTAGAAAAGTTATACAAATACTGCGGGACGATATCAAAGTTACTCAGTATTTTGTTTGCTTTAACCGTGAATATCTTTTTTTCCCCATGGAATCCAGACTTGGTGTCATACAATAAAATGATGCCCTCGATGTGGCCAACAAACTCCACCATAGCTTATAGTGCTACATTCTGGGGACGCGTTTCATACAAATGGACCCTTTGTTCTTTTACAATAAAAATTAGAATTTTCGCTTCCCGTTTGAATTTTCCAAAACTTATCTGTCAGATTCAAAGATGTCAAAATATGATCACAAACGACCCTGCCTCGGAGGTGGGTCAAAATTTGCAGTTCACGATGTCGTTTTTAACTGTTTCCAAGCAAAACGAACGGTGAACGAAAACAGTTCAAAACGCCAATTTCGCCCACAACCAACAAGAACCTCCTCTTTTTTTTGAAGTCGGTTAAAAAATATAGTTTTACAACAACTATGCCACAAAGGACTGTACTTGCATTGTCATCCAATATACTAATGTATACCAAATTTCAGCTTAATCGGACACCGGGAAGTGGGTTTTTAACATGAAGGATTTGATTCCAGATACCAGACATGAAACTAAATAAAAGCTTATCAAATACTTGCCAACCGAGTGGCATAACCCTGGCACGCTCTGTTAAATGTCAAACCAATAAGAATTAACCATAAGAATGAGACTTACTTGTCTATGAACCTTCATATTATGGAAATAGAGTCCCCGTGTGGTGGCAAACGTGCTGCCACACAATTCGCAAACACACTCTGTCATGTGCTTCAATCTTCTGTGCATTGCGAGGCTGTTTGGCATACTGGAAACAACACGGATTACTTATGTTAAAAATTGTACAAATCTTACTTATACAAAATTCGAATTCTCAAAAAAATATTACTGCTTTTCATACAAAAGGTACATGTCTCCTCGGCAAAAATTTATGAAAAGCTGTTTTTTTTTTTTAATCAAATCAAATCAAAACATTTGTTGCGTTACTACAGGTACAATATATAATCGATGTTAACATGTAGGAGTTCTACCTATATTAGGCCTGCAATTATTGAAAACATTTTCTAATGAAGTATTAATACAAATTTAAAGTCAATCAATTAATTATCCTATTATTAGATACATTTAAATAATTTCATTAAAAAAAATAGCATAAGAATTATATGAAGTCGAAGTCGTTTTGCGATTTCTAAGTTGGTCCCATAGTAAAAGTTGATCATATACATGAGTACTTTACGTGGTTTTATTTAATGTCGTATTGTCGTATCCACCCCTTATAAATAATAATATATACCAAAAATATTTGTAATTACCAAAAAATTTCACTACAATCCTTGCAAGGATATTTCTTTCCTTTATGTAGACTAACATGGGTCTTTGCTTGGTGTCTGGAAAAACATAAACAAGTTTAACAACAGGGTCTACAAGTTTGAAATTTTGCACACAACCGTTAATAACATAGGCATCCATTAAGAAAAGGTTTTCAAGATTCAAGCCTTTAGATAGCTAGTCATAAAATTGATGGATAATAAACTTACGTGCAAAAGCAAACGTATGGACATATTTTGCAGTAAAATTTCCTCTTGTGGCAAGCGAGACGGTGTTTACACAGAAATACTTGTTGGGGAAACCGTAAATGACATAGTTCACACTCATGCTCACCATATTCCTGAAAATTGTATATAGTAATCAAAGATTACAGAATAGTAAGATATAAGATATAAGACTTTATGGCATAATTTTTAAGGCGCTATCTAAAGCTGGACAGCGAAAATGCTTAGTTTTTTGTCGCACAGTTAGGCGTATTGGAACATATAAAAAGCCAGAAAAAAAAATGTTTTGTCAAATGTTCAAAGAAAAGACTTGTTCAAAAATATTTCATAATAATAAAATATTATCATGTTTAAAATCGTAAAATTGAGTTTTTGTCGCATAGTTCTCAAAATTTTAAGCCCTAACTATCATATTTTATGTAATGAATGAAAGGGAATTCAATCAACTAAAGAATTACCTAAAAATATTCCACTAAGCCGTGAATTTCTTTTTTTAATTTAAAGTTAAAAAATAATGTTATATTCGTAAATAATTGGACCAGTCCCCAGACCTTCCACGCTCCCACCTAAATCATATACCTTTTATGTCATATCTAAAACATTTTTTACACATTAAATAAATTAAGTATATTATTATTACCACACTGTGTTTCTTCATATGATTAGCAAAAGCAGCCTTAGCTTCATACCCTCTAAAGCACAGCTCACACTTAAATTCTGAATTCTTATAATTGCTAGTTTCTTTTCTCAAAAGAACTTCATTTTTTGCCTCTTCTGGCGTCAGGAACACAACTGTAGCATAATCTTCAAAGAAACTTGCATTGAAATTCTTATTGTAATTCCTTTTACTTGTTTTATTTACTTTCTCTGCTTTCTTAGTAACTTTATTGGACAAGGGTTCATCATCACTTAAAGATTTGTCTTCATCATCTTTATTCTTTACAGTTTTTGTATCACTTTTAGCTTTTCGCCTTTTAGTTTTAGGTTCTTTCGGCGATTTTTTTCTTTTCTTACTTGGAATGCCAATATTATCTAAAATATTCTCCTCTGAGGAAAAACAATCATCTAATTCATTTGATTCATCATTAGGAAGATTAATGTCACTACCAATTAATATCTGTTCTTCATCTTTAACATAATCTGTAGTGTAATTATATTGTACTTCTGTTTTAACATAACTTATATCAATATTGTCTTCGCTGTTTGAAGTTTTTGCACTTTCATTATCATAACTATCTGTCCGTGAAGTGAATGTAAAATTGTATGTAAGGTTGTTATATTTACGGTCAATTTTCTTTATTATCTGGTGTGTTAACTGTAAAAGAAAATAAGAGCTAATGAGTAGAGGTTTAAATTAGCACCAGTGACTGAAAAGTTGAGAGGGAACCGTTTATCATGGTATGGACATGTTATGAGGAGAAATGAAAGCCACGTCACTAAAAAAGTTATGAATATGTAAGTGGACGGATATACAGGAAGAGGAAGACCGAAAAAGAGATGGATGGATTGTGTGAAAGATGATATGGGTAAGAAAGGAGTGAATACTAGTATGACGGATAGAAGAGACGAATGGAAGAAGCGTACATATTGTGCCAAACCCAATTGATTGGGAACAGGGCAGGCAGATGATGATAATGAGTAGAAGTTTAAATTCTTTCCAACTTTTAATTAAAAAAAAGCTGAAGAGTTTGTTTGTGTGTTGTATGTTGAATGCGCTAGTCTCAGAAACTACCAGTTGGATATGAAAAATTGGTTTTATGTTAGATTATGAGTATTGGGGAAGGTTAAATGCAGGAATGAGGGCAAAACCACAGGGAAATGGGTTGCGCAACCCATTCCCCACTATGCCCACTACCTGTGCAGGTACCCTGGCGAGAAATATAAATGTAGTAGCTGTCCCCCGCGGTTTCATCTGCGTCCCGGGATAAAAAGCAGCCTATGTCCTTCTCCATACCATAGGCTATCAGCATGGAAAATTCCATGATGAGTAGTTGAGGTGTGAAGACGTAACAAACAAACAGACTCTATATTACTTTGCTTTTTTTTCTTATTCACTTTCGCTATATTAGTAAGGATCAGGATTCATAGATGATTTTAATTTATGTCACATAAATAAGGACATCAATAAGTTTGCTGGTGCTCACACACACACACAGATTGAGACCTGCACAGTAGTTAATTTTTGGTCTGTTTTGTGAGCGCCAAGCTGAAAACAATTGGTTAGTCGGTCAATGCTCTTTGTCTATTGGATTCTTGCATGTCATTTGGCTACTGTGATTTGGCCAAAAGTGTACACTCGCGAGCTTGCCCCCACTACTGCCTATCTGTGTTCATCATTAATGCCTCTTACTGTACAATACTTACTGCCTTTAAACTAATAAATAAATACATACCTCAACATTATCTATCTTCAAACTTGACAGAATATCATGAGCCCTCTGGCATTTTGATTTGAACTCTTGAAACTTTTGCAGCAGTCTTGCACATAAGAAGCAAATGTATTCTTTATCAGTCAAAATCTGAAACAGAATTTATATAATATACCTAGTGCCAATAATGTAATAAACACTATGCAAGTAGTTTAATGTTTATTCACTTCAAATTTTTATAATGAATATATTAGTAGGCATCCCGGTAACGCGGAAGAAAACTTGAGAATTAAAAATGTTAGGATGTTTGTTATCAGGTTTACAACATCAACGGATCATCTATTGGAATAAGATAAGACTTAAAGAACAGAGAAGGCATTCATTCATGCTATATTATCCAACAGTAAACAATCTTACAGGTATTTGCAATAATTGGAAGTAGGCTTCTTCATTTGGGATCTGTGTTGAATTTGTATTTAGACCATACATCTTAACGTCGCTAACTAAACACGCTTTGCAAAACTGTAGCTTCATTTTTAACAGACAATAATGTGGAAATCTTTATTAGTTATTTATTGTATACTTGACTCGAATGAAAAATGAAATTGATTGAATTGAAAACAAGAAATCTCTGCGGATGCGGACTGCGAGTCTGTTTGTTTGTTTCAAAGAGTATTCAATAACTAGGTACGTAAGTTTGTTTACAAATCTTTTTTTTAAATTATTATTTGTTCGTGACCATGGACACACATTAACTTTCACATGACATTAAAATTAGTCCGCATTTATCGCCTATCGCATTATAAGTCACCGTCAGTTTAGTCAAATCGTGGTCATTGTACTAAAACTTTTCACGGACTTTTTGAGAAAACTTGAAAAGTCACGATACGCATAATTCATTTCACTACACGGGTGCAATTAATACATTTATATTAGTAAGACGGTATTGATCTTTATTGGGTAAAAGACCAGCAATAATATGCTATAAAACTAAATATATATGAATTTATCGAATTTATGAAAATAAATTAAACGAAAACGCAACTTCACTGCAAGTTCCCGCCAAAAAGTCCAATCAAATTAATAAATACGCAGTGTTGCCAAATCCTAGTAAATTATTCCCAAACTCGCAATTATTACGGAACCTACCGTTGCCCGATCGGATTTTTACAACAATAGAATGTGGAATGTGAAACAAGTTTGTGGAGGAAAAAGATATTGGTTGATGAGAGCTGTGAAAACCTAATTTGTATGTTATTTGTAACTATAGTGATGGTGAATTGTTGTGTTATTGGCTGTAAAAGCCGTAGTGAAATTAATCAAACATAACCTTTAATCGGTCAGTAGTTTTTTTACTGACAAAGTAAGTAAATCAAAGGATTACACACATCTTCTTCGCTATACGCTGACTGCCAGTCTATACCTACAATACGCACTCTACGGTATTTCTGAACAAACATCAGTACCGAGGCGAGTTTGATTTTTATCGAGTTTTCTTTTTATACCTTCGTAGAACAATATGGATAGATATTTCAGTGATTCGCGACCATAGTAGTTCATTTGGCATATTCTAGAATTGATATTTTTTGTTTATGATTAACTATTTCTGTACATTTCCCTTTGAGTATTAACTTAGAGAATACAATAGGAATGAATGAAAAAGAAGCGAGGATTTGGGGGGTATTCGTTTTTTTTTATTGGCAGCACTGTTACTATAGGTCAGCGTTTCCCATTAGCCAGGACGCGACCCGGGACCGGGCCATCAAAATAAAATACCGGGTCGCAACATTCCCGCCTTGTTTTAAAAATAAGCAGCAGCTCCATACTTCGCATCAAAATTTTGTGACTAAATAGGCGATACCAAAATATGTAGTATTAATAAAGCATTTTTTTACTATTAATAAATTGTAGTGTATAATTTTACCTAATGCTTGAGTATAAAAGTAAGAGGGTCACGAAGGGGCAAGGGGTCACGAAGGTGAAAATTACCGGGCCATGGCAGAACAATATTTAGGAAACACTGCGATAGGTGGATGCTCAGCATGAGGCGGGATTGATGCTTTTAAGTTTTTATTGATTTTTAACTTCGTAATATGGCTAAATATTTCAGTGATTAGCGACCGTAGTACAGTAAGCGGCACGAGTCGTGAGCACACTTTTAAACATACATTTTAAAAGTCATTAGAGTTCAAGCATTTAAATTCATTTATTGAAATGTATTTAAATAAGGTCACATGAACTTATTTAATTTACATTTCAACAACATTAACTTTAGTAACTTAACTCTAAGAACTTTTAAACTTTATATTCATAAGTGTGATCATGACTCGTGCCGCTTACTATACCTAACTACTTAGTTCATTTTCAAAGATATGAGCATATGCGCGTACGGAGGATTGGATTTGGCTAATGTACCTACTTAGTTAAAGTTAACCTACCTTACCTTTACTTAAACCTTTATTTAAAAAAAAGTCTGCATTTTTTCTCCAAATTCCTATGGTCATTTATATGTAATCGAAAGGTTTTAGGTACAGTATGAGGCAGGAGTGGTGAGCACAGATAGGCAGTAGTGGGGGCAAGCTCGCGCATGTACACTTTTGGCCAAATGACACGCGAGAATCCAAT
Organism: Achlya flavicornis; assembly: GCA_947623365.1. Lineage (NCBI taxonomy): Eukaryota > Metazoa > Arthropoda > Insecta > Lepidoptera > Drepanidae > Achlya > Achlya flavicornis. The sequence continues at coordinate 13,457,422 of OX392478.1, forward strand.
AGACGACGAGCATTGACTGAGGAACCAATCGTGTGCAGCTCGGCGCTCCCCCCTTCTTCATTCCGCCAAACAGACTGAATAGTTAACTACGACTCTTTGGTACATTATTTAATTACTTGGCTACATCGATTGGAACACATAGATATCGATGCTTGGCTAGCTATAAAAAATTATAAGGTTCGTAAATAATTTGAAGAATGTCAATTTCGGAAGACTCGATACTACTGCCTAAAGCACAGAATAATTATGCCTAAAGTAAAAACAAATATGAAAAAAAGTCAGATTTATTGAAAACCAATTATGTGTAGGTTAGGTAATTTGAGCGGTAGGTAGGTACATATTATTTGCGTCGATCCCAAATGATTCGGAACAGGGCAGGTGGAGACGATTTGTAGGCCATTTGAGTAGTATCACTTGATTCGTGGGCGGTAAACAATATTTGCCGTTGGATAATATCCTTCTTCAGTGTGCTTAGATGTGAGGGTCCTTATCGTCAACAGCACTTTGTCGCTACGCGGCAGGCAGGTCACCACAGCCATGCATCGGGAAGGGCTAAATGTCTCTACTGGAAGACCGTCTACTAGCAACTGTAAACCAAAAAACATAATTAAACCTATGAATGAAACGCACAGTCGAATCGAATAAATGGCTGGCGATGTGCAAGTATGATTCTCTGTGAGGCCCTACTAATAATACCTATGCAATTTCATCATTAGGTACACTGCGGAATTATGCGAAAGCTTGTTAGGATGTTTGTTTCCTATTCGCATTGTATTTTGAAGAAAGGGACATCGGTATTAAGAATAGGATACGTACTGTTAATCCTGGGAAAAAGTTATATCCCTAGTGAACACGGGTAAGTAAAACAGCGGCGGAATCTTGCTATACATATTTCATTTTAGGCATTATAGAAATTATACAGCTTGGTAGAAACGCATTGGCAGTAGAGGGGGATTTGTACTTATCTATAGGCAAAATTTCTCAGCCTTTTTTTATAGGCCTGTGTTTGACCACAATCTCACAATGGTAAGTGATGATGTAGCCGAAGGTGGTGGTGCACACACAAAGCCTTGAAGGAACTAGCTCTCAAGTGCAGCTGTCGGAACACACCGATAGACTCGGCGACACATTTTTTTACTTGAGGGTGGTAGCCAGCCAGATGAATGCTACAAAGTACCCTACCACCGTGCTATGGTTTCCTCACGATGTTTTCCTTCACTGAAAGCTCAAGCTCATTATAGGACTCCAACCCGGGACCTTTTTCTCGGTATCCGACGTCACTACCACTGAGCTATCATCGCCTTCATGACTTTCATCACACAATTTGGTGATCTCAGTAAAAAGGTATGGGCAAAGCTTCAAATCCATATCTACGTACCTCGTAGCCTTGAATATCTTCAATAGCTTTTGGTATTTGCCATTTGACCAGAACAGTATGGTCTGACACTCTGTGTAGATTTCGGAAACACACTTTACACGAGTCGTAACTGCTTTGGGAACTCTAAAAACAAAAAAGATTTTAATTAGAATTAAAACAAAGCTGGAAGAGTTGTTTGTTTGTTTGTTTAAAAGCGCTAATCTCTAAAACTACCTGTTTATAATAAACTAGCTGTCCCCCACGGTTTTACTCGCGTTTCCGGGTTTGAGCCTATAATACTCGGGGATAATGTAGCTCTCGTTAGTGAAAGAATTTTTCGAATCACACACAATTTTATATAAGTACACGACTTCTTTGGTATAAGTAGGTACTAGGGGCATAGATAGCGAAAGAGATATTTGTTTAATAATATTAGCAAGTGACGGGAAAAGATAATGACCCTCATTGAGCGATGAACCGTTGGTTATGATTTTAATTAAATAAACTTTGGAGCAAAAATTTGGTAGGTATGAATTTTTGAGTAATTTATTTTGAGCTGAGAACTTTTTATAGAGAATCTATAGTCTTCACCCATATCGGATAGATATAAATACTCTTTCCATTACCAGTTGTATACATACTTAGTACTTATAGATTTTGGTATAGATTTAAATGTTCTGAAACTGGCCAGAAACAGGGAATTTTTATTTATAGCAATACTTGCCAGTATATAATTATGCCAGTGTCGAGTTTATTACCAGACATTCCAGGATCAGCTCAGTCAAGTTCCCTCCAACCCTTGTGGCTTTAACATCCATAGACACATCATAATGTGAGAATGTGGTTAATCCATTCTATAACAACTGAGTTACGGCTCACCATTGGTTTTTCACTGAACGTGTTCGTGCGGACGGACACCGCCTTCCCAAGAAATACGCGGTTTATATTAGGTATAATTAAATTAAATTAGAATAGAAAGTCGTTATTTACCATAGTAAGTGATCCATTATGGCAACATTTGTGGTTTATATTTCGTAAATCGAAATTATTCTGAAAGCAAATAAGATTTCAGTGTATTTTTATCAAAACTTTGGTACGTAACTAAGAGGCTGATGCAGAGACATCATAAAAAGATCCTGAGCTGCTATAATACTATCCTCAAAGTGTTATCTATTTGTAAGGCGATGATAGCTCTATGGCTATATCTAGTGACGTCAAATGCCGAGACGAAGGTCCCGGGTTCGAATCCTACAATGAGCTTGAGCTTCGTGAGGAAACCGTAGCACCGTGGGTACTTTGTAGTCCCCACCTGGTTGGCTTCCACCACCTTCGTTGTGTTTCGACAATGCAATTGAGACCCAGTTCCTTCTAGGCTTTGTATGCTTGCCACCTTCGGCCACATCATCACTTACCATGGTGGGATTGTGGTCAAACACAGGCCTATACATATTATACATATTTAAAAAAAAACAATATATCATACTTTACCTGCAGTGGGGAGTTGCAACTTAATGAAAACCGATCGGCCTCGATGATTGGATCCAGAGTTTGTAAGAGCGGCATGTTCAGTAAACCACTTACCTGGACCTGCAGGTCTACCTAAAACGTAATCAGGGGCTAATAAACTAAAAATATAGTTCGCTGTCTATATCTATACTATAATATATACTAATAAAGCGAAAGAGATTTTTTGGGCTAATAGGACGGGCTAATATCTGGACCTGCCAGTCGGATTCGAAAAGTTAGTACACTTATAGGAATTATCCCCGAGTATTAGAGGCTACTTTATGTAACGGGAACGTGGGTGAAACAGCGGGGGACAGCTAGTAATATAATATAAACAAAACGCGAACGCGATTCTTTTCAATATAATTAGCGCGTTATTTGACATAATACGCAGATGGCCGGATGTTAGCGCGCTAATTTGCTATGGCATTATTAATGTCGTTAGAAGTTAGGCCGGTGGGCAGGAATAGGAACGGGCCAGTTGGCGCACAAGATTCCACCTATTGCGCCGCAGGTCGTGGGTTCGATTCCCGCACAGGACATGCATTTGTGTGCATGAACATGTCTGTATGTCCTGAGTCTGGGTGTAATTATGTATATTAAATATGTATTTACAAACAAAAAGTAGTATATGTATTATATCAGTTATCTGGTTTCCATAGTACAAGCTCTGCTTAGTTTGGGATCAGATGACCGTGTGTGAGGAATGTCCCAGGATATATATTTAATTATTTTTATTTAAACGATAGTATGGACACCCATTTGACATCATTTATTACACGTTAATTGTTCCGATAAATTGGACACGCAGGTGAAGCTCGGTTATCATACTAAAACGTCATCATCATCATCAGCCTATAATGTCCCACAGCTGAGAACAGGCCTCCTTTCACAAATGAGGGTGAAAGGGACTGGGCGATACTCCACCACGCGTGCCCACTGCGGATTGGTGGAGGTAGGCTAGTGGTCAACCTACTGTTGGAATTTTTCAAGCTGCCTAGGAGGCATCCAACTAGCTTAACGACTATCACAATTAAGTGATAACCGGGACCAACGGCTTTATGTGCCTTCCGAAGCACGGAAACGCTCGATTTGAAATACCACTAGGCGGTCACCCATCCAGGTACCGACCACGACAGACGTAGCTTAACTTTGCCGATAGATTAAGAACGGCTAATCATACTACGCCACGAGCGCTTCAAATAAATACTAAAACGTGAAACTTACTAAAGTTTTATTTTCGTACGAATTATCAAGTTCATAACTTAATGTTAAACTGCCGCTTGTTTGCATTGATATAGAATTTACAGTCATCTGAATGTTGTCATCTAGCAAACTAGAATTATAGCCTCCACTATTATGCCATCCGTTATAATGCATACAATAGTTCTTTCTGGGTTCTGCCTTTATCTCACTTTCATTTTTTACCTAGATAGAATAAAAATAAAATAAAATTAATCTATACAAATAAATAAACACTTCAAGTGTATGAAACGTAATTGCATATGAAAGAATATATGGTACTTATAACAAAAAAAAAACTATTTTTTGTCTGTCTGTTTTTTGGGCTGATTCCATAACGGAGTGAACTGATTTTGACGGGACTTTAACTAGTAGATAGATGATGTTTTAATAAGGATTAAATTAGGTTACTTTTACTTAAGAAACAGAATTAGGGTTCCGTGCAAAAAAAAATACCCAGCTGAGGTAGTTAAAAATAATGAAAACATTTCAACACCATACAAAAAGTGTGAACGAAAAGCAGTACATAACCTGATACCTTTATACATAAATACCTATAAAAGACGACTTACCAGGACTTCTATTGGTTGTTCGGGTTCATATTTACTTTGTTTAACTTCTAGATCATCAATTGTGATAGGAGATGCAATGATCTCTTCAGTAGACCCAAATCGCACACCAAATTTTCTCATTATTCGTGGTACAATGATTTTACTTGGATCGTTATATTCTTCCAACTCTTTGGATTGGATAGTTTTAATTGGTGAAGAACTAGGCGATTTGTCTTCAGACTTTTCAGTAAGCGTTTCCGTTTTAATCATACAATTTTCCAATTTTTGCTCATCCATGTCCATAACGCTATAATTACTTTCAATAACTTCCACATTATCATGGTTCGTAGGAGACGTAATTATGTCTTCCGTAGAGTCAAATCTCACGCCAAATTTTCTCATTATTTGCGGTACATTGATTTTACTATGATCTTTATATTCTTCAAAATCACTGGTTCGGATATTTTTAATTAGTGAAGCATTAGGTTTTTTATCTTCAACGATAGTAAGTGATAGATTTATGTCAGACTTTTCCGTAGGCGTATCCGTTTTAATCATACAATTTTCCAATTTTTGTTCATCAATGTCTATGAAGCTCTCTTTACTTTTTCTAACTTCTAAATATTCAATTGTTGTAGGAGATGTAATTATGTCTTCAGAAGTGTCTAACCGCACACTATTGATTTTAGTAGGAGGAAGATTTGAAATGTTTATTCGATTTGTTTCATTGTCGTCAATTTTGTCTTGCATCAATTTTGTAGCCTCTTGTATCTCTTTTTCATTTCTTACATTTAGAGATTCAATTTGTCCATCTCCTTTGTTCATTGTTGGTACTTCTGAGATTTTAATACGCATGTTTTTAAGTATTCCATCGAAAACTGGCTCACGGGCATGTTTAAATTTTTCCGATAAGCTTTCAAACTCTCTGTTAGCTTTTTCATAGCGTGCTAATATTTGCATTAGTTCTGAAGAAAACTCTCTTGCTTGTTTCAAAGTAGATTGCGCTCTTTTCAAATCTTCATCGCTATTGAACATATTTATATTCTTATTATCTTGTAAGGGTTTATCATTTTTCCAAAAGCAATTATGTTCAGTTAACATAGAGTTTTCGACTTGTTTATCAGGAATTAAAACATTATCAAATAACTGAATTCGATTATGTGCAACAGCTATGGGAAGTTTTGTGCTGTTTATATTTTCGGGTAATGGAAGAATTTCTTTAGTTGCATATTTTTTTAAACAGTCTTGAATGAGTAATGAAGAACCACTAGTACTTTTTTGAGTTTGTAAACCAATTTCACGTACACAATATATATCAAAATCTTGGGCTTTACATTTATTGAACAAATTATTTCTATTGTAGCGTGAATAACTTTTATCTGTTTTTTTTTTAATTTTGGCACCTATATTATTGTTCAAATTTTGAAGTTTTTTATCAATACTATCCACTTTTGACATTTTGCAATTTTTATTACATCGTTTCATATATTTACCATTTTCTGTATTTATCTTGTATAATATTTTACTTATCTGATCCAATTTTGGGTCTTTGTCCATTTTTAATTTCATCACATCTTCAATGTAGTCTACAACTGCTGCCTTTGGAAATGTTACTAAATAATCTTGACAATCATGTTTTGAACTATTACAAGAACTTTCCCATGAATCTTGTTCACGATGTATAGGTGTAATATTGCTATTTTCACTTAAATCTGATATTTTAGACAAGTTTGCTACAGAGGAATAACCAGAAATATAGTCGTTTGACATTTTCACATCCTTATTATTGTTATAACCGCAAAATGTAGGTCTGTTATATTTTTCACATTGCGTGGTGTATGAATCATATTCACAATTTTTCAAATTTATTACATGTTTTACGTTTTGGTGGCGACTGTGTCTTCTTTTTCTTGTCAATTTTTTAGTTTGTTGTTCTTGCTGTTCTCGTTCATAGCTGTGGCGTTCAGATACATTACAATACTTTGAACACTCCTGTTGAATATTAAATCTAGAAGTCTGCGATTTTTTTAAGGAATATTTTGTTTTTATGTCTTTCACACCAAAATTTTTGCAATAGCAAATAGAAGGTATTAATAGTTTTTCTTTTTTGTACGGATACTGACTTTCATTTGAAATCATAATATCGTTATCTGTGCATTTTTCACTATCAGTCACATCTCTAGTATGTTTGGTGGGGGTGCATTTACTGGCACTTGAACGAATTATATCCCATACATTGCATTTATATTTGTTATTTCGCAGTTCTTGTGTGCACTCTTCAATCACGTTATTTTGGTTACATATGTGGCATTCACACGGTGAACAACCACACTTTCTCACATTATCAATATTTTTATTTATGAGTATGGGTATTTCTGTAGGGGTATTTATTCTAGTAGATTTTTTATTATGTATAATATTATCATCAAAGCAAACCAGATCTTTGCATGTATTGATATTGCTTTTATTTTGAGCAGGCGGTAAATTTGAGTTACGATTAAAATGATTATTTCTAGACCTTGGGTAAGTATTCGATACGGCAGCATACATTGTTATTGTATCATGGTTTCTTCTACATTTTCCGCATTGGTCCACTAAAGATCTTCGTACGTCAAAATCATGAGAACCTCTCGAGACTGGTTTTCTAGTTACTCCATGATGACTTGCGCAATTACACGATGGATTGCCGTCTGGTATACAGGCGTCGTTATTACAAGCCTCGCAGTGACAATTTGGATGTCTATTAATTCCAGTGGATATTTCATGTGTTCTATTTGAAGTTGCGCCGATCGCTTGTGCACATTGTAAGCAATCACAAGGTGAACAATTACAAATATTCCGACCAGAGGTTTGATCGACGGGAGCAACCACCCAAGTTCTATTACGTTGAAACATAGATTTACATTCAATGCATTGGCAAGATTTACATGAGCAAGGCTTTGAAAAATCTTTTGTGTACTCTGGGCAATCGCACATTTCCCTTTTTGAATCTGAGATTCCTTTGCATTTGCTACTATTACAACGAATGCAAGGACATCCAGAGCCTGGCACCTGTTTACAACTATCCATCAGCTGGAGGCTACTTTGATATTTGCTACAATCTATGCATTCACAGGGCTTACAATTACACTGATCTTTCATATTTGAAACTGTTAAGGCAACGACACATTCACAAATTTTACAACTGCAAGCTTTATATGCTTCTTTTATCTTTTTTATGATATCGTATTCTGTAAGCTTCCTAGTTTTAATCGGAGTATTTTTGGATGTGTTAGTAGATGCTACAGATTCTTTAAAGTCATTATATAAAACGTCCATGATTTGTGCACTTGTCTTTCCAGACAACGGATCACTGTTTTTGTAAGGGTAATCATTACTTATAGACACATTGTGTATCTGAGTGATATTTTTCTTTGGTTTTTTCTCTAATTCTTTAGCACATTCATCATCTCTAGGTACAGGGGGTTTGATCAAATATGTTGATAGTTTCTTAGTTACAGTTGTAATATTTCCTTCATCGTCGTAAATATATTCGCTTGTTTCGTATTCTTTGACTTTGTATGGTTGGCCTGAGATAGGTTCTATCTGTTTCGTAGTGATAGAGTCCATGTATTCTTTTGTGACGATATCAGTCTGTTTCAACGATTGTTTTTTATTTATGTTTATGTCAGATTTATATATATTTCTACCACAAACTTTGCATTGATTAGTTTGCTTAATATCAGCAGGATTTGATTGTTTACTCTTCATTGAAGCACAATCGATCGGTTTCAAAGTGTCAGAATCTGTGTGATTCGATATTTTTTTTCCATTTACGTAAATATCGTGGTAATATTTATGAATGTCATGATTTCTACTGTCACTCCCGCAACTAAATGTAAGATGATTATTTGCAGCATTTGCTTGTTTACTCATAATTGGAACAGGATCAGTCTGTGTTGACGAATGATTTTTATTAACGTATATGTCATATAATTTATTTATATTTTTACGCGTATTGTTTTCATTTCCGTAATAAATTGAATATCTGTCATTAGCAGGGTTTGATTTTTTACACTTTAATGAAGTACAACAACTCGGTTTCAGAGTGACAATATCAGTGTGCTTTGATGATTGTTTGCCATTTATGTCTATATCATCATCATATTTACCTATATCACACATTTTACAGTAATTCCCGCAACTAAATGTAATATAATTAGCTGCAGGAGTTGATAGTTTTTTCTTTTTTGGAACAGGATCAGTCTGTGTCGACGATTGTTTTTTACTTACACATATGGATATGTCATAATAATTATTAATACTTTTACGAGTCGACGAGTCGAGAGATTCATCTCCGCAATGCATTGTACATTTATCAGTTGTAGGATTTGATGGACATATCTGTTTCAGTATGGGAGTATCTGCCTGTTTTGAAGATGGGTTTTGATTTACATATATATCATAACTATCCTTAATAATTTTACGCGCATCATATTCGTCTCCGTAATATATTGCAAATTTATTAGTTGTAGAATTGCATTGATCACTCTTAATCTCTTTCAGGGAAGCAGTATCTGTCTGTTTTGAAGATGGTTTTTTATTGACATATATGTCATAATAATCCTTAATATTTCTATGTGGTATAGATACATCGTCGCAAAAGCTTTTAATTTTATCAGTTGTAGGATTGCATTGATTACACTTAATCCCGTTCAGTGAGGTAGTGTCTGTCTGTTTCGAAGATGTTTTTCGATTTACGTATATATCATAATAATCCTGAATATTTTTACGCATTTTGTATTCATTTTGGCAATATATGTTTAATTTATCTGTTGCAAAATTTGATTGAAAACTCTTCATTTGTTTCTTATTTACGTATATGCTATAATAATCCTGATTAACTCCCAGATTTTTATAATCACTGGTGCCACAAATAACATTTTTAACTGCACGATTAGTTAAATTTCCACAGCTACATTTTTTATTACTATCACTTGAAAGACAACAGGGAGGTTTATTGTTGGTATAAAATTGGCAAGATTCTGATTCTTTACAATAGCCACATGTACATTTCTCTCTTTGGCATTTGTATCTTTGAGCAAAGCAGGTCATAGAATCACATTCTGAGCATGAGCATTTTGGTAACATATTATCATTCAAAAGCCAATCAAGACTGTCAGCCATGTTTTCTTGTTGATTTACGATTACATCAGACTACAGGAAGGGAGCAAATTTTCTTTTACCGGGAGATTCTATTGAACTGACAGCTTTCGTTTGGGTGTCCTCCTTATTCACGCTTTTGCAAACTTGCTACATCTATTCCCTAGCTGAAAGAAATATTAATATTCGGTATTGCTACCATTATAGATAAAAGTAAAAAATAAATTAACTCTTCTTCTGAAAAAAATTGGTTCCAACAATGTTTGCATGTAAGTAGCACTTACTCCTTTTCACTTATTTAAAATATTGTCATTGTTTACTAAGTAGTACATACTATTGATTTGGTATTTCAATGTACAAAAATATATTTTTTATTATTTACGGACATGTTTTGGTCATTTTAAATTTGAAATTGTCAAAAGCATGAAGTCAATAAATTTAAACTTGACGTAACAAAATATTCTTTGTGTACCATTCGGTGTATCTACATGAAGAGTATACAAATACTCTTTGTTAATAAATCTTCTTTTTTTTACAAATCATAAGGCGCGGATCCCGCAGAGAGAGTTCTAGAGTTCCTAGTTCAGAGTTCTGAGTTCCGCGTTCGCTGTTCGTTTCGCTGTTCGCGGCGCCTTTGATCATTACACACAGCGAACTCGGCGTTCAAGAGAACGCGAGTCGCCGACAAATAGCATGCGCACTCTCTTTCTTTAAATGGACGGACTTAAAACAGCTGCTATGCTGGGTCCTCTTCTATCGCATAGGATGGTTGGTTGGGACCTCTCAGTCGCACATATTCGCAGCAATATTTCACTTTTCAAATTCGACAACCGGAATTCGGGACTGATATTTCGCAGGCAACCCTATACCACCGTGTTCATAATGAAATAATCTTTATTTTCATTTAATTTTAATTCAATAATCAGACCGGTGCAAAATGCTGTATCGATTTACCTGTTTATACCTGGCTACCTGAGAGTTGTGACCGGAAAATAAAAGGCAACCTAACGTTTGCATATTCTATGGGCTTCATATACTTTCGATTGGTATAGAATTTGTGTAATAATAATCACACCGGTGATATGATAAAAAAAATAATTAAATTATTAATTAATCATATCCTGGACTGAAATTTGTTAGGCAACCCATATGCAATATATTTATTGACATATTAAATTAAATATAAAATACGTTTCATCAATTAAACATCTCGGTGAAGGTCGTTCTATAGCGGGATCCTAAACTATAAGCAATGACATACTTATAACCTTATAACACATACTTACTTACAAGTATCATACCTACTTATAGTCCGGGATTATGTTGTATTCCATGATTTCCATTGTTCTAATTTTAAATGAACGTATGCTAATGCTTGCATCCACTCATGATCCAAGAACATCCACGCATCTTGGAATTCTTCTACAATAAAATTCAATGTCACATTATACAATTCTTCCGCTCGAAAATATGTGAGTTTATATACCAATACTGCAAACTACTGTAAATATACTATTGAGACTATGCGTAAGCTTGTGTTTTATTTACTTTTGACCGACTTCAAAAAAAGGAGGAGGTTCTCAATTCGGTTGTAAGTTTTTTTTTTTTTTTTTTATGTTTGTTACCTCATAACTCTGTCATTTATGAACCGATTTGGAAAATTATTTTTTTGTCTGGAAGGGTACACTTCCCGTTTGGTCCCATTGTCTTCAGATCAGGATTTGATTACTTCTTAGTGTACTTTGAAGTCGGTTTAAGTTTTTTGTAAAACAGTCCAATTATTTAAATATATTTATCAGTTTTCGCAAGCTACTACGGTATGTAATACTTACTACGATTCTAAAACTGGCCACTAATGGCACTGTTCAAATCATCATAAAAAAAAAAAACTGTATTCGCTAGCGAGTAGAGTGCGTATCTGACAACTGTTAATATTGGGCTATTCTCTGAAACTGCTAATCCTATTGCGATGGGACTTTCACAGGAAGGTTCAGTATTTTCTTAGGCATAGCTTTGTGAAAGCTCCCATCATAATCTCATTAGTAGTTTCCGTGATTTGTCGTGTCAGAAACGCATACTCTCGGCGGCCGCACTATACGCTACCGTACCAAACTCATGGTAGGGGTGTCAAATGCACTAAAATAGAAAGGATAGGTAAATGATAAAAAACAATATGAAATAAATCATTTTAATTCATGTAATTCATCGTTTCGTAAATAAATCATTCTTTTTAATAAAGATAAAATAGACAAAGATACAATCGCTAATTTGTGAGTTACTCGATTTGTTAATTTCAAAACAATAAAATTGATTCATCTAAACAATATAATAACAATAATCAACACAAAATAAACTGCTTGCAATAAAACTTCGCTTAATTTTCAATTTTTAAATACAACTGGATCGCTATTATTTACCAATTTTATACTATATAAATCAGAAATTATTTAGATTTTTTTTTAACTCTAAACATGGCAGTGTTTTATATTTTTTTCAATTATTGCAGACAATTTAAACACAAAACACGATTGACACTGAAACGTCAAAATGATAAAACAAATATTAAGGTCCATCCATATTATGACGAAGCGTAAAATACATAGAATTCGCAGCGTAATTACTTGTGTCTTCTATCACGCAAATGAGACGCAGCTACAGGTGCGTTCGAATTGGGGTATGCTAGCAAAAATGCTAAAAACGATCACATCTGGCGTTTGATTTGGAAAGTTATCGGCGAAAGTGACTTTCTGAACGGTTTTCGTTCACCGTTCGTTTTACTTGGAAACATTTAAAAACGTAAACTGCAAATGTTTGCAACTTTGAATCTGACAGATAAGTTTTGGCTGAAAATTCAAAAGGGAAGCGAACATTAAATTTTATAGAAATAGCAAGCAGGAGAAGAATTTGTCAGATTAACTTTGTTTATATATTACCTGAAGGAAAAAGGTAGGTCGAAAACTTGAGATAAGTGATAAGCAGGCGATGAGCATGCAAATGTAATTTTTGCATCTAATCGTCCGAATTGGGAAAAAAAATGTGGCAAAAGTTGCAATATTGTTGAAATTTCCCAATTTGAAAGCATAAACAAAAATGCCCATTTTGAAACGGTTAAAAACGACATCACTCCAATTCGAACGCACTATATTTTTGTTTCGTCCCTCATTTGCGTGTCGTAATCGTATCGTTGAAGTATAAACAGACCTTAAACGTCGAAAATAAACATGCGTGGGATGATTCTTAGTCAAATGAAGGTACAGTTGTTCGATATGTTCGCTTACGTTATATCATTATCAATTATTTTAATAAGAGTATTATTTTATTATGATACAATATATTTACATTCGTATTTATTAAGTGGCTAACGACTTAACTAATGAAGGCACCAGAGTGAGGTCGGTGGAGGTATAACACCTGGAGAACAAAAAGTTATTAAGTATACAGAATGTACTTTTATAATCAAAATATTTTTTAAATTAGATGAAATTGATTGTCACGTACATAAAAAACGCACGCGTGGCAGCATTAGACGTCCGTGCTCCAAACTATCGCATTTGTGCCCAACGCACAAGATGGACAATTCTGTGAACAAAAAATATTAACTTGTACATATTTTTTATCATCGTACTATAATGATTTTTGATATTTAACTACCAGGTCATTTTGGGTACTGGGAGTTATTTTCTAATTAATTAAATGTATACTTACAACAATACTTTCGATGGCATTCGCTAATTGCTCCTCCATAATTTTAACATCGCCATGATCCAGAACTTCCTGCAATGAAAAAGTTTGACTTTATTATCCGGCTCACAGTATCAGGGAAAAGTAAATCTAAGCAATCGTAAAAACTAACGCTCGTTTTGAGAACTCAGAAGGCAAAATTCATGATGTATCAAAAGGTTAGCAAGTAGACAGTCCACTTAGATAGAAAGTGGTCACCAAGTGCATAGGGGAATCCTAACTAATATTAAAAATGCGAGTGTGGGTTTGTTTATTTGCCATAATTACTCAATCGATCACGATGAAATTTGGTACGCAGTTAGACTATAGTATGGAGACGGACATTGGCTACTTTTTATCCCGGGAACACGTATAAAACCGCAGCGGACAGCCTCTTGCTAATAAATTGCTTATTATGATAGCTCAGTGGCAGTGAAGTCGAATTCCGTGACTCAGGTCGTGGGTGACAATAAGCCGAGCTTTAGCCGATAGAAAACACCGTGAGGAAATCATAGCATGTGATATGGATTTTCGTAGGTTTCGACATAAAAAACGAAGCTCTTATCATCACGTTTCTCGTAACTGTCCCTAAGTTTTTAACGTTACCTCCTGACAGATGTTGACAGCGTCGCTGAGGTCCGGCAGCGCGGCGCACAGGCGCGCGGCGGCGCACGCGCAGCTCACGCTCGCGAGCCGCGCCGCGCCCGCCACCACGCCCGCGTTGCCCGACAGCTGCACCTCCGCGCCACTACCTACCGCCGCACCTACCCCTGCGCTGCCCCGCATCGAGGGCACGCTGTATGTCATCGATGACACCGCGCGCTGCCATTCCTGTTCATATTTGAGAGGAAGATACACATTGCTGTAAACGCATAGAATACTATCAAACAGAAGGCTCACTCTATGTACGAAAGGATACCTACAAACGCTTCTCTTTCTATCGCATAGCTCTATCTGCTTATGACGTGGGGCTCTCGATGGATCGGTAGCGGCCGACGGCTCCAGCCCGAGACAAGCATCCGTAGGTAAATTTTAGCATCTAAACTATAGAATGACCAGGCCCGGGTAATCGTTAAGATACGGCCTAGAAGATGTTAGCCTTAGATAGCTTTACACCATAACGCAGGTAAAATCAGCGAGCGCAACTTAACCGGGTAATTTTAAGTAACGCCCCAGGGCACCTTCGAATGCGGCACACACCTTGGCTTTGGGCGTTACTGATCATCTCATATTTTCTAAATTTTCACGCTCGGCAAGTATAAGAATGAGGATAATTTAATCGGGCCAATGTGTCGTCACCTTGACACACCTTGACACCGTCACAATGACTTTTAACTGGTAAGTATTATATAATTTCAATTTTTAGTCGAATCTACGGATTTCATCGTCAGTTCTGTTTTTAATTAAAACAAATATGTATTTTGACTAGTGCACTCAAGTATGTAGAACAAAATTATAAGATTGTATTTTTTAATTTGCATTTTAAATTCTAAATATATTTATCACGCAAGAACTACTGCTAATGGTAAAATGTCAACCATAACCATTATTAAATTAAAGTGATTGATAGAATTAGTAATATCAGGGACGATGTCTAATGCAGTTAACATTTTAGTCACAATCAATTATGAGATTATAAGAGTTAAGGGAAATAGAACCATAACCATACTCACCTCTGTATCAGTCTTAGCATCAGCGTCTCCAATAGACCTGACGAGCTCTTTCGATATAGCCATTAGAAGATAATTTGTGATTTTCGCTTTGGTTTCAATTGTCACGTCTCTACTGCTGACCGGAGCAATTTCCTTGCACAATTTTGTCAAATCATCGTCAACTGTATTGTGTATCCTATCAAACAGATCCTCGATTAATTGGCTGACTAGTTGGCTCCTCATCGACGGACATGTACACCGAGTGTCTGAGGTTATGTAACTCATGCTATGATGCATTCTTCCATAATCTGTCTTCTTTGGTACGGCCGTGTATATTGAGTAGCCTTCGTCGATGTATTCGGTCCTCTCCGGCTTCAAATCTATTCTCGACGCGTGGAAAGATTGTCTCATCGTTTCGCTTCTCAACTCCTCCAACTCCTCGGTTTTGATCGACAACTCGTGACTCATCGTTTTTATTTTTTCATCGCATTTCCTCTTGCACTGAGTTAAAGCTTTTTGCGTTAACACAAGCTGCTTTTCCAAAGATTCAACCTGAGAACACATGTCTTCTTAAAACTTCTTCCAACAGATGTTTCCATGCATATTTACACAAACGCCACAGTGATCACGTGATTTCATGCACCGCGTAGTGGACCGAGCGGCCGGACGATACGGAACGCGTCTCAAGCGACACATGCAAATCTCATTAGCCAACCAGGCTATTAACATTGAAAGCGTTAAAAAATGCAAAACCAAGCATCTACACATACAACTAAGCTAAAACTACTACTTCACTAGAAAGAACACAAATTCTATCTACAGAACCGAATTCACATTTTAATATCTATACACCCCCTTGAGTACATACCCCTTAAATTTGGTTAAAATTGTAAAGTAGCCCATAAGAATAAATTTTCTTTAACCATACAAGTTAGGTTTATCTGTGTTAGTATCTCAAACACCCATGGGATGATAATTCTTTTAATTCATTTAAATTATCAGTTTTCATTCCAAGTCCCCATCATACATACCTCCTCCTTCAGTTCGCTGTTGGTTACTTCTAACTCTTGATTATTCTTGCAGGCCCTATTCAATTCTCTCCTAATGACCTCAAGATCATTCAATAAGCACTTTTCGGTCTTTTTCAATACATCCTTCTGATTATTCAAATCTTTGTCTAGTTGTTTATTCATTTTATTCAGTTGTTCTTTCTCTTTCTGTAAATTGAAAATTTGTGAAATTATCTCTATAACCACCTCCCAATATTTGTATGGTGTCATAAAAAAATACGCGACGTTGCATAGTTCAAATTCCAAAGTCTTTTTCTGACACGTGACTTATTGTTAACGGAAGAGTGAGATGGAGGCCACTATTACGTTTATTTTATTTAGTTATACAACATTTACGAATACAAGCGTAACACAACACCTACCTTAAACTTAACATCCAGCTCTTTAAGCGCAGCCTCAGATTTTTTGGTTTCTGCATCAGCTTTAGCATACATTGCTGTTAGATTTGTATTCATAGCGTTTAAAGCTATAGCATCTCTTTCAGCTTTCTCCAGAGCAATACGCATTACCGATTCAGACTCTTCAACTTCTCTCAGTTTCTTCTTTAGCGGCTCAAAGCATTTAGTCCATTGATCACGTTCTGTTTCAAGTTTATGTAGCTGAAATTATAATTTTAGTTAATTACTAACTTATACCTTATTTTTTGAGCTTTTACGTACAATGGCTAAAGTATAAATAAAAGAAATCTAACTTGAAATATTTTGTCACTATTCATCACATTAAAATTTTCACCCGTATGTTGTTGACATACCGCACTATAAGGACACAGCTTTTTGCATCCTCATTTATAATACGGACAGCAAGGGAGTGGAATGCGCTTCCGGCGTCTGCATTTCCAGACTCTTAAAATCTAGTGACTTTCAAGGCCAGAGTGAATAGGTTTCTTCTCGGTAAGCGTCTTAGGCTTCGTCATCGTCCCATAAAAAAACACTCAAATGGTAGTATATCCACCTCACCTTTCCTTTCAAGTGTTTCTCGGTAGAATGCGCGTCTTCGATCTTCTTCTTGTAGCCGCCCTCCATGTCGGCCCACATGTCGTCGGCCTGCGTCAACATCTCCAGGTACGCCGACTCGCGCCGCTCCAGCTCCGACACGCGGTTCTTCAGCTCTTGTTCGCTGATCAGCAGAGCACGGATCTTGCTACCCGTCGATGGGTCAGCTGGTAACTGTACAAATATTATTACATTCATTAAAATCAATACTATGGTTTATCCAATCATATGCAATTAAGTGTACTTTGTACAAAAGTTTTTATGTTGCTGGCTTCTTATGTTTATAATTTGTAAAATAAAAATGTTTTAGAAAAAATTGCCAATATCAAGTCAGATTGTCCAATAAAATATTCTCAATTGAAGGCCGATTTCCGGACTGGTGGTAACTTCAGTAGCTTTGACCTTGATTGATTAACGTAATGAAACATGAAAAATAGCTTTGGTAAGATAATGAATGACTTTTATTTCATGAACATCCGATAATATAAAAAAAAACTATGATGGTTTTAAGAAAGTGATTTGTCTCGTTATAATTGCGCGTAACAAAGCAAATAAAGTCTTGTTATAGGTGCGCGATGGAAACAATTAGAGGTGATAAAGTATCATCAATTTAGACGTCATGGTCATAGATTTTATTATCTTGTTACATCCACATTCCTACTACGGCCACGGTCTAATACTAAAGTGTGCTAAGTGTGAAAATTTTCGCACAAGAGATTAACTATTGCACAAGATCTTTGGTATGTTTTCAATTATTTCTTTGGTGAAAATAGGTCATATCAGATGAATTTGAAAGAAGCGGTGTGCACTGTACAACAACTTATATAAAATTGCTACGAAATAACTTATGTAGAGATCTACAAACAGGAAACTGTGCATGTTGTTTTTAAAATCTATCAAATACCTGAATTTAGTAATACCTATTGCAGAATTAAAAAACTCCTTCAATAACATTTCGAAGTAAACATCAAAATGATTACTTAGTTTTACAACAGTAGCTTAATTTACCTTTCCATCTTCCTTCCCTTGTCGAATCTTCTTTTCTAACTCAAGGATCTTGTCTTCTATTTTATCTTTCTTCAGACAAGCCCCGCAGCATGTTGCAGCTAATTGTCTTTTGGTTGTTTCCAATTCGTCTGATAATTCCTTTACTTTTGCTTCTAAGACCGTCTTTACTTTCTCAGACTTCTCTGCAACTCGTTTTTTCTCTTCCAAAAGTCTGAAAAAGAGGAATACAAAAAAATAAGCAAATCTTTTTTCTTTCCCTGATTCTGAATAGTTAAGTGATGTCGTAATTATGGTATATATTTCTATAACAATGCAATGTAGTTATATAAACAATCTTGTTTTTGCTATTTCTCCGTCATTAATTCTTTCTACGTGAGTGAGTTTATATCTTGTAATTCAAATGATTAATGTTTCTGAGGCGTTCACCATGAGCACATTATTTGATATAATTGGCGTGCTCCAATGTAGTTTTAGGAATTTATTACACATTTCTACGAATCTACTCGCAGATTCAAAACAACTTTCATACATTTATCATTTTGACTCTGCATATACGTTCAACTCTACTTCTTGAAAATGCTTTTTTGGAAGAACCCAACTATCCATTTGACATCAAAGTTATGAGAAACAGTGAAATGATTCACATATAGGTACTAAGCTTTTAAATATTTTTAACTAGCTGTCCCCCGCGGTTTCATCCGCGTTCCCGAGATAAAAAGTCTATGTCCTTCTCCATACCATTGGCTATTTGCATGCCAAATTTCATGATGATCCGTCGAGTAGTTGAGGCGTGAAGGCGTAACAAACAAGCAAACTCACTTTCGCATTTATAATATTAGTTAGGATTCTCAACAAGATGTATATAAGTAATGTAACTCGAATCAAAGTCACAAGCAATACTGAATTCTGCCTACATTCAAGACTGATGTCCAACCTTCATAAGCTCCAAAGCATCATAAGAACTTACTTAGTGATTTGGTCTTCTAATGCCTTATTAGATGGTATTGACGTGGAGTTGATGTCCTTCCAAGCGACCAAAACTTCGCAATCAGGATTGTTCATCGACTTCTCTTGTTTAATTTTTGCTATCGCTGTTCTTGTGTCTTGACCATATGACCCCATTCGGTTTATTAAGCTGCGCTGTAAGACGAAAAGCAAGCTAAATTAGAACTTTGCTGAAAATCATCATCTTAAATATATTCTGAATTTATAGTGGTGATACTCCAATTATATGACCTAATCCTAATGCTACTATGTGTTGTACTTTATTATAATTTTCTATGTAGAAAAACAAAGTTTTACCTGTCCATTTGGCGATAGGCTCGCCCCAATAGCTCGCACCACATTCCAGGCGATCAACGCCGGCACGGCCTGCTCTAGTTTGACTAACCTCGTCCTTAATTCCCTCTGTAACAATACATATCGAATTTGAGATAATCTATGTAATTTCACTAGTAATTATATATTCTGCAATCACTGAATTCCTACAAAAAGTCAGTTTGTTTAAGTCATCAATGTTTTCTGTTTTAATGCTATCAAATATTAATGCCACTAATAAATCTGTAACTAGATATTGAAAGTATCTTCAGTACGAATTGGTGCTTCTATAATATTAAATTTCTATTTTTATATGACTCACCTCTTTAGCTTTTAAAGCAAACTCCTTATTCGTAAGCTCTGCCATCAAGCGATCGGCTTGCGCCCTCGAACACTCTCTCTGTTCCGTCATGTCTCTTAGCTGAGCTGAACAGAGCTCATAGTCCATCTCAAGTCTGGAAAAGAAATACATATACACGGCTTATCAAAATTACAAGTATTAGAAGTAGCAGGCTCAATAGCTCTTAGACTAGGATATACTTACCTCTTTTAATCAGCATTTTTTTCTTTAGCAGTATTTTGCTGGTTCCTCGGATCGGAACCTTACCATTAATTCAGGATTGTATACGTTATATTATAATTTTTTTGGACTACCTAGCATACAAAGATTTGCCGGACTGCCTGCTATTCTTCGAATTTGTCTCAATTCATTGTAAAGTTATGTGCTAACAAAACTAAAATAACAACTTACTGCTGCCAATGTAAACGTGTGTCATTTTCTATTTCTTCTAATTCACAACATTCCTCTTCTAGCCTCTCGTATTTGTCTTGAAGTTCCAAAAGTTGCGATTCAAGTTCCTGTGAAATAATAATTTTATTTCTATAATGACCTTATATATAAAATCTCGTATCACGGTGTTCGTGGTCGCACCAAAACGGCTAGAACAATGTTTTTTTTTATGTACCTATATGTGGAAGGTATGAGAATAGGTCGTAAACTAATTTTTATCCTCAGAACGTGTGTGAAACCGAAGGGGACAGGTAGTCTGATTATAAAACTTGTGAATCATAAAATCTACGTTTCTCACCTGCGACCTATTTTCTAACAGAAACTCTTTTTGCAATCTCTGGGCGAGTTTAGCCTCTTTGACGTCTTGTGCTGCCTCATAAATAGAGATTTTTCCCTCCAAAAATTTAAGCCTCCTCTCGTAATACTGCTTGTGTTTCTTCCCCAACTTCACGCACCTGCACTCCAGGCCATCGATGTCCTCTTTCGTACTTAACGTCCTATTCCTAACACCTTGCCTTTCAAGTTTCTCTCTTATACTATTCAGTCGTTGTATTTCAGTGTTTAATTCACCATTGCATTCGAAACTATCGTTGACGTCTGTTTGTGTGTATTTTGACTCTGTTTCGACACCTTCGAAGATACCGCTCTCCTGCAATACACTATTAGGTTTCCTCTCTTCGCAGAGACTCTCCAAAGACTCGCTCTTGTATCCCTTCTGTTGATACGGTGTGACTGTTGCGATTGCTTTGTGAGTCTTGTGCGATGGAATGTCGGTTTCCTGTTTTAGTTTTAGATCACATATTCTTCTCGGTTTCGTCTGTAAAAAAAATATAAATTTAACCTTGAATACCTAACATGTTACTATTGTTGACAGTGTTGACACTGTTGACAGATTCTGACGTAAACTTTTTTTTTGTAAAAAATGACGTTTATTTACCTGAAAACATTCATCCTCGCTGACAGAACTGCTCAATGCTTGTAGGTTGTATAGCAGCATCAGAACTTGCTCCAAGCAGCTCCTATCTTCCGCCGACGCTGCGTTCAAGATCATCTGTTCCAGATGTTCTTTTACTGGGTTGCTTTTCAGGGAATCACTGGTGGTTTCCGAGTTCCTGTCGAGAATATCGGCCAGGACTTGGGCTTTTGCGAAGTCTTCTTTGAAGTCATCGTGGGGGGTGCCCAGATGTCGTCGGGGGTTGCAGGGACTGCTCGGGGCATGCGGGGATTTGTATCCGGAATCCATTCGTTTGAGTTCGGGTGATGCGGAGTCCTTGATACGGGAGCCTGGGGACACGCAGCCCGAGTCTGAGTCTGTTAAGTTGTCCCTAGCACCCTGAAAAGAGAAACAACTGGTTAATAACACTCGCAGAGATAGTATAAAGGGTGCATGCTATCCTTTGCTGGTTGATATCAAAAGATAAGGATGGAGAACGCACCTTGGGCTTTCTCGTTGAATGGATACAGCCGACAGCACACTCCTCCAGTTGGTGCTGAGTATATCAGACAAGTGCGATGTGCTTTGTTTAAAATATCAATGCTAGCTATTGAGCGGCGACTGAATGTGCACTGTTTTCACAGGTGGTCGCCACACGGCTTCTCACAGTTTATAGATAAACTAGATCTTAACTTCAACAGAAGAAACTGTCTGAGTAGGAATAAATGCGCAATAATATATTTTATATTTGTATTTAAAAAATGCTCACGTCCGTCAAGCCTGAGGTCTGTGGGCAGTAATGGCCACGCAAAACTAACGAGGCCCAGAGCCATAAGTTTGTTTATTGGTAGCTAATGTGATAACTCCATTATTAACTCCCACACTCTTCGCCGGTTCGATCGACACGGTTGTGAATTATGTGACAAGTTGTAACAGAAACTGCGTATCTATATTTACAGCCTGAATAAATTATACCTAATCATTGATTTTGCAAGATAGAAAACATGAACATATTACGTTGATTTGAATCCTGATTTTAATACGTCTATGGCATAATTTGATTGAAATTAAGTTCAATAGAGATACAGACCTTACGCAGCTCAATGACACCTTATCAGCTGTATCAAAATGGTTTGCCGCAAATAATCTTATGCTTAAATCCTGTAAAACTAAATGTTTTCTCTCCCTAATGTTGTTAAGAGTGCCACTCATATCTTTGTCGATGGTAAAAGACTTGAACTAGTGGATAAGGCAGTCTTTCTCGGCGTAACATTAGATAGTTAACTACAATGGTGTCCTCATATAGAAAGATTAGCTAGAAAATTAAGATCCGCCGCCTTCGCAGTTAGAAAATTTTTACAAATAATACATGTGGCTACAGCCACATGTATTATGGGCCTCAGCTGGGTCTCAGCTGCAGACTTTGAAACTATATTTATTCTGCAGAAAAGTGCAATTCGCACAATCTATTGTTTGGGGCCTCAGAATCACTACGATGTCGATTCAAGGAATTTAAAATTTTAACGTTACCGTCACAGTACATTTATGAAAATATTATGTTTGTCCGTAAAAACTTAAATTTATTTGGAATTAATAGTAGCCGCCATAACTTCAATATAAGAAATAAAGACAAAATTGTGACACCTAGATTCAGGTAACCTAAAGCTAATAAGTCTTTTCTCGGAAATTGCGTTCGATTCTATAATAAAATCCCACTCGAAGTAACTAAAATGTCTTACAATAAATTCAAAGATCTCATAAAGCAGAGGTTAATTGGCAAAGCCTACTATAAGGTGGCTCATTACGTGGAAGACAAGAATATATGGTTGTAGTAGCCTCCTCTGCACTTGTATCCCCCCTGGCTAAGTGAAAATTGTATGAATAAGCATAATAATAATATATATATATATATTGAATAAGTATTTGGATAAAAAGCTGTAATATTAAAAGATCTTCCACAAAAAAAAGCCTTGCTGAGTTTCTTGCCGGAGTCTTCTCATCCGAACCGGTGGTAAATTCAATTGTATGTTCATAAGTGCCTAAACTGAATAAATGACTTTTAGATTTGTTTTTTTTTTGTGACAACTAATTTAAAGATAGAATAATAAAAATCAGAACAAGTACATGAAAGATCATGCATACCATGGTTCAGAAGTAACCTATTTTTAAATATTTTTGAGTGAGGTACTCGTAGACAATACTTATAGTTTAGTATTTTTCCTTATTAAACTGAGGAACCCAAAGAAAGGACTTCTACATTCGTAGTCTTGCACTAGCATATATAGATATGTAAATAAAACATAGGTACGCCATGTTATGTTTAACCAAGATATTGATATAAATACAAGGTATAGATAATTTCATGTAGGTAAATAATTGAGATTGAAGTATACCCACTTGTTGTACGATACATGAAAACGTAGATATGTAAGTAGTTAAATGTACATAATACACATAAGTAAGCATTCTTATATATAACAATTAGTAAAATACAAAAACTACACAATATAATTAGTGCAAATTATTGAAAAAGAAACCCTATTTCTTTCACTATAATTACTATAATAATAATTACTGCAAACACGTGCCATATCTTACACAAACTACAAGTCAATTTATTGCCGATTATCATTTTAAAGTTTTAAATAAGTTAGCAAAGTAAATTTACCTTTGTTTTCTTGAAGAAATGGTTGAGTAGGTATTGTTTATTACTTCAAGGCTGTATAAATATTTATTATAGAGAGAAAACTAGATTCTATCTGCACGAGTATCTTTCCACTGATTTTCCTTCATAATGATAAAACACAAGGAACGTGATTTCATTGATTGATGTAATGTTTATAAATACTACTCAGTGGAATCTTGTGTAAAGATTCAAAAGAAGAATGGGATTTGTACATCATCCATGCATGAAAAAGAATGCCGGATAAATTTACCATTGTATATCTTTTAACTATAAATTATGTTAAACATATAAAAAAGTAAATCTATAAAAACATAAACTTGAACGTAGTTTTTTTTAAATTCTACCCCAAAGGGGGCAAAGTAGGGGGACGCGTTAAGCTATTAATTAATACGTTTGAATTTACCCGCTTATCTTTGGAATGAATTATAATACAAATTATACATTAATGTCCTGTGAATTTGAACTCCATAAGATTAAAAAAAAAACTTCTTATACAGTAACGTATTTATTCAAAAATATCCAGCTTTGAGCCAAAAAACATGGACACATTCATGACTAATGCAGCTTACATTGACAAAGGTAATCGCCCGTCGACAGTGCCATAAAGAGTTGCGAAGCTTCCGGCAAATATACCATAGACATAGTACAGTCAGCGAAGTACATAACCGCCTTGACATTCATGATAATATTAGAAAGGGACAATGTTTATCCGAGAAAAACTTCAATCCATGAATGATAGTTATGACGAGACTCCTATCATAATACAAGACAAGGTAACTCAATATTATTTCAAAGTTATTTTCATAGCCAAGCACTTCCCGGGGTGTTCTGGTAGTTAGGTTTGATAGCCAGTGGTCTTCTATGCTTTTTGTGGTTACCACTTTCAACCACAACCTACCACCGTGAGATTATCGTCTAACAACGCTCCATCCAAACAGAAAGAGATGTAGAGTAGAGTAGTACGTAGAGTCGACTACAACGTTTATAAGTGCCTTATCAGGGCCTTTGCCGAACAAACGATTTTTGGTAGTTTGATTTTGAACCGTAAAATCATTAATAAATATGAGAGAGATAATAAATTAGTGTCAATGACATAAAACGCACAATAGGATATCACAATATTTTTTCTGCGACTGTACAAAAACCGTTAAAAATCATCAATACAAATTGATATCCTGTCCGTTGTCCTTAAACCAACCTCGGCTACTTAGTCACCAATATTTATTTGGTACTTCATCTTTGTCTACAAAGCTACTACAATACGTGCAGCTAAAACTATATCGTAGTTTAGCACTCCCTCTGAGTTCAAATACTTGTCATATTATTGTATTTTGTATACTGATGCTCTGTTTTATAAAGGGTTGTCTCTATTCTATTACATAAACATATATACATAGACTGCGAATAATCGTACAACGTACGTTAGATATTAGGAAAATAAGACTAAAGTAACGTTTATATTCAATACCTCTATTTATTTATCTATGTAATACCTAACTCATAATCTATAGGCGACGACGGTAATGCTTGATTGTTGATCATTTTAGTCACAATATCCCTTTGTCAAAATATTAGTAAAAAAACAAAGAAAACCTATATGGTAACAACTTTTACAGCGATTAGTCCATAACACAAAAATCTCACCATTTAAAAACACAAACACTGATTTATAAGAATAATTGTGCTGATTCAATTGAAAATCGCACTAACTGGTGGAAAACACGAGTTACAACTACTGTTCCGAACACGTGAATGCATATTTAGTGGTCTCACCGATGACATCAATATTTGTTTAGTAAATTACACACTTAATAGTACTTACCGACGTCTTTAGTGGCTTATGAATAAGGCATATCTGAGATAAATAGCTGAGACGTTAGCTACGTATAGATGTTTAT
The DNA here is from genome assembly GCA_947623365.1 of Achlya flavicornis. Classification (NCBI taxonomy): domain Eukaryota; kingdom Metazoa; phylum Arthropoda; class Insecta; order Lepidoptera; family Drepanidae; genus Achlya; species Achlya flavicornis. The sequence continues at coordinate 13,483,287 of OX392478.1, forward strand.
TCTTTTTTTTATTTAGTGGGCGAATTTCGTATGCACACAGCCTGTATGAGAAGTAGCTCTCAATAAGGTACATAAATACAGATTTTCAACTTGAGGGTGGTAGCCTCCAATTACCAAGTACCCTACAACGGTCCTATGGGTTCTCCACGATATTTACCTACACCAACCTTTGCAAAGGTATTCTATATTTAAAAAGACCCTATATCCTCATTTCCCAGAAACTTTGTCTCATTCAATTGCACTTTACTTTTTGAACACACACATTGCAGTCAGCGTTTAATTTAAGTTTAATTTAAATAAATTTCATTCCTTATCTTTATTTACCATGCAGTTTCTCTCATAAAACGTCGTAATTATTCTATCACTACTGGAAATCCAAGGGAAACTTGTTTGAGGAATATCTAAACAACACTTTTAAAGTACACATTTTAAATCGTTCGAAATTCAAACACTACCAGACAAACATTCACAAATTGAAAAAAAAAGGTTTTTCAATGGCCAGCACTCGCTGTTTAATTGAAATTAGAAAAGATTTTGTGTACATTCATTATATGAATAAGTACTGGTTCTAATTTCAAATTGATATCCAGATACCGCTTATAGGCCATTCATAAGTGCCTAAGTTGAATAAATACTTATTTATTTTGATAAAAAATTGGGGCAAAGACCAACAATTAAAGGCACCAACTAACCTTATCGGGGTGCGCGTCCTCTAGCTCCAAAAGGCGGAACTCCATCAACTCGAGCTGGTCGCGCGCGTCGCGCAGCGCGTCCGCGAGCCGCGTGCACTCCCGCGCCGCCGCAGACGCGCGCTCCGCTGACGTACGGCACTGCCCGCATGACTGGGGGATGTGTAGGGTGACCATTACTACACTATATATTAGCAATTGTATTGTTTACTTCATTACTTAATTAATTGTAATAGTTCCCGACTGAAACATTTCCTATTTTCGATCTAAGAGTATGTAGAGTACAAGAGAGAATGGTGCTGATTCTCAAATCGCTCAAAATTTTTACTAACATTATATCTCTTTCTTTCAAATTGTACTGAAAAAGGATAGAAAATATTTAAAGCTGTATTTAAATTCACGTTGAAAAAAAGCAATTGCATTATTCTTTTGTTCTTTGTTAGAAAGAGATATATCTCTTACAAACTTCTTATCTCTACAAATTAACCCATATACACATTTAGTCTTACTAGGTATACCTAGTAAGACTAAATTAGGTTAGTTTGTATACAACATAATCACCAAGTGAATTGTTTACAATAAACATGAATAAATATAATGATTCCCGACTAAGCACAACAGAACAGAACAGAATAAGCACAAACTTGCTGTACCTTTAACTCGGCTCAGCAAAGTCCTTAACTCTTTCAAGGGGCAATGTATACGTTTCTATAATAAAGTACCCAAAGAAATCCAAGAGCTACCTATACATAGATTCAAAAAGATAGTAAAACAGAAGTTATGCAAGAAGGGGTACTATAAAGTTTCTGATTTTGTAGATGACAAGAATGCATTTGAATGAATTGTTCGCTTCGCACGCTATTGTTATATATATTTTGTAAATTGTAATATTTATAAGTACACATTAAAAAAAAAAGAACACTTGCTGAGTTTCTTGCCGGAGTCTTCTCAGTTCAAGTTGTATTTGGAACCGGTGTAGAGTCATTTGTTAACTTTCATAAGTGCCCTATAAGGGCCTAATATGAATAAATGAATTTTGATTTGATTTGACTGAAAAGCTATCAGCTACTTTCGATCTAAAATAATGTAGAGTACATGAAGACGAAACTAATAAAAAGAAGGATTGTGATAGCACTGAAAACGTAAGTACTATAATGAACAACTTACCCCCTTAATAGTGAATCGAACCCTATAAGAAACTTTTACAAATGCTTCCTACTAGTTCTAGTAGAGGAAATTTATTCTAATAATTCAGTGTTGTCACCCCGGAAAATTCTCAATGCAAAATAATTAACAATGCATGGAATTGTACTTGGCAATGGAGTATGCAACTGCGCCGGCGCACCTTTAAGTGAGATAAAGTCTAATAGTGGAATTAAGCAGGTTGTTGATAATACTAAACACTAACTCAATTAACATTCCTTCACAGTTGAATATTAAGGACTAATCTTGTAAACTTGTGTTACTGTCCTATTTTAGATTGTCGCTTAATGTTAATTGAAATTAAATTTATCACTTGGAATTGTCAAAATAGTTAAAATGTAACTAATTGCCTTGGAAGTAAAATTAATTCTTCATAAATACAAATTGCATGCAAATCACAAAATTACACAACAATAATGCTTGAACTTCACTTCAAGTATATATAATATAGTTTTGCGACAACGACATGGAACGTTTTTTTTTTTAGTTAATATAATAACTACATCGAGACTCAGGACATGCAGACATGTTCATGCCCACAAATGCATGTCCGAGATTTTGCTATCTATATTTGCAACTTAAATTCTCCTGCGAAAACGCACATGTCCTCATCACACAGTGTACTTTTACGCATGTCTTTTTAGCAACAGTATTCAACGTAATAACATACAAGTTGATGGTATTTCGACTTTCATAATTTTAATCACGACAATTTAAGTGAGCCTCTTAGAACTCCTTATACTAGGTACTTTAAAATATCAAAATTATGTTTTATGGCGTATCCAACATAATATCTGTCTTAAGAGATAGTTATCAGTCAGGTAGACTCTTTATAAGGATAGCCAGCGGCCGAATACCGCCTACACGTGACGGTTGGTAAGAACCTACAAATAAGGCAGTGCTTGTATAAATAGTTAGAACAAAGTTGATCCAGTTTTATAAAGGATTTCAATTGAAAACAATATCTATTTAGAAGGTTCACAGACCTCATTTTTTTTTACCACCAATGCTTTTAGGATAAAAAAGACTAAACTTGAGGAAATATTCTTTGACTAATCCTAAGAAAGGATCTCCCGAAATTGGACTCCTATGGAGATGAAATAAATCGCGGTTGAATCCACGGGGCCCAAAGCTAAATTATAATTCTTCACCACTCACCACTGAGCTATACTTACAAGTGCAGAATAGTTCTTTAATTCATTAATAAATGACTTAATTTTTGGTTAACATTTGGTCACCCTACACAACAATAAAGCACAATGCAAGTGACGCAACAACAAGCGCCAATAGTTTAGTAGGTGACAAAATGTTTATATTGCAATACTATCTGACATTTAATAAGTACGATCCTCTCGTGAGGATCCAAGGCCGGCATCCGAATAGTTTACGGCCTCCTTAATAGGCAACACACGATATATGTACTTATGTATTATAGTGCTAATGTGGGCGTTATTAAGAGATTGATCATATCAGCCTAGGGGTGAACATAGGCCTCTCCCATTAACTTCCACTTCGAACGATTTTGGGCCGCTTGCATCCAGCGGCACCCAGCGATTTTGATCAGATCGTCGACCCACACGGCGCTCTCCAGTACGTGGTCGCCTTTCGAGAACCTTCCTTTCCCACCGGCTATCGGTTCTTCGAGCGATGTGGCTTGCCCATTGCCACTTCTGCTTACTAACCCTACGAGCAATCGTTAGTTTTGTTCTCCTACGAATGTCCTCGTTTCGGACCCTGTCACTTAGAGAGATTCCGAGCATAGCTCGTTCCATAGCGCGCTGAGTGACTCTGAGCTTATTTATTCGGCTAGCAGTAAAATACCACGTCATGTCCCGTATGTCATCACTGGTAACACGCACTGATTGAAGAACTTTGTCTTCAGACAGTGACATTCAATTATTACCTAGATAAAATAATTTGATCTACACTTGGTAGTTTTAGGCTTTTTGACCTAGAAGAGATAAACTCTACCTAGATTTCACCAGTTCTGTAGACGGACTTTTTATTGTACTGGTAAGTAGTCTTATGGTGGAGCTAAAAATTGTCTCTTCTAGATAACCTTTCTGTAAAATCCTACTGATCCTGAATGATATCGTTATGCGTAAGAGTTTGTTTGTGTTCAGCTCCGTACGGGCTACGCGGATTGGGGAAAATTGGCAGATAGAATCTAGCCTACCCGCGCCGGGTCCCGCTTCTTCCTCCTTTCAAGTTTAACCATTTCAAAATAACGTTAAAATTACCGTTATTATCCAATTACCATTACTAAAAAGTAACGATAAAATTTAGCATAAATAACGTTAAATATATTAACGTTATTTTATTATTAACGGTACCTCTGTCAAATGAAGGTAACGTTATGAAAATGTTACCGTTATTTAAAGCCCTGAGATAGATTTTATAGATATATCCAAATCTAGTGTTGTCTCTAGATCCCTCGGGAACCTGGAAAAACCGCCGTGAGGAAGCTAATCAATTTACTGAACAATCCTTCGTTTAAATTCTACCAATGGTAACAGGATACTGTTTATCCCAAAAACACAGGTGTCATTGAAGATAAAATAAAAATGAGTGTGTTTGTTACGCCTTCACGCCTCAACTACTCAACGGATCATCATGAAACTTGGCATGCAGATAGCATGTTATGGAGAATAAAAGTACTGGACTGTACATTAGAATTATTAAAATCAGCGCTTGGTTATGTTTTATCCATATCAGTGAAAAAAAAAACAATAATGGGTTAGAGAGCAATTTTAGCTGTCAGATTTAATTAATTAACTTTTCCGCATTTCATCGCATGTTGGTTTTCAAGCGTGCTGGATGTTTGCGTTAGTGTAAAGTTATAAACAATGCTTTATTGCCTCTAGGTTCGGAAGACGAATTCTGTTTCCGACTATTAATGCGAAGAACTTGCAAAGATACGGTAAGGTCAGTAATGATATGGTCGAAGGTATTAAGCCTAGAAAGAAAGCTAAGATAGCCTCTCAGTGCTACCTCATTATGCTGAAAACATAAAAAGACATAGCTTGCTGCAGATTGAATATGAACAGGCTTTGGGCTAGATGAAAATTACGACTGAGATAATGAGATACTGACCCACATGTCGTTGAGGGGTTGTGGTGACAGCGAGGCCGGGGCAGATGACACCGCTGAGTCCTCGTCTGATGGAGCCTCCTGTTGACAAAAAGTTGCCATTAAAAGACCTACCCTATTACGCAGTAGTTAAAGTTATATGTTGGTTGAAAAAGTCTAATTCGAGAAATATAAGCAGCGTAATAAAATGATTGACTGGAATCATTCGTCGTTCGATTATGTATGAAATTGACATTTTCAAAAGAAATAGTTGCGTTGTAGCGTATTTTTTTTTTTTTTTTCAAATTTAAACTAAGTTTAACTTAACTTGGATACTTACCCTGTAGAAGGTTTCTTTCCGATGTTGTATATCGGTTTTAAGATCTTCGCGATTGGTCTTTTCCTTTCCCTATAACAAAGAAAATAGTTTATGAATATCGGAATTAAAACAATTAATGATCCGAACATGTTTTCTGCAGCTAGAAAGAAATTAGATTGATTTTTTCATTTTACCGGGATCATTATGTTTTTGACTCCATAGGTCAAAATACAGGTCCGAATTCCAAACGTCAAAAAAAAACAGCATGGTGCTTTTAATAAGGGTGAAGACATTTTGCATGGTCGGCAAAGCGCGGTGTTGCAAGCATCTATAGACTACTTTACCGCTTAAGTATAAACAAAACTCCGATAGAACTAAAGTCCGAATCAAGCAACACTGACAATGTATCATTAGCCCACGGCTAATGATACATTGTCAGCGCTGCCCGCCCCTGCCTGCCCCGGGCTGACATCTGCCACACGTCAGTCAGTGCGTCAGCTCAGTCAGTGGCAAGTCGTGACCGATCATTGCAACATGCAACTTAACTTAGCTGATGATAATGTAAGATAACGATTAGGTGCTGCAGTTTCATTGAAGGTTAACCACCAGTAGTGTTGAACGTTGAAAAGACTATCACTTTTGGGCTGTCAAAACCTATAGTGAATCTAGATTGAAACTAATTGCTAAGTTTATCTTAGCTGTGGTTAAAATACATACTAAGCCTGATATGAAGCCGCCTATTTTTATAGACAATACTTTCTATAACAAGTACTTATTAAATCCTAGGTTTTTGATGACTACAAATTTCATCTTATTGTAATTGAAAAACGACTCATTTTTAAATGAAATGCTTTTATTTTATGGTACCAAAAGCAACAACTTTACTGTTTATAGATGAAACAACGCCTACAATTTCACAATACTAAGCATAACATAACACGTTGCGATATATTGCTCTAGCAATTTTATCAGGCGCTTCAATAAAATTTAAGGCTAAATTAAATATCATCATCATCATCAGCCTATAATGTCCCACTGCTGAGCACAGGCCTCCTTTCACAAATATGAGGGTGAAAGGGTCTGGGCGATACTCCACCACGCTTGCCCACTGCGGATTGGTGGAGGTAGGCTGGTGGTCAACCTACTGTTGGAATTTTTCAAGCCGCCTAGGAGGCATCCAACAAGCTTAAACGACTATCACAATTAAGTGATAACCGGGACCAACGGCTTTACATGCCTTCCGAAGCACGGAAAATTAAATATAGTGACTTGAAATAAAAACTATCCACAAAATAACATATAAATAAATGTTGTAATAGTCAATATTTATCCTTACATAACTATGTATTCCAACTCGAGCAATAACTAACTATTGTCCACGCCCATACAAAATGTAATGTATGTAGTTACACTAGTTACATAAAGTCATTATTTCTATACAAAATAGAGTCATTAATCATGACCATTACATGCTCGAGTGAGAAATTACTATGTATAAACGAAAACGATTTAGTTTCTACATTTGTATGGGATCAAGTTTTGTCGCGTGCTTAAATTTTGGCCTACGGGTTAATTTAGCAGCTCTTGAATATTATTCGTTATTATGTAATAAATAATAAGTAAAAATAAAGAATAGTGGCTTATTAATTAAATTTGTCTTATTCTAAAAATATAATGTCTGGAGCACTCCTTAAGGTTAGGTAGTTGATTCATCATAAGTACTTACGGAATTTATTAAATTAATCTTTTTAACATGAATCGGTCTGTGTTATACTAAAAATAACGTTGTATTGAAGAAATCTCTTTCAAATATGTAGTTATATAGAAAGTCTTCAAGTCACAATACCAAATATGGTTCGGCGCCAGCGCCACGCCGCAAAACTGGGATTTACTATACAAAAGTGAGGGAAAGGTTTATATGCCACCATTATGATGTTACCATGCTAGGACTAACTTTGACCCTTTCACCGATTAATTTAAAGTTTGATCAACAGAACAGATATATGACCTAGTTAGTTTACAGTGTCAAACCAAACTATATGAAGATTTCGTTAGTTTAAAGTTCTTTGAAGGACCAGTTGGCGCAGTTGGTTAAGACGTGGAGTCTTAACCTATAGCGCCGCAGGTCGTGGCTTCGATTCCCACACAGGACATGCATTTGTGTGCATGAACATGTCTGTATGTCCTGAGTCTGGGTGTAATTATGTATATTAAGTATGTATTTACAAACAAAAAGTAGTATATGTATTATATCAGTTATCTGGTTCCCATAGTTCAAGCTTTGCTTAGTTTGAGATCAGATGACCGTGCGTGAAGAATGTCCCAGGATATTTATTTATTTATATAAACGTACAGGCCCCAAATTGTCCTATAGACATTATAGCGAAAAACACGGCGGTCTTCCGACAAAATGTAAAAAAAACTAAGATATCCAACATGGTGGTTAATAATGGTGATTGTGAGGCGAGAATCTGGCCCTAGATTAGATGCAAGGGACGATTGATTGGCTGCATTGTGATAGCCAGGCTATTTACAAATCTTACTGAATCAATTATGTTTGTTATTCTGCTCTTACGCCTGGACAAAACACATTTTGTAAATATAGAGAACAATTCACATGAATTAGGTACCTATATTTATGAACCTACCTAACTACCTGGAGCAGTCGTGTCGCGGGAAAATTGAGTATCAGAATAGGTGCAAATAATTCTACATCCAGTGCTTCGCGTCGACCGGTTGTATTTAACAATTTCACAGCTTGTACTTATAACATACAAGCCTACATTGTTTCTTTAGAAACTAAATTGGAATCCACACAACGCCTTTCAAAGCATGTTAATGAACCTATAAACCTAGCCTTGAATTCACTGTATCCACAAACCGTATAATATGCATCCCAAAATATATAATATAGATAAAATACGAAACCAGAACGTCCAGAATTATCACGGTTTTTTAAAGCGCTTTTTTACGGAGGCCTCGGTATTGCACGGGTGTTACACGCATACATTACGTGTTTGATGCCTGTTAAAAAGCGTGAAAATCAACTATTGCACGTCAACAGCCGCGAACAAAATATATTCAATCGTTTTGGGCGAGGAAATAATGCAGAACGATTTTGAGCGGGCCTCACGAAGCAATTTTTTTGCTGAGAAAGAAGTGTATTTTGACGAAAATGATTTTGATTGAAAAGAGTTAGTTACTAATAATAAATATACGGATTTATTATTATCATGGTAACAGATACAGTTATTCGTTTTATTGGACCTTTATGCTGCATATGCAGAATTGGCATGAACCAATGGAAAACAAAAAAAAACTTTGTTGAACAGAAATTATCATGAAACGGCATCCAACTATACGAAAGCATAACTGTACATTGCAATCATGGTACCATATTTAAAATCGAAAGTACACGCGATTATCGATCGAAAACATCAATCAAATCATTAGATCTGTACCCTAAGTGATATGTAGGGCACGAGATGACCCCCAATAGCTTTCTATCGGCTTTCGCTGATCAAATAGTGATGATCTGAGACAAAGGTATCTATGAAACTGTTCTCGATCTAACCTGATGAAAACTACAAACGGTAAACAAATTTAGTCAACTCGTTTTTATTTTTTCACAGAGGAAACATTGTCTGTTTATCTAGCAAAATACCTGACAGATATCGCCCTTACGTGTACCATCTCGTCCGGTGACTCTGTAAAAGTAGTATTAGTAGTTGAGGCGTGAAGGCGTTACAAACAAACAAACTCGCTTTCGCATTTATAACATTAGTTAGGATATTAGTATAGTGGGTGGAGATTTCGAAATGGCATATTTTCGAAACCTATAAATGGCATATTTTTGAAAATATGCCAGAAATATTAGTATAGATGGTGCAATTAGTCGTTGAATAAATCAATTCAATCAAAGATTTTATGGAATCAATCAAATGGGGTCAAATATTAGTGGTTTATTGCTCATAAAAGGCAAACCAATTAAGCTTCAGCGAGGCTTTATTTGGCATAGGCTATTGGCCAACGTTTACCAACATATCAAGTTCCAAAAGTGTTACGATACAAACTCGACATGAATAACAACATGGAGATCCTCGAGAGTGAATTTTGTTCCATTTATTCACGTATTAGGCAAGCGCAAGTGATGTAAATCTTGGCATCGATCTTCAAACATTGATAAAGTTACTTAATTTATAAGACAAGTGATGAGAAGATGAGTCTTTAATACTAATTTCTTGCTGCGTTTTCTCTTATGGTGCGTCCATGCTACGCGAATCGAGCACGAGCCGAGCCACGAACGAACCTACGACGAGCACGATGCGAATCCTTTTGTTCGTGAAAAAACTGACAATCGCGCTCGTTCGAGGCTCGCAAGCCCGTCCACGCTAAGCGAATCGTGCTCGCAGTGTGCTCGTTCGTGGCTAGGCTCGTGCTCGATTCGCAAAGCATGGACGCACCATTATAAGTCTCTGTGTCGTAATTTTACCAAATAATGGTGCCTTCTTTCCGTCTTTTTAACCGACTTGAAAAAAAGGAGGAGGCTCTCAACTCCGTCATTTATTAACCTATTTGGAAAATTCTTTTTTGTTTGGAAGGGTACACTTTCCTTTTGGTCCCATGGTCATCAGAGTCAGGATTTGATTACTTCTTAGTGTACTTTGAAGTCGGTTTAAGTTTTTGTAAAACAGTGTTTACTGTAAACGTGTGTTCTTCGTGGGATAATATACTTATGTATGTTCAATTTGTTTCTTGACATATACGAGGTGGTTACGACAATGCGAAAATAAATGAAACTACATAACTACACATAAGGAGTCAAACTTTTACAATGAGACCAATTTCGAAATCGCAAAAAAACAGCTGTTCTAATTTTAGCGGAGAAGATATTGTCTTTTTGTATGATACAGCTGCTTTTGTCCAACTAACGTAACTGTCCAACATACTGTCGTAACTTGCCTGTCCAAAGATTGAGGCAGTTGAGGTACCTATATACCTCAACTGGCTTACTAGACGTATTTCAAATAAATCATTATTTCATTTGCCAGACTACACACTAAGATTCCATCCAAAACATTACTTTCACTGCATTGTTCTTCCCGTAATTAGCATTCGGATAATGAAAGCTGCGAAAGCTTAGTATTGCTCAAACTCTAATCTTACTAGTGATGGGCGTGGTGTCGATGTAATTTTTATCGATACATGCTGTTGAATAGCTTAACTGTGTTCCTTTTTTGTTAGCACTTTTTTTCAGATGGCTTTTTGCTTGCTTAATATTTGTAAACATGTTTTTGAGATTTAAAATAGTAGAAATAAACATAATTAGATGAATTAACGAATTCAATGTTTTAAAAACATAACCATTTTCATGTACCTCAAAAAGGCGTAGCAAGTACTATTGTCAACGATATTATATTTATTATAATTCAAAAACATCTTAAAAATAAATATTGATTAATCTTTACTCACCACAATTATTATAATTGAATTAAAAGTACAAAAATGTCTGCCTAATATTAACGTTGTCAGATCGACACCGCTTGATTTATCGATGCGCGTTGAACTCTTTTCAATAGCCGGAGGTCTCTCTAAACTAACGTAGTGTTAATGACGACCTTTTATAATTTGCTTGCACAACTCTAAATTATGTTCGCGAATATATGTGAGCGTCAATTATAATTTCTGTTGTATTCTATAAAGCGTTGCTTTTCAATAACTTTCCTAAATTATTCTAGACATGTTGCTACATTGTACTCACAAAGAAATTAGACTCAAGTAAAGAATAACCGTTTTTCGAATGATAAAAGTAATTAAAAATATATATCCTGGGACATTCCTCGCACACGGCTTTCTGATCCTAAACAAAGCAGAGTTTGTACTATGGAAACTAGACAACTGATATCATCATCAGCCTATAATGTCCCACTGCTGAGCACAGGCCTCCTTTCACAAATGAGGGTGAAAGGGAATGGGCAGATACTCCACCACGCGTGCCCACTGATGATCGGTGGAGGTAGGCTAGTGGTCAACCTACTGTTGGAGTTTTCAAGCTGCCTAGAAGGCCTCTAACTAGCTTAACGACTATCACAATTTAGTGATAACCGGGACCAACCTTCTGAAGCACGGAAACGCTCGATTTGAAATACCACTAGGCGGTCACCCATCCAGATACCGACCACGACGGTGGTAGCTTAACTTTCCAATCGATTAAGGACGGCTTATCATGCTACACCACGAGCGCTTGAACTATAACTGATATACAACATATAATATTATACTACATTTGTTTGTAAATACATAAACACCCAAGACAGGCTACTATAGGCTACTTTTTATCACAGGAATGCTGGGAAACCACGGGGGGTATATTAAATAAATCTATACTTAATATAATAAGCGGAAGAGTTTTTTTGTTTGTTTAAACTTAAGCTTAACTTGAAGCTACATTATCCCCGAGTATTATAGGCTACTTTTTATCCCAGGAACTCAGGTGAAACTGCGGGGGACCGCTAGTTTATAATTTGACGGGCCAGTTGGCGCAGTTGGTTAAGGGTCTGGTAAAGATTCCACCTATTGCGCCGCAAGTCGTGGGTTCGATTCCCGCGCAGGACATGCATTTGTGTGCATGAACATGTATGTATGTCCTGAGTCTGGGTGTAATTATGTATATTAAGTATGTATTTACAAACAAAAAGTAGTATATGTATTATATCAGTTATCTGGTTTCCATAGTACAAGCTTTGCTTAGTTTGGGATCAGATGACCGTGTGTGAGGAATGTCCCAGGATATTTATTCATTTTATTATATACTAGCGGCCCGCCCCGGCTTCGCACGGGTAATATTTTAGGTAATTTTTTTACACCTTTGGTTACATTATTGGAGTTTTTAGTGAGGATCCCTAATATTTTTGAAAATATAATATAGCCTATGTCACCCGGGGATAATGTAGCTTCCCAACAGTAAAAGAATTTTTCAAATCAGTTCAGTCGTTTCGGAGCCTATTCAATGAAAACAAACAAACAATCAAATCTTCCCGCTTTATAATATTAGTATAGATATTATATATATATGTGAGATGAGATAGTAACTATATTAATAAACAGTGATCAAACTCTAGAGTGTTAAATCTAATGTCCTTGCAACTCAGTACATTGTGGCTACCGCCGTGGACTATTAGTTGGAATCTTGTTTAGCCGCCCCAGTTCCCATGGTTTACACAGTCGTTCGATAGGATATCTGCTACGCTATTTACTACTGCATTGATTACTTGTCATTGTTAAGTTATTTGATTTGCATTTTGTTCTGAATGTCTCTATTTTAGTTTTATATACAGAAGTGTGCTTATTGGCACCGTAACAATGGATTGACGTGATTTTTACATAGATACTAATTGTTTTGTTTGATTTTTTATTGATTAATTCCAATCTGCCGTTTCCCTTACTGCACAGTTAGGTATCTAGTAAGTAAGTACCTCTTCTATCACACACACTCACACACCTACATACACTCACCCACACACCCCTCCATATCATCTACGTACGCATCATCACATGCTCAAACACTCACACAATCCTTACACACCCTCCACCCACTCACACATACACTACTCATTTAAAATCACCTGCATTCTTATTGTAAATTTATATATAGTTATTTAATAGGTACAGTCGCGGTTTAAAAATGTTTATCACCTTACGGTCTATAATCGCTTGCACATCTCTGTTTCATTTAAAAGTCATTGACAGCCTTTGTGCTATGTTCGATACTTAAAAACATTTCACAATTTTAAAATGTTATATGTTTATTGATATGACATATTAGACCTTATTGCGCGCTGTATGAGAATCGAGTTTGAAAAGTGGTAAACATTTTCAGTCCCCGACTATACAAGTGTAATATAATGAAATTCAGAAGAGCGGGTCTCTAATACAGGTTTTATAAACTTAAAAGGGGAATCCCAACCCATGTAGCTTACAACTTTGTAATTTACTAAAGAAATTTTGATTTTTTAAGTATATTACCTAAGTTTATACAGAATGAAAATTTTGCTTTCTCAGGTACTTCATTTTACCAGTCATCCGAGTTCAACAGGATGTTAATAAACCAAAGTTGCATTTGTTTTTAGAATGGTAATTCTTCAATCTTTAATGTAGTCATGTACTTTGATAAATTCGTGAACAGAATGGTTGATGTGTTGACCACAAAAGGGAAAAAAGAGGTGTGTCAGACAATAATAGAACCTCCATTATGTATTCAAAGGGCTCACTTTTCTAACTACGAATAAAATATGAAATGTTGCCCATTGTGTACAGAAATAAATAAATATTATCACGCCACAAGCATAAATTCATCGTCGTTTGAATTTAGAATTTACCATAAAGTAGCCCGCAAACGACTTATGGAAAATTATTTTAACGAAATTTTATTTCATGTTATTAATTTGTCAAATTAAAAGCATACATTAGTCGATTACAATTATCTGTTTTACTTATTAACCGACTTCAAAAAGGAGGAGGTTATCAATTCGAATGTTTTTTTTTATGTATGTTCGGGCTTTACTCCGTCATATAAGTATATACGGATTTTCAAAATTCTTTTTTTGTTCGAAAGGGGTTTATTCCGAAATGGTCCCATATAAATTTCATATAGATCTGATGATGAGTTTCGGAGACAGGCAACGGAACTCTTAAAAAATGAGAACAAATCAACCGCGATTGCTGCTATCGCATAAATATACATTGTTTACGCAGGCATGCATTTGTGTGCATGAACATGTCTGTATGTCCTGAGTCTGGGTGTAATTACATATATTAAGTATGTATTTACAAAACAAAAAGTAGTTTATGTATTATATCACTTGTCTGATTTCCATAGTAGGTACAAGCTCTGCTTAGTTTGGGATCAGATGACCGTGTGTGAGGAATGTCCCAGGATATATATTATTTAAATAACTTTTTTTATATAATATTCGACCAACTTATCATCACACCCAGAACCAGATTCCTTGTCAAGACGAATCAAACGAGCCCAAACTCGGGTTGAGTTGTTTTATTACAGAGTTCCCATGGCCAGTATGGCCACCTTTCGGCAACATTATCAGATCAGCTCCAAATATATGTATGCAAAATTTCATTGGAAACCGGGAAGTGGGTCTTTAGCTTGCAAGATTTAATTATAAACACACAGACACCGGGAGTGAATCTAAATAAAATCTTTTTCAACACACTCGCTCGTAAAGTGACAATTATTGCAAAATTGAAGTCTGTTTTTTCCTCGCAAGTGTGTTGAAAATGTCGTATAACACTCGTGTGCATTGATTTATTACACTCTCGGCTCCCTTAACGTTTTGCCTGCGGCTCACGAAATTTGCACTAATTTATCATAATGTACTATTAAAAAATAAAGGTGATCGATCATTGCGTTCTGTGTGTAAAAATATGAAAAATCAGTATGAAATGTACATCGTTAGCTAAAACCTACAAAACGGTGACAAATAAATACTCCAAGCAACTGCATAAATCCTAATCAGTGATAAATAACACTTTTAGAGGCACTATAAATAAGTCTCGCGTTATATCACGGTGTATCGTAACGTGGCATAAATATATACGGCGGTATTGATCCCAATCGTAATAAATTGAAAGTTAAGTTAAACCAAACTAGTTATTAGTTGGTGTATGTTTGATCGATTTACAAATTGCTCCTCTATTCAGAGTTTAGACATGGAAAACTGAATTTGTTGAAAAATAAAGTTGTGATTTCTTATTCTATTATGCTTACGTGAGATCCAAACATTCGATCGCAAAATGGCGACTGACCAGGAAAATCTGGATATCTGAGTGACCAAAATCTGCAATTTTATCTTTTTTTTATATAATCTGCAATATTATAGCGTGTACCTGATAGGATATATCCATAAAATTAACGAATTTTAGGTAATGAGAAAATCATAATCATATTAGCAATGTGAGATGAACCTAATTGAGCGGTTGGACACGTTGGTTCAAAAATTCAAAAAGTTCAAAAATTTTTTGCTTACCAGTTTTGTAAATAGTTGATAATAGAAGTAATTTATACATAACATGTCCCTTTTCGCTCTAAACTTTCAGTCACATCCGTAGATCCTCTGATGTACTCATTCCTAATTTCACTCCACACATCCATCTCAACATTCTCATCTCAGTTGCACGCAATCGTCTTCCATCCATCGCCTTTACTGCTCAACAGTATGACCCATACTCAAACAAGCAATAAAATAAAATAAGCAGCCATAATGATCACGACTTTTGCTTGTGCATTATTAAAACGCAGTCTCACTATTTTATCATTTGATTGTCCTGGTACATGAGTCATTTCAGTAATGACGGCAATAACTCTTGCTTTTATATCATTGAAAGGTCAGCTCTTAGTTACTTAGGGTCAAACTTTCTCAGGTCTCAACCATCATTGTTTCTGTGAGTAAATATACGTCGCTGATTTTGATGCCCTCAATACAAACTCCTTACGCATATAAAATTGTGTGCATTATTATAATACTTATGTAATTATTAAATTAATTCGATTGTAATTATTAATAATTATAGATGACATTATTTAGTATAGTTTTACTATAAAGTTTTCAAATAATAATTTAATTATTGATTACCCTTTGCCAAACAGATTTAGATTGTACTAGCGGCCCGGTACGTGCTTCGCTACGTATAAAGTGAAATAATAAAAATGTGATAAATGAAGAACCGCTCGACCGATTTTGTGCAAACTTCACATAAACCATCTACTAAATAGTCCGAACAAAGCCTAAACATTTGGTTTGGATAGGTGAGCCCGTTCTTGAGTTATAAAATTACAACGAAAAGTGGCATTGATTTTTATATATATTGATAGTTTATCCACACGAATCTACTTGATAGTTCGTACTACTTTGGACACTTTTGGCCGTTCAATCTTAATTCATGGACTTGGTCCTAATGTACCTACGTCTAATTCAAATTAATCTGCATAAGGGCACGTTATAATGCACATTATTAGGTATTCAAATTAGTACGGATACTTTAAATTAGATAAATAAATATGTACTATATTCATACTGACAATAAAAAAAACATTGCATTTATTTTACCATGTAAGTAATAAGCCGAAACCAGAAAATATAATATATCAGAAAAATATGAAGACCGCATGATGCGTACATCGGCTAATGTTACTTTCAATGTATACAGTTTTATTTCGGACACTGCAATATTATTTAAAATGTCCCGACCCACCTGATCCACGGTAATATTATTCCATAACAAACAACAAAACTGGTTCCCATGTGAATGAAACCGTACCGCGTCGTCGTGTGCCTTGTGCAGGCGAAGTGGTGATATTTTGCAGAAAACATTTTGGTTCCCGTCGATAACGAGAGTTGGAAATAATTCCTGTCAACGGACACATAGTTCAAGTGGTAGACATAATTAGGCAATGACTCTCATCAGATTTAGGGGCTCTAAGCCACTGAATGATTTCAACCGCTATGTCGATGCTTTATTTAGACACTTTAATTAACGAAGGCATTGAAGGCAGTAAATTGTATGACATTTAGTTTCGTCTAGGTTTAATGAGCGACAAATTAGGGCCACATCATTTACCATACATCGTGAGAATGGGGTGACATACAAGTAAAGATATGAAAGAAAGGGTTATTTAATATCTACTAAACCCCATACCCATAAAGCGCTATTTAACTAATATACTGTTTAAACGGTCACGTAAATAACGTCACTCTATTGTCATTGTTAAATAATTTGACATTATTTACGTGACCCTTTAAACAGTATATTAGTTAAATAGCGCTTTATGAGTAAGGGTGTATATACCTAAATATCACTAGTTTTCCAATCCATCAATCCATCCATCAATCATTCATACTGGGCATATGCATTAATGATCTGCATCCATGAAACTTAACTTCTATATACATGTTCTTAATTTTAAACATATAAGTTAATATATTACAAGTATCAAGATACAATCGTGTTGATAATAGCTGGGTCACACGTCCACAAAATCACCAGCATCATTTAGCATGGGATGCACCGGGCAACTTTCACCGGATATCGCGTACAATGGTGCACCAATGTTCCGAATCGATTATACACGATTGTCCGATTAATCGATTGCGTAAGTCGACTTGACCGATCGTTTGAGGCGATTTTCGTTTTCCTTTTACGACCGGCCGTAGCGGTTGTCGATATATTTGATAGCTGCCATAAGAGAACAATGGGTTTATATCTTCATTTACATCCTATTGAACACAATAAGTTCTTGGATGGTGGAAGTATGGTTGTAATACTAAAAGCTGCAATAAATAAAATAATTAATATAAAATGAGGAAGTCGTAGAGCGTCCGCGCAGATCGTTAGATCATTGAACGTTATTACTTCATGTTATTACAGCTTATTTTGCATCCTTTTATTTGTACGTAGTATTTATATACTCTGAGCTTTTATGAAAGCTATCTCAGCTTGCTTGGCAACGGCACATCATCATACATGGGTGGATATTTCCAAATGGCATCTTTTCTAAACATAAATTGGGTTTACACATCATGCGGAACTATTACCAAAGATGATATCGCTGATTGAAACTGGTTTTTGGATGAAATGTTAATTTGAGATATAACATCTTCAAAGTACAGAGTCATAATGTATAGAGTCACTTGTTTTTAAAATAAAAAAATTATATCATTTCTTGACAATAGCATCTAAAAAACCCGACAAGTGCGAGTCAGACTCGCGCACCGAGGGTTCCGTACAAACCTGTAGGTATATAAATAATGGTAGTATAGACCTGAGTATTTGATATGAATTTCAATTTATGACGTATTAAAAAAAAACTACTTACTAGATCTCGTTCAAACCAATTTTCGGTGGTAATGTACATCATATATTTTTTTTAGTTCTCTTATTTTAAAACACATTTTACGACTTTGGAAGTGTCTCTCGCGCAAACTATTCAGTTTAGAAAAAAATTATACTAGAATCCTCAATATCATTTTTGAAGACCTATCTATAGAAAAATTTAGTTTCATTCAATTTTTCCCCCAAAATTTATTGTTTTTTTTTTTTCTATTTTTGTGTGAAAATCTTAATGCGGTTCACAGAATTCATCTACTTACCAAGTTTCAACAGTACAGTTCTTATAGTTTCGGAAAATAGTGGCTGTGACATACGGACGGATAGACAGACAGACAGACATGACGAATCCATAATGGTTCCATTTTTTGCCATTTGGCTACGGAACCCTAATAATACAAAAACTCGTCTATGAATCCTAATAGGTACTTAACTTTTTATAAAAAAGTTTTAGCTGCATATTATTCGTGCCACATTTCTAAACTCTCGAGATGACGTAAAGCTTTATCAAATAATTACCACACCCACTCCACAAGTGGCCCACCTTACCACACGGGACACAAAAGTGGCACAAAGTGGTCGTGCCACTTAACGCCACTTTCCCAATGCTACCTGCCGACCGACGATCGCAGGGTCAAAAGACCACTGGACCTACTTAAAAACGTATGTATGTGTGTTATTTCATTCTTGTTGATGATTTATTCTTATAGCATCTTTATTGTTCGAATATTACTGCCTTTTCTTATAAAATGCTGGTAATGGTCACGTTTTTATCGACCACTTTCTTCGTGATTCGAAATAATTTGATGTTTTCAGGTGACCTTTTAAATTGTATTATATTGAAACACGTGTACACGTGACATTGTAGACACGTGTTAATTAACTTTAGCTTTTAAAGTAATAATTATAAATGCCTATTTCCAAATCTCATCAAGTTTGTCACATCACATCCCTCCCCGCCGTGGTTTTCCCAATGGAATACAGCATGGGGTTCTTCAAAAGGGGTGTGAAGAGATTTCTGCAGGGTCGGCATCGCGCGCGTGATACCCCTGGTGTTGCAAGCGTCCATGGGCTACGGTAACCGCTTACCATCAGGCGGGCCGTATGCTTGTTTGCCACCTAAGTGGTATAAAAAAAAAAAAAAACAATCTTGATCAATCTTTTGACGTTTCTCAAAACTTATAATAATAATAATAATAATTCGTTTATTTCAGGCTACTAGGGCCCATAGATATATACCTTACCAGCTAACATAAATATTATAATAAAACATTTTTTGTTAATATAAACACTTAAGCCTATGTTAGTAAACACTAAAAGCACTATGTCTTATATACAGACTCAAAATATTACAGATTAGAGAGACATATGAACAAAAATGCATATCATAAAATCTCGGGAGACTTTGATGGTCACGAAGAAACCTTAAATGGTAGCAGTAAGGTATTAAATGAGATAAATAGCACCTGAGAATGTAAAAGCTTCCGGTGTCGTATTAAGGCTGATGTCGGCGAATCATAATCATACAAATATTCTTCTTAAGGCGTTATGTAGTTACATAATGTAAGCTGCAGTTTTAACATATAACTTCAATGCTGTAGACTGGAACTTGATTATAGGTGTTGCTGAAATGTTTATTATGAACATAATTTATTGAGTCAGTCTTCTATCAGTTTATTAAGCTCGCAGCTACACTAGTGAATTCTGATGTTATAAGGTAGAGGGATAGAGAGAAAATATAATTTCCTTAACATTTTTATAGGCAGGAGGCTGACTAGCACGCACGTCCACCTGATATTGGCTACCGTCCATGACCAATACGAGAGGAATTTCTAATGTCCGTAGGATGTTGCCGACCATTACAAAGCATAGAAGGCAGCTAGATAGATAGATAACGTTATTGTACATACTCCAAAAAGTATTTCATAAAACATAACAAGAAATGCCTGTACAATGGTCGAAGCGATCTCTTCCAGACAATATAATTATTATACGCAACAATACGTCTGAACACCGGCAAGTGCTAGGATACAAATGTTGAATTTGAAGGGAACCGAAATCTAGAACACGCGTGAAATTGCAGGCCTGTATAGTAAGAATCATATTTCTTTAATCACCGCCAGGCGGCAATGAAGACGATCTTAATTCCAATTTTCAACGTTAAATGCGTTTCCTGCTTCTAAATCAAAGGAACGATGCCGCTGCAGTTAAACAGACAAATATCCATGTCACGAGGTCTCGAACAAGTTTTTTAAAACCATAGTTCACTGAATGAACCCAACTTGTAACCGGTTTGTAGGAATCTTCAAGGGTAAAGACTCAGGACAAAGTCAACATTTGGGACGTACCCTGTTCAACTGATCTTTGCTCTTCTTAAAACTTTATGTTTAGGGACATAAGGGTTATTATTAGTTAACCAAATCGAGTTGTACTGTGTCTAAGGTTATGAATGGATTGAATAATAATGATAGGTTATATTTTTCTGTTATTTTGGGATGAGAAGTAACATGTAGCATATTTACAAAAAATTAATAATTATAGACATTTTAACGTACCTACGTAATTACGTGTCTGAAACTAAATA
Source organism: Achlya flavicornis (assembly GCA_947623365.1). Taxonomy (NCBI): domain Eukaryota; kingdom Metazoa; phylum Arthropoda; class Insecta; order Lepidoptera; family Drepanidae; genus Achlya; species Achlya flavicornis. The sequence continues at coordinate 13,504,051 of OX392478.1, forward strand.
ATTTTACATTTTGTATTTTCAATTTATGCGATATTGTGTTTTCATAAGCTAGTGCTTATTTAATTACATATGTAACTATAATAAGTAACTAACATTACGTTAGTTCTAATCAATTGAATAGCAGTTCCTAGATGGTGGCTCAGAGTATATAAATACTACGTACAAATGGTGTGGTCTACGTCGTAGGCCCAAAAAAAAACGCAAGGCACATTTTGAACCCGAATCTAAAAGGCCACGAACTAACAACGAATAAATATGTGTAGAATAAAAAATAACCCAAGCTCAAAGATTTTCATAGGGCATCTTGCCCAAGCTATTTTAAAGTATCTCTACCGTTTCTCATCACAATATTAAATTGCAATCGCCCAAAAAGAACAAAAAACTTTAAAGCTCATAAATATCTAGAACGAATGATTCATCCATCATGCCTGACAGGAAAAAAGTTGGACAATAAAGATGTAAGTAATAAATAATATTCAAGTTGAAACGGACTTTTACATTTTGCATAATAATGAATACAAGGGGCGAGTGAGCAACACATGAAAGGTTATGATGACATCTGAAGATTTTTCAGTATTTTTTTTTAATATAACTATTGTAACATCATACAATTTTAGACCACAAAGGAGTTCGAATGAGGTAAATCGTCACTATATAATTATGTATAAAAAAAAAGTTACCCAGCCGCGTCTGTGTGCATGTAACTACAAATGTACCAGTTTTGACAATTACATTTTTTATCAATAGTTCTCACTTTACCTAGTCAGTAGATACAGAGTAAAATGGAACGCAAATTCAAACTTTAATATATAAATAATTGGACTGTTTTACAAAAAACTTAAACCAACTTCAAAGTAAACTAAGAAGTAATCTAATCCTGATCCTTCCAGACAAAAAAAAGAATTTTCCAAATCGGTTTACAAATGTCGGAGTCATGAGGTAACAAACATTTAAAAAAAATACACCCGAATTGAGAACCTCCTCCTTTTTTGAAGTCGGTAAAAAATTTACCGATTTGATTAGTTAATTGGAACCTCTCGCCTATTATTTTTCCTCGTCCTTATAAATCGGGTAATTACGCCGGGTTCCCCAATCCAGTACCTCATTAAAATCTGTGGCTGTAATTTTCCACATCACAACCGCTACATGAGCTGTCCAGCCGTCAACCGATCAACCTGATGATTCTTTTCAACAAACACAAATCAAAAATCCAGGATCCAGCATCAGTTCTCACCACAGCACACATTTAACCCAATACTCCACATTGACAAACACGTAAAACTTGATAACTGTCAACAGGCAGCGATTAAGGGTAAGTGTAGCACGCGAGCGGAAACGACCGACGCAGGCGCAGCGATGCGAATAAAAACTATATAGTGATCCACATCCGATAGATCTTACCTTAATGGTCAGTTAAACGTATGGGATTTTATTAATTTTCTGTTGAAATACCAAATAAGAGGTCAGTTTCTAGGTGGTAATGCTAAAAATGCGCGTTAAAGTTTGAGAATTGGACCACAGATTACTAATAATTTACTACGTAAATTGAACTGAGAGTGGTCTTAATTACTGCAAAACATTCATGCCTACCTTACAACATGCGAATTATAACATAGTTGAGTAGAATAATTTGATAAATTCATATGAAACTAAGTAAGACTTTCAATAATTTAATTTTGAAGTCTTGTCACGCAATATTCTAAGCAATAACATAATACAGAATATATAAAATTACCAACGAATGTATAATTTTTATAAAGCGCCGGTCTCAAGTCACATTTTTCTACAGAATCCGATACAATCTTATGGCGCGTATTTAACGTGAATCTCTAAAGTACTTCCCCTTAATCGTCTTGTACCGTTGTCCGGCAACCGGTCCCGGACCGGACGGTACGGATCCGATCCGGTTCCAATCGTGATGGATCACTATGACGTCGAACAACCGTACAGAGTGTCACATGTGTATAATTTTTTAAGAAAACTGGGTGAATAATTTAGTTGAAAAGACGAAAAAGCTTGCATTAACCAAATTCCAGTTCGTGGTGTTGCCCACTTTCTGAATTATGGCTTTGATACAGAAAATTGTTACTTACGTGTTAAAGAAAAGCATACTGGTAAGGTCGAATATCGTTTTTTTATTTTTTTACATTCCTCTCACTCGGTCATCTGATCCCAAACTAAGCAGAGCTTGTACTATGGAAACCAGATAACTGATAGAATACATATACTACTTTTTTGTTTGTAAATACATACTTAATATAGATAATTACACCCAGAATCAGGACATAAAGACATGTTCATGCACACAAATGCATGTACTGTGTGGGAATCGAACCCACGACCTGCGGCGCGATAGGTGGAATAACCAACCGCGCCAGCTGGCCCGTCCATTAAAAAACAGGTGCATACAGTCTTGTAGGTTTTATGTTAAACGCTAGTTATTTTATAACGTTACATTGTTTTAATGAGAGGCAGGTGGTTTATAAACATCTATGACCTTTAGTTAGTAAGTTACTGTAACTAAGGTAACTTTTTATTTACCTTCTATTTTGATGTTAGTAGATCAAGGGTTTCTCGAACCCAGACCGATAATCTTAGCGGAAATGCGAGAGAAATCTAAACATTCCCAACCCGGTGACACGGTGACTCGTCTTGCGTTTGTTTGTTCTCATGAGCCTATCTCAATACTATACCGTTTGACATTAAGCTTGTTGTACAATGATAAGATATAGATGCAAGCGTTAGACTACTATAACACAGATCGCCAAACGCAATGCTTCTTTAGAAATGCTATTACGCGTTTTTTTGTTCTTACTGTTGATTAATTCATGTCAATAGGTTGCCAAGCAGGTTGACGATCCATGTGATGGTAAGTGATCACAGCCGCATATTTGCAACACCATGGGAATCGCCAAAGTGTTGTCAACCTTGCTTAGCTCTATTTTTTCTATGTTTGAAGCCCTATGGGGTAGAAGACCATTCGAGCAATATTGATGAATTTAATTTTTCGAATTCTTAACAGATTTCCGATGTATTTGAATACTTATTAACCGACTTCAAAAAAAGGAGGAGGTTCTATGTTCGACGCCTATGTTTTTAATAAAGAAAAACATTAACTGATTCGGATGTGATGAATTGCATAAGATTTACTGTAAATGCGATAAATAATAGCAACCAGAATTTGCGACTGGCCGTTATAAACTCCTATGTCGCAGCATAGATAGTGATCCATATCACATAGCTTTGCTATAACTACAAGACAAGCTCTACAATCACAATAAGATAATAAACAATGGACGGACGAGACGGTTAAACCTCTGTTGTATTCAACAAGCTGTCATCTTTTATAGCACGTTCCCCATTGAAGCGTACACCATGGCCGATGGCATATGAATGGAAATTATTATAAATAATGATGCTGGTGAACAAATAGGTTATGGTGATCACGGTGATGGTATCCAACGAGGTTTTAATAATCTCAGTCGGAGTCACGGGGTATTAGTTTTGATTTAAGCTAATCTAATTCGTTCCTAAACGTGAAAGACGACTTAGAAAATTCACTAAAATAAGGTTTTATCATTACGTAGGTTAGTGAGGGTAGTTGCAGTTAAATTACCGTAAAACGTTGATAACACATGGCATAGAGAGAGACGAAGGACACCGCGTGGGAAATCAAGTAATAAAATAAAAGCTAAAAACAGCTATTGAAACCAAAAATGTTTTTTTTTTCTAAACAAAATAATAATAAGTTTACTAACTAACATTCTAAATTATTTAAAGATGCAATGGTGACTAAAATAAATGAAATTCGCAAAGAAACTGTAAACGTTCAAAGTGTAACTAATTAGGTATTTCAAGTGAAATGCTAAAATCCTCATATTGCACCGCACGTGTCGGTAATAGTCATTATATAACTTTAGAATAACAAGTCTTCGGAATATCCGACACTTAAAATTACCAAATCCAATTATAGCGCCTTATGACATAACATCAATCGTTTTGTAAATTGATGAATTTATTTGAGAGAAACTAACTCAGTTTGTCATTTTTATCCAATAGCTTCAGCTAAGTATTGCCTTGCAAAATTAAATGTAGCATAGCCGCCTGGCCTGACCTAACCATTTCATTATCACCTTCCCTAATTATTTGTGGTAGGCGCCATATATTTAAGAGAGGCATAGCGTTTATTCGCTCCAAGAGCAGCTCGACTGGGGAAGTACCTCCACCTTACAGAATACCTACTTTATGTTGTGTAAAGTTGTGTTCCTGCGCGTGAGTAAGGTCGCCAGAGCTCATAGGGAAGGGGGAAAAGGTCGGTAACGCGTGAGCGATGCTTCGTGTGTTGCAAGCGTCCATATGGCTACGGTAACCGCTTACCATCAGGTGGGCCGTATGCTTGTTTACCGACTAAGTTGTATAAAAAAAAAAAAAAAAATATACGCTTCTTCCATTCGGCTCTTCTATCCCGTGTTTCTATCCGTTATATCAGCATTAACTCTTTTCTACATGTTTCAAACAAACTTCATCATATGGGTGAATATGAAGAACAATAGTTGTATTATTTTTTTACCTACGAGTAATACCAATTTTACAAATGGAAGCATTTCACTAAACAACCCTGAGGACGTCAATGTCATTAAATTAAAACACTAGTGTATAACGTAGGGTTTTCTTATATATCTCTAGCCCAAGTCATAAAATTATAATTACTTCTTGGACCTTGGTACCAACTGCATGATCATTGTATCTCCAGATTCTAACATCAGAGAGGCAAATTTCCTTAGTGACAGTGAAATTGTTCACAAAACAAAGAATATAGATTATAGAATACACAATACACATTAAGTAGCTTAAAGTGTGTCGAGCACCTTACAAACGAGATGCCGAATCAGTTATTAAGCACACACTTAATAAAATAACTAAGTCGCATACTAACAAGAGAAAAATAAACATATATAATGATATTACATAAAGTATTGAACGCCTATGGGTACCTATTATATTCACAATCAAATAATATTCGCTATTAGTTCGCTGATGAGTGTAGAAAGGAGGTCACAAACATGCGAACATTTTGGATGCTAATAGCAAACTCATTCGATATAATTGCACGTTTTATTGTCACATTTTTAATTAATAAGATTACATTATATTCTCGACTCAATTAAATCATTTAAAATTTTAAGCAAATTTCCCCAATATCCCAAATCCCAATGACAGAGAAAGAGTATAAGACCACTTCTCCTCCTTCACTTCGTAATTTCGTAGACATATTGTTAAAACTATATTTTTCTGTTACAAGTTATTTAAATTCGCACTTCTCAAAAGTCCCTGTGATTTCATTCACACACAAAATTAATTATAAATGCTTTTATTCATTAACTAGGCACCTATCTAATCTACTGATTAAAAAAAAAACATTATTTAATGCTGTTAGTATTTCATAAAAAAAGTTACTGAACTGAAAAAAAATGTTTACTCACCGTTACAGATAAAATGTCAAGACAATTTTTCGACTTATTTCGATAATAGGTCCCACTATAATCGATAAATTGATGTTCGATATATCGAACCATCTCACGCTGGAAGGAAACCGTTACATAAACCGCTCCGGGCTATCGATACTGACCGGAATCGATTCGGAAATTCGATTTGTTCTACTAATCATTGATATAGCAATACGATTCTACAGAACCGGAGTAGTTTATAAAATTGCGCTCTATTACTAGAATATAAAAGAATTAAAATGATACAAAAAATACCAATTTACTGACAGAAGAATTTAGTCTATGCGAGTCTAGCTAACGAACAATGAATTTAATACTTTCTCAAATAAAGAACTCTAATTAATGAATAACGAAGAAAAAATAAAACATTTGACCTTTGTTGCACTGCTAAAATTGCTATATGTAATTGCTCCGTAATAAGAACAGTAGACAGCTGATATTTTTTTTTTTAAACAGGTGCTAGAAACCGGTTGCGTAAGTCTCATAATTTGACAGCTGTCAGTCGTGACTCGATATGTCAAATATGCGAGCGACCATTCGCTCGCAATTGTCTTTCGTATCGATTAAAGGGTAAATATTGACGTATGCAGCTGTCGTTTGTTTCAAGCGATATTGAACTTTGTGACAGCAATGATTAATGGTATAGGATTGCGAAATTATATTTCAATTAAGGTGCAGTTTCGAATGCCGTGGGTCAATTGTTATGCTAATTGTCAATTTATGATATGGTCATATATCAAATGTATCTAATGATACCATTAAAGTTTATGGCCTCAATGTGTAGCATTCTGGTTGCACTCAACATCTTGTTTAGAACTTTAAGAACTACTTAAATAATATTACTATATGTATGTTATCGACAGCTGCACTTGAGAGCCATTTCACATCGAGGCTTTGTGTGCTTACCACCTTCAGCCACATCTCCACATAGGTACCACGATAATCATATCTCTTAAATAACAACAAGCAACTTAAATAGCAACAATAGCAGGTAATTCAAAAGTGAGTCAGGCTCGCCCAATTAGGGTTCAGGAGATCAGCTAGGGACCCTTATTAAAATTTTTTCTTTTGCTTTTCCCAAAAATAAAACATGATCTCCAAAATTACTCTAAAATTAGTTTTAATATATTTTATGAGTAATATATTTTCGCGTCTTCAAGATAAATCACAGGAGGACGGACACCAGAGTGATCTTATATAGGGTACCATTATTTATGCACATTCACTTCCTTAGACTTATAAATAGCTTCAAATGATTAATCATATTGTTTACCTGATCAATCCGCAGTTTCCTGCTGAACTCATTGACTCCGCACTCCATTCTTTGCGCCTGAAACAAAAGAGAAACAGTCACTATGACGTCACAACTCTTGTGCAACATGTCAACGTCCATATTACACAGTGCAAGGTGCACGTTAAAAAAAGAAGAGCTAATGCACATCAAACGTTATGATGCAGGAAAGCAATTGCAAGCACACACCATCCGCTTTATAAATAAGTAGCGTATGCGATTTGCATCCTGTTCTATCTGTCAAACGATTTTATGCTTTAATCCCTTTACCATAAATGCGATATTATAAATTTATGTTTTAAACATTGCATTTTAAATCGTAGTGTTACAAAAATAAGGTTTATATCAAAAATCCGCGGTTGATGTAAAGGATGGAAAGCTCAGCAAATGACTAATGACTGCGACTTCGGGATGTCGCCAATCATGGTCAAGTGTAGTGAAGATCTGCAAACGTCTGATGATATCGCTTTGATGGTGGATTCATAAACATAAACATTATTAGGTATACCAAATCTGAATATCCTCATTTTGAATAACATCGAGACGTAGTTCAAGAAATGGGCGTCTAAACAAAATCAACTACATTACAAGTTATTTTTGTACTTCTCAGTGACTCATTGAATTACTTATAACTGAAATAGAAAGTGACTTAAATCACTTATAGACTATCTATTGTCTTAGACAAAAATCATAACTAAACAAAATCATACCCTAGGAACAGATAACTCATGCTGTCTACTTAAATTCAACTCAATTCTCTGATGTTAGCACAATGCTCACACATGTTTTACCTACCTAATTTATTCGTGTTATTAAGTACAGTTAAGATAAATACCCGTATTTCCCTACTTAACAAGATTTAAGTTCCTACAAATAACAGTGAACGGAATCTTAAAGGCATTCCAAAGAATGCAAATTCCAAGGTCTAGTCCAGTTCCCAGAACTAAATTCAGTTCCAAGAGGATCTAGTAAAGTGAGATAATAAAACAAATAAACAAACGTGACTGTGTAATAAAGTTTGATGTAGATGAAACGATTTGGGTTGTAGATGTAAAATATTGAACATAAACTGAGAAGTTTACGGAGCTTTAAGATAAGGACAATAGTTTTGTAGATGGACTTTGCAACGAACTTAGATGGTCTAAGCGTAAACACAATTTTGCTCAAACTATTATAGGTCTTTCGTAGATTCGGACCGCGGACCGAACATCCTCATTGTACTAAAATACATAATAATAGTGTTATGGGCAAATATTGATACGCGAGTATAGATTTAGGAGCGTCTCAATACTTGAAAAGCCTTTCACATAGAATCGAAATCAAACATCTACGTAATGACAACTTATTTGTATTGGACCATTAGTAAAATTATGAAAATTTATGTAATTTCTTTAAAGTAAACATTGTTACCAGAGTGCAGTTGCAGTGGTAAGTGACATCATCTCATCATGTATCACGCTATTGAAGCAGTGACGGTGAATGACTTTTATTAAAAACATGTAATCGCTTTATTAAATCCAATACATTGCGTAGATACTTTGGTTATAGTTAAAAGTTCTATAATTTTTATTTCCTATGATTTTTACGGGATTATAATTCTTGATATAGATCGTAGAGTTAGTAAGCTGAAGTGACAATGTGCAGGGCACATCGCTCGAAGAGCCAATAATCGATGGGGAAGAAAGGTTCTCGAGTGGCGACCACGTACTGGAAAGCGCCGTGCGGGACGACCTCCCATAAGGTGAATCGACGACCTAGAGTCACTGGGCTCCGTTGGATGCAAGCGGCCCAAAAGGCCTATGTTCAGCAGAGAACATCCTTAGGCTGATATGATGATTATGATAATACTTCTTGAAAGTATATTTATCAGTTCGAATTGTAAGATCGTAAAATTGGCTTCTCTCTATTAATAAAGATATTCCCAAGGATTCAGATAGGCTATTAATATTACCCTTCATCTACATTCACGAAGTAATTCCCCATACAATAAATCCCTAGACTAAATAATGAAATCGACGCTAAAAATAAATCCATGGTGTCATGCGGTCTACGGACCCTCATCAAAGTCTGTCAGAAGCGTCGCGTTGGGTCGCAAGATTATTGTTGTCACTAATTAAAATGCACCACGCGTCCACATGGCGTCATCAAACCGCACAAAGGAGTCTATCAGATTTGGTACCAGCTCAAGAGGTCTTGCGAAAACTTCGATGCAATCGAGGATAATAGGGATTCCATCACGACACTATGTAATGATGATTGATGCGTGCTTGCAAAGGATGGCAGCAATTGTATTCGATGGATTCTATAATTGTATTCTACTGTTTTCGAACGACCTAAAAACCTTCAAAATAATGTTAGTCGCAATAAATTGTGAACATTGCTATGATTTAAAAGGTGGCGAAACAAAGTGGGGTATCGTTTTCATTTGAAAATTGATTTATATAATAACATTATAGAATTATACCAGCCGGAATGCTAACTGGTGCATGACTGAACACACTGGGCCGACTGAGAAGTTACTGGTCTTTGCTCTGTTTGCTGTCATAACAGTTTTCACCACCAATATTAATATTATAAAGAATGATAAATATATTACCCAAATCGTCAAGTCAGTAACCTTTGTGAAAATAAATATTCATATATCGAAAAGTTTAAGGATATACAAAATGTAATATGATAGAGAAGACAAAGCCTTGACACATCAAATATGAATATCAGACATCAATAAAAATACATCAATGGAATGCAACATTTTACAATATACTGATAATTGAGGTGAAAAAACAAGCATAATAAATAAACAGTAAAGTTAAATTAAAATAAATTAATAAAGTAACAATTTAAGCAAAGTAAAAGAGGAAGTGTTTGTCTGGCTCAATAAATGACAATTGCTTTAATTTTAAAAGGCCTTTAATCCCGAGGCCCATGAAAACATTAATATCAAATTGAATAACCCGTAACCATGAACACATACTAAACAATTAAGTTTAAAATACGTACAATTGGAAAGTAACTATCGATTTGGATTTAACACACATTTTGCACGCAACATATCAAAATGTTTCGAAACTAATATGTTTATTGAACGGAGATTTTCCAACGATTGAGAGAATTTAACGCTTTGTCTAAACTTGATCAACTGAGTTTATTAGATTCAAGTTGTTTGTAATGAATAAGATCTTATGAAAAATAAAACGTTTTTAACAGTCAATTGTATCATCAGTAATTATAACTTTTCTAAACTCGAAAATGTTGATATTGTAAGGAGAAGGTTCTTATGAAAGAAAAAAATAAGAAAGTTGCGAGGGTAGGGTAGGGTAGGGGTAGGGGTAGGGGTAGCGGTAGGGTAGGGTAGGTACTAACCTATACCCTAGTATAGGTTAGTAAGACACCCCGCGAACGAAGTTGTGCCGGGCAGCAAGTTTAATATAAAGCAAATTGATCATTACTGGTTAGTTATTAGCATGAACCTAGCTTTAGCTTCTACCAAGTATTATTGTACCTCTATATTTATGACATGCTCCTACAACACACTGAAAAGTTAATGGAATTCATTTGTTTCCGGTCATTATGTCCACGTCTTCGCGCCTCCTAAAAATGTTGTCTAGTCACAGCTTGGATTTCGTTGACAGATGACAACATTTGCATAATAGCATACAATGAATGTTCAGTAGTTACGTAAATGCCACACACTTCGCTGTTTCAAACAATATAGCATTTATTATTACATTTTCATCTGCGTATTCTACAGTTATCAATACGTCGTCGCATTTGCTAGGTATTGTTTATACTTTGCCGAATGTACCATTTCTTTCATCACATTTTTCACTGTTGCTTTTTGTTTCTCTAACATCAGTCAGTTCGCTTTAATTTAAGGCTTATTGTTCATACAGATTAAAGCATTGTTTAAGAGATTGCAAATTGTTCAAAATCAAATGTAGAATATTGTAGCTACCAAGCTCAAAAGCTGATAATTTATCACGACTATGCAATTAAACAATTACAGATAATTTATCAATGTACCAAAGGTAGTTCAGTTTCACTAACCTTTCAGATGCTTGTACAGATAATGCTGTGGGGACTGTATTAATAAAGGTTAACTTGGACAATTGCAGATTTCATAATCATAGTAACATTACGTGTTATTTCTACTGAGGTTAACATTGCACCCCTTTCAATATAAGGTTATGCAGTTAGTTTTCCATACTTATCTAAACTGATTTTATTATGTTCGATGCTTAGATTACTTGCGATATTTGATTTCGCGATACAATTGTAAAGTATACTAAAGTTGAGCTTTTCTCTTACATTTCTGTTTGACTTATAAATACAATGCAATAGGAATATTTTTAATTGCAAATATCACATATGGAACATATAACACAAAAAGATGATATTAGGTCCCATTTATCAATTGCTAAATAAACCTTAGTCAAGTTTTTCCTCTGATTAAACTACAATGGAAAAAACTATTCAAAATTAACAGCCAAATCTACTGTAAAAAAGTCGGCCAACTAAAATGTGGAACAAATCTGAAAGGCAAATACAAAATACATCATGGGTAAACCTTAGGCTAGAGACAAACTCAAACATTTGAATTCGAATGGGATGCCAAAGGGCCTTTTAGCCCTGAACGATGTCATAAAACAAATTATAGTCTCATTTTCACTTCCTACCTTGTGATGTGATGTAATAATGAAAAGTGTATTGCGTAAGGAAGAAAGCTGACCGCGCCCATGGTCGCAAGGTTTTTAAGAAAAGATAAGAATATATCGGGGTTACAGGAAATTAAAGTATTATGGCTAAGGAAAGGTTAAGTGTTATAAGTGGTGGTGTTGCATCATGAAGGTAGTATGAGAGGCTTCTTCATTTTTTCATGTTAGTAATGATATGACTCTTTTAAAATATTTTATCGAATTTGGTGAGATTTTAGGTTTGTATAATAATTAAACGAAAAAACAACTACATAGAAATTATTCGTATTTCTTTTTAACGAAACTTTAATATAAAATATTAACATTACAGAGAAACAACATCTTATCTTGACTATGGGATATATAGTCCCTTAATCAACTCAATCGGTATTATTATCTTAACGATAGACTTGAATACATTATAAAATCCTAACAGTCACAAGCTTTTACCTGAACCTGACCTACAATTTCTCTGTATAGTACAATCATATGAAAGCAGAAGCCATCTTGCATAAAAAATGCTACTATAATATAATCCGTTTTGATTTAATGTAAGTTAATTATGAGTTATGTCATGATTATCTAGTATTTTATAACCAGAGTCAAACAGGTAATTACTATGTTACTTACGCTTTAAGATTTTGAATACTACAAAGAAACTGTATTATTTTCATTAAAATGTAACCTATATTTCATTTACAGTTAATTGCTCGTTAAGAACAGAAGAGGCTTTCGATTAAGATTCCAATAATTTTGATCACGTAAACCGATTAGTTTCGGCGATATCAAAGCAGGTGCTTTCGTTTTAATTGCCGATGTCCGTTCTTCCGTTACTATTGTTGTTATATAAGAACATGTTGATGAACATAATGTGTTGTATAATGATACAGATATAAGTGTCGAGATGCTATCAGAATTAGCAGTAACTTCTGTTGTATTAGGACATCTGGCAAAACGATTTGTGACTGTTGCTTATTGTGTATTCTGTATGGCGTATTGATACTTGTTTTCTTTATCTGTGTTATATTGTTAATTTATTTCATCTTATTCCCCATCTTAATAAACACTTTTAGTTAATTATAAATTGGTCTTTAAACTGTTGAAAACTAAAGTTGTTTTCGCACTACAATCAGTCAACAGGCGGCTCGTTAATGTTCCTGCCAACTAATTCATCTTAATAACGTGTTGCGAGATGGACAGCCGTCAATTCTATAATTGGTGGCAGGTGAAAGCCTCATCCTGTCAGCTGTACTGAGACCTACTGAAACCGGTATATCGACACCAAACATTGTTTTTAGCAAATTGTTCGGAAAAAATATTTTTGGCGGAATAATTTAACGCAACACATAATTATGGTTGTGCAATTTTATAATTGAGAGGTTTCTTACGTAATGCTTGTTTTTTTTTAAGTATTCTTTTAATTATTATCAATTTGCCTTTGGTATAAAGTTTATCATTTCTTCATGAATAACTGAAACAATGGAATCTCCAAAATTGTATAATTTAAAGAATTTGTCACATTACGAAAACCATTCAAAATTCCAAAACAAACGTCTTGTAAATAATTAGTTAAGGTCATGATGGGGACACTCGCGTCGTTTTGTTGTGAAACAAAGCTGAATGCTTCTCAAAAATCTACGCAGAACGCAAACGCGAACTAGTTCACTTGCGCAATACTGCAGAAAGTGGCTCGGTACTCGTAATGGGTATTAACTTGACATCTTCGGAGCCAGGCTTAATTACCCAGGCGGGAGTAGTGTTACCATAACTTTAACGTATTACACGTAAAATATAAATTTGAATAAAAAATATAGAAAGTCTGCTTTTAATAAGTAAGATCCATCCTCAATAAGGAGTGTCTCCTTCCGTGCTGGCAGTGGTAACGGTAATGTTGAAACAAATATTGCCCCTTCCATTGCAGGCACAACGATCCTCTCAACCACTCTTCAAACCCTTTCGGGGTGTCAAGAGGTTTTTGGGGGGTCGGCAACGCGCGATCCATGTTCTCCGCTTACCACCTTAGCAATCTCATAGTATACTAGAATTTATCTCTATAAAACACAAAATAAATCTGAGATACCTACTTATAACTAAAAATCGGAATAGGTAGACCTAAACCTAAACTTCTAGGGAGTGAGTAGCATAGATTGGATACCTCCTCTAAAATTCCGGAATCATAAACATGACGATTCAATCGATTCAAGAAATAGCAAATCCGATCTCTGAAGATAACACTGATGGTAAAGATTCCAATTGTTTCACGTCACCGAATTTGTGCACAGTTAAAATGTGCCCTGTATATACAAAATAAATGACAGTACAATATGGTAACCTTATCCAACGTCACCCATTAAAGTATAGTTAGAGAGTGCGCGTGCGCCGCCGAAACACTTTCTAAGCACAAACGAGCCTTCACCGCTACCAATGAGCCTGGCTAAGTAGCACCATATGCAAATCGTGTAATTAGAAAATATGCGACCTGTTTCAACAATATATCGCTATAAATCGACTCCGTTTATCGATGCTGTAAAGCATAGACAAAATATAATCGATTACCTAATTTAGTACGATTATTTTTAAGATAGATTGTAATTTCTTACTTACAAATGTAGAAAAATAAGCTTCGAACTTGCCTGAAGGCTCTAGGACAAAAAAAGACTATTTTATCTTATTTTTTTTTAATAAGAAACATATTTTTTTTTCGTCTTGTATTCCTTTAAAGACTTACAAAAGCACATTTTGCACCATCATATATAAAGCTATCTCATTACTTGATCTTTAGGTATTCTGTTAACCAGACATTCATTCTTGGGTTGATCAAAATAGAGAATCCAAAATAGAGGTCTAAACTGCGTTCTTCGTCACAGGAAAGAAAGTAAAATAATTACATAGGTACTTATAATCATCATTAATTTATTTTATTACAGTTGATTGGATTACGGGAAATCGTCGACTGTCTTACGAGTGCTTCGGATCATCTGTCTCTTCCTTAAATAGATATACACACAGTGTGGTCATTAACGGTTGTTTATCGTGCACATTAATTATTTACAAAGCCTTAACTGGCTTGTTAAATGTTTAGTGGAAATGTTAAGACTCAAAGGGTATTTAATGAGGAGTCTGGTCATAAAAATTTAAAACTCATAATCATGATGATTTTTAGAATACTAATGCCATAATGAATATGAAGATGGGTTTCTATGTTTGGCTAATTAGAACGGTAAGGAGCATACAGTCTACTTGATGAGGTATCATCGCGCGTATCCTACCCTATACTCCGCAAATCTTCAAAATTTTCCACCCTTACCTACGATAGGTATATGAGCATTTAATGTATTACACAATTAATATCCAGTGTCAAATAGGTATCTTATTTTGGATTCCAATAGACTACACTAGGATCTTCCTCGCCAACCAACGAGATTCGCACGTGTTTAACCACGAAAACACCTTATCACCATCATCACCTTGACCATCTTATTCTAAACCACGCTCCGCAAATATAATATTTATGAGTAAAAGATTAATTATTCCCTCCACATCATGAGAACTCTGCTACGTGCTGACATTCAGAGTTTTGGTTTCAACTCACGTTCTAGAGACCAGCGCAATATTTCGAAGAGTTGAACGATCGTGCGATTCTGTTATTGCATTTTTTAAATTCTCAGCACTGTGTTTGCATTTAAATATCCGATGAACTCATGTTGGAATTACACAAATGTGCAGCGTTTTTGGAATAACAATGTTTTTGTTTTAATTAGCTTTGAATTTTTTTGCCTTTGTCCACAATCTGACCGGCGATGATGGCGATGGCCAGCTCAAAGACTTCGAAGAGAAGTAGCTTTGAAATGTTACGGGTAATACACCGGTAGAAGATGTGCTATGAAAAAGCATATCTTTAGACTTCCAATTGTATATACTGAGGCAATAATATAAAAGCTGTTAAAAATGTTAGATCAATAGAACTAGCAGAAAGTCAAGCAAAATAGACACTAATGTGATTTGCCTCCAGAGACCAAAGACGTAGTTTTAGACTTAGTTTACCCATTTAAAGTAAGAGAAGATGTTCCGATACACATAAAATGTGCTCATAACAGATACACAAAACATTGACCACGTAACATAGAAGTAGCTTCTAGCTAAAACACCTAGTTGTGGTAAGAACTAGTGCTCCCAATTAGATAAAATTATAAACCTGAACTACAACGTGAATGTAATAAGACCGAGTGTAAAAAGTATTGAAACTAAAATACAAGAAGTTAAGTCTATGACACCATTCAAATCAGTTGTATGTACAAACAAAGTTCCCAACACTCATTCATATAAACTAGACAGTTATATTACGTTCTTTGAATATCAAAAGATATTTTAGATGCATGCTTTAGGATTTTAAATAAGTTATCGTATTTATTTATGTTGTAGTTGTAGTCAAATAAACTAGCGTGAGATGTTTTATTAAATTGTAAAGTCGTGTAGTAAAATTGTTGAAAATACAACCATTGACGTAGGATTTTTAATCTTTGAAATTTATAGAGAAGCGAGTGTTCGAATCATGATCATAAGAAAACTTGACACTTTCATATTACATGAGAAGAATAAAATAAAGTTTTATTTTACTAACCATAAACGAGGTACAAAAAGCTCCTTTATTAATGTAATAAATGTAATAATCTTTCTAAAAATATACGAAGCATATTATGGTGCGTGCATGCTTGTCGAACCGAGCACGAGCCGAGCCAACACTGCGAGCACGATTCGCGTAGCGTGGACGGGCTTGCGAGCCTCGAACTAGCGCGATTGTCAGTTTTTTCACGAACAAATGGATTCGAATCGTGCTTGTTGTAGGTTCGTTCGTGGCTCGGCTCGTGCTCGATTCGCGTAGCATGGACGCACCATTACATTATCAATATTTGTATTTAGAACAGTTAATATGCTCCATTTAAGCTTGTTTGTTAATATCCAGTTTGTGTCACTGTAGATCTCAAAGCTATATACTATACACCATGTGCTTATTTCAGACATGTTCTTTTTTTCATTTTATGAATCCATTCCGTTGAAAATTATGATGATGGAAGTGACCTAAATAAAGCATAGCTACCGTTACAAGTCCTAGAACTAATCAAATAAATTTAATCACACATCTCTCACGTGAACTTCTCAACTTGCCAATGTTAATAGCACCAGGGAACGGAACCCTCGACAACAATGGAGGTAATTAAGAAATTGCGGCCGTGCGACTTCGGCCGGGTTACACCGATGTATGTGCCTACTGCTTACATTGTCTGACAAGACTGTATCAATTCAAACATAATGCAAGAATTGTAGAGAAATATTACTGAGCACTAGTCACGTCAATAGACATTTGACATTTGAATTATTGTTTGAGTGTGAAACAACGCCAACAAAGGAATTAAAAAACTACATGAAGGATTGTAATTTTTAGAGAGGTAGAGCGTATGTCCGCTCAAAGAGCAGATAACTGAATATCAAGTTTCTGCGCGAGAGTAAAGTCGCCAAAGTTCAATTTGGAGGGGAAAAGGGTAAAAAACGCGTGAGCGATTACTTGAATGTTGCAGTTACAAGTGTCCATAGAGAGCTATGGTAACCGCTTACCACCGGGCCGTAGGCTTGTAGGCCGACATAGTTGTATAAAAATACAAGTCTTCATTCCAGTGTTGGTACAATATAGATAAAATTCCACGATATGCAATTTCTAAAATATAATACGCGAATGATTGAATTCAACATTTTTATTACAATAACAGGTGTATATGCTTTGCCTTCTTAAGATTACATCTGAAAGTTTCATTGAATGGAGAAACACCCAAGTGAATGCAGACAGATAGTGTCTATCAAAAAATGAATTCCGAGAATATTTTAATGGCAGTTTGCGCATTATTTGCGAAGGAAGAACAACCTGCGTTGAATAAACTTGAATCCGGTCACTTGCTTTCTAGGACGTTAATGATTATAAAACAACAGTGGTGTAATTATTTTCATGAGAATCTTATTCGGAACAAGTTTTATTTCTAGTTGTAATAATATAACAAGATTTGTTCTTCCTCATTTTTAATTACACTATCTTTGTATCTCGTATTGTTAAACAACAAATCCTTTTCTGCTTTCAGATTTACTTCTACATATTTGGGATATTTGGGACGATGATGTCAATCCACATGGAATAGATCATGGCACATTTGATAGACATTAAACCGTACCGTTTTCAACTTAACAATAAAATTATTCGATTATACCATAACTTTCCAAATTTCACGTATTCAAGGCTACATTTTGAAAAACGATTGGAAAGTTAAATATTCAGCTTTATACACAAATAAAAGTCACACTTCAAAACGTTGGGAAAAAGTGATTTACAACTCCAAAATATGTTCAAGGTGTGAACAAGGATTCGAACAGCACTGACAATAGTTTTTATTCTCGAGTTAAAGCAACTATTGATCAAATTGGACATACCTGTTAGAATAAGCGTGTCTGAGTGAAGTTTTTAAGCAGTAAATAGTAACATTTTGAAAAGATGGAGACAAATTGACAGTGTTAATAGCAGTTATTTTAGAAATTGTGTGATTTTGGGATAGTGAATTTAATGTTCAACTTGAGAGCCAGCTTGTCAACAAATACAAAATACTACTCGTCCTAAAAATAAATCTATCTTTCAGGCGATGATAGCTCAGTGGTAGTGACGTCGGATACAGAGACGAAGGTCCCGGGTTCGAATCCTACAATGAGCTTGAGCTTTCGGTGAAGGAAAACCTCGTGAGGAAACCATAGCACGTTGGTAGGGTACTTTGTAGTACCCAATTTGCTGGCTACAGCCCTCAAGTTGAAAACCTGCCGCCAAGCACCTATCGGTATGTTCCGACAGCTGCACTTGAGAGCCAGTTCCTTCTAGCCTTTGTGTGCTTACCACCTTCGGCCACACCACCACTTACCATGGTGAGACTGTGGTCAAACACAGGCCTATACACAGTAAAAAAAAACAGTTTTAAATTTAAAAAAAAAATGCCGTAATCTTTTTCATAATATTTCTTTTAGCCAAACTTACCTAACAAAAAGAAACATCAAAACCATACAACCAAGAACTTTCCATTACTTAGGACTAAAAGAAGATGAAAGACGTAACGAATAGTCTCCGGTTTAGACGATGTGTGCATACACAATAAGAAAGGGACTATACGTGGGAAGTTCAAATAAAGCCTCGCTAGCTTGTGACCAAACATTGACTTCCTAACTACTTCATAAAACAGGTATCAACACTTTACTAATTTGCTGTTGTCTTATTGAACGTTACTTTACTTAAAAAAACCGGCCAAGTGCGAGTCAGACTCGCGCACCGAGGGTTCCGTACAAACCTGTAGGTATATAAGTAAATGGTAGTATAGACCTGAGTATTTGATATTAATTTCAATTTATGACCTATTAAAAAAAAACTACTTACTAGATCTCGTTCAAACCAATTTTCAGTGGAAGTTTGCACCGTAATGTACATCATATATTTTTTATAGATTTATCATTCTCTTATTTTAGAAGTTACAGGGGGGGGGGACACACATTTTACCACTTTGGAAGTGTCTCTCGCGCAAACTATTCAGTTTAGAAAAAAATGATATTAGAAACCTCAATATCATTTTTGAAGACCTATCCATAGACACCCCACACTTATGGGTTTGATGAAAAAAATAAATTTTAGTTTCAGTTCTAAGTATGGGGAACCCCCAAAATTTATTGTTTTTTTTCTATTTTTGTGTAAAAATCTTAATGCGGTTCACAGAATACATCTACTTACCAAATTTCAACATTATTGTTCTTATAGTTTCGGAAATAAATGGCTGTGACATACACGGACAGACAGACATGACGAATCTATAAGGGTTCCGTTTTTTGCCATTTGGCTACGGAACCCTAAAAAGACAATAACGGTTTTTAAAAGTAAGCAATGATTATTTGGATTTTTTTTATACTATTCAGGTAGCAAATTTTAGGGTCGGCAACGCGCGATTGATACCCCTGGTGTTGCAAGCGTCCATAGGCTACGGTAACTGCTTACCATCAGGCGGCCCGTATGCTTGTTTGCCACCTTAGTGGTATAAAAAAAGGTGGCGGTCAGGCGGGTTATGCTTATCACCGTACGGTGATAAGCGCTTACAGTAGCCTGTAGACGCTTGCAACACCAGGTTGCCGACCCTGCTTAAAACTTTTCACACCCTACATGAAGGACCCATTCTGGACACCCCTGGGGTAATGACGGTGGAGCTCGTTCTACATTCTGAGCGTCGAAAAGTCGTCGTACGAAGCTCCAAAACCGCACAGTACGAGATATTTGGAATAAATCTTATTTTTAGAAGGAGCTTACAAAAAACCACTATGTTCTATCATCAATCATCATAATAATCTCAGCCTGACTACTGCTGCCTGCCTGTCCCAATTTCATTAAAAAAAACTATTCACTATCCACACAGATAAATGCAATTGTATCCGTTTTGTTTACACGACACACTACTGTTAATCTCAAACAACATTCATCAGATCATTTCTCATTGTGTTGATTGATGAAAACAATACACCGATTGTTTTCATACGAAAATGAATACGTTAAAACAATACGCAATAATTGTTGTAGATCAAGTAGTGCAGACCGCAGACATGGCATTGCATAAGAGTGCGGGTGACTGGCCGACTCGGGTGACGGGTCGGCCGGGCCGGGTGAATGACAGATCAGACGATCAAGCCGACAGGTGATTGCATTCATTGAATATTACTACCAACATGGTGTAAGTACGAATAGATTCAATGGAATCATGGGAATGATGATGCAAAATGGCCTTGCTATTCTGCTTGAAAAGACGTAGATTTTTTTAAAGATTAACCCCCGTACTCATGAAAGTTATTTAATTAATATACTGTTTAAAGGGTCACGTAAATAAAGTCAGTCTATTGTCATTGTCAAATAATTAAGTAGATGACTTGCTCAAACATGTAGCACATGATGCTTCGGGCGAGAATTATACATCTAAATACAATAATATGTACTCGTAATACTATTCCTATTCAAATAAAAAAGTGATTACTTATTATTTTGCTGTCACATTAACCTTTAATTTTTTAATAATCATCGTCCGATAATAGGTAGAAATTTAGGTAAGCTTTTGCAAGTGCATTTTTTTTTTCAACGTAAGTTTTTATTATAAGTTCAACAATTATAATGGCAATTTAAGATACTTATTTTGAATTTTCTCAATTTGTTTGACAGAATCTATTGGAACTGAAAGTGTATATAGGTTTGAGTTAAAGTCATCAAACTATCGTTTATTGAGATGGCAGTTAAGTAAATCTTATTTCATTTGTCATTAAAGGCAGTTTATGGACGTCAAATACTTATTATATTATCGATAACAAAGACGATAACTGCAGCAAAGCATAATATACTATAAGAACTATTTTGAAAGAGGCTTTTTAATATTGTGTGGAATTCCTTTTCTACTCTCATTCATTATGAATATACAGATAGTTAGAGTTGACAAAAAGCCAAGAGATCAATGTATTTAGAATTTTTGTATAGTGTGACTAAGCATAATTTCGGTAACAGAGCTTTAGGTATTTTCCTACCTTTCATAACTTTACAGGACATTCTCCCACAATGTCCATGAAATAATTACAGTTAGATATTGCAAATTATAGCCGCACTGAAATAGTTGGAATTCACACGCATTTTTCTTGTACTAACCTATTATTAGGTGTGAATGCGAATACAATAAACTTACATTATTCTATTATTAATATTTTTTTGCTTTAATTACGCTTACGTTTGTCTGAGATTAAACTTACAAACTTATATTATTCTATTATTAATAATTTTTTGCTTTAATTATGCGTGTACGTTTGTCTGAGATTGAATTTTAGTTTTCTATGGAGAAATATATTTGATTGTTTACTGTGTCATATGTTCTTAGGTCCGCTGATCTTAGCAGCAAGACAGCACGCATTCACTTTCCACGAAGATACGAACCATCATGAGATTTTGAGAGAAAACATTTTGAGTTATATTTCATAGAGATTAAAATGCATAATTCTTTAATTTTTAATTCCGCTAAAACCTTTCAGTTTATAGTATAGCGTACATCTTGCTCATCGTAAAGGAGACAAAATTTTGATTCTCCAACACAAAATCTTATACAATCATTTATTGCTTTACGCAATCACATACAATTTACTTTATCCATCGTAATATTTGTTTGTCCACTCCGTATGTTTGTATATAGATTTCCATTGAACGTTTCCGGCGTACACTTTCGTTTGTATTGTTATTCAAGGTGGCTGTGTTGCGCCCAACACCTTTGACTTTCTTAGAACCTACATCGTAGGCGTCTGGACTGTGAATGGACTTTTGTATATGCCTGTATTGTGAGCTACGTGATATTATGCATTTATTTTATAGGTTTTGAAATGAATAACTAATCGATTTGACTAACCGTGAGACAAGGCTAAAATTTAACAGCGAAATGATCAACACAATAGTATGTTTGTATTTTTTTTTATGTCAATAGTTTGACAAGCAGGCAGATGGGCCACCTGATGGTAAGTGGTCACCGCCACCTATGGACATTTGCAATACCAGGGGGATCGCCAATGTGTTGCCGACCTTGTAGAGCTCTTTTTACGCCTTTTTTGAAGAACCCCATATCGTAGCGCTGAGGGAAAACCGTAACGGGGAGCTCATTCCACATCCTAATGGTCCTCAATAAGAAGGTCCGACTAAAACGTTGTATGGACGATCGAGGCGGCTCGAGGATGTGAGGATGAACTCCACATCGCCGGCGAGCAGTGCGATGGTAGAAATGTATATAACAAAATGTTGCTAGAAGACATACTATCTGAGCTAGAGCTGAGCTGAGTGGTATAGAGCAAATAGTAGAGGTTTTTTTTTTCCAATTCAACGATATACTTTTCTAAGAAGTTCATTATACACCGCCTTCTCGAAACACTTAGATGCATAGTGATCAAACATAGTCAAAACGTGATAATGCAAGTACAATTGGAACCTACAAAGTTAACTCAAGGTGATAACGAATCGCTAATAACAATGGTTCCCACCTTCCAATCACGAATACGCAATAATTAACTGGAAGACCAATCAAATTTACATGAAGGTGTCACGAGCCGATTCGATTAATTAAAATACGATTCTTGCCGCGGGCTTTTCAATTAAACGTTGTCCTCAATTCTGGTTTACAGGTAATCGCGGCCATTGAGAAGAGCTATGAGAAAAAACATATTATCGATGGAATACTTATAATAGCTATGACAGAAAAAACTGGTAGTAAGAATATTTTGAAGACAATGAAACAAGCAAATGGATTCCTAATTAATCTATATTTTAAATCAAATTACCACTACAACAGATTCTTACGCTACAAGTTCATCTTGACAATTATCAAGTGACAACTTTAATAAACACAATTGACTTTGCGGATCAATATTTATATAGTAACCTGCAGTCATACCTGCAGTTTAATAAATTGTATCTTTGTAATTCACCGATTATGTATCGGCTTGCAACAACTTGTAAACCGGTCAATTTTGCATATTTTCCTCACGTAATACAACCTGCAATTCAGATTCTGTAATGAAATGTGCCTGCGACTCAATTTGATTTGACTTTCTAAATCCAGAGAAACGTTGAGGGGTTTGCATTATCTTCATCTACTGACTAAATTGAATCATTAACCATGTTTCTAGTAACTTAAATTTAAATTGCTATTTTACTGTGTTGCTTTATGTACCACTTTGATAAAAAAAAAAATAACAATGATCAAAATGGTACATTCGATAAATTAGAATTATTACTAACGTAGAATGTAGTCTAGACACGAATTCACTTTGTTAGTATCAAAAGAGATTATTTTGCTAGTTTTTCTAGATGATGCACTCAACCATAATGTACCTGCCTGTGTGCACAATGTAGAATAACAGACAGTCTTTCACTCGTTCCAAGATGTGGTTTAAGGGAAAGTGCAAATAATAAATATTACCGCACAATAGAAATTGCAAAAACCGACGACTTCTTTTCTTTGGAAAATATTTTTTTAAAGGAGCAATACTGTTTAAATTATTATTCACAAATAAATATCTCTGAAAATAATACTGATAAACAAGAGTGCGATATTCTGACAATCTGAAATATAGAATCTTATAAACATCACATAAATATTCTTACAGGTAAAATGTTCTCGATCATAAGCAATGATAGTGATGAAGATATTAAGCCTGTAACAACGATGATAAATCAATACGCTGACTAATATGCTAACACAATGCACTACGGTCCCTATTGCAGCTAAACAATGCATATTCAATTATTGCTATGGTCCAAATCAACTGAGATGCGAGAGAAAATTATTTTATTTAAAAAACCTCATTTGTTAGTAGCCGGGTCGATTATGGTCCAAGATGGGAAGAATTATAAGACTAAAATATAGTGATCACAGCAAAATAAAAGTAAATCTACATTCATACATTTTATGGCGATGATAGCTCAGTGGTAGTGACGTCGGATACCGAGGGTTCGAATCCTACAATGAGCTTGAGCTTTCGGTGAAGGACAACATCGTGAGGAAACCATAGCACGGTGGTAGGGTACTTTGTAGTACCCATCTGGCTGGCTACCACCCTCAAGTTGAAAATCTGTCGCCAAGCACCTATCGGTGTGTTCCAACAGCTGCACTTGAGAGCCAGTTCCTTCTAGGCTTTGTGTGCTTACCACCTTCGGCCACATCATCACTTACCATGGTGAGATTGTGGTCAAACACAGGCCTATACATAATAAAAAAAATTAAAAAAAACTCTCCTAATTAACTCTCTTCTAACTTAGACCATTACAACACCATGTTGGACGATTCCCGAAACTAATTCCAAATAAAATTATCTTCGATATTCAAACGATATTCAAGCTTGAATTAATAATGCTGGTTGAAGTATCTGACCACCCAATATGAATCTATTATATTCTGTTCGCTATGGATTCAAGACCGAATTCTGATGAGCTTCGATTGCACAATGGGCTCTCCCATTGTGAGTTCCCATAAAAGAGTTTTGCTTTGCATAGATGACGAAACTTGCATGAAAGACTTTAATTGAAATATCATTGAAAACCGCAAGCAAATCATAAATTGACAATTAATATGAGTAATTTCGTACACCACGGCAAAGGCTGAAAATTTAATCTAAAAAAAACCTGTATTTTCATAGAATTAAAATTAGTTAGGTAATCACAACACATGAGGAGTTCCTCCTGTACAGTTATAGTAACCAAGCTCAGCTGTATAGAGTTCAAATTCGAAACGGTAAATTTTAGTGGCGATACATCTAATTAAAGCTTTATTTTGAAATCTTTAGATCTTTAAGGATATTTTATTACTAATATATCAGATAGAATTAGAAAACTTAAAGGTGTTTATTTCTCAAGTTTACTCAACTAATCTATTACTAATTTCGTTATAACTGACGACACAATTGCAGTCACAACATAAAAGTCGGTGGCATTTAAAACTAATCATATTAAACGTTTTACGAAAGGTAAAACGCTAACAAATGTTAAAACTGTACGTTATGTACACACTATTTCGTAAGCGATAAAGCCCACACCTAAATGAGCAACCCAGTTACATAGGTGAGCGACTTTGGCAATAACATAAGGACCTAGTGCAGTTTTAGTATTATGCAAATTTTCTTAGTAACGTG
Organism: Achlya flavicornis; assembly: GCA_947623365.1. Taxonomy (NCBI): domain Eukaryota; kingdom Metazoa; phylum Arthropoda; class Insecta; order Lepidoptera; family Drepanidae; genus Achlya; species Achlya flavicornis. Next base: position 13,529,298 of record OX392478.1, read on the forward strand.
TGCAAATTTAAAAAGCCTTCCCCAAAAAGGGAATATGATATTTTACAATGACTATTTGACCAAAAGATTCTAGGCGATGGTGTGAATGGATGGTGTGGTAGTGAGTGGCGTTGAATATAGAGAATGTCGTGGGTTAAAATCCTCCCTCACTCGCAAAAAATCACTACAATACCCTGTATCAATAACATCTAATTAAAATATCTCATCAACATCACAAATTGCAAAGTAGCATTTGCGTCGATCATTAAAACAATAACATATTATTACTATTGTTAACACGCTTCCTCAAGGCGTCTCCGATCATGTACGTCTCATTTCTCATAGCTACTGCACCTATTGAGAATTCCTCTCCATGGATCGACGATCACGAGCACATCTCGAACAATGGTGGAAGCATCCGTCCTCGCTTCCGAGCCTTGACCGACAAATGATAAAAAGTACGTTTTTGTACTACACCAATCGTTTCTTTACAATGACGTTGGACCAATTATTTCGATAGAACATTATTTTCCATTTCGTAAGATGTTTGTCTCAATTAGAGTTGTACTTGATCGATAATCAAATTGAATTGAAGGAATCCCAAATATTTACTGCCAGTATTGTTGGATATTGCTCTTGGTAATAGGGAATTGATTTCTTACCATCAGGAAGTGAATTGTCAATTCCCATGACTGATCGTCATGCGAAGGCGATTGCGGTTTCATTTACAAGCCTCCAGATTGCTTGAGAAAATTGTTTTCTAATAAAAATGTGAAATTCTTGGCTACATCTACATGGAACTTACAAAAAAAGTTGTGCTTTTATATGATAATTTAATTTAAAAGAAACAGATAGATATTCAATTCATTTTTTTATTGTACTGATTAAATTGAATAAATACCATTGAATACAATTGTTGTTAAAGATTGCGTACTATGCCCACACATTATCAAACTTAACATCTGATCGCACAATATAAATTTCTAAACGACGGTCAGTAAACAATCGTTAATATTCAGTAGACCGCGCGTCTGTACACAAATGGTCATCTAATAACACAGTATGACTTGATTGTCATATATTGCATTAATATAACAAATAACAATGCATGTGGGACATCGGTCGCTTTCATCGCCTATAGCGTCGCGCACGCTCTTTGACGAACCATTTTTGGTTTCGCATTCTGGAGCGAGATTGCGCTTTCAAATTATGATGAGTTTCACTAGTATTTTAGGTAGTCTTAAAACGTCATTAAATGTCGATAGATTTATAGCAAATATAGGATCAGCGTTTCTATGTTAATATATATTTATAAAAAATGCAGATATTTTATAAAAATCAATTAGCATAATTGGTGAATATAACAATACTTCTCTAATTATTATAATTACTTAAAAGGTGTATGAATGATGAATATAAAAAAAAAACACCTAACATGTGAAGTTGGCATACAAACGAATAATAAAAGGTGACTCAATTCAGTGCCTTGAGGGACCCCCGACGTAATCTACGAAATCCATCGAACAGCACCCACGCTTATACACTGTCTTGATCATATCTAGAATCGTAAACATTTGCTTCGTAATAAATTTGCTTAACTAAGATCTTTATAGACTTGGTCATTACCTTCTATATACGGCGTTATCAAACGGGTGACTGAAGTCCTAATATACTTTACGCTTATTTTCTGCTAAATCTGCTATAATTAATATGAGCGTGGGTTTTATTCAAAATGTGGTGGTACTTTACATTGAAACCTGTTTTATGCTTTTATTATCTTGCAACTAGACTTAAAACTTAGGATTCTAATAACTACAAAACTCATTTTCTGATGAAACTATTGTTCACACTACCACGCATGGCAAATTGAAATGTATTTCAAGGCATTTGGAGCTTCTTTTATATCATTGTTCATAACAATTATTTATATGTATAACTCTACACTACTTCACGCTACTTCAGTGACTATGTCCAATCACAAGTCAAAGGTTACATGAATACGAGATGCGCACGATTGACATTTTAAACCGTTAAGTATTGTGCAAGAAATTATTGATATACCAACTTCATTATGAAGATTAACAATCGAGATATCATTCATTATTTTAGTCTAGTCTCCTAAGATGAGAATTGCAATTGATGTCACTCATTGTTAGAATGATTTGCGCAATATCGTTGTATGATTTGCTTAATTTGTTTTGACATCCAGAGGCATCTAATGTAATAACGTATTTCTAGAATAATCTAGGATCTGGACAAACATTAATATTTTAACTAACTATTATGAGGTGTAATGGTAAATTGACGGGTGTCGCGTGTTAAAATGAGAACACGTGTAGAACAAAATATCAAAGTTCAGATTTATCCATACCACATGGCATAATAATGACAACATCATATATTCACTATTCGATATGTTATATTTATTATTGTAGAACTGATTTCAGTTTCCATTTAAGTGCAGACCCAATTATGGAGACTCGATTACTGCCAAGTAACTGCCTCATCCTAATAAATTGAATGGCTCTTAGGTTTAATAATGATTGTTTTTTTTTGGTAGATGCTACAGTGAGTTTTGAAGGACATACACTAAACTTGAGGTAAATGGTGTCGGATGAGTCATGTAATTGATTAATTGTGAGATCCAGACGACAATCTGAATGTACCATGAAATGTTCCTATTTGAGCAATGAGTGTGACTGATTAAATGGAAAACATTAGTTCAAAGAATTTGCAAAACGCCAATAAAAAAGGAATAATAGTTGCACCTTTTATTTTGTCAATCAGTAGTATATAGCTAATTAGATATAGGAAAGTATTCTGTAATCTGTGTAGGAATGCTTGTGGACATTAATTTGAACAAAGCAGTCGTGCTCTATTATTACTATGATCACATATTCAGTTACTTGACATCCACATGACAGTACAATATAAATCAAACCAGTTTGGTAGCTATTAGTATTAGGCACATTGTAATAAATAGTATTAAACAGATGCAACAGTTATGTGGGTAGTCGGCAAATAGACAATGGCTGGGTAACAGACGGATGCCCACACTTTGTGTGTCACGCAGTTGCTGTTATATGCAGTGTTTACAGGTCAAGAACGTCGCAAGCTCTTCGACATAATCTACTTAATTACGAAATAGTTTACAGATGCAAATGTTTGCATAACTGCATTAATAAATGCCAGAATGTCAATAAATTATCGATGATAAAAGGCATGGTCGCAGAGTAGCATAAAATGAATAACAAGCTTTTACAATTTCAAGAGATTGTTTCGAACTGTGCGGGCTAAAAGGAGTTTTCTTCCGCGGACGCTAGGTCTGTGGAATGAGCTCCCCGCCGTAGTGTATTGGAGTACAGCATGGGGTTCTTCAAAAAGGGCGTGAAGAGATTTCTTCAGGTTCGGCAACGCGCGTGTGATACTTGTTGAGTTGTAAATAATGTTCCAGATCACAAGTCCATTGCACTTTTATTTCTGTAACGTTGACCGTATTTTGTGATAGGTACATCTCTATTCGACAATACTTACCTTGACCTTCCTAAACCTTCTAAGGTTTGTCTTCAGTTATTTACATACAATTGTGTGTTTTTACATTCTACATGTATCCCATTGTTGTCTTCTAAATTAAAATCTATAATTAGAAACAAGGTTATGTCGGGTCGAGTACAGGCACGCCCTTGCCCTATACGGCTTAAACATAGTTGTTATTCCATTATGTTATACCCAGTATGGTCATGCATGAAACAAATTACCTGAATGTCCTTGGCACAGTTAATTATGTTAGAAGTTTAATTACCTTTGTTGGTAAAATTCATGTTTTAATTATTGTTAAGCATGTGATACCCGCAATATTTGTTTGCTCAATCAATCTTTATAATGAAAGAGATCTGAACATAGATTTCATAGCAGGTGACATTGTTTTAGTTGGTACAGCTGGAATATTATTTATTTTGCAATATTTAAGAAATTTTCATGACTAGAATTCCGATTTAATCGAAGTAATCGTATGTATGGTGATGCTATGTTAAAAGCAAATGATTCAAAATCTGAAATTGGAAATAAAAGGCATTCGATTCAGTATTCTCAATTGATTCGACATCCATATCAGGAACACAACCGAGTAGCCCTGAATAAATCCGAATAATATGATTGATCATATTCGCAACATAAATAATGTATCCAGGGGTATTGAGCAAAATAACACCAAGTACTTCACAATTAAAATATAGAACTCTATTATTTTTCTAACAATTCCATACATTATGAAATACAACACTGTAGCGTGAGGTGATGAAGAAACCCATCAATTATATGGTTTAGCTGTCATCTACAGCCGGTATAGATAGAGCCTTATTTAGACGTCAGTCGGATGTTGTGATGAGAGAGCACGCGATATCACTCTGTGTTAAATGCACATTCATTTCATAGATGTTTTGTTTATATAGCTACTTTGTTGTGATTAGCACTAGCAGCACAGTCTATAAAACCATACAGTCGTTCGACGAAGCCGTCTAGACAGGGCAATCGTGCGGGGTGTGACGGGTGAGACGTGGCCCGACCTGCAAACAAAACGATGTTAGTAGCTCGGGACACAGCATACTTTGTATGGCCGTCGCGATACTGTCTAGACGTTGTTGGTATTTTCCAAGAGATCAAAGGCGTCGCACGACTGTATGGTCTAGCAGTAAGAATATTTCATGCGATGACTTCTTTGTACTAAAGTTCTTATAATAACGAAGTTTGTAATCCCTTTAATGATTTGCATACTTCAACTCGATTGATTGAAGTACTTTATCATCTACGTAAATAGACTGCCGGAATAAATGCATTGGTACTGTGTGTTATTACAGTGAAGAAGCATGTAACCTTGCATCTAACCACTTATCCAAGTCATCTGACCATCTGGCAAAGTGAGACGATCCTGCACTTTCCAGAACCCGTTATCTTCAGTGGTAACATTTAAAACTCACCTTAAGTTATTTGCTCGAAGTCGTCGCAACACATTTTTACGAAATAAATCTCTCACCTGAAACAAACAAAAATTGCTCTAATTACACGCTGTACGATAAGCATTTTATCTCGTAGCACAATTAAAGTTAATTGTAACAAAAAATCTCGACATATTTAAGGTAAATTATATCATTTCAACCGCAGGGGAATCTTTAGTTCTAAATGCTTAAGGAATAAAGGTTATTTTAGTAACTATGGTTAAGAACTGGCTCTGTATACTGCACTTTTCGACCTTAAGATCTTGTTATGTTGCGTCAACGCATTCCGAAAAAAAAATGTGTTTCATCATCTCGTAATTACAGCAAATATTGTTTAATAAATGATGAATGAGAGATAAATGAGAAGATGAATCAATTTAAATTAACGACACGCGTAACTTTAACCAACAGTGTGGAAGCAATTATTTTATTAATAGTTGATAATATAGGTAACATCATTAGACAAAGGTACTTTTTTTTTTTTTTTTTTTTTTTTACTGTGTATAGGCCTGTGTTTGACCACAATCTCACTATGGTAAGTGATGATGTGGTCGAAGGTGGTAAGCACACAAAGCCTAGAAGGAACTGGCTCTCAAGTGCAGCTGACGGAACACACCGATAGGTGCTTGGCGACAGATTTTCAACTTGAGGGTGGTAGCCAGCCAGACGGGTACTACAAAGTACCCTACCACCGTGCTATGGTTTCCTCACGATGTTTTCCTTCACCGAAAGCTCAAGCTCATTGTAGGATTCGAACCCGGGACCTTCGTCTCGGTATCCGACGTCACTACCACTGAGCTATCATCGCCTTAAACATTGAACCATTAAAACTCAATGGTTCAATGGTTGAATATAGAGTAAATTCATGCGAGTCAAACCGTTCTGTGACCTCTTAAATTATCTTAGTTCAAATAATGTGTCGAAATCTTTTTATTTCATTGCATTAACGTGCGAGTATTATGCAGAAATCTTTTAAAAATAACGCTGTTTGTTTTCACAAACATAGTAGGTATATTATGATGAAATCCTTTCTGTAATATTACAAAATTTACACTTATTTCTGTCTTTCAGTATATCATATCATGCCCCTTATCTTAATTATTATCCCGCCCATAAACCTAACCTAAAACCAATGATTTCAGATCTAAGGGTAGGCCCACCGGAACATTTTGCAAAAAAACTTATTCATACATCTATACAGTACCGCCATTTGTTTAAATTCGATCGATCTATGAAGTGCCGTGTGTGTATGATGTGAAGTGAAGCGCTCGTGGTGTAGCATGATTAGCCGTTCTTAATCGATCGGCAAAGTTAAGCTACGTCTGTCTTGGTCGGTACCTGGATGGGTGACCGCCTAGTGGTATTTCAAATCGAGCGTTTCCGTGCTTCGGAAGGCACGTAAAGCCGTTGGTCCCGGTTATCACTTAATTGTGATAGTCGTTAAGCTGGTTGGAGGCCCTAGGCGGCTTGAAAAACTCCAACAGTAGGTTGGCCACTAGCCTACCTCCACCGATCCGCAGTGGGCACGCGTGGTGGAGTATCTGCCCATTCCCTTTCACCCTGATTTATGAAAGGAGGCATGTGCTCAGCAGTGGGACATTATAGGCTGATGATGATGATGATGAAGTGCCGCGTTGCATAGTCGTACGATACGATGTAACCTTGTATGTGCGTATAATGCACACATGCAAGAAAAAAATAAACAAAAAATTAAAGAACTGTTTCGCGGACTACAGCAGACTGAGTCGCGTTGGCCTAAACTGGCTTCTTTAAACTGTTAAAGAAGCCAGTTTAGGCCAACCCACTGGGGTTGTTGCCATTTCGTCGCGCGGTTGGCCTGGTCCTTACGCCAGTAAAATATAAGTCAATGCTTACCCAAACTGTCAAAAATTTCAAGATGGCGGTTACGCTACGTTGACAATCAAGCGTGCAATTAGCTATAACGATCGTAATGTTTCGGTCCGTTTGTCCACCCGTCTAATTGTGCCACATACCCACGTGTGTTTCACAAAGTTGTTCTTCCGCCTTAATTGACGTTTTTATGTCAGGTGCATTGCTGCAATTAGCACTTTAATTGTCGAAAGAAAACGTCGCGCAATTTTGAAATTGTTAATTTTTCCAGTTTCAATCATTAGTGACCGGATTATTCGCGATGACAAAGACATTACAGTATTTTCTTTTTATATTTGGATATTCTTGTACCTTCCCTACCTTAAGGTATCTTATATAATAATAATAATAAAGCCCTTTTTTCAGACAAGATAAAAAGAAAATACATAAACAAATTATAGTGGTGTCCTTGCATCAGAAATTAATAAAATTACAATACAATTATTAAATTTATACATTATTAATTAATTACTTAAATTATTCAATATGCCTTTCAATTATGTTTTATTTAATCATATTTCCTATCTCTTAGACACCGGCAATCTTTGTCTGTGTGCCCTTTGGCATAGGCCTCCTCCAATTCCTTCAATTTTGCCCTATCCTTTGCAATCTTCGTCCAAAGCCTTATAACCTTCATTAAAAATTGCATGTAGAATACAACTTGATGAAAAGCAAAATGTCTGTGCCTACTCAGTTTACTTTTAAAACTATATTTATTTGTCAAGTTCCGATTGCAAATTCATCATAACAGCTTCATTTAAAGTTCAAATAGCGAAACTCACTCGAGAACCTTGGTACTTAAAGTACGTTGATTACACTTTCTTTGTGTTGATTACATGAGTTCAAGTGCTCACTGACTCGCAGATGTTCCATTACAAGATTGCGTAATTCAGTGAGTGAGCACAACAATCAATCAAAATGGAACTTTCTCAAACGTTCACATAAACCAACGGCAATAATTACACAAGACAAGTCATAATATGATCATGGAAAATCATGTTACGTTGTCGCTCAATATAAGATTTTTGCTGCTAGCATATGAATTATAAATCCGAGAGATAAAGTTAATATGATAGATTTTAATCATTTAGAAAGAGTTACCAATGCAAAGGCATTTAATTAGTAATAATATAATGAATGCATACAAATCAAAATTAAAATCTCATAACAAATGAAAGGTGCCATATAATAATAATTCAAGATAAACCCTATTTTAAAGAAAAGCCCCAGAATGAAACAAAGATTGTAAAACCAACCTTAATATTAATGGCTCTGATATTTTCTTACAATTAACACAAGTTTAATTATGAAAACAATGGTACAAAGTACATAAAGCGTACATTTACAATTACAAAAATCTTAAGAAATGCAAGCGTCCGTCGTAAGTGAGTAATGTTTAGCATTTATTATCTAATGCTAAACAAGCTTATTTACATGCCACCGCAAAGGATTCGGCAAACGGAAAATAATACTCTGACCATATTAAGAATCTACGTATAGAAGAAAGAATCAGCGATACTAATGTTGCGATAGACATTGTCACTTCGCAAGTGAAACTGCGAGTGAATATGAAAATGCAAAGCGCGAAATAGATATTTTCTTATGGGTTTCTCAAATCGCAGTTCTATTTTCTTTATTGAAAACTTCAAGCATTTCAAAACAATGAAAGGCTTAGAATCAATCTAAAACTTATTTTATGGCACACAAAAGGCTGAATGAAAAGCAGACAGATGCCTTCTATTACAAGAGCCATTGCCAAAAGATTGAATTGAATATCGCACTTTTACAAATCCAAGAAGGCTAACGAAACTACTAGAATATACCAGTCGATGCTTGGCGGCAGATTTTGATTATAATCCTAAGTGTCTGACAGTTCCCACAAAATAGCTCAATAGCCCACAATCACCATTCAAACAGCTCTTTAACAAAGTTCCCACCATAAACACCAATAATGATGCACTCTAAACACGGTCTATTAATATCAAAGATCATTGAACATGGAAAGCCGTCCAACACTTGCTCCAATCAGCGAAAGTTGTTACGATCGCTATCAACAGACCGGCTCTGATAAGCGAGTATACGTTCGCTCTTAAGGAACATTGATAAAAAATATTTTAGAAAGGTTGCTAGTAATTCTGGAAAGAAATCAAGGAGCGATCTAGTTCAAATAGTAAATAGAGCGAGTTGGGGTAAGGTTGACCTTAGTATGACTATGAAACAAAATATCGATAGTTAGTAAAGATACTTGACGTGAGAAATAACATATTTTTAATGTCACCATTGTAATTGATGATATGGCCAAACGTGGTAAGCACATAAAGCCTGGAAGGAACTGACTCTCAAGTGCAGCTGCCGGAACACACCGATTGGTACTTAGCGACATTTTTAGAATTTTCCATACTCGTACTGACTCCGGAGTACTGATACAGAACGCCTAAATATTTGTAATGGTGGACGCAAATTCTAATTGATAGAAATATTTCATTCAAATGCAAATAGAAATGAAAGAAAAAATAGAAATTTGATAACTACGATGAAACATCGTTTATAAAGAAAGATGATTTCTTTAGAAAAACTGTTAAAGCTGATAATTGTGTTTAAGACGGTAATTTCATACTAATCAAAAGTATTGATCTAAACAGATCGAAACAAATTGATACTAGAATTTATCTGCTACGGTTTATTGATGTTAAAAAATATTTTACAGTATTTTTATGAAATGCTGACCGCGCTCTGATAGTTGTTTCAGAGGAGTATGAGGAAAACGACAGAATATAAAGGAAAGTGTACAATACTATCGATTGGTAGTGCAATCATGCGATTGGTGCTTCATATTGAAAAAATCCTTTATTTCAAGATTAAGTTTGGAGTACATAATTTATGTGTGTAATATTTATAAAATATTGCAACAACTAGTTTCTAAGGAGTGCTAAAATTAAACTTTAATGTGCACTAGTCTAGTTTTTACCAACTTCCCGCTCGAGTTTTAATTAAGCAACGCCCTGAACAACCTACGCTTAAAGGTAACCACGTTCATATGTTAGAAAGGAAGTATAAGGTATCCGTGTATGAGGAAGAAAATATTCGTTACATAACTGTATAAAATAATTATACTTGAATTTGTAAATGAAGAATAGTGAAATGCTTAAAGATAAATTGAAAATAATTTTGATCTATCAAATAAAAAGCTGTGATTATAGACAAATAAGTTTATAATTTCTTCGAGGATAAAGCTATAACGATTAATCATTAATGTAGCTACTTTTAATTATCGAAAGTCGAAAAATAACATCCTTTTTAAGATTGCAGATCGATTTCGAATGCAAGCAATTTAAAAAACGTAGTTTAGCTAGTAAATTTACTGAGACCACGTATGTACGGAAAACTAAGCGTGCGAACTGTACCCTCACTTTGCGGATAATTTTCAATAATATTTCCTTTAGCTGATTTGATCTACATGTTAGGAAGGCCGTTACGGATAACTCTCGTCGATTAATTTTTAATTTATAGCGTCGATTTCAGATGGGAAAATGACTGCTTGATCAACAAATCACAGTATTTTATTACCTGCTTTAAGATATAATAAATAGAAATATTGTAAAAGGTCGTCAGATTATCTGGAGTTATGAATTTTCATTTTTGTCCTAAAATATTTAGTGATGATAAGAATCTTAATGCAGCATCAAGAAACCAAAACTTTATAACTAGTCTTGTAAAATGGACCAAATGGACTAAATCAACCAGTCCGTTTACTAAATTACCAAATTTAGGAATCACTATAAAGCCTTGTGCCGTAAAATAAACGATTCTTTTAACTTCGCACGTGACTCTACAATGTGACAGATTGCTGGAAATTCCACCATTAGTAACTCCACCAGATTCAAATGGAGTGACAATATTGTGAGTGTTTCTTGGTTTACATCCACTGATGCTTATCGTCGTGCCAGATTCAGCTGATGCTACACTGCATCCTACTTTTTCTCCGATCTAAACTAGCAAAGTCGCTTTCATTTTATACTTATAATGTATGTCATATTATTCGCAAAAAAAAAATACTTTAATCGAAGAATCGTGGGTTTGTAACGGAACGTTCTATATCTGGGATGAATTTAGATAATATTCGTGTCCGTTTTTATTCGAAGTGCTCTTCATTTTCTTCCCAAAGTTTTGATTTTATCCTTTTTCTATATTGTATTGAAGTTGTGATGTTGCTGAAGGTGGAAAGCACACGAAGCCTACGAAGCTCAGTGCAGCTGTCGAAACAAACGTCAATGCTTGGCGACAGTTTGTTTTACGTTTGCTACCACCGTGCTTGTTTCTTCAGTTTTTTTTTTTTTTTTTTTTTTTTATACCACTAAGGTGTCAAACAAGCATACGGCCCGCCTGATGGTAAGCAGTTACCGTAGCCTATGGACGCTTACAACACCAGGGGTATCGCTCGCGCGCTGCCGACCCTGAAGAAATCTCTTCACGCCCTTTTTGAAGAACCCCATGCTGTACTCCATTGGAAAAACCACGGCGGGGAGCTCATTCCACAACCTGAGCGTCCGCGGAAGAAAGCTCCTTTGAGCCCGCACAGTTCGAAACAATTCTGGTTTCAATGTGTGAGGATGGATTCCCCGTCGATGGCGTGAGTTGCGATGGTGGAAGGTAGCCGTGGGCAACAAGTCGAACAATTCCTTAGAACACTCTCCGTTGTACAAGCGGTAGAACACACATAAGGAGGCAAAGTCTCTCCTCAGACTGAGGGGCTCTAAACCGCTTGTGAGCTCGGGATCGTCAACAATTCTGATGGCACGTCGCTGAACCGAGTCTAAAGGCCCAAGCTGGTATCCAGGTGCTCCCGCCCATAGATGACAACAGTACTCCATATGCGGCCGGACCTGCGACTTGTAAAGTTGCAGTCTTTGCCCTGATGTGAAGTACTGCCTCGCTCTGTTGAGCACTCCAAGCTTTTTGGATGCCAGCTTCACCTTGTCTTCCAAGTGACTTCGGAACAGCACGTCGCTGGAAATGTCGACGCCAAGGATCCCGATGCTTTGACTGAAGTTCAAGGAAGTGTTCTGGAATTGTGGAGCCACAGACCATGGGGTTTTCTTAGCGGTGAACGCGCAGGCTTGGGTCTTAGTGGGGTTAAAATGGACTAGGTTTAGTCGACCCCAATCGGAGACACTAGTCAGTGTACTCTCGATTTCAGACACCAGCCGTTCGCGGCTTTCCTCAACCTCGGAACGAGGGATATTTGCACGGCCCGTGTAATGGGTGTCCCCTGTACTGTCGTCTGCGTAGCAATGAATGCCGTCAATAGACAGCATATCATTGATATGCAGTAGGAACAGTGTTGGGGACAGCACAGAGCCTTGCGGAACGCCAGCATTTATGTCCATGCTATCGGAGCAGCTACCGTCGACGACGGCTCTTATGCATCTGCTGGACAGAAAGCTGGCAATCCATTTGCATAATCCCTCGGGAAGCCCGTATGATGGTAACTTCGTTAGAAGACCCCTGTGCCAGACCCGATCGAACGCCTTCGCCACATCTAGGCTCACTGCCAATGCCTCACCTTGACTCTCGATGGCGAGTGACCAACGGTGCGTGAGATACACAAGGAGGTCACCAGCTGAGCGACTGTGGCGGAAGCCATATTGTCGGTCGCTCAACAACTCATGATCCTCCAGGTATCTCAAAAGCTGCGTGTTAATCACACGCTCCATGACTTTGGAGAGAAGGGAGGTGATGGCGATAGGCCTGTAATTCGTCGGGTCTGATCTGTCGCCCTTTTTGGGCACTGGGTGCACGTGGGCAGTCTTCCACGAAGACGGGACTTCCTTTTTGGTGTAGGAAAGTGCAAAAAGACGCGTCAATACTGGACACAATTCAGGAGCACACCGCTTCAGCACCACTGCCGGTATGCCGTCTGGCCCACTCGACTTATGGATGTCCAGAGAAAGCAGTTCCCGCCGGACCTCCCGTTGGGTAATGCTTATCTCCGGCATGGAGCTAACACACTGCGGGATGGTAGGCGGTGTGGCGCCCCCGTCATCCAAAGTCGAGTTCGAGGCAAAGAGATAGCCCAAAAGATCAGCTTTCTCCTTTGCACTATGGGCCAAGTTTCCGTCCGGCTTACGGAGGGGTGGCAAGGACGACTGGCAAAAGTTTCCTTCGGCAGCTTTGGCAAGAGACCAGAAAGCGCGACTTCCAGAGGGAAGGCTAGTCAGCCTCTCACCAAACCTGCCGACGAAATCAAACTTCGCCTTGGCGATCATTCGCTTACTGAACCTCGAGGCAGCGTTAAATTTGCGTTTCGCATCAGAGATGTTAGGGTCCTGATCAGTTCGGGCCGTGGTCCAAGCCTCATACAAAGTTTGCTTATTATGTCTAGCATCTTTGCAGGGCCGATTAAACCACGGTCTCTTCTTCACCCCTGCAGCCACTAGCGGGTTTGGGATATAACATTCCATTCCCGCCAGTATCGCCTCAGCGACGGCAGCTGCACAGGTGTCAGGATCATCTGATGCGAAGCAAAGCTGTCTCCACGGGTACGATGCGTAGAAATCTCGCAATCCATCCCAATCTGCTGACTTGTAGTGCCGTACACGTCGCCTTCCGGGAGGCCGGGGCGGATCATGTCGGACGCATGGCACTTGCGTCCGGACGAGACAGTCGTCCGATGACCCAAGTGGCGCATCCACTGTCACTGCATAGTTTTCCGGTCGCGTAGTCAGCAGAAGGTCCAGTAAGGAACTAGTATGGCTCTCAATATCTGGGATTCTCGTAGGAGAAACAACCAGTTGTGAGAAGCCATAGGCCAGGGCAAAGTCGTGAGCAGTCCTCCCCGCGAAGTCAGTGGACCGAGAACCAAGCCACTCAACGTGGTGAGCGTTGAAATCTCCTAAAATCACTAACTCCGCGGAGGGGTACTGCTCTAGTACTTTGTCAGTCGTCAATTGCAGGTGCTCAAATAACCGGATTGTGTCCGCGTCACCGCTGTGGGACCTGTAAAGGCACGCGTAAACTTTGGTGTGGCCACCGTGATCTACGCGCGCCCACAAAATCGACAGGTCCCGGTCTTCTAGGCCACGGAGACGGCGACAGCAAATATCCTCCCTGACGTACATACATACCCCGGCACGGCGCACAAAATTGTGCTCCAGCTTGTACCCAGGGTAGTGTAAATACGATGTATCATCAGGGCAGGATATTTGCGTCTCCGTTAGAAATAGCAGGGTCGGCTGTGCAGTCTCAAGATGTTGGTGGACTGCATTGATATTAGCGTGATGTTGCAAAAGTCCACAGAAATTGTGGACGGGGAGGCCGCTGAAGAACTATTTCTTTTTTTCTTTTTCCGTGGCATTAAAAAGAGAATGATGAGAGATTAAGAGGAATCGCTGTGCCAGCAGCGAAAGAGACAAAGTGCAGTGTTATTCGCCGAGAGTGGTGGACAGGTGATGCGGTTTGTTGGTGCGGCAGCCGGAAGGGCCCCCGGTCCCCCCATTATACAGTGGGCCGGGTCCACTCCGGTCTCCTCCTCCGGCACGACCAACTATACCATGGATTATGCGCGAGGCGGCGGGTCAGCCTCCCAGGGCGGAGATTAAGTAATCCCTGGGCTCAGGACCCCTACAACCTGCGGGCAGCCAGCGGGCAGCTGTTTCACCGGGTCTCCCTGATCGCCGCAACAACATGCCGCGCCTGCACAACACAACGGTGGTGCGACACCGCTGGTCCCCACACTGCCAGCACAGCGCCTCCTCATGGAGCTCTGGCGACCTTACTCACCGCAGGAACACAACACCACATTAAAGCAGCGTTATTTGGCTGCGATCTTCTGTAAGGTGGAGGTACTTCCCCAGTCGGGCTACTCCTCGAACGGGACAGCCCGTTATGCCCTACCTCTCTTACAGCCCGTTATGCCCTACCTCTCTTACAGCCCGTTATGCCCTACCTCTCTTACTCAGTTTGTTTTTCTTACGTAAGTAAGAGTTGAATCCACCAAGCATGCGACACTATCTTAAAAATATCAAAACCATACAATAATTATTAAAATCTCTTACTATTATTAAAATCTATATTCTCTAACCCTTATCGTACAGCCTGTACCAACAAAACACATAGATGACAGTAATGAATCATAACAATGAGGACGCCATGCCCACCCATGACGTTAGATAAACTAGAAGAATTACGCAGTGTAGGTACGTAAACGTGACATAATAGTAAGCTGTCATTAGTGTCGAGATGCAATCAGAGCGCGGTAGATGTCGGTGCGGTGCAGAACAATGCCGCGGGCGTAGGGCGCAGCATCCGGTCGGATGCGCGGGCGCAACACGCGTGAACGCACAGCAGAATATCATAGTCAAGTTTGTTAAGTTATACAATGTTTAATTGTAGTTTCAAGGACTGATGTTTTATTGATGTAATGCTTTTTTATGTAGCAGGAAGCTCCTGATGGTAAGTAGTTACTGTGGCCTATAAACAAAAGGGATTGCAAATTAGTTGTCGACCTTTAGAAAATCTAGTGACAAGTGGGTCTCAACTGCTTGAACACACCGCCAGGTGCTTGGTAACATACCAGCCCATCCTCACACATTGGAACCAAAATGGTCTTGTCATGTAGACGAATGAGCTCTCAGCCGTTGTTTTCCCATTACATTATACCCCAGTATTACAGGCTTCTTTTAATCCCGAGAACGCGGGTGAAACCGCGGGCAACAGCTAGTTGAAATAATAAGAGTGCATCCACATTTCTATTGATTTTCATGATGTAACAAAATCCCGTAACACATTATGCACCATTGGTCGATGTAAGTGGGTGTCACGCCACACGCTGAAATGTAACTAACTGGATCGCATCAAGTCTGGACGCACGTTAACTAGACCGTAAGACATGTTATTGTAATCAACATGCTTGTTTAATGAATTTTAATGAAATTACAGTAGCGTATTCATCAGAACTCCTGGCTTTCTTCTTTTTTACGCCGCTCCTTTCTTACCTGTCATAGCCTTGCATAAAGTAATTGACGTGAAGTGTGGACAAGGTTGTGTTGTTGTGAAAACTAAGCCTCTGCTGTCCGTCCGTCCGTGTGTCTATCAGTTTACTGTATCTCACGAACCCTAATAGTTGAAATTTTCACAGAATGTGTATTTCTATTGCCGCTATAATAACAAAATAAAAAAGGGGGGCCCCAATACAAGAAACGTCTTTACGCAACCCTTCGTTTGCGAGTCCGACTCGTTCTTGGCCTGGTTTTTGAAAATAGTGTTTGCATCTTGTTCTTATGCGTTGCACTCTTGACAGAGTGGTCGTGGTCGTCATGACGTGTCATTTGTGGCGCGCTTCACAACATTCTTGCCTAACTGCTGCCCTTCTGGTGCAGTTATTTATGGGACATTGGGACATGGTGCATTGGGAGTCCTGCGTTTCTAGGCGGAGCTAGGCTGTCTTATGACTTAGCCAGCACTCTTCCCGCAAAAAGGACAAAAGCCCCAAAAAAGTAACAAGTAACGAAGTACCCGCATGATGTGAATAGAAGAATTTAATAATAGTACCTAGTAAATAGTACCTACACATCACATACTATTTATTCAATTCAGTTACGGTAAGAATAATAATCACTTCTTCTTTCTATTTCTATAACTTTAGTAATCGTTACAAGTAAATTCATAATTAACACATAAATCATTAAAGTAACTTGCTACTTTAATTTCTAACGCACGTGTGTACCTACTTCTTCTTTCTATTTGTATAACTTTAGTAATCGTTACAATTAAATTCATAATTAACACATAAATCATTAAAGTAACTTGCAACTTTAATGACTTTAATTATTGAATTAATAACGCACGTGTGTACATATTTTATCACATGATAAACGCATAGTTATTTAGTAACGCCTACGTACGGTAAGTTACTAAATTACTTGACAGGTAACTGTTCCAGTTTCATCAAAGCATACCACGTGGGTGGAACACGTTCTTAGAATTTCATTTTCTAACTTAATCTGCTACTCTCCTGCTACTATGGACTGTTTGACCACAATTTCACCATGACTGTGCTGATCTGGTCGTGTGAGAGATAGAGCATAGCGTCTGGGGAAGTACCGCCACCTTTTAGAATACCGCAGCAAGTCAAATAACTTTATGTTGTGTTCCTGCGCGTGTATAATGTCGCCAGAGCTCATGAGGGACGAAGGGTCGGGAACGCTTTAGTGATGCCTTGTGTGTTGCAAGCATCTATATGGCTACGTTTACCGCTCACGATCGGCGAGCCGTATGCTTGTCTACCGAAATCGTATTATAAAGCAAATAAAAACAGACATAGGAAACACAAAGCGTAGAAAGCTGGTTATCAAAGTGCAGCTGTCGGTACGCATCAGTTTGGAGACAGATTTTTAACTTCAAAGTATTGTAAGTGACTATACTTCTTACTAACCCTACCACCAAGGTTTAATCACGACGTATTCCATCACGGAAATTCGTACCAACGGCATTCTCATTAGCTTTCGACGGTACTCCCATTGTAATATCATCGCCTCATCGATTTCGTCTTCAACAGTTTAAGTGTCGACTAGTAAGTAGGTATATCAAATTAAGAAGTCGTTTAAGAGAGAAAGTAATTGAGATATTATCAAAACATTTTCCGGCCTGAGACCTGACCATGCTGAGTCTTGGTCTACACGTTTATTCTAATCAGCATTCTTACTTGTATCACCATCAAGAAGATTCTATAATTCCAAAAGCACCAAACTTACCTGTAACAAAAAAAGATAAATAAAGTTGGTGTCATCAATTAAACCTAAAATTTCCCATGAGCAATGCCAGATCAACAGTTATTATAACAATGCCTTCACTGCGGAATAAGTAGAGAAAAAAAGCTGCGCATGCGCATCATTGTTCTCTCTGCTCTATTTGCCCACTGAGACACTGCATACCGCTATGTTTAACTAGATATGAGAGAACTATCATCAGATGAAGCTACATTCCAGTATCTCTGTTTTCTTTCGAGTATTCGGTGCAATTTCGAGTGAATAGGTTTCTTCTGGGTAAGCGTGTTTCATGTTAGGCTTCGTCATCGCCCCTTATGGGCGAGTCAGTGGCCAAACGCAAGACCATTTAATAAAAAAAAAAAAACAAAAAACTCCTAAAACCATTTAGTGACTGAATGTGTTTCATTATTGTTTCGCGTTTCCTAAGTGGGCTCCAGGGACGCAATGCTCACTTCCCTCGAACTAGCCTTCGAATCGAACTTATAGTTCGAGTCTTATTCGACTGTAAAATTTCAATAGCTCGAGTTGACTGACTTATGCCGAACTCGAAATTGCCAGAATAACGTAACGTGATTTACACTCGATAAAAGTTAGAAGTCGTACTTCTTTCGATCAAGTTATCAATTTTGAATGGGTGAGAATTGGCTCCCTGCGTCTGTACTGCATTAGATAAATTAGTGACCAACATTAATTTGGCTCCCTAGACCTCTATATAAGAATTCCAGGAATTAGAGATCATAGAAATCAAAAGGAATAGTTTTTTTTTATATATTATCGAAAGCGACCGCCAATGTAGTCGGACAATATTTTTTCATAAAGAACCTAGCGGTCGGTAGTAGGTAATTCCCTTGTTAGCTTTATATGCTAACTACCTTCGGGTACTTCATCTCTTATTGTGGTGAGATTGTCATTGTAATAAAATCTATTGTTGAGATTGGCAATAAGAGAGAATAATGTCTCGGATAAGTAGGTTAGATAGCTACATAGATGAATTACTGCAAAAAGCCGTGAGTCTAACAAATAAGTCTGTTCTTCAAATAAGGATTACACATCGACAATAAATCCGATGTAAACAGAGCTTACGCGTGTCAACGTATTTACAGTGCGGTATTTCATGAACGCAGGGAATGTCGATCGTCACATGTGGATTTATTTGCCCCTACTGTGAACCTTTTCGTTGTGTGAACCTGCCTCCAACCTTTGTATGGGATTGTCATTTCAAATCGAAATATCACGTGAATTTTAACAATCTCTTATGTCAATTCCATACAAAGCGTTGATCGTTCACTAACGATGACGATTGTCGACAGCCATCTAGTCTAGGGGGCTGAAAACGTGTAACTTTTGCTTAAATCTCATTGTTTTTAGCGACTACTAGTATCTCAGATTTAAGCAATAGGAGTTGGCTGAATATTAACTCTTCTGCTAAAACTAATGTGATTTATAAAAACTTTAACAAAAAATTTGACCTACTTTTTCTATAAAAATATATATATATAGGCATAACAAAACCAGCGTGCTTTAAACATATCGACAATCCATCCGCACTGAACAATACACTTTTTCATTTGTTTTCTAGGCTGCAACCATTGAGCTATTATTACTTCGAATAGAGAAGCTATCATAAGCAAAGGTTATGTCCCATTTTTTTAGAGTCGACTAAAGTTCTCTTTAGCGCTGAAACAATAAATTAGTAGTCTAAGCAGACAGTAGAAACACGTAGCGTTATCAGAACGCTTTTAGTAGTATTTTCCTCGTAAAACACCGTGATTTTCACGCGGCACTTATGCGTTTCGTTCATCGTTCTACAACAACAAGTGTAGCCGAATGACCTCACTTGAATGGTACATGGTCGTGATGTGTGGCGTCTTCTCTATTAAATAATAATAATAATAAGCCTTTATTGCTGTAATTTACAATGTGTACAATATAATATCTTATTTTATAAAATACTAAGTATTTATTTATCGGCAACCGGTTTATTCATTGCAGCTTGTCCTTCGACAAAGGCCTCCTCTAAAGACTTCCATCTTCCTCTGTCTTTCGCAACTTGGGTCCATGCTGGGCCAGCTACTTTCTTGACATCATCCTCCCATCTTTTATTCTGTCTACCTCGACTTCTCTATACGTAGTAATAATAAGTCAATGTCTGTAACACATATTCTAGGAAGTGACAAAATCAAGATCAATACGTGATAAAATCGATGATTATTTCATAAAACGTGATGAAACGCTTACGCATATCTTGATGAGTGCGTGAGAAATCGTTGTAAAAGATAATTAGGTTTATGCAAAGCGTCGCTTTCGGTTCTAACGTTAGATTTGAAATTCTCGCGATTTCATGCTGTTTGCTTTCTTTTGGATGCGAAACATCACACGTTGAGTGATGATGATGGAATTAAGTGTCTAAATTAACAGTTCTTCATTTGAATATTAATTAATTTTATAATAGGTGGTTATTCAATGATATAACGAATGAGAAATAAATTAAAGCAAAAATAATTATTATAAATGAAATGGATATTTAGAAATATACAGTAAACCAATGTTATTCAGATTTAGTTTCAGAAAAGTCAGACTATTAACTTCATGTAGCAAATCACTTCGCAAAGCACTTCACAAATAAGTAATCACATAAAATATATATATTTTTTTGCACGTAAACCTTTGGTCCCGGTTATCACTTAATTTTGATAGTCGAAGTCGATAGCTAGTTGAAGGCATTCTAGGCGGCTTGAAAACTCCAACAGTAGGTTGACCACTAGCCTAACTCCACCGATCCGCAATGGGCACGCGTGGTGGAGTACTGCCCATTCCCTTTCACCCTCATTTGTAAAGGAGGCCTGTGCTCAGCAGTGTGACATTATAGGCTGATGATTATGATGATAATGACATAAGTCAATCCTCTACTTTCAGTAAATATGCATCCGAATATCCGATCACCAGTGATAAAACTCCCAAAGAATTCACATAGAATAACGAAGACATGATGGTAAGGGAGCCTGCGCACGCGCCGCGTAGCGGAATCACGCATTAGCGTTAGTCACACACTTGACTTTGGACACACTCGCATCTGGTAGCCAAGCACTTGTCTTTAGTTCCGGTAGATTGTTTAGAAAGTACTCATTGTCATTAAGGACGTATACGTTTATTGTTTGGATAACTGAATAGGTTGATGCCCCTTTTAAAGTCAGCATTAAGAAATAATAACTCATGTAATGTCAGACTTATCTCTTCATCTCTCATCATTTGTGTCATCTCCTCATGTGTTTGTTGAAGCAACTTGCACAAACTTACACAAATGAAACGAAATGTCCGGGGAACAAAAACACCAATTCGTCCCATCTAGCGATTATTTGAAACATGGAACAAATCACTTCAAAATCAAATAGCAGTGCAAGAGCAAAATTGCTTCAATAACTTAGACATCACGTTTAATGCCATTTAAGTCTGTGACGTCAGAAGCTCAACTGAATATCAAGGTTATTTCAGTTCAAACCCAAACATCTTTCAACAAATATGTATATTGTTTGTCATAAGACCTATAATATATCATGCTAATAATACTACAATAGGTAATATAACCGACTTATAAACCACATGGGAGCGCATCGCAGATGATTCCGCAGCCGATCTGAGTCATTAACCTTTTGTTGACATTGAAATTGTAACAAGCCTGCACGTTATGTAACCATGAGGCAGTACAAATATTATGGCTTAGATTCACAGTTAATCCTTGGATGATTAACAACGGTTATATGCTTCCGTTAACATAGTAATAACCAGTCCTGAGCAATTTACTTGTTTCATCTTGTTAGTTCTTATAGGGCAAATTTTGAAAGACTAGCGTCGTCGTCGGTAGGGCTACGTCTATTCGTTATTGAAATATCAAGGCTTTTTAATTCACAAATACTGATCAAAACTGATCATAATTACTATACCTAAGCTGATATACTTCTCAAATAATATAGCAACAATTTTTTCTTCGAATACTCCTATTATTTCTGATCTGCGTTTAGCTTCATTATCATTTCAATTGTCTTTGCTTATTACTGCATATAATATTCCAGTTACATAACTACGGCAAGGTATGTTTAACTTGGGCGCCTATTATTGGTAGCGGCGAGACTGATCAAGCACCAATATGGCTTGGGTAAGTTTTTTGTTGTTTGCAACACCGCGGTCACTCAACCCACGTGCTCTATTAATATCTGTTTAAAAGGCAGTGTCAAGCTCGTCTCTTCTATAAAAAGGCACAAAAAGTCCACTGTCAAACATTTTGCGAGTCGAGTTGCTTGAAATGCAGTCTAAGTCTATAGCTTTTTTTTGTTTGCTTGGATCTTGATTATTTCAAATTAAGTTTTGCTGTAAGATTTAAGAGTGAATTGCCTCTTACTCATTATCATTGATCTTCTTGAAATGTCAAAGAACCTATCTCTTCTTAGTCTGCATCGGTAACTAGGTTCCAGGTAATATAATCACGACTCTATTATAAATTCTTGAATAAGCAGTTACATTGAACTAATAGAAGCAATCACGAGACAGAATAACGTAGAATTCGATTACCATTAACAGATAATAGATTCTCGTTTGCCACTCACAAAACTGCGTTAAAACAGATAAAGTGTTACGGTTTCCTATCATTCTCACCCACACCTGCGTGCACTTTCTCTTCGGAACTGAGATCGTTTGTGTGTCGTGTCGATAGTGGATAGTCGATAGTCAGTCACGACAGAGCCGTCACTATCGTAATGATATCGAGAATTGCTCCTATACTCGTAATTGTATCATAGGGAATTGTTATGGAGATGGTAAGCGAGACACGTGGAAAGTGAATCAATTCGTTTTTGAAATAAGTCTATTCAGTGTAAGTAAGTCCAGTGGTAGTGATATCAAATGCTGCGACATAGGTCGTTCAAATCCTATCCTTGACATAAAAATCCGTCGTTTAGCAAGTAGCGGTGTGTTCTGGCAGTTGCGCTTGAGAGCCAATTGCTTTGTTTAGGTCGGTAACATATTGGGAATCCTCCTCCCTGATATTACTAGTGTCCATAGGCTATGGTAGGCAGATACCATCAGGTGGAACGCCTGCTTTCTTGTCAGCATAATGTCATAAAGATTCTACCCTGGTACTATGATTTCCTCACGATGTTTTCTTTCACCAAAAGCTCAAGCTCATTGTTGGATTCCATCAAGCTATTCGTACATCGCTTTCTCTAAACAATATAGAGAGAATCTATAAACTTCATAGTAGACAAGGATGTAAAATTGTAAATACATTATGGATGCAGTAAGTAATTTGTTCCAGGAACGTAGGTTAAGTTGCATGCCGTTGCAGGAAACACATCCGTTTTATTGTACAGTCGTATCCTGAACCTATAACATTTCGTTTATGTATTCTCCACACTTCAAATACATTAGCTGAGTTTCAAATAAGTACAAGAATTATCATCGCAATAACTACGACGTGAGATATACCAAATAAATACAGTGTGATAACTCAAAAGTAAGAAATTTTCAGAAATTCACGTCTGAACACTATACATTCATAGAATCAACTTTATTAGATTACAATCGATTGTTTTAAAAGCAAAACGAGACCAAGATATAATCGAGATAAGTGACAATCGTAAACCAGGATCCGAATGATACACGAAACATGACCGGTACAAATAATTACTTCACCGCGGGCAAGATTACGAAATTGCGACCAAAAGCCGACAGGTTTCAAACCATTGCACGCATTGTATTCAAATTATGCCGATGATTTAGACCGAGGCGTGACAGTTACTTCATCAATAATTTTGTAACATTACACAAAATTCAAGGTTGCACGTATGGGAATCGCTTGATAGATCATTTAAATGATGCAAGTGCGGTTATTAATTGTGGACTCCAATTAATAGATTGCAAAATTATCTCAGACACCACGCGCTGTGCTGAGTAATCGATCACTTAGTGTATGTACACGTCAAAGGTAAAGCGTGCCTTGTTCTAAATACAGAGATACTGTAGAGCAGCTATGTTTGCACAAATGAATTATGATACATCGTGAGACGCATAATTTGTATCCAACGTATTTACTTTCAAGTACGAGAACACTTGGAACGGTAATAATTATGGCACAACACGCATGCAGTCACCATCTATACGTTTGTTTGTTTGCAATTCTGCAAATTTCAAATGTCAATATAACGTACAACGAACGAATGTAAATACCATCAAAGTTCATGATATACTTAGGATATTTTATCGAATATTCGCATTTTACAACGAAACTGACCTTTCAACAAATCCGATAGTCGAACACAATTATCCGAAGTCTATTACCAAGTCGAATCGAATCCTTGAATAAAATTGAAAATAACTACTATGGCGAGTATTGGCGAGTAGTAAGACAAAGCAGTTTGATATGTCGCCTTGATCCGATAACTTTATCTCTCGAAGCAGCATTCCAATCTACGTGCATAATAATAATTGCAATTATTGGCGCGAGACTGTATGCTGTAGAGCAGATTGGCGCCTCTTGAGGTACACGAATTAACTTTGATTCCGATGAATAGATAGGTAATGTAAGTGAAATGATACATGCAGACAATAAGAAAGCTAAAGGTCCCTTTGCTATTACAAATCGTTATGGGATAGCTATGGAGTTATCTAATGCAACAATGAAATTGAAATTATGTAATCGGAATACAATTTGGAGAAAGTGGACGTAGGTACCATTTTTATTTGAACGTCTATTTCTTATGTTTGATTTGTTTCCGCTTCTAAGAAGGAAGAGCATAGAAAGGGCAACAAAATATTTTAAAGGAAAACTTTTCGTCACAGCCACACAAAAAATGTATGCAATCATGCATCAAATTCTATTAATTTTGAAGGGGGAATAATTTGCTAAGCCTTGATTTACTGTAGATAGATGGAATAATAGCGTTGTAACATAAACTCATTGTTTCGATTAAGACAGGCGAATTAACAATCTTACGTATCATCACAATCTTATATTATGATTCTTCGAATCTAAGCATGCTGACCTCTTCTTCTCAATAATAGATATCTTCTGTCCAACTTCCAAATCTCTAAAGCTTTTCACTAACATATTCGTCCAGCTATTTAAGTATGGCATCTGACCATAAAAATTTTACGATTTGTGATTTTTAGTAACATCAACAACAGGGAGTCCGTTGGCTCTTATCTCAAGCTTCACGACAACGAAGACTTTGTATCACTTATAAAAATCCGATAATAGACCTTATTATGATGCCAATTTGAATAAAACATTAAGAATTCCTATTTTCACGCCATTCCCATCCTTATTACAGGGTTATAGTAGCGTTAATGTTTAACTGCATTAAAAAAAACGGTTAAGTGCGAGTCAGACTCGCGCACCGAGGGTTCCGTATAAACCTGTAGGTATATAAGTAAATGGTAGTTGATATATTATGAATTTCAATTTATGACGTATTAAAAAAAACTACTTACTAGATCTCGTTCAAACCAATTTTCTGCTGGAAGTTTGCATGGTAATGTACATCATATATTTTTTTTAGTTTTAACATTCTCTTATTTAAGAAGTTACAAGGGGGGGGGGGACACATTTTACCACTTTGGAAGTGCCTCTCGCGCAAACTACTTATTCAGTTTAGAAAAAAATGATATTAGAAACCTCAATAACATTTTTGAAGACCTATCCATAGAAACCACACACGTATGGGTTTTATTAAAAAAAAAATTGAGTTTCAGTTTTAAGTATTTTAATATTTATTTTTATGTGAAAATCTTAATGCGGTTCACAGAATACATCTACTTACCAAGTTTCAACATTATAGTTCTTATAGTTTCGGAAAAAAGTGGCTGTGACATACGGACGGACAGACAGACAGACAGATAGACATGAATCTATAAGGGTTCCGTTTTTTGCCATTTGGCTACGGAACCCTAAAAAAACGCGTGGTGGGAATAATGACGATTCTCTATTGAATAAGTTCATCGAACTGCAGGAGCTATCAACCGGACCTTGATAAGAATCAAAAGTAAATCGTTCATAACTGTCTTGCTGGACGTAAAAAATACCACTTTATTCATTGTGAGCTTTAAATTTAAAATGGCGGTTATTCTATCCAATCCTAAGATTATTTGGACTGATTAGGTACTGTAGCATCTTGTGTTTTGTCTTTTTAATATGATATTAATAATTTCAGACAAATGTTTTCGTATCATGCAATCGTTTAACAACATTTTGGGCAATTTATTTTGCAAATCATTTCCTAGCATTCAAACAAGCAAAAAATGCTAGCGTTCAAAATCAAGGTTAGATGGAACGCTGCCGTTTCCCTGATAATGGAAGTTTTAAGTATCGGTGGGAAGGAAATTAATTTTACATAATAATGTTTCTGGTCTTCTGGTGTTTCTTATACCAAAAGACTACCTTTTGGATATATCCGGATTGTTGGCAGTAGCAATGTCCAGAACTAATTGTTTTTTTTCGCCATCTCTGTTGTTATTTATTTTATAATGCAAAAGCGATAGATAATGAACCCTTCGTACTACGATAGTATCGTAGAATCTAATAATTAATTTTAAAATTACCTTAATAAGAGTAACTTAGAAATGAAGTCACACATAAAGGCCTTAACCTATATATATATATATATATTATCCATGCTAAAATCCATACTAGAATTGTAACTTTATCTATTAATGTCCTCACGAATATTTACTTGAGCATAATAATTTCAATATTTACATAACAAGGTGTCTAGTTACATGTAAGACAGTATGTTACATAACTTATTTAATGAGGACATTGACTCATTGTGTATTTATTACTTCGTAAAAATAGTAATTTTATTTGACCACGGCATCCTATTAATTTGTATCAGAATTCACGTTCACTGGAAAGTGTGAATTATATGATTCTAAGATTTACTGATAGTAAACAAGTACCTATGCCTTTTCAAATAAAAAAGTAAAGATTCTATCAAATATTTAGGTATACAATCTATACTAATATAATTGATCGAGACCTCCGGAGAGCAGCGGGCGGGGAGCTTTTTCCGCCAACGCGTCAGCTTGGCTATCCAAAGAGGAAACGCTGCCAACCTTCTGGGAACCTCAGCGGCAGGCTTGAGGAAATTTTCTATATATAGATTGTATTTTGTACATATTTGTTGTAAATAAAGCGGAAGAGTTTTTTTGTTTGTTTGTTTAAACGAGATAATCACTGGAACTACAAGTCGGATTTGAAAAATTATTTCACTAATAGGAAGCTACATTATCCCCGAGTATATATAGGCTACTTTTTATCACGGGAACGCGGGTCAAACCGCGCGAGACAGCTAGTGTATTATGATCACAGAAGTATAAACACTTGTGTATGACGAATCACATTTGCGTACAGCAAGTCATTTCTACATCCTTTTACTAAAGACAGACAAAGGCCTCAGGCGACAACACCTCTGGCTTCATTCACCTGTCTCACATTACAAACTGATATTTTACCAGACTCTTACGCTAAAAATATAACAAAACTAGCTTCCGGTAGAGGATATTTTCCTGGTACAAAAACTATCCTGCTTATAAAAGGTAAGATCAATAAATGTGGCAAGTTTTCATCCAAATCCCTTTACCAATTACAACGTGATTGAGATACAAACATTTTCACAAACTCGCCCACAAACTTTCGCCTTTATATTGTCGGATACTCCCATTGACTAACTCGAAATTACTATAGGGAAATAACGTTGATTGATAACGAAACCCATATTGTTTTTAGACCATAACCTTATCTATTAAAGGAAAGCCGGTAATGTTAGCCGGTAGCTACAGGAAATTTTATGAACAAAAAATTCAGCTCATCGTACTATTACTGACGTTAATACCGTAAGAAAATGTTACCAATTAAAATTGTCTGTCTATGCGTAAAAGTATTTGAAAGCCTAACTCATGAATGAAATCTGATCGGAATTTGGTAGCAATTTTAAATGACGTGACGTGATGATCTAATCTACTCAAAGATAACTTGACGATAATTTTACAAAGATCGGTCCTGTCTCCGACATGGGTCAAAAGGTTTTATACGGCAACAAGTTACAAAGAAAACCATACACAAAATTACAAACAGTCAACAAATAAAACATACAAATAATAGCTTTGTCACATAAAAATGTCAACTTAGCACTTCTCAAACGAGATCTTAATTTATGCAAATATATAATACTTGTATCCAAGTGACTGGTTTCCAGGTTAAGTGGTTAATGACACTGCATTAATTTTATACTTTATATGTGGACTGAGGCAATGGCACAGATGGTCTTACCAAGGGGTCCATGACCTCATTGGTCATGATAATTTGACCCATCTAGTTTTTGGCTATTAAACTGTAGGTGAAGTAAATCCTTGTGAGAAAACCATAGCACGGTGATAGGTAGTAAGCGGTTTTGTAGGGTAGCCTGGCTGGCTACCACCCTCATTAAGTCAAGTACCCATCATTGGGTACCGTATACCGTAATTATGAATATTAAGAAAGCCAGATAAAAGCATGACAATGTCTAGTTCTAAACCAATAAAACAAACATTGTCCATAAATTCGACCTCATTATTATCACCAATTTATAAAACATACAAAACGTGTTTATACGGAAAATATACCGCTTTTAATGACGTCACACGATAAGAAAGCGGCCACAGACCTACCGACCGCAACCCGTCAATTTGCACGATTAATCAACAGTATACGCATTACCTACTCAGTTTTACGGTAATCTCTGTACTTATTAGTGTGAACTTAGTCCCCCTTATTACAAAACATCGTTTAAAGTAAAGCCAGGTTTTACTGTCATTTGGTCACTCTCTAACGTCATATAATAATAAAACCGGCCAAGTGCGAGTCAGACTCGCGCACCGAGGGTTCCGTACAAACCTGTAGGTATATAAGTAAATGGTAGTATAGACCTGAGTATTTGATATTAATTTCAATTTATGACCTATTAAAAAAATACTACTTACTAGATCTCGTTCAAACCAATTTTCAGTGGAAGTTTGCACCGTAATGTACATCATATATTTTTTATAGATTTATCATTCTCTTATTTTAGAAGTTACAGGGGGGGGGACACACATTTTACCACTTTGGAAGTGTCTCTCGCGCAAACTATTCAGTTTAGAAAAAAAATATATTAGAAACCTCAATATCATTTTTGAAGACCTATCCATAGACACCCCACACTTATGGGTTTGATGAAAAAAAAAATTTGAGTTTCAGTTCTAAGTATGGGGAACCCCCAAAATTTATTGTTTTTTTTCTATTTTTGTGTAAAAATCTTAATGCGGTTCACAGAATACATCTACTTACCAAGTTTCAACATTATAGTTCTTATAGTTTCGGAAATAAATGGCTGTGACATACACGGACAGACAGACAGACAGACAGACAGACATGACGAATCTATAAGGGTTCCGTTTTTTGCCATTTGGCTACGGAACCCTAAAAAGGGACGAGGCTATTTTAAAACCTGGTTTTCCTTTAAACCATGTTTTGTAATAAAGTGCAGTAGGTTTAGCGTGCATAGTGCACTCCAGACTTATAGACAAAGGAAAGCTAATAATGCAGTCGCAACGCAAGACGCAACTAAAGGCCATAGGGGTATATTTGAAACCATTCCGTTCGTTCCATATACCGTCGATGTCCAAACAATGAAAAGCGCAATTCTTAATAAAAATAAAATAAAGGCAAACCACATGCTCGATAGAGACGATTTTATCCAAGTAACAGATCTAAATGCTAACAAAAGTTGTTTAGAGAGAGAGTACCATATGAGATTCCTGGCATACGCTTGCGATACTCGCATCTGCCGCTCCAAAAAACGCTCAGCACTCACTGCCTACAGCACACACTCAAGTATTAGTACCATACGTACATAAGACATTAGTGACATTCTGCTAATAATACAGGAACGGTTTTCACTGCCGAAGGACATGCGTGGTTGAACACAGAATAGCATTCAAGGTACAACGTGTGATTGCTAGTGATAGGAAGTGAACTTTCATTTCGAAGCATAGAAACTGTTCTCACTTCATTAGGTGCATTTGTGCTAGTCTTGGAAGTAGGGATATGAAGGAGACATAGACATAGACAAGAGGATAGTTATGCGAGCGTAAAGAAAGTCAATTGAGTCGATATTAAAACAATTTGGAACCAGACCCTATGGTTCATGACATGATGGTTATTATTAGAGATGCAGATATGAAACTTATTAAGCTAGACCGCGGGCCTAATTATAATATATTATGTAGATTAGTAAATGCCGCTTTGTATATAATAGCTCCTCATTTTCTATTTATGATATGAGAAAAACGCATGAACTTTCAATTGGTTTTAAAATTATTTGAACAAATTTTTCAGCTACGACGTCATAATCATAATATGGTGGAAAGATAGCTTTTATCGCTTAGATTTGGCCCATAGATCACACGTGGAAAAGAATATTACTTTTTGTCCCGGTAAATCACTACATCTCTCCAGAAGCTACTATATATTATAAAACTAATAACCATAATAATACTAAACATAATACTATAATAAATTATTATAGTATTATGTAGTTAAATTACTTAATGGTTACTTCATAAGTAACATATACACATAGCATTGATGTGCTGTGACGGTTTGATGCAACCAGTCCGCTTGCATTATTAGCATTAGCCATTACCATCCTAATTATTAATAGACTCATCATCAAATAAGAAAATTCTTAGTCCAAATACATAACAGAATTGCGTAATATTAGATATAATTTGTGTCGTGTCAATGCATCTAATATTTCATACATTTTAGGTGCTAATTTATGTTGTCACGGATCGAGTTTGGCAAAAAAGCTCTTGGGTAATGTTTCAAAAGTTCTATAGTTTATCTCAGCTGCTTTTTGAAACTATTCTAAGCAACTGACCCATGTGATCCTAAACTTCCTTGCACTCTTCTTACTTAGGGTCAGCTTCACAACATCAAGTTTTCTGTTATTTACAGAAACTATATTATTACAAATACTTTAATTAATCATTAATATATTATTATTGTGGACACAAGTTTGAGTACTTCAAGTGTTTACCACTATTGTGTATATGCACTTATCCCTTTTTATATTTTTCAAGTATCATCATTAGTGATAATGTTAACAATCTCAATAACCGTGATAAGGTGCACAAATGAAGAATTGCAGATAAAATTGAATCACTGAATGTTATTAGATATAATAGCGTTTGTCTACAATGTCCCTGTAGCAACAGACAATTCGGCATAAGATGGTAAGAACACGAATCCTAAAAGAGTCTTGCAACTGCAACTGTGGGAACAAACAGGTGAACAAAATGAAATTTTTAAAACATGATTACTTTAGATCTATAAATCTAGCAACAAAGCTAGTGGTCATAGTCGTGTTCGTGTTTATACCATTTGCACCTGTCCAGCAGAGTTTCTCATGATATATCGTATTATGGAACTTGATACCCGATAATTTTATCATGACGTAGTAGTAGTATATGGTAAATGAACGTGAAACGTTATATTTACTTTGGAATTTAGTCTCACGCCTTGCAAATTTTATGGCTAGTATTTTATTTCACAGTGTGACAATTTAATCAGAGATGCGTTGATTAATATAACTGACGTATATTGGGAAATTAGGCGAATCTTATTGGCATTAGAATCAGTAGGTATTTTAAGAGCACTAAAGGAAATCAACCAAGCAACACTAGCGAGTAAACAGCGCAACAAAATTGAGTGAACAATAAACCGAAAATGAATTGCTATATAATTGCGTATATATTCCGATTTCTAAAGCCAGCCTACAAGGCGATACCAAAAATACGTACAAACAACGTAATGTCACGCAATGCAAAATTCAGTTTCAATGCATGAAATCACAAATGCAATGCTCGCTAGTTTATGTTTTGTGTTAGTAGTTCTAATCTAATGTAAACTCGATACTTTTGACCGACTGAGTAAACTTTGAATGCAAAAAATTGAGGTCGTATGTCTTTATTATATTAGTAGCTTTGGTATCGTAACAGGAAATTCTACTTTTCATATGTGGTATGAGAAAGAATTATGAGTATTTCGATAATATTTTTTCGTTGTAGATATTAAAATGCCTAAGTAGGCAACGGTAAAATGGCGTCTACTTATGTCATAGAAGTTAATGGTAATTGTAAATACTCTGTAAATGCCTTTTACAGGTGCCAATTTTTTTATTCCAGCAGCAGCTTAATTCTCTTAAAACCAGCATTAACTTTCATAAAAATACAACAAGTTTTATTCAGCCTCCCGTAAGTTGGTACGGGTAACCAAACAAGTCACACATCTGCCGGAGATCTCTCGTAGCTAACGGCATTTGGTGAGATGCGCCGTGTTCAGCTCATTGATTTCAATGGCCGTTGGAAATTAGTGTTGCATTGAATCAACGATGTACTTCTTCGATGATAGTAACATCCTAGACACGACTGTGCAGTTACATGGTGTTAATTGTCATATTGGAAAACTTGTTGGCACCAGAGCAAACATACTTTTCTTCCGAGTTCTTATTGGAACTTTTTGTCAAGTAAAGTTTCCACTGGGCGTAACCCGTCCTACTTACTTTTTGTGTCAGTTGCAACATTTTTTAACTTTTTATCATTAACCACATATCGATTGAGAATGTTTAAGATTTCCTCATTCTAACTTATTTTAAAGTCTCGTAAACGATGTTTAATCACTTTCCACAGTCTAAAGAAACTGTTTTTAAAAGTGAAACGTCTCAATATATGTTCATGGGACATGAGTCTATCGTGGGACACCACGGTGCATTGAATGCATGTAAACAATTAAAATCAGAACAAAAACAAACAAACGAATTGTTTCTATTCCATCTTGTGTTCTTTATTTCCGTTACTAACAATCGTAGCTATTTGACGAGGTCATATGTCGAGTCGAGTCGAAGCGCGAACGGTGAACGGCGACCTCAAATGGTTTTTAGCTAACTCCGCGTGTTTGTGAATCGTTCATCTACTTCTAACTATTATTGTTTAATTAACACGTACCGTATGGCTACGGACATTGATATGCTCAATTATATTTATGTCAAGTTGTAAGCTGCATTTCCAAGCTATTGCCTCTTCCATTTCGTTACGGATTATTATTACTTTATGAAATTTTACTGTGATTTTTGATTTTTGACATACGAATTCTCTTCTTCTTCGTGCCGCTACAAAACTTTATGAATAATAACTAGTTTAAATAATATGTCATAATCTCTAACTAATCCTTAAACTGTGTCTGAAAGATCTTTAGCTTCAAAATAAACAGTAAAAAGTTCTTACATAACGATGCTAATTTTTAGTCTCAACTCAACATTGGTTTGTTGCATTTTTATCACGGCCTCTATTGTGTACTCCTGGTTTGCTATCTGTCGTAATCTCGAGAGCACACTCTTATCACAACTCAATATTTTAACAGCGTTTATTCAAAACTCTACAACTTTCACTATCTATATTTTCTGATATTTTATATTACATAGGAATTGTTCATAGAATAAAGTTTATAGAATATCATTCTCTGTTCAGTACTGCTTAGGGTTCCTCTTCTTCTATTCCTTCCTGTAGTTGATACCATTACTCCGATATAGTCAGTATCTTCTTCATCAATCGAAGGTCATTCCGAATATCAATCCTTTTACGTAACACAATTAAAGGATGTGTAAACAGGAAAAATGAGAAACTTGTTACGCATTTACAATATTTTTAAATGGTTGTATGTATTATCAAGTTGCCCTTCGTATTATGCATGTGGTATATTTAGAATCACTTATTTCAGACAATATAATTTTTAAATACAGATGGTATAGAAGGCGCCGGATAGTCTGTTAGTAATAATTAAAACAGTTTTGGTACGTAGTAAAGTAATGTAGTTTTTTACATTCAGATTATTGTTATTGTGTATTATAGTCAAAAGTTTATAATCTACTTTATTATAGGACAAACTAAATCCAAATCGCGAAAAAGAATCAACCCGATAGTTCAATTACTAAGTTGACTAAAATATACAAACCACTGGATATATATCACTGCAAACCACCCAATATTTATTTAGCGATTTCAATGTTGGTCTCAAGTCCCATACTAGAAACTTAATCATATTGATCAATATTTCTACTAATACTACTAGTGTTAATGTCTATACCCCATTGTTACCTTTCCATCCATTGCCAAATAAAATAAGCATTCATTGTAATACGTTATTTACATTCTATATATTTCTTCTTATATTCTTTCCCTGACTCGATATCATGAATACAATTTGTTTATAGCTCGTCTTGTAAATCAACTGTTTACAATCAATCAAATTAGCAGATGCAGATAGCAGATGTAATTAACAGAATCTGTAAAAACTACGAACAAGACACCGTAAGATTTAGTCCTAAGTTTTTTGCCACACCCTAATAGGTATGATCCAGGGTATTACAGTTTAACTAGGTAACTTATATAATGTACAAATACATTGTGCAATAATAAATAAGGAAATAAATATAATATGTTTAGTTATGTTAATATAATATAATTTAATGTTATGGATAATAAGTTTTGCAATACCCTAACAGGGTCCATGTATACCTAAATAATATAATATGTTATTTTGTGTACCTACATTGTGCAATAAAGAAATAAAGAAAAAGAAATAAAGATCAACCTCTCTAAAGTCTCGCAGATTTATCAAACGCAGAGGCAATAACCAGCGAAATAATTTCCCACGAAACGGAATTTAAAAGAAGAATAAAAGCGTGGTTATGAATGTACAATTATCGGAGCAAGGTGCTTACGATAGCTGCTTGGAGTAGAAAGTTCTTTATGAGCAGACGAACTGAATGACAGTAATTTATTATAGCAAAATTCTTGCCACTGAACCGGAGACTGGTGGGCGCTTCTTCAATATCTCTCGATGTGAAGTGATTTAAAGAATGTATGAATTTAGTTGTAAGGCTTCTATAAAGAAGATTAGAATATCGAAAGGTATTTGTTTTCTACACTTTAAGAGAATTAATTTGAAAACAAAACAGTAACTACCAATTTTATCTTTTTATTTGGACTCAATTTCGAAACTTTTATAATGTTCGTTTATTTTATTTTCTCTAATAATTGGCTATTGCAAAAAGAAGATCTAAATACCCAACAATATTTAATTTAATGTCTTCTTACTTAATCTTTGTATTAAGTAGTCATTAAACGTTAAGAGCTAATGAAGGTGTAACAATAAATATTCCAAGTAACTTGAACTTAAAGTCGTAAGAGAACTCGTCAAAAAAACTCATAAACATTTACATGGAGATAAAACTGTCGAACACTTTCCATTCCTTTAAGAGGCTGCACTTGTTAACACCAAGGCTTTTTTAGAGTTATGGATAAAATTGAATGAAAATAAGAAGTTTGAAGAGGCTGAAGATTGAAGTAAAAGACCGACTTCCGCCGATTTTAATATTCAACATACCTATCCTTTATTTTTGCGATTGTAGATAGTTATTTGACAGTAATTATGAGATTTACAATCGCAAAATCAAGGATGGCTTGAATATTAGAATCGGGCATAAACAAACGATTATAAAACTAAACATGGATTACTTTTTAAAAAACTATAGCGGTAAGATTAGATTAAGAGCTGGCAAATTTTAATCTGATTCAAATCGGAATTGAATTCGATTTTTGAACATAATGGCATATAAAGTCTGATTATTTTTTTGTAGTTTTAACTGACTTCAAAAAAGCGGAGGAGGGAGAGATTCGAAACATGTAATGCAGGAGATAGGTTTTCCATTTTCGAATAGGGTCTAAGTGAAGTCACTACCGTCAGGGCTAGTACTAATATAGCTATACAAAAACAACATCTAAAACAGAAGGAAAAATATAATATTTCTACATTGAAAGGCAGGTAAACTGAAAACCTACAAATGCACAATGATTCTGTTTTTCTTAATCCGATTAGGGACGTCGAACTCATATAATTAATAAAACTATATCATAGTCTAGCTCTTGACCTGAGTGTGACCCCAGACGAGAAGAACTGTGACAAATTAATTTAGCTTTGATATCAAGGACTTCAGATTTCTTTTCGATCTTAAAATCCTCGTGTTAGATTTCATTTTCCTAAAGCACAATATTTTGAACGTGCATGTTAAAGTTATAAGCATCAAATATTGCCATAAACATTATAATGTCTGGCGCTTTAAATAAGCATTCGTGCTTATATGTAATGATGGACCTAGCCCCGAAGGTCTCCCATTACTTGTTTAATTAATTTAAACTAACTTTAGTAGCAAACGTGTGACATCCATGTGAAAATATATATTCGATACGTCCATAGAAATACTTTCACATATTTTCAGGGCGGACTTGGCATACTTAAATGATTAAAAAAAATATTGCACCTGTGACCACAATACCTATTTCGAATTCTGATCACGAACAAACATTTAATTTAAAGCTGAAATCATAGTTTTTAAACACACGACATCGTTATGAATCTGACATTCAATTATATACCTAACACAAAAACATAAAAATAACTGAAACTACCGATAACAAATACAACTATTTCCTGTTAAAATACCGGTATTCCGCGATAATACATTTGTTTCACGTATTTCAATTTAATTACTGACTTCGCATTACTACCGTTCGTTATTAAAATGAGTCCAATCAACAATATTAATTAAATTGTGAAAATAACAAAACAATAAAGAATTTAAGCACAATGTCAAACATTTATGGAGGTTATTTTAATAAATGTGAGCAATTTATTCATCTTGCAATTTTGACCAACATACTGCATAAACTGACTACAGCGAGGTCTAGGATAAATAAACTAATAAGATTCTGATTAGATTATTTCATATTATTTTTACATTTTCCATATTAAACGGGGCCTTTCTCCTATTACCTACTAATTCTGCAAAGTAGGTATGAATATAAATAAAACAGTCACTTACAGCGATAGAAAGTAAATATGAAGTCCCACAGCAAAGAACGTTAGATCACGACTACAGTCCGCACAGTCACAGAGTTCATAAATATGATAATAAAAATTAAAACACAAACACTAAAATCGTCACAGTAAAATTAAACACTGATTAATGCATAGGATTTAAAGTCACACCCGTTGAGGATTATCGATTCAAACGTTATTTTCAAATAGGACGCGGGATGCAAAATGACAGTTGAAAATCAAAGATGGCTGCACGCGTGCGCTCTTTGCGGCTACTCGAATCGGTCTGCGGGCTCGGTTCATACCCAATAACTCAACCAAGTTGAATGCTAGCATCGCACGACCACAAGTATAATGCTTCAGGTTTTTTATCAGCAGCCCGCATCGCTAATCTTCAATTTCAACCCCTCATGTTGTTAAGCGGTAACGTGTGTGGCCTCTTTACAACCCTTCATGCTAACCCCTTTTTAATTTAGGTAATCCCTTCTAATCAGTTGGTAATTTCTCAGAAAGACACTTATACGTATTCTCGAAATGTACATAGCTAGGTAGCTCTTGTGTAGCCGGTACTTGCTAAAAAGAATATTTTACTCAAAGATTTTGGTATTTAGCTTTTTTTTCTCCTACTTCATGTCCTATTTGATGTTGGTATCCATTCGTCTTGAGACTATTAAAAAGTATTTCTCAGTTCTAGCAATTACGCAAAAATTATGGGTACAATTCAGATTTACAGGGGAATTTCGTTCAGCAATATTGTTTGTGTAGCCTCTATCAGAAAGCTTAAAAAGTGAAAAAAGTGCTATAAAATCAGTCACACGTTTTCTAATACTACAACACTTACGTAACCTTATGCTATATTGCCCTCCTTTAAATTTCCAGATACAATAAAAGCCTAATCGAGTGGAAAAATTACACCTACACCATTCAATTGATGGTTTTTAATGTCCATATAAATTGTTATCGTGAAGCGGTACAGATATACAATACCGAACCTTGATTCGTTCAAGTATAATAATGAAGTAATATTACATTTCAATTCGCAAAACCGCACTATCACGCGACAATGTTGCGTTTAATGGTTTTTAAAAAAGCCGGTATCAAAATTTTCATTGTATCGTAAAATTTTATCGATAAGTTCTGAGTGAAGGAGACATGTATGATAGAAGCTTACAAGAGTTGCTGGCGGGACACATAGTAATTGCAATTTTGTGACTACGTGTCTCGTTATTTCTCGTGAAACTAATGGGGCTATGGGGGATGTTACATAGGACCTAAGAATAATTCTGAAAAATAAGCTTATTTTAAATTTCCAGAAGAGAGTAAACGGAAGCAAACAAGCATACGGCCAACCATTTTGGTTCCAATGTGTGAAGATGGACTTCCCGACGCGGCGACGATGGTGAGAGGTGCCTCTATTGTAGAAATAATTTCTAAATATGCAGATGCAGTGAATAAAATTCTCAGTGGACAATCTAGCAGATGTCTAGCTTCGCTTCATCGTTTCTTATACGAATAGCAAAGGAGTGGAACTCTCTTCCGGGGTCTATTTTAGGCGTTTTCTGGGTAAGCGTGCTACATCCTCGGCCTTGTCATAACTCCTCATGGGGTCTGTCGAAGTTAAAACGCGAGCGCATTTAACATAAAAAAAATGTCCTCGAATGTAAGTAATTAAGCTGAAACTGTAACATTCATAAGTGTCCCATCAGAGCCTAAACTACATTATACCTATTTGATTTAAAATGTATTCCCTATTGGCAATCATTGACCAAGCCTACAAACACCGAATTACAAAACAAACAATAAATCCAATAAATCTATAAATTTCAAGACACCGTAACTCAGAAGATAACAATGCAGCAGCCATTGTTTCTGATGCATAAACTATTTGAGTCTGTGTATGGCTATCTAAGTCACAATCACTTTCATACAACTTACGTTGAATAATAAAAGGGAAAGACTTGCGTGATCTCTCAAGAAACAAGGTATTAACTTACTAGACACGTGAGAATTTTACCGATTAAGTACTTCAATGAGGTCAATGTTAAAACAGCGTTCTAAATAATCATGTGAAAAGTCAGTAATTCTGCAAGATGTTAAGAAATCGTACTCGATTTATACCATGCGTATGACTAACGGTTACCAGAAATAAGTCTAT
Source organism: Achlya flavicornis (assembly GCA_947623365.1). Taxonomy (NCBI): domain Eukaryota; kingdom Metazoa; phylum Arthropoda; class Insecta; order Lepidoptera; family Drepanidae; genus Achlya; species Achlya flavicornis. Next base: position 13,568,085 of record OX392478.1, read on the forward strand.
TAATACTTTACCGTTTATTAATGAGTTTACTGGTATGTTTTTAACCGTTTTTAAATTGATTAGCTTAATAATATTTACTCATGAATTTTTGGTCGTAAATAGAACAACATTATTTGAAGAAAAGATTGATGTTAAACTATCAACAAAAATAACTCATGTCCAAATAATATTAAATCAATATTTGAAATGGAATATGAATTTACATTTAAAATAAATTTAAATAAACTCTTTTTCCTTGTGTAAATATAAATAGCTTAAATAATGTCAAAAAGAAGTACACGAAATACAATTAACAGTAAAGACAAGACTATTTTTCATAAGACATAGGATTTGAATAAGTGTATCTAGTGTATTCATTAACATTACTATTAGTTTTTATGCACTAAAATTATCAAGATACCATGCACAAAAACAAAAACGAGCACACGCAACGTTATATACTACACCCTGTCTTCTAAAAACTAAATATAGGTCTTGTTCAGATAATAAGGGGCGGTGTTATTAGTAATTACAATCGGAAATATCCCGCATACCGAGCCTTCAGAACCACTCTTCAAGTAGCGCAAGCGCCCCGTGGGCCCTGATGGGAGCCCCGAGCCTCCTTGCCCCCAGGCGGTTTCCCACGCCACAAAATTCGTTGCTCGGATGCTCCGGGTGCCATTTGAGAAATTGCTCAAGAAGGAATGTTCAGTAATTACAATAATTTAGGTTATGATGAAAGTGTATCCTTATTTATGTTTCATAATTTAATTTTAAATAAAACGAAGACATTAGTTAGAGGAATGGACGAATCCTCGCTATGAAACAGAACTGGTTCCTTCTTCAGATTTCTTCACAGACGGCTATCTGATCCCAAACCAAGCAGAGCTTGTACTATGGAAACCAGATAACTGATAATATACCTACTACATACAACTTTTTGTTTGCAAATACATGCCTTAGCTATACATAACTAGCGACCCACCCCGGCTTCGCACGGGTGCAATGTCATAATGTGTTGTCAGTGGAGCGATTAGCGCGCCCCGCCCGCGGTCATGGTATCGCGAATACTATTTCTAGCTAATTTTAAATCTGTGATATCTTTTAAATTATTGTTGTTTAAATTATTTTAATGAGATTTTGTAAAGAGCAAATTTTATCTAAATTATTTAAGTAAATAAGTATTAATATTATATTGGTCAAAATATCGCTCGTAAGATGGGTGAGTCCCTAAGATTGTAGGACTATGTGCCGGCGACTGTGCCTAAGCACGGTACTGTATAGATACTAGTACCTTAAGTTTATACAAAAGGATACTGATTGTGTATTGACAATACAAAGCCAACTATAAAAGAGCCATATTTTTTTATGTCAAAGTAGATTATATTTTACCGCCCAAAGCCCTAAAAACATCAATACACAATTGACGTGTGAATGTTACAGCTTCTACGAAGGATCGTTTGCTTCGTTAGCAAGAATCGTAAAAGCACCGCCATAGAACTCAACATTTGCTTTCGCTTCTATATACTGTATTATTCATGTGTTATTTCTTCAAACCTTCCATTATTGCAGAGCCAATAACTTTTAGATTACCCTTTTAATTTGTTGCAGGGTTAACTAATGCTTGTATTTATAAACCAACTATCTGTGTGAAACCATGCAACATTGGGTGATGTTACAGTCAGTCGACTAAGTAAATAAAATAAAGACCAAATGCCCGAAGGTGCGAAAACCCGTGATTCAAATAGATATAATACATTATTACATTAAACATGGTATCTTTGCATTCTGTTCCCTATATCAGTTCAGTACGTACGCGGTTCTACAGTTTTATTTGGGACATAGTAGGTATATATGAATGTGATATAAGTAAATGCTCACCAACCTGATCATATTGCTGGGAGGCCGCTGCTCGCGCCGCCTCTCGCTTCATCTGTATGATCACTCGCTCCTTCGATTTAATTTCCTCCAGCTGAGGACAATACAATATTTATGAACAAATCACTGGTCGTGGGACCATTACCGGTATAGAGTCAGGCCCGTGGCCCGTGGTACCGAAATTTTCGAAAAATATTTAAATAATTACTGTTAATTTAGGTACCAAAGCATAAAATACTTTGTTGTACCCATGAAAGAAACTAATTTCAGAAACTCTTCACAAAATGCGTCCTTGCTATTCGTCACCCTCTGGGCATGGGTCCTAGCTACGGCCCTGGATAGAGTATCCAATTTTGAAACTCACATTAATATATACAAATCAATGTTTGTTATGTGTCTATTCGTAACCTATGCTTTCCTATAAAAAAACATCCGATTGCGATGAAAACAAACCACGCAAACGCAACTGAAATTGACTGCTATTGCTTTTATGTAGGCGCAGCGCCATTATAGACTCACTAGCGTTATTGCTATATTATAACAAGTAGGATAATTTACATATTGTTAGCTGATAGCTGCTGTATATTCTGCATACTGTTAGTTTATTCTTCAGAATAACAATTGAGAATAAAATTAAAATTCACTACCACCTAGTGAGTGTGAAATAATTGGACTGTTTTACAAAAAACTTAAACCGACTTCAAAGTACACTAAGGAGTTATCAAATCCTGATCTGATGTCAATGGGACCAAACGGGAAGTGTACCCATCCAGACAAAAAAAGAATTTTCCAAATCGGTTAATAAATGACGGAGTTATGAGGTAACAAACTTAAAAAATAAATAAAAAAAAATACAACCGAATTGAGAACCTCCTCCTTTTTTTGAAGTCGGTTAAAAAAGAAACCAAGTTCGCTTGTTTGTGGAATATCAGTAAAAACAGCAACTAAGCAAGAGTTGTCATAAATTCACACCCACAATCCAGTTTTTCACGCCCATTCTTACTGCATTTTAAATCAAATAAACTTCAATTTAGGGTGCTATATTGGAAAAAAATGATATCTTTGTGTCCCTGTATCTTAATTAATACAAGGGTTGGGGTTCTGAGTTTTTATTATATGATTTTTGAGATCTTAATTGAGTTTGCCAATGAAGGAAAACACGTTTGATAGAAATTTTCTCGATAAAGTTTAATTCCAAAGTAGCCTCTAAATAAAAATCTTTTTTACTGTAACTCCGTCAAGCAGGCGAATTTTACAGTGAAATTTAATGCAAAAAATTGGTAATTCATTCTTCTTATGATGTGAAGAACAGATTTTCCATACATTGCATGGTTATTTTATAAACAATTTATATTTGGTTTGGTACTTACGTCGTTTATTAAAAGCTGCCGCTTGCCTGGGCGAGTACCTGAGAGCACTATAGTCATCTCTTTTTGGCACATACGAAATTACGGTGAACGTATTTATTACTACTCTTGCATCGTAGGATTATTCGGCCGTAGCCTTTGTCGACGACGGACCTATGCTAGTTGTCGCGACCGGCTCTCGTAGTTTTAAACATAAAATATTTTCGTAGCATATTCTTTATTGTCTTTAAAGATAGTATTATAGTTTGTAATATCGTATTAATTTAAGTTTAGTGTGATAATCTAGTTCAATAGTGCTTGTAAATATAAAGTTAGTTGTGTAGTTTTGTTTTTATTAATTTTATAGTATTTTTTTAGTGTTAAAGTTGATTTAATTATAATTTCACGACATGGGTAATATAATAAAGACCAGGAAAATCAGCATTGGGAGCAGCATTTTAGCAATTATTTATTACAGTTACATCATTATCAGTTTATCGATAGATTTAAAACGAACTTATAACCCTTCTAAGTAAAGTTTACTGCTGATATTGTATGGTCTGCATTCCTCGTACCAACCAACTTGAATTAGACGGGCTACATCCAAGGGCATTGTACTCAACACACACACATAGATATCTCGCTCCCGCCCGCCATCGTCACACAAACTGCTATCCGTCCGAGTGCGAGTTACAGACCATAAAAGCCACAGATAAAAGCTATGATAACAACTAATTTGTTATTATATTTACGGATTCTTATTCTATTACTTTATATTACATTTTATTACCAAATACCTATAACATGATTTGATTATTATAATTATTTCTTATGGTGTACTTAGGACAACTATCTCTTTTTATGCCTAATAATGAAGAATGTTCACTAATTTAGATTTTTAGGTCTCCGTATTTTCTATAGAAAATAAAAAATACGTGTGAAAGAATTATTTCGATACGTCAATTAGTTTCCGAGATATGGAATTTTAAAATGAGCGCGCGACGCTGGATTCCACCGGCCCGTACTCGATGCGTGTGACGTCATGTTCCAACGCTCGCTCAGTCAATCGCGCTCACAGAACAAATACCCTGACGGGGTCGCGCTCTTCCGTACGTTTCCCTAGATGATTATGACTTTTTTGGTTTTTACCCGACTGACCCGAAAGGAGGGTTATGTTTTTCGAGTGTATGTATGTATGTATGTCTATTTCTTTGGCACGCTCTGCAGCCTAAATGGGTTGATGGATTTAAGCATATTAGGTGCCGTTAGATTCGTCTTGACTGTGGGAGTGTCATAAGGTATATTATTTTTATATGGCGTCTACGGATAAAAAAAGAGGGGGGATATTCAAAACAAATATTTCGTTATTATAACAATATGGGTATCAAATGAAAGCTTGTGAACAGCCTATTCCATATATGTATACATTGTAATACTTTTGTGCTACCATTTTGACGTAAATTACAAAAAAACATTATTGTATTTGTTTCTTTTAATTAAATTTCCAATATAAATACTAGAAAATCATGTGTTGTGCCAAAATGTAATAATACAACCACCAGTCCACCGGAAAAGTTGATTTTATAATCGTTCCTATGAATGTCCAAATGTGAGAGAAATGGGTAAAAACTGTGAAGGGGTTGGATCTATTTAGAGACGAAAGCAAAGTTTATTGCTGTGAAGATAGTTTTGACGTAAGAATACTGACAGTCTATCTACTATGTACCTAACCACTTTTGTAGTGTGCAGTTATTTGATACCCCAGCGCAGCCGCGGTTTCACCCGCATGTAGCGTTTTAATTATTTTGCGCGAAACCCCTTATAAATTATCTGATGTAAAAGAATCTTAAGTTATTCCTTATAACATCCGCTATCTACCAGTGAATGTCTCGTCTATATCGGTCCAGCCGTTTTGGAAATCAGCCGGAACAAACTAGTGTTTCACCCGCTTACAAATTGATATTTTGATATTACATATTCAATTTTATTTATTTGGATAAATAAAGTAGATTGTGTTCCTGCGCGTGAGTAAGGTAGCCAAAGCACATTGGGGAGGGGGGAAAGGTCGGTAACGCATGAGCAATGCTACATGTGTTGCAACTATCCATTTGGCTACGGTAACCGCTTACCGTCAGGTGGGCCGTACGTATGCTTGTTTACCGACTTAGTCGTATAAAAAAAGATAAGACATAGAAAAGGTTAAGTACATCTATTCAACTCGCTACATTTGCAATATATCAATTTATTTAGTTAAATTTACTAAGAAGAGTATAAATAGGTATAGACAAACATAATTAATTTATTGTCTATAACATGAAACTTAAAAGGTAAATAAGTACCTACTTGCGTTGCAGCTATAAAATAATTATTTTAGGTATATTAGGCAGACAGGAGTAAGCATTTGCATTCTTTCTTCTTGCTTTTCGGCGGCAACGGAATAACTATTCGTCGATAAATAATAAAACTTTTAAAATATATATATGTGATTTGGACATCTTATTTAATTATGTTGTTTTATTATATTACATTGATTATTAGATTCAATTTAAAATAGTTTTACATGCTATTCTGTAGCGAAACGTGTAGACCTTATTTTAAGATTCCACCTAAATTGTACGACATTTTCTGGCGAAGTAAACAATTTCATTTCATTTCAACCAAAAGTCCATTTATTTTATGTAGATTTTACAGTTGCCCTTTTTCAAATCCAAAATACTTTCCACTAATAGCGCAAGATACCTACGTACCACCGCTAGCGGCTAATATGAGTGAACGGAGCGTTGGAACATGACGTCACCTCGCGGTCACGTGACCGTTAGCGGGCCTCGATATTTAGGGGAATTTTAAATGTCTGTAAAATCATAACTACTTGGTTTTTTTGAACGAAACAAAAACTAATGTATTTGTATACGTAATTGCTCTACTGATACAAATTTTCAAGCGCTTTTGCATACCTATTAACATTCCTCAATTTTGTAGATGCTATAAATGAAATAAAATATTTATGATTCACAGGGAACAATCTCCACAAAAATAATCCTTAGTGAAAAGATCATGGTAGAACCCATAGAATAATTTTTGGCATCCTTGGTATCGCCCGCACTGCAGCCAGCCTATGATGTCGCAGATAATGTACCACCAAAAGCATCGCATTTTTTTTTGCGATTTCATATTTGGTACCGTAGTAAAAGTTGACCGTATACAGGAGTACTTTACGTGGTTTCATTTAATTTCGTATTGTCGTATCCACCCCGTATACCCTTTTCATTACCCGCAGCATATATACTTCATCATCATCATCATGATCAGTCTATAATGTCCCACTGCTGAGCACAGGCCTCCTTTCACAAATGAGAGTGAAAGGGAATGGGCAGATACTCCACCACGCGTGCCCACTGCGGATTGGTGGAGGTAGGCTAGTGGTCAACCTACTGTTGGAATTTTTCAAGCCGCCTAGTAGGCATCCAACTAGCTTAACGACTATCACAATTAAGTGATAACCGAGACCAACGGCTTTACGTGCCTTCCGAAGCACGGAAACGCTCGATATGAAATACCACTAGACGGTCACCCATCCAGGTACCGACCACGACAGACGTAGCTTAACTTTGCCGATCGATTAAGAACGGCTAATCATGCTACACCACGAGCGCTTCCTTATATATACTGATATATACTTACACAGTATAAACTCGTATTTACGTACAAATATGAGTAATTACTATTATAGCTTTTGGTTAAAAATCGTTTATAACAAGTGTAATAAAAAAATAAACTTTTACTGCTCTCCTATAAAATATACTCTGTAATTTAAACGATGGCGGTTCGGCTTTCGTGTTTCTGCCGGCGTCGCCCGAGTCCGGCCGAACGTATCTAGCGGTGGCGGGAATTTTTTAAAACTTTGATAGTTCTCTAGGGGCGGTGCCCCCCGCGCGGCGGGCTAGGCCACGCCTTTCAAGGAACGATTTATTTCCACGGTGTCATCTTAAGACAAATAAATGCTTAAACTGACTTATCTAAACTCAAATCTCTTGCGTAATGCTAAAAGATCATTTTGGCTCCCGTGAATAAGGATTTAATTATGAAGCTCCACAAATTTAATGGTCACCATTAAGGCAATGCATAATGAGATCTCATTATATTTTACAACGTTACTATTGCGTTATATTCAGTTAAGTAACTTCATACTCATGCTGTTTATTTCTCTGAGTTTATTATGTTAATGCGTGTGTATAATGCTTATTTTTGACCACTATCACACCATGGTAAGTGCTGATGTGGCCGACGGGGGTAACCACACTAAGTCTAGTAGGAACTGGCTCTCGAGTGCAACAGCCGGAACTAGGCATGGAAATTATTGCTACTTTAAAGGAATTCTCATTTGATGATATTATTATTTTTAATAGCATGATTTCACTAGCGATATATGATTTGAAATGATTTGTAACCTACGTCATCGATCTGGCATTTTTCATTGGAAAACAAAATCATGTGCGAGTATCGCACGCAAGTGTCAAATTATCACTGATGCAAATTATATATACTTTCGTAGCAAAAAATTATTTTTCTATCCTGCTACATAACATGCTAAAGAAGTTAACACTTTATGTCACTTGATTTAAGGTTTATTTTTGAATACTCTTAAAAGCTAATCAATGATAAAGTTTTTTTTTTTTAAATTTGTTCATGACCATGGATACAAAGTCCTTCAGTCGCATAAATTTTATTTATTTTCTTAAATATTCATTATAACATGTAACAGGCTATGTCATGGACGGTAGCAGATGTGACATATGAAAACAGAATCACATTATTTATCACATGCTACTTGTGATTTATGCCATGCCTAGCCGGAACACATCAGGTGCTTGAAGGTGGTAGCCAGCTAGCTGGGTACTACAAACAACTCTTTAAAAACTACAAACGCGTCGTTTTCAGTACCACTGAGCTATCTTAAACTTAAACCCCCTTATTAATAAATAATGTGTAAGTCAGTCTTGTAATTTCCAGGTATTAAGATTAAGATAGCCTCATCCCTTTTTGTTTATATGACATTAGAAAGTGACAGATATATTTTAAACCTAGGTATTACTATACTTGACTTAAACCTTATTTATTAATAAGGGGGAAAGGGTCTAGCAGTGGGTAGACTGAAGTATACTGACCAGTTTATGGCACTGAGCACGCGCATCTCGCCGCGCGGCTTGCTCGAGTGCCGCGTGCTTCGCCACTTGCGCGCGCAGCTCGGCCGCGCGGGCGCTCTCCGCCGCTTGGGCGACCTGCCGATTTACAAACATAAATACATATCTTAGAACCATGTTACGTCTCAAAAACATAATTAGAGATATCAAAGATATTCAGTAACTTCATATAATATACCTATTTGAAGCGCGATGACTTTCCCAAGAGAACATTGTAATCTAATAAAAACAACATTTCACAAGCACACGCTACTAACTTAATGCCTTGTCAACAAATTATTCAACATAATCTGTTACTAACATCAACAAACGGCGGCGCACAATTAAACGACAATATTTCCCTAGCAAACCTTAATTGACGTGCTTTTATTAAGCACACAATGCAAATGTACGATGACATTCTCGCTAATGATTGAAAACGGGCGTTTTTAATATGAAAACTCGACAGTTTGCTTCGAGACACACTAGTTAACAGTAATCCGAAAATGTTGACGATCCTTGTTTTCCTCACCCTTTTCCATTATTCCCTTTCCATTGACCCATCCAGTGCTATCTTCCAGGAAGTGTTTGCTTATCACAGTGAAACATACTCTAAAGCAGTATTTGCTAGTGAAGTTGTTGATAGAATTTACAATTCGTTTCATCAGTGGTATTTCACACTCACATTCTGTGAATTCACCTATTTCGAAAACAGAATCCTCAAATACATTGAAAATTATGAAAACGGATACCCAGTAATGCTTTTGAATGGCTGTCCAATCAATAATAGAACTAAAGTGAAGCCAAAATACAATAGACACGGAAATACAGCTTATTTAGTAACATCGACTGAGCTGAGTGTAGAGGTGAGCGAATCAGTTATTTATGCTCTCAAATTGACTGGAGTTTTCAAACCAAGAAGTGCTGTGATATTCGTCATCAAACTTCCAGTTACACCCGATAAATACTTCTACTTCACAATCAAGAATCACTTCCAATTACTTTGGAGCAGAAGCATCACCAATTCAGTTCTGCTTTTATGGTCTGATAAACTAAGAATGTATACATACAATCCATTTATGAATGAGGTGGAAGATATAACAGAAGTCAAGGATGTCAGCCGCTTATTGGCTCGACAATATACCAATCTTTATGGGTACAAATTACGTTTGAGTGTTTTTAGGAAAATTTATACATCTGATGAGACTGGACCGATTTATTGTGATTCGAAAATTGCAAAAACTGTGATCGATATAATGAATGCCACTTGCATCCCTTTAGTTCCTAGAGATGGTAATACAGTCGGAGATCTTTTAAAAAACGGAACTGCAACGGGAGTCACATCAGATTTAATAGATGGTTATTCGGACTTGGAACTTGATTCACGCATATTGAAAAATTCGTATTATGGCTACATTGATACGACGTATCCATTGGTACAAGATGAATTGTGCTTTGTAATAATGAAATCAAGCAAACAGTCCACCTTCATGACTACGATAAAACTTATTTCCATCAACATGCTATCAGTATTCATTTTCAACGTCATACTATTGCTTATAATCACTACAATTGCTCGGAAGGTTGAGAACAAAGTGTGGAATTTCAATGATAAACAGACTGCAGGAACAACTGTTATGAATTTGATAAAATGTTTAATCAGACAAACAGTTGATTTTAAATTTTGGGGCCCTGTATTCAGAATTCTGGTGTTAATAATACTAGTTTATTCTTTAATAGTTGACTGTGCAATTGATGTAAGTCTAGTAAATGTGTAATATCAAATGAATATTTTATATTTTTTTCGAATAACATATTTAAAATTGTATTTGTTCATTTCAGGGTATCATAATATCTGCGATAACTTATCCACGGTTTAAACCAGACATAGATGTGATGACGGAACTAATATATAATACTAACATGACATTTGGAGTCCACAATCGTCACGTTAGAATCTTTAACAAAAGTATAAGCGATGAATACTATGTAGCACTTAAAAACCGCGTAGAAATATTTAACGATCAAAAGATTAAAGAAGTAATAGATAAAAGAGAATATCAGTACGCAACTTTATTGAGGAAAAGTGATGCTCAGTTTATAAGTACGAGACCGAAAAATATGGAAAATGGCAGATCACTGTTCCACGTTGTACCAGACTGCCCTGTGCCTTGTTCGATAGTTTATGGATTACGTTACGGAAGTCCTTACCTACCACGACTGAACAATATTCTACATCACTTGAATCAAGCAGGGATTCTTCAATACTGGAGTGCTTCAGCAGAACATAACCTTGATCATAATATTTATATGGGTGATAATAAAGAACGAAAAGCACTGAACAGTACTAATTTACAAGAAGTATTTTTTGTTCTACTTTTTGGCTATCTTATCAGTATCATCGCGTTTATTTTTGAAATCCTAATCTATGCTGTCAATAATTGTCGAAAGTGATCTTACCTTGAGTTTTTCTTGAAGACCTTTATTAGCTGATTTTATTGACTGAATCTCTGTTGTTAATCTCTTTAGCTCAACCAATCTGTTGCCGCTTGTCTGTACATCTTCGCTATCTTTATCAGACTTATTGAGTGTTCGCAACTGTTTTTCTAGGAACTCCTCTTTCTTTCTGTGTTCAGTCTTTATATTTCTCAGTGAGCTTTCATGTCGGGCCTTCAGCGCTCGGACCTCGCTCCGCTCGATGTCGAGAGACTTCTTCAAGGTCGCATTGTCAAGCCTTAACCTTTCGACGAGTCCTTTCAACTTATTGAGGAATGCTTCGTCGACGGTTCGCTTGTGTTCTTCTGCTGCTACGGCGGATATCTGACTGCTGGTGGTCGATGTGTCGGTGGACGCCATCTTGTGACGTCACCGGGCTCGTTATATACAATTCGGGGATCAAAGTCCCGATCGTCCGCGGTCTTTAGCCTCGTACAATGGTACGGATCGCTTTCTTGTCGTTTATCGTTCAATTGGTGTGGTTTCGTAGAATTTGGGTTGCGTTGCCGGTTCTGAAAATGTAAACATACAATATTAGTCCATTTGGAATGATGCCATGTCGTAAGAAGAAGTACCAACAAGAAAAGATTTTATCGCTGATAGTGAAAATAACATGTACATTTCTACTATTTATCAATAAAACTGTGTAAAATAATTGAATCAGTAGTTGAATCTAATATTATTACGTTTCTGGCTATAAATTATTCTAATATTATAAATGAGAAGGGGAGTTTGTATTTTTGTTTGTTACGCCTTAACTACTCAACGGATCATCGTGAAATTTGGCATGCAGGTAGCCTAGTGTATGGAGAAGGACATAGGCTACACGGGGGTGGTACGCGGGGGACAGCTCGTATATTTGTATAAAAACAAAACATTTATTTTACTTTTACAGCAAATAAAATACAATTTATAATATTTAGATTGTATTTTGTAAACCACTATTGATAAATAAATTAATCAATACATATACCCCCTTATTCATAATGGCTTTTTAACTAAATCAGTGTAATAGTGTCCTCCGTCTCACTCTTTCGATCACCAAATGTCACGTGTCAGATAAAGACGTCAGAATTTTAGCTAACCAACGTTTGATAACTTCATTATGAATAAGGGGGTTAATGTATTAGAAAATATTACAAGGTTTCTATATTACAAGTTCTGTTCATTCAGATAGCCATAATGAGAAGTAGTCCCAAAATATTTATTTGATCACTCTCCACTTCAATATTTCTAGTTTATTATCTCTGTATATAATAAATACCATTACTAGCACAATCATTACTCGAAATGTTCGTGCTGACACTATTCTATATAACATCGAGTCAGCCATGCATTAAAGAACTCATGATGTACGTTGAAGTAAAAATAGGAGTTGAGCTCAAAACGAGATTTAAACAAACAGTGATGATGACATTAATGCTTTCCTAACTATGAGTTATGTGGTATTCGAGACTAACTATACGAAGGTTCATTTTTATAACCATTTTCTTAGTGTAGATAGTGAAATGTAATGTAATGCCCTGATTATTATGTAAAATTGAATTTTTAATTTAAGATTTATACTTCATTTTTTAGAAGATTTGAACCAATAGAAATTATTGGTACTGCCATTGTTTTTTCTTTGATTCCTGTTTTTTTTTAAGTATAAAATGTGTTGATACGAAACTGATGCATTTTTAAGATGTTGTAAATTCATATTCGACCGTGTTTGCTAATGTTACTACGCTCTTAGAGATTTCATTATTATAAGTAGGATGATTGTAGGTGCCTTGTTCTTCAAACAATAGCATCTTTAACAGAAAACTATGTTATCGCACAAGAAATAAAGATTAATATTGAATACAGAGGTCGCTTTATTGACTTACGTAATATGTACGAGGTAGAGTTTATCCTACATAATCCTAGATCAACAGAAAATATGCGTAGGATTGAGTTCATGTACGTTTAGTGCAAACTTAAACATTCCATCCTCAATTATATTATTGCATGGCTATTCCATGGTTTAGATAACCCACCTGCGATCAATTTGGATTATAAATTCCCGAACTATAAAACTGGATACATACTAACGCAAATCCTACCAGTAGTTCCTGAGGTTAACGCGATCAAAGAAATGTACAAACATTACCGCTTGATAATATTAGAAGAGATATAACCTAAGCATTGTTGTCATCCCAACTATACTGGGTGGAGATTTCGAGATGGCATATTTTCGACACTTATGTTGGTTTATTCATGCTGAACAACTTTTACTATGAGACCAACACTGAATTCTAGAGTACTGAATATAGTACTCCTGTTAAGTATCATAAATACTTGCGCTAGGAGGCCCCGATCTTCCATATCTAGTACAAATAGTACAATACAATATATTATTATTATGTGAGTTTGTTTGTTTATTACGCTTTCACGCCTTAACTACAGAACCGATCATCATGAGATTTGGCATTATGCAGATAGCCTATGGTATGACAGCGGGGTACAGCTAGTTTAAATATTATACGAGGTTAATTTTTTATAGGATACGTTCCTTATAATTAGCTAAGCTCGGTTGTTATATAGGATTATCGGCCAGTTTATACGCCCCAAATATCCTAACACGATAAGTGCTAAATAAAAATAGTAGCACTCGTTTGAAATGAGGGCACGGCCGTCATTCGACACTGTGACATTATTAGCTAATAGCCGAAACACACGGTATTTACTGTAGCTACCCGTTCGTTGGTTTTTAAGCATTTGCATGGGCTTAGTTGACCATAATCTCATTAGTGGGTGAAGGTGATAAACACAAAATCGAGAAGGAAATCTACTGGAAAACACCAATAGTTGTAAAGTCACAGCCATTTATTCTGTTGAGGCACTAGTGCATGGATAAAGGTCGAAGCTACTGCAGTTACCACAGTGGGAATTCTCAAATACAACTGCTGGAAAACACCGATAGTTGTACAGTCACAGCCATTTATTCTGTTGAGGCACTAGTGCACGGATAAAGGTCGAAGCTACTGCAGTTACCACAGTGTGAATTCTCAAATGCAACTGCTGGAAAACACCGATAGTTGTAAAGTCACAGCCATTTATTCTGTTGAGGCACTAGTGCACGGATAAAGGTCGAAGCTACTGCAGTTGAATGCAACTGCTGGAAAATACCGATAGTTGTAAAGCCAAAGCCAATTATTCTGTTGAGACACTAGTGCACTTATTAGGTCGAAGCTACTTAAATTAAGTGCCACTGTGAAATACTAATATATTCAACATGTGCCTACAATTTCCACAGGTGTTCCGTTCCGGCAGTAACAGTTCCCTTTCAGGCTCTGTTAACACATTGGCGATTCCCCTAGTATTCCAATGTCGATTGGCGATGGTAACCACTTACCTCCAGTTGGACCTGCCTACTTATCAGTCTTATATATTTACTGCTTTTTATTTATTTCCACAAATAAACTCAATCCAAAGCAGAACTGTGTTCTATGCGCTCTATTTATAACGAAAAGATTAAAATATCACGGCTTGGCTTAAAGAAGGAATTTGTAAATGACTTGCTTACCAACCTAAATAACGACGACAGTACAAGTAGACAAACTGCTGCACTCCACGCTAATAAAAAAAAGGTAGTAGTCAGGTAGTCCGGTTTATCAAAACCCTTGATATCTACATAATTACATAAGTAATCATCGCTTTCATTACAATGTGCACGCCCGTCATAATTGTGCTTTGGAATAGTTCCAGATATTATTACTAAACCTTTATAATATATTAAAGATTCAACTGATTTTGCCTACTATTCATTCAAAATTTTTCAAAATTCAAAATCTTTTATTCAAATATACCTTCGCAGGCACTTATGAAAAGTCTGACTCTAATACTCTAATACCGGTTCGGAAGGTTGCATTTGCTGAGAAGAGCCGGCAATAAACTCAGCAATTACTCTTTTCAAAACAAGCTTAGATTCATTACATAATATTTACATTCTTATCGCACTGACAACAGTTGCGTGCCCCGACGCGGTGGCAAAATTACAAAGTAGACTCAATAATATTTAATAAGTAAATAAATAGCAAACTTAAGCAGACCAGCACCCACAAACAGCACCTGTACCCTGAGTGTAACGCTTCCAAAGAATTAACGTAACTAACGCGTTTGCGTATTTCTAAGAGAATTTGTACTTTATATACTTTATATACTATATATTTGTACTTGTAAAACGTAAACGCGTTCCTTACGTTAGTTCTTTGCAAGTTTTACACTCGGGGTACTGTTCACAGTATGACGCGTGTGGTAAATCGTTCAAGGTGGCAGCCATCGCCCTCCTCGCCATATTGGAGGGAAGATTTTTTTTAATTTATTATAACTGTTTATAAATTCTCATATAAATCATACAGTCGCCAAACTGCACAACACAGTTTGTTGGCGAATGAGGCGCTCGGTATACACACGCATTTTTATCTTTATAATAGCACAAATCAAATATTTATATAAAAAAAGGATAGAAACTTAATTTAAAAAAAAATGACACATTAACAAGCCAATACCATCCCATACCATACCATCTTAGCTAGATAGATGGTATCATGCTTCATCCGCTAAGAAAATTAAAAAGTATTATAATAGTGAGAGCAAGTTCTTTTTGAGATTCTTCCGTAACGTTGTAATATTCACATCTGTTTTTATTTCTCTCAAGAAGTCCATACTATTATAAATTACGTCCATATTAGAACGACCCGTCACACGATTGCTTGCATACATTGTGTCCGATCATTCGTAATGTAAAACATGCAAATAAATTCTAAATCGAATGAGAACGGTCAGTGACTTAATACAACAAACCTACACAATTTTCTCACAAGTAAATCACAATCTTCCAATCATGAAGAAATGGAGCATAGAGCTGCATACATTCAGAGTTCGCATCATATACCAGACGAATGAATTCAGTTCAATTTAATAAGGAAACGCGCTGGATGCTCGGGCCGCAAAGGACGCGTGCAATTGTACCAATTACCACCGGGAATTGAACCCGATGACCTACTCAATAAGCTCATGTGCAAAAATGACCATAAATTCCTGACCTTACGTACAAGACTTCAGTCTCAGATCGTGAATTATGTAGCTTGTAATATGTAAGCCAGATACTTTACTGATGTACTATAGTATATACAACTCGACTTGATATACTTATATATATACTAACTTTCTATTTCATTTCTGCGTTTTTTTTTCCTTTTAGGGATTGAATTTCACAAAATCTTTACTCATAACTTTATAAGTAACTCCTGTGTTTCAGGCATTTTAGATCCACATCACACTTCTAATCTAGTGAGTCAGCATCAGAGTTTTATTGACTTACAGCCAGACTCAGAATGCACACAAATATTTGTCCTGATCTCCACGTCAAGTCCATGTGACGTTCCCACTTATTAGAGACGGATTAATTCTCATAATAGTAATCTAGTCACGAATTTCTGATAGAAACAGATTCTACATCCACGACCTGAATGCTCGTTCATGCATCCCAAAATATAAATGACTGTTATTTACACTATATCATCTGACTCACGCCCGACTGAGATATCTATATGTACCAGTGGTTGCCCAGTGGTCGTGTATAAAAAAATATTTGAAAACAAAAATTTCGCTTACTCCACTCCTCTCTACTTATTCCAAATCTCACACTCTCGGTGCGCGCAATATTCTTAAAAAGAGGTACAAACTCTCGATTTCTCTTCACGTATTTTTATATAGTTTATATGAAGCGCTCGTGGTGTAGCATGATTAGGTAGCCATTCTTAATCGATCGGCAAAGTTAAGCCACTACCTTCGTGGTCGGTACGTGGATGGGTAACCGCCTAGTGGTATTTCAAATCGAGCATTTCCGTGCTTCGGACGCACGTAAAGCCGTTGGTTAAACTAGTTAGTAGAGGCCTTCTAGGCGGCATGAAAAATTCTAATGGTGCGTCCATGCTTGGCGAACCGAGCACGAACCGAGCCACGAGCGAGCACACTGCGAGCACGATTCGCGTAGCGTGGACGGGATTGCGAGCCACGATCGAGCATTCATAACGTGCTCGACTGATTGCGCTCCGCCCGATTGTCAGTTTTTTCACTAACACAGGGATTCGCATCGCGCTCGTTATAGGCTCGTTGAGCGAGCAACGAATGAATCCTGTTCGTTGGAGGCGATGGTAATCGGTTACCGTAGCCATATAGACGCTTGCAACACATGTATCACTCATTCGTTACCGAGTCTTCCCCTCGCCAACGAGCACTTCACGCGCAGGAACACAACATAAAGTTATTTGGCTGCGGTATTCCATAATAAGTTGTATAAGTAATACTTTTCTCCACACTCCATATGGGAAAGATAAATGGCTATGAATAGACGTGGACACACGCACACCTATTGTCTTCCATAACGCACTCAGAGGAGGAAGTTATAAATGTCTCGCTTTGTTACAGTGTAATGGAACGTAACAGATCGTGAGTCTAAACTGCTTTCATAAGACACCGTCTTTTCAGTGTATACGAGTATTAACCATACCTTATTTACTGAAAAGAAGTTGGCTTGAACAAGCTAAATCTGTATTTACACCGTTGGTAAACTTGGTAATTACCACAAAATGAATTAAAACACTTTCTCCAATGGCCGCCATTGTTACGATTATCCTTTTTCTGGTGTTGCCATTCCTCGATATTCAAATACACAATATCAAAATAAACCGTTTTACACTTTCATAATAAATAATGCTGACAATTAATTATAATTAATCAATGTTCAATGGTATGAAATTAAATAATATTCAAATAATATAATGTTAATGCTAACAGACGGCCGTCCTGTTTAACGGAATGTCCCTGTTCCGTTTCGGCCATTCGTATACTGTATGTCTAATAAATCTTTGCATTATGTGATATCACCATGTTTTATCATTTTATACTATTTTAGAGGTCGCCATACTCGCCATGAGTCGATTCGACTATATTGAGTTTTTAGTGATCACCGCATACAGCGGCATGTTTCATTTAGGAGTTTTTGGTGATCACTGCATACAGCAGCATGTTTCACTTACGAGTTGTAAGTGATCACCGCATATAGCAGCATGTTTCACTTACGAGTTGTTAGTGATCACCGCATATAGCCGCATGTTTCACTTACGAGTTGTTAGTGGTCACCGCATATAGCAGCATGTTTCATTTAGGAGTTTGAAGTGATCACCGCATATAGCAGCATGTTTCACTTACGAGTTGTTAGTGATCACCGCATATAGCAGCATGTTTCACTTACGAGTTGTTAGTGATCACCGAATATAGCAGCATGTTTCACTTACGAGTTGTAAGTGATCACCGCATATTACAGCATGTTTCACTTACGAGTTGTTAGTGATCACCGCATATAGCAGCATGTTTCAATTACGAGTTTTTAGTGATCACCGCATATAGCAGCATGTTTCACTTAGGAGTCTTTAGTGATCACCGCATATAGCAGCATGTTTCACTTAGGAGGTTTGAGTGATCACCGCATATAGCAGCATGTTTCACTTACGAGTTGTTAGTGATCACCGCATATAGCAGCATGTTTCACTTACGAGTTGTAAGTGATCACCGCATATAGCAGCATGTTTCACTTACGAGTTGTTAGTGATCATCGCATATAGCCGCATGTTTCACTTACGAGTTGTTAGTGGTCACCGCATATAGCAGCATGTTTCATTTAGGAGTTTGAAGTGATCACCGCATATAGCAGCATGTTTCACTTACGAGTTGTTAGTGATCACCGCATATAGCAGCATGTTTCACTTACGAGTTGTTAGTGATCACCGCATATAGCAGCATGTTTCACTTACGAGTTGTAAGTGATCACCGCATATTACAGCATGTTTCACTTACGAGTTGTTAGTGATCACCGCATATAGCAGCATGTTTCAATTACGAGTTTTTAGTGATCACCGCATATAGCAGCATGTTTCACTTAGGAGTTTTTAGTGATCACCGCATATAGCAGCATGTTTCACTTAGGAGGTTTGAGTGATCACCGCATATAGCAGCATGTTTCACTTACGAGTTGTTAGTGATCACCGCATATAGCAGCATGTTTCACTTACGAGTTGTAAGTGATCACCGCATATAGCAGCATGTTTCACTTACGACTTGTTAGTGATCATCGCATATAGCCGCATGTTTCACTTACGAGTTGTTAGTGGTCACCGCATATAGCAGCATGTTTCATTTAGGAGTTTGAAGTGATCACCGCATATAGCAGCATGTTTCACTTACGAGTTGTTAGTGATCACCGCATATAGCAGCATGTTTCACTTACGAGTTGTTAGTGATCACCGCATATAGCAGCATGTTTCACTTACGAGTTGTTAGTGATCACTGCATATAGCCGCATGTTTCACTTACGAGTTGTTAGTGATCACTGCATATAGCAGCATGTTTCACTTACGAGTTGTTAGTGATCACCGCATATAGCAGCATGTTTCACTTACGAGTTCTTAGTGATCACCGCATATAGCAGCATGTTTCACTTAGGAGTTTTTAGTGATCACCGCATATAGCAGCATGTTTAACTTAGGAGGTTTGAGTGATCACCGCATATAGCAGCATGTTTCACTTACGAGTTGTTAGTGATCACCGCATATAGCAGCATGTTTCACTTACGAGTTGTAAGTGATCACCGCATATAGCAGCATGTTTCACTTACGAGTTGTTAGTGATCACCGCATATAGCCGCATGTTTCACTTACGAGTTGTTAGTGATCACTGCATATAGCCGCATGTTTCACTTACGAGTTGTTAGTGATCACTGCATATAGCAGCATGTTTCACTTACGAGTTGTTAGTGATCACCGCATATAGCAGCATGTTTCACTTACGAGTTCTTAGTGATCACCGCATATAGCAGCATGTTTCACTTAGGAGTTTTTAGTGATCACCGCATATAGCAGCATGTTTAACTTAGGAGGTTTGATTGATCACCGCATATAGCAGCATGTTTCACTTACAAGTTGTTAGTGATCGGTTCGTAATACACTTAAACTGAGAAGACTCCCGGCAAGAAACTCAAACTTTAATGTAGAATGATTCTATTATTAACCTTTTATTTACATAAACAACTGTTTACTTAAGATATATCAAAGAATCTTTGTTAGTGGCATCGTACTAGCCATAGTTGATTATCCGTCACGAGCAAGACACACAAAATAGAAAATAAAAAAAATACATACTGGTGAGCTGATTTCTCCATCCCTCTTCTGATTTATTAACCATACCTTATTTACTGAAAAGAAGTTGGCTTGAACAAGCTAAATCTGTATTTACACCGTTGGTAAACTTGGTAATTACCACAAAATGAATTAAAACACTTTCTCCAATGGCCGCCATTGTTACGATTATCCTTTTTCTGGTGTTGCCATTCCTCGATATTCAAATACACAATATCAAAATAAACCGTTTTACACTTTCATAATAAATAATGCTGACAATTAATTATAATTAATCAATATTCAATGGTATGAAATTAAATAATATTCAAATAATATAATGTTAATGCTAACACGAGTATTATTGCTGTGTAAATATTCATGTAGAAATAGTTTATCGCCTCGAGGAACCTAGGAGGATTAAGGACCCTCAAGTGTGGAATTTTGAAAAACTCTTCCTACGCTACACAGGATGTTTTTTTCTAGCCAGTATAACCATACTAGTAAGATAATTGGACTGTTTCACAAAAAACTTTAACCGACTTCAAAGTACACTAAGAAGTAATCAAATCCTGATCTGATGACAATGCGACCAAACGGGAAGTGTACCCTTCCAGACAAAAAATACCAAATCGGTTAATAAAATAAATGACGGAGCTATGAGGTAACAAACATTTAAAAAAAACATCCTAATTGAGAACCACCTCCTTTTTTAGAAGTCGGTTAAAAATTACAACTTCGTCACTTTTATTTTCATAAAAAATTCAGCACATGGTTCCTTTTAGCGGTTTTCTCAAGTTACTTACCCATACTGTCTAGAAAAATAAAACATTGTGAAAATATTATTTTGTTCCTGTGTAGTAAAATACTATAAAAAGTTATGGCCATTATCCATTATGAAAATAAAGGCTACGACGATACACAAAGAGTTAAAATAGTCGTAACACTTGCTACGAATTCGTAGAGAGCTCATCATAGAGCCGATACGGATTCTAACAATTTTATTACAGAAGTTATAATGTTTTATCAAAAAATTATAGATACATCAAGTTTCGACCTTGTAAGAAAGTTATTTGCTTCACCTTGAGACATTCTGGAACAGATTGAAATATAGTAGCTGGTGAGTAAGATATTCAAGACTTGAGTCGAGTAGGTATCAGTAACAGTTTTTGTAAATTTAATAAAAACTATTTTTTTGTAGTTTTTACTTGAGTTTTTATTATGATGGCATACGGTCTGCCTCATGGTAAGCGTAACGTAGCGTTAATTCTGAGTGAAGGAAAAAAAAGATTTTTTTTAGGTGTAAGGTGGATGACGCCTTTTAAAGGGGAGGATCTTCCACCAAGCTGGGTAATCTTGCCTGGGGATCGCGGTCCAACTATACACATTGGACACTATATGTATGCAGATCGTCGAATAACTTCGTCAGTGCGATGCAGGATGTCGTGGCGCTATCTATTTTTCTGCGTGTGAACTATCTTAGTGTAACTGATTGATGGCTAATAGATGTCGCTACAGTGATACCGTGTCTTATGACCTAGCACACCTTTGTACATACTACTATAGTATACCTCAGTTAAGATCAAATAAGTAAAAAAGGGTGGGGAACAGAAAAATATAATTAGTCCGTCAGTTAGATTATCAAAATATATTAAACACGTATTTTTGGCTTTATGAAATCAATAAAAAGTGCCAAAGATAAAGCGCGTCAAATTTCGGGAGAGGGGGTTCGTGACGTCACTTGTTTGTGAAAAGTGTACCATGGCGTGACGTCTCGCGGAACTTCAACATATCATATCTTCGTAATTTTTTGTTTGATTGACAAAAGAAAAAATATGTGTCTAATATTTTTTGATAGTGTATATGACGGATAAAATAAAATTTTAAGGTCAGTAGCCTAAATTGATGTAGAAGCAGTTTCCTAAATAGAGGAACATTTACTTGGTAAAAGTCAATCAATACTTTCATATCCTAAACTAAACATAGTTCAAAGCAAACCTGTGCACCTCCGTAATACTTTCCCCTGCGGATGTTGCTAGGCAACAGATAGAAGCAAACATAAATATTTAGTTCTTTTTCTTGAACAAAAACAGCCAGGGCGATGAACTCTTCATGGGTTGAACAATTATCTAAGTAGGTAATGGATTCCAAACTGTGTTTGCCAAGTAAATAATAACACGCGGTCTTAAGTAGTTGCTAATTTTCTATTAGCGACTATTTAGCAAAACCCAACCGGAATTTTTGGGTAATTGTTTATACAAGTCTCGAATTGCTTAGATTGTCTCAGCCAAAGAATTTAAAACGTCCAGAAGGATAGTCGCCTCTATGGCAACATGAAATAAACAAGCCAGAATTGACAGTATTTGACAGCCGTGCGCAGTACGAACTGAGAGCGATTTGCTCAGGGAGCCCCTCAAGCGGAGTGAAATTAAATGTCATGCTTTAGTAAGGCGGATTATCCATCTGGGTAGAGGCACGATGCCCTATGAAAATCTTTGGTCTCAGCATCTAACTAGATTCTGTTGCTTACAACTAAACTAATTTATTCTCACTATGTCTCTTTCTAACAAAAACATAAAAAAGGATGTAAGAAATTTACTTAGTCCTGTCAAATTAGTCCAATGCCTGTTTTCCATATTTTAGTCGCCATCTATCGCTATCCAAATGAAGACGGCAAAAACTAATTATGTTTTATCCTTTTTCTTTAATTAGTTTAGTGCGATTATCAATAGAATCGGCACCTGTCAACTAAACTGATTTCGACTACACTAAATCTAATTTCGAAATAAAATGGAATGCAAGAAAAGTTAAGGAAGGTCAGTTGTTTTTTTCAGAGCCTGCGGCTTGACTTTTCACACCTGAAAATACTCATGAATACAAACAACTTATACCTACTATGAGACTAACTGAGAAATCGCGGAAAATTGTTCCTGCATAAAAGTTATCTCGTTGAAACAATTTTTACATTACACTGCGCTACAATTTTAGTATAGGTACTCTTCATTCGAGAATCCATCTTTCCTCGCATACTAATAATGAAAAAAACATTATAAACAATAACGTCAAGACCTAAAATACCGCACGGCCTTCATGCTCGTATGCGATTCAGCTAAATATTGTGGCGTGGTGCCAAATGGGCGCTTATGATCTTTCGTTCCCCAGATACATCGGCTGGAAGCTATTATTTGGATGTACCACGTCAATGCACTCTATAACAAGAGTACTACCACGTTAAGATAACTTTAAATCTTTAAAATTATACGTGGGACCGTATGGTCCACCATCCACTCCACCATCTCCGCACTATGTCTTCCGTACATCATTGACGTCTGGACGTCATGACACGGCAGAAGGCAGAAGAATGAGCTAGAACAGTAGGAAAAGGCAAAATCCTTACGCACCATTTTCCAATGTGGAATTCGAGATTTTTTCTGCTGCAGTCACGTGACTTATCCTTTGCGTGTTATTTTTCGTGCAAAATAAACTTCCCGCTAAAGTCACAGACAAAAAGTGATTTTTGCCTGTCTAGATAGTTCGTCCATCTTCCAACGGATATATTTAAAGTACCGCCATGACATTATATACCTACCTAGGCTGTCATCGCGCTAACAGAATCCACCATAGGGTTAAAATTAACTTCTATGGGATCCACATACCAATGAAAGCTGTTTAATCATGTAGACAGCTGTACAAGGTAAACAATGTAGTGAGCAAATAAAAGCTGGTATTTCATTTGCATTATGTAGTTACCTACTACACATAATCAGCTTATGTTTATTAATTGCTGAATGTTGGCCTCTTATAAAGCTTGCACTAAACTAGGAACATCCTAATAGGTTTAATTTAATTTAATTTTAGGGTCGGCAACGCGCGCGTGATACCCCTGGTGTTGCAAGCGTCCATAGGCTACGGTAACCGCTTACCATCAGGCGGGCCGTATGCTTGTTTGCCACCTAAGTGGTATAAAAAAAAAAAAAAAACAAAAAAAGGTAACTTTTGGCAGCGCATATACGTCTTTATACAAATGCAATTTTTCAAGTGGGTATATAGGACATGGAGGGCCAAATCCTAAAGTATAAGTAACTAGCTGTCCCCCGCGGTTCCACCCGCGATCCCGGGATAAAAAGTTGTCTATGTCTTTCTCCATACCATAGATAGATCTGCGTGCTAAATTTCATGATGATCCGCATTTCGCATGCATAATATTAGTTAGGATAGCGAAAAATGCTCAATGGGACTCCTTGAGACATCATGGCTGATTATGATACTGACTAAAACTGGATGGACTACTTGCTAAAACTAAACTTGCTAAAACTGGATGGACTAGTGCATAGCGGCATAGTAGAGATGCTCTCCTGCCAAATAAGGCTTCTTAGCTTGGCTAAGATTAATCTGGATCCTGTGCCCTCCTCACCTTACCGCTTTCCGACATATTTCACACAAACACCTGGCATAAAATGCTACATAAACCAAAAATCAATTTTAGTTAACGTTATTGCCGCATCGGAATGTAAGAATTAAACTCACGCTAGATCTGCCACAAATACACTACGCACTGTTTACAATAGTATAGACGTAGTATATATATGCTCTGAGGTATAGTTGTTAGAATTAAAAAAAACAGATCCACTCCAAGATATTCATGGTCGGATGATCCGCTCCCCTGATAAAATACCACAAAATGAATATTCATTCGGATACCATTGCAATCCAGGCCAAAACAATGATTACATTTCACATCGAGATATCATCGTCCGAATGAAAGTACCTACACAAGTCAAGCTATATACCATTATAAGATGGCCTCGCTAAGCTGTATCTGATTCAACTATCAGAGTCTTGTTGATAGTGGTTTTATAGCTGTGTAGACGACTGTACCACCAACAGTACGGATCTTAATAATGCATAAGTAGGTGAACGTATTTTTCATCGCTTTGATCGTGAGTTAGCTGAGATGTGAGAAGATTTGTTAGATGTTGTGAATATAGATGGCACAATTATAAAGATGACTTCTGACCTTCAAACTAGAAATCTGTCGCTAAGCAACTACCGATCACTTGAGAGGCACTTCTATACTTTGTAAGGATATGGGTAACATTTGGTAATTACCCGATAATTGGCTGTATCTAGGTGTAGCCTGGTGAGTAAGGCTACACCTAGATACAGCCATGAATAAGTAGGATACACCTGAAGTTTAGGTAACTGCAACCGGCTGTTGTTCAGCTTGTAGCCGTAACATATACACAATATAATAAGAAGCTGCAAATATGGAGATATTAGTCCTCCAGCCAGAGCATTGCAAACATGTGACATCACCGCATATTCTCGCATCTCATTCCGTATTAAAACTAGTGGGGTTATTTAATTAGTGGCAATGCTCTCTCGCCATAACTACAACTTTCATGTAGTGAATGTATCGTAAATCTAAAAATAATGCACGATAATAAAATAAATAGCTTGGGACTTGTGTTATATAAGAGAATGACTTGTTACTTTTTTCAAACATGTCGAAAGTACGATCAGAACTTAATTTGAAAAATTTATTTCACCTTAAATTTCGCTTCGAAGGCTATTGTTTGTATTTTATAATTATAATAATAATTCTAAGTAATTATAGATTGTAATTAATTCTTTCCACAAAAAAATGCGTTGCCAAGTTTTCTGCCGGAGTCTTCTCAGTTGAAGTGTACGAACGGGTGTGGTAGAGTCATTGTAGAGTCAATGGGGGCTACCGTTCCTGTGGCCACCATTTAGCGCCGGTAGCGGGTAAAGTCCTATCGCTATCTTTGTAAAAGTATGTACACGAGTTAAAACTAAACTGTGAAAAAGAACCAAGACGAGTTAAATTGTTTGTTTAATCAGCTATAAATAAACGAGGCTACTTTTTCTGGCGTCAAAAAACTTTACAGAGCAACGTAAAGTGAACGATTCACTTCATTAAACAAACTCTTTGTTTTTATATCCAACGCTTCCGGTCTATGACAATGATTCTCATCTTTATCTGCGTAATTATTGCTTTAGTACCAAGTTGGTTGTAGAACAATAATCATGGGCAAATTGACGATATTTTATTTTAGATTTGACTAGCTTCTGCTCGCGGCTTCGCCCGCGTGTCCTACAGGTAACAAATGACATATTTTTCTACAATAAAAGAAAACAAAACAACTTCATCCCGCTTTGAGGGTGGAATTATTAAAACGCTGAGACTCGTATAAATTAATTTTAAATTTTCAGCCTAAACACAAAATTTGAAGACCCTATCTTCGAAACTGACGGACTTTCATACAAACTTTCATCCCCTATTTTACCCCCTTAGTAGTGGAATTTCGAAAAACCCTTTCTTAGTGAAGAGTAGGTACTCTTCACAATGAATATACCCTCTAAATTTTGTCTCTAGGACCAGCGGTTTAGGCTGTGCGTTGATATATCAGTCAGTCAGGCAGGACATTGAATTTTACTTATATAGATGAGACAGTTTTACCTGCGTTTCCTGGATAAAAAGTAGCCTATTAGCACACTATTAGGCTATCTGCATGCCAAATTTTGTCGCGATTGGTACAGCCAGACAGCTGTAGTCAAACGTTAACTAAATACAGTGCGGCCGCCGAGATAATGCATTTCTGACACCTGTTAATATTCTCGGAAACGACTAATCTGATTATGATCAAACTTTCACTGAGCTATGTCCTCGAAAATACTGAAGAAATACTGACTAATGTACTGTACATGATCAATTTATTTCATGAGACACCAACTCAAGTCAAATTCTTATTCAGAGTAGGCCCTGAAGGCACCGTATGAACCTTATAATATTGCCGATTAAGAAGACACACAACTAAGAAGGCGTCTGCAAGAAACTCGGCATCATAAGACAAGTAACAATTTTTTTTAATAGGAGCCAGTCTCTTGAGATAAAATGTCAAGAGACCTAACCTAATCTTACACTTGCTTTTCCCTTGCCAAGTCGTTTATACAACGTGCAATGGAATGGGTATATCTATCCGAAAATAGTGAAGACTACTCGTACATCAGGAGCCCAAGTCTGCTATTTCAATTGTGTTCCAATGATCTTTCAGTGGTGTCAAAATTGTGCCATAATGACACTATTCTGTTAGTAAGTAGACTACCAAAACTGTAAAATGTCACAATTTTGAAACCACTGAAAGTTCATTGGAACACAATTGAAATAGCAGACTTGGCCCCCAGGTACCTATACATATATATAGATACCTACTCTAAAAAAAGTTGTAGCTCAAAATAAATTACTTAAAAATCCAAATTTTAGCTACCAAGTTTATTTTATTGAAATCATAACCAACGCCCAATGAGGGTAATTATCTTTTCACGTCACTTGCTAATCTTTATATATAAAATTGCGGCGCTGCAGTCGGTATGTAGGTTATATTATCGACTGCAGCGCCATCTGCCGGCCTGATTTGTAAATCTAAACCATCCAGGGTGCCACCCAAACGCATACAAAAAAATTCATTCAAATCGGTCCAGCCGTTTAGGAGGAGTTCAGTGACAAACACACGTACAGTTGTTTTTGTTGGTACCTTGATGGTTTAGATAGGGTAGGATAGGGTAGGCTAGGTTAGCACCACGATGTAGGGTAGCACCACGCGAACGAAGTCGCGCCGGGCAGCTAGCTATTATAAAATTATCTCTTCTGCGATCTGATCGCCTGGTACCTACCAAAGAAGTCGTACGTCGTACCCTTCCCTTACACGTTGTATAACTAAACATAAGTTTACAAACACTCTTATCCGAAATTCCATACATTATCGATTAAAGTTAAAATAGACTAACTGTTGACATAGTAATAATTCAAACAGTTAGTTTAGGTGTGGAGGGGAGGCCCAAATAAAGTATAGGAGGGGTCGTTACCCCAGGGCTTCGAGTCACGCGATCCACTCGCTATCGCCATCCACATCATCGCCTCTAGAAGTGAAGCTTTTAATCATAGCTAGCTTCCATCCTACGGTTTTACCTAAAGGATCTAATGTTTTCCCGTGGATAAAAATATTCCAGGTTTTGATATAGCCGCGTAAGAAATTTCAATGCGCTTGCGTCAAGAGGAGAGGAAATGTATGTGATACGCCTCAAATAAGTTGTTAGGTACTTATAATTATGCTAAAACATGAAATAACTAACCCCCTTACTCATAAAGCGCTATTTAACTAATATACTGATTAAATGGTCACGTAAATAATGTCACATTATTTGACAATGACAATAGAGTGACGTTATTTACGTGACCCTTTAAACAGTATATTAGTTCAATAACGTTTTATGAGTAAGGGGGTATATGTTTTTCTTTGCAGGGGGCTCTACCGCATATCTTTGGTGGTAATCCTAACGAACAACATTAATGATTTTCATCCAATCAGGAACCACGTGGTCATCGTACCGCGTCATTGGAAGAAATCATTAATATCCTGGGACATTCCTCACACACGGTCATCTGATCCCAAACTAAGCAGAGTTTGTACTATGGAAACCAGATAACTGATACAATACATATACTACATTTTTTTACCGACTTCAAAAAAAGGAGGAGGTTCTCAATTCGGTTGTATGTTTTTTTTTTTTTTTTTTTTTTTTATGTTTGTTACCTCATAACTCCGTCATTTATTAAACGATTTGGACAATTCTTTTTTGACTGGATGGGTACATTTCCCGTTTGGTCCATTTCATTGTCATCAGATCAGGATTTGATTACGTCTTAGTGTACTTTGAAGTCGGTTTAAGTTTTTTGTAAAACAGTCTAATTATTTTGTAAATACATACTTAATTTAACATAATTACACGTAGACTCAGGACATACAGACATGTTCATGCACACAACTGCATGACCTGTGTCATCTGTGTGGGAATCGAACCCACGACCTGCGGTGCGATAGATAGAATCCGTCATGGCCCGTCATTCGTTACGATTACCAGTAAAGATACGCCCGACTGGTCAGCGTCAATAGTGCACATAAAATTCCAATTTTTATGGATTCTTCAAACTAAGGTCTTGTTCTCAAAATAATAAGGTAGAATATCTATGATATTATCCATTTTCAGCAGTGCTATTCTGTAACGTTCATTTGCAAAATCACGTCTGAATCCGCGATGAGATTAGAGTTTCATATTCTTAAACTGAGTTGAGTTCGCCTCTAGCACCACCGAGTGATGACGAAAGTGAGAAGAACTAAGACAGGTGAGTATTTTGACGTTTTTCAATACGATTTGGTATTCTGAAACGTAATTCACCCGCCAATTCAGTCGCGAGGTGAGTTGCGAGATGACTTTCGAGATGATTTACCTTTTACAGAATAGCATAGCGGCTCTCGACGTTGTTTCAAGACTTGTAGAGAAGGTGAGTGAATATTCTAAAAAAGCACTTTGATTGACATACGAACGGTCATTCAATCAGTTTGTTAATAAAACGGATAGGCTTGTGTTTGACTAAAATCTTGACATACCTATAAGTAGTAATGGTAAGCAAAAAATAGTGGAAATCTCAAGTGCGTGCACCTATCAGAACAGAGTTTCTATAGAGATTATTGGTATAGAGTTCCCGAATAAAATACAATATAATTATAATAATTTATTTAATTTCATGCTATTGCAGACTAGTTTGGCCATAGACTCTCATATCTTGTAAACTATCATAATATAATCACAGACTACCCGGACTCCACTCTCGCTATTACAAAACTGAGGCACCGTAATGGCGGCGGCTGTTTATGTGTGATTCAATTTTAGGGTTGCCATGTTAGGCTAAATTTACCTATATTTTATTATATTATACTAAGACTAATATGTAACGGTAGACAAGTCTAAATGAAAATTAAGTAACGATGGGTGATTGTAGCAAAAAAAATAATCGAAAGAATCGACAATTGTAAAACTCTACATTCGATTGTCGATTCATTCGTTCTAACGAATAAACAATCGAATAACAATCGACCTTTCGAATGAAAATTGACCCACGCAACGCAGGTTGTAATAGTATGCACAATCGACGGGTGAGCGCGGGGGCAAATAGATTAATTCATTCGGCGGACGGACAGCCAGCGCACGGCATAGGACATGTGCGGTGCCGCACGAAGCGTATTATGAACAATCGAAAGATGTCGATTGTTATTCGAATGATTCGAATAAATTGGCCAATCGAATAATTCGATTGTTTTTAGTAACAATCGCCCATCGCTAAAAAGTAAGTGTAAATGTAGGCAGAATATACCGTACTATTTTAAATTGTGAATGGTGGCCAAATCTCGCTATGAAAATATCCTAACTAATATTATACACAAGCGGATATGAGTTTGTTTGTATTTTTTTTTGTTATGCTTTCACGCTTCAACTACTCAACCGATCGCTATAAAAGGGGTTCGAAGATTTGTGTTCAGAGCCTGGCATACTCATCAGGCACCGTTTTGTTTTTTTTTAAATAACGTCACTCAACCCAACCTTTATACATCGATTAAGGACACTCATACGAATATAAAAATAATGGCGTGCCTATGTCCTTAAACATCACGTTACATAGTTATTTGCAAAAAAGATCGATGTTTCAATAACCATGACAAATTAATCATTAAATGTTTTTACGCATTCTATGGTGCTAGAATAGCTATATTGGTTTATTTCTACAAAAAATTACTGATATATCAGCATAAAATATGTAAAGCAGATTTCCGTAATAGTATTCTATTAATAAATAAATATTCTGGGACATTCCTCACACACATTTTAAATACAATAAGATATACAATATTTACAACCTACGCGGTAAAATAAAGAATACCTACACAATAAAATATGGCTAAGTTGTACTTTGACGTTACATTATTAGAAGGCTCTACACAAAGTTTAAAATTACGGAAAAAACTGGTTTACGAAAAAAAAACAAAATCGTGAAAATCTATGCAATATTTTGCCACTAAGTATAAAGTAATGTTTCGTTTTATGTAAGCAACCAATGAGTATATAATCAACAAACACAAAAAATTGATACTATATTCTATCTAACTTCATTGGTAATAAATAATAATAATAATAAATAAATATCCTCCACCACCTGCGGCGCTTAACGTGAATCTTAACCAACTGCGCCAACTAGCCCGTCAAAAACTTAAAAATATTCATACTTATTTACATAGATATTTTTCTATGTTATTGAATAGAATGCCACAAGAAGAATAGGTAAAGTATAAATAAATATCCTAAATAGGTTAAGTTTGAACTTTGATAATACCGTGCGCGAGCCAAGCGAGCGTAGCGAGCGATGCCGCGGCAGCGGCGGCCGGGGGTTAGTTACAAATTTATGCACTATAAAAAGGACCACCCTTTCCCCTCACCCGACAAAATAAAAATAATAGTATCTAAAAAAAGGGGGGTGCGCAACTTTTCCTTCACAGTGGGGGTTCTACACCGACCCCCTCCCTATTCACCCCCCCCTTCCGCCCCTTAAATCGACGAACTTCAAAGTACATTCCTACCTAAACTATTGTTTGATTATTTTAGGGCTCCATCGAATAATCCGCGTTCTAAAAGTGGTCCGTTCGCCAAAAAAATTTGAGAACTACTGATATAAAGAATGTGTACTAGTCGCGAAAGTATGAAATCAATTTATAATAAAATACGTATTAATGATAACCATAAAATATAAAATTCCCATATTTCGGGTAATTTACAAAAGTGTATATTGGCAACACTGGCTTTGTCATTAATTCTTTTGTACTGGTGAATGAATATTTGTTTTGATGTATAAAATCGGGAAATAAGTGATTGAATTATTAATTTAACTGTGAAACGTGATTCCTGGTATTTTTTTCCTCAGGTCTCTACGGTTTTTACACCATTTCACTACACAAGAGATGCTATATTTTAATATTTTACGGCACCGCAAACGTATTGACTCTGTTGACGTTTATCCGCGTAATGGCCGACTAATGTGTGAATGTGTGCGTGCCGGCTTGTACGTACAGCGAGGTGGCCGACTCTCAGCGACACAGTTTTTTGTTAGTAAGGATACATCCGAAGTTTTATAACATCCTTGAATATAATAATAGTTTTTGTTAGTATAAAAACTAGTACTTCATAATAATAAAACTTAAATGTATGAATCTCTTAAAGAAAATTTCAATAAGACTAAAGTAGTAATAAGTAGGTGATATTCAGCAGTCTCAAATCCTTGATTGAACTGGTTAAATGTATTTCCAGTTGCGATATCTCGTTTATTATGATTAGGTACAATTGCGAAAAAATGCAATCAACAATACGAGAGACAGCTGCACACATTACAATAAACAGTTTTAATTACTTTAATTGAGTGCTAAACTTGAATATCCGATAAGTAAGTTAAATGCTGAAAATTATGGGAAATCTACTCTATGAAAAGTGGAAAACGTATGATAATTTTTTTCGTGTTTGAAGCCAGATTTTATAGTGTCAAAATGCCGGGTAACAATTCTAACTTACTGTTATAAAACTTAAATGCATCTTACGCTTAAAAAATAGAAAAATTTATTTAATGTACATACGTATGTACTTACCTTTTAAAAAGAATCCAAAGGCATAATCCATAAACACGCACCAGAAACAATTTAAAGTCACCCTTGTCCGAAACGCACAATTTAAATCACGAACAGTTCGAATTCAATAATCGCGTTTCGCCGTTTCCCATTTGAAAAAGGAAAATAAAAATTAAAAATTGGAATTATGTAAACACTAGTTTTGAGTTTTAATTGGTATAAGATAGGGGTTATTATTGTTTGATGTGGTGGGAAACGACAGGCGGACCGCGCGGAGTGGACGTCGAGACTGGTGTTTCAGTGGGCGGCTGGCGGCTACCGCCCAGCCGGCGCGCGACGCTGACGCCGGCCGCCGCACGCGTCATGCAGGAGTGGAAGAGTCATAAATACAATCACGTCTCTCTCATCTTATTTATATATACCGATTAGTAAAATCATCAGGATCATGAAATCAGCCTACAATCCCTGCCTGATCTGATCAAATACTTACTAATCAAAAACACAGCATTGCTATACATACAGTAGAAAACTCATCTTGACGTAATTTATTAATTTAGTGAGATAATTTAAGCTAAGCCACGTAACTCAATAGTGAGCGCATCCTCCTTCTAGCATCGAGCATGATCTCTAGGTTTGAAACAGTGTTTGAGACCGTTTCGGTGTAGAAAACAAACATGGTGTGGAATCTTGGTAATCTGAGAAGTCAAATTCAAGGATGTATGAAGACTACCCATCTCCATCTGCAATGGGCCCTTATGGCACTATCATTGTTAACTGATAAGGCTCTCCTAGAGCTACTAAGCTGAAGTCGAGCCAAGCTGTGTAGTACCAGAAGTGGGCATAAGAGCTGATGTTCATGTTGTAATCATGACATTATGACCTATATACCGGGTGGAGATTTCGAGATGGCATATTTTCGAAACCTATTATGTCAATAACAAATAATGATGTTATATAAATCGATATAATAAAGAATAACATGCAATGCACTTCCGCACTTTCGATTAGGTAAACCTGTATTATAAAATGCACGTCTCTCTCTA
Organism: Achlya flavicornis; assembly: GCA_947623365.1. Classification (NCBI taxonomy): domain Eukaryota; kingdom Metazoa; phylum Arthropoda; class Insecta; order Lepidoptera; family Drepanidae; genus Achlya; species Achlya flavicornis. The sequence goes on from OX392478.1 coordinate 13,601,734, forward strand.
TCTGTCTCTTCATATAAGTTGAGAACCTCTGTTACGAGTTACGACAACCCACGCGCGAGTGATACCCTTGGTGTTGCAAGCGTCAATAGGCAACGGTGACCGCTTACCATCAGGTGGGCCGTACGTATGCTTGTTGGCTACCTTAATAATATAAAAACAAGGATTCTGATGTATTCCACTTCCATTCTGCTGAACCCCTCCTAATATTTAGATAATATGACTGTACATTTAGGAAAGTATATCATGATGTGTTGTACCCACAGGTTGTGCATATGGGTGCACCTATCCTGATGATGATGAATTACAGAAAATTTCATCACCAGCACATGAGTCATAGCCCATAGGCGAATCATTTAAAAATAACTATAGCAGGCTCTATCATAGAGCTGTGTGTGACTGAAGAGAGCTATGCGCAGCGACCGTTTTAGTGTAGACCATGTCGGCATTGCGCGAGTGATGCCCTTGGTGTTGAGCGAGCGTCTATAGGCTACAGTAACCGCTTACCATCAGGAGGGCCATATATTTGATTGCTACTTACAGTACCGATTAATAATGTGGGTGGTGAATAGACTAGTCTAGACTGATAAAATATTGCTGTTTGTGGAGCGTGAAAGTTTAGTAAGTAGGTTGGTATGTGTCTATCTTTTATGTTTTTTTTACAAGGAACACACATAAAAGAAGTCGTTCTGTTCTGTCCAAATAAAATAAACACATTAAACAAACTATATGTTATAATTGTAATGCCTACTTTAATTGAAACAGTTAAGTATATTGATTTGCTCCTTGTACTATGAATCAGCATAAACCAGGATACGTTATTTAAAAAATATATTAGTAGTTCTTGCTGTGTGCGTACACGCAAGCCGGTCGTGTCGTTTTCATTCGTGTACCCGATGAGCAAATTCAAAAGCTATTGACCTAAAAATAAAGCCCAGCGTTCGGCCAGAGAAAGAATTGTTTACTAAACGGACACTTCACGCAGCATCGCCACATAGAAATAAATATACCTAGAAAGAACGTCGCCATACTACACGAATATATAAAACAGGCCAACTTTTATAGGCTGCTGCGCGTAACAGCTACGTTTAACGCTCCTTCTGCGTCATTCTGCTTGTCATAATGACGTTCATAATGATAGTAGTTGTTAAAATATTCCAATTAAAATTGGGAGAAATTTAAATATTCAACATTATTTTGCATTTTCAATTATTTTTATTTGATTTAGCCCCTAACATTTAGGGTCTATTTTTATCGACGCGTGCACAGCTGCAATACTCTATCTGGATGTATCCTTAATCAAAGGTAACACCTATTAAATTAAGAACTCGCATAGAGATGCGAATTATCGATAAAAATTGCAAGTAACTAATTAGCCAGTTATTTAAAGTTGATTTTGGACACGTATCAGCAAAAAAAATTCCAAAAAATTTAACCGCCTTCAAAGTGGGTTTATACTAAAAAGACGTAGGAAATCTAATCTCACCACAGAATCTCACACAGTTTTGAACTCAGCCTACCAACATACCATAACAAGGTACGCAAACCAAACAACAAAAAACTCTTTACATGTAGGACAAATAAAATATCAGCTTTTTACAACTTTAGTCTTTGCGTAAAATGGCCTTTAGGCTATAGGTACTGGCAGACATATATGATGATGGTTCCATGTTTGACTACGGAACCCCAAAAACTATGCAATTTTCAATACTTATGCCTTTTCCTAAATGCTACCGAACCCTGACAGAAAAGTGTTCACGGTTTGATGAGCTTAGTACAACAGATAATAAAAGAAAAATAATAAATCTAGATAGTTGTAGAGAAAATAAACATGGTTTCCAAGTAATAATTGCATGAGATAATTACGATTAATTGAATATATACCGTCTTACTAATAAAAATATGGAACACGGTTGTTTAACAGCTGTATAGTTATGCAGTGTGTAAGCCTTACACAGTTGCTATACACTCCCTTTACTAATAATCAGTGTGTAAGCGTTGTATAGTTATCTATTTGTTAAAACAAAAACGACTGGCAACTTTTTAGGAACGTTTTGAAACTAAAACTATCTAACTTCAAAATACGGGAGAAAATATGGGGAAAAATGTGAAAACACCAAAAGATACTGAAAAATAATTATATAAAATATTAATCATATCATAAAAATCAGTTTTCTTTTTCTTAAGACTATTTTTATTTGAATAATTAAACAATAAAATTACATTTAAAAAGTTTCAAATAGCTAATGGTGGTTTTGAACGAAACTGTCTTGTGCTTATGGCTACAGTAGCCATTTAACCAAAGAAGAAGAAGAAAGAAGAACGTCATTGTCAAATTACAAATGTTACGTCAACAAACGAAGCAAATGGCTGTGCCAATGACTTCAAAAACTAAGGATACACCAACCGGAACATTTTGCATAAAGTTATCAAAATCAAATAAATTGTCAATTTTTGTTTTATTTTATCCATAACTCCAGTATAAAACACAAGCCTTTCACTACGCAACTAGGCATTTTTATGGCAATTATAAGCAAACAATGAACGAATGAACTGTTCCGTGGACCGCAGTATGACCGCAGTCGACCGAGTCGCGTTGGCCCTAAAATGACTTTTTAGGGCCAGCGCGTTGGTGTCATTTTGTTGCGCGGTTGGCCTGGTCCGTAGTAAATGGACACAACACTTGATTGTCAGACACAGCTGATTTATTGAAATCCGCCATAATGTTCTTATACAAACACTAAACAAGGGTCCAGGGGGCCTACCCCCATCTTTTACAAAACAACCTTATTGCAATACTGTTTTGTTTCCAGCATATAATAACCTTATTTATATTCGTACCATGACCTCTACCAAACACTATTGTTATATGATTGTTATATTCCTGCTAAGAACGAATGATTTTTGAGAATTTGTCTATGGGCTCATTAAAGATGAAAAGAAATAACGCTATGGGCCTAGGGTTGGGTTTCTTCCCGGGAATAAACCCAACTTCGAGTAAATTTCCAATTTAGTGGGAAAGAACCCGGGAATTTTCCCATTGGATGGGAAAATACTCAAATGGTCATATTTAGTAGATTTTGCGTATATAGCGAGAAATACCTTTACCAAATCGTTTGAATAACATTTAACATGATTTCTATTAGGGTCATACTCATATCATACAATAAAAAAACAATAAAAAAAAATTGTGACGGAGTAGCGCGTTGTTTTTAAAAAAGCGACGTTTTGGGGTGTAAGGGTTGCGGTGGACAGGCGGCAGCCCCACACAATTCCCATGCCGCCCAGTTTGGTGGTAGTACGTACTCGTCCGACTGGCTAGCGATCACCATTGTGAGTGAATCTGTCGGGAAACAGTTCGCTTTGTTTCGACAGGGTTCACGAGAGCCAGCCCCCCTAGATTTGAAGTGTGCGGCGTGTATGATGGTGGGGTCCTACGATGCGATTTGGGTGATCTCTGATATGTGTGGCGTGTTGGGTTGACAAGGGGGTCAGGGAGACCCGGTGAAACTGCTGTTTGCTGGCCGGCCGCCAGCTAGTAGGGGACCCGATCCTGGGAATTACCTATAACCTCCGGGCAAAGTGGCCGTCCTCCAAACCGTGCGCATAATCCCGACGAGTGTCTGTCCTGCCAGGGGAGAATACTAGAGTAAAAACAGACAGGCACTCCCGGAGAAAAGAACAAGAAAAAAGAGAAAAAGGTTTCCTTCAGCGGTACACCCTTCCACGTTTAGAATGGACTTTTGCAATATCAAGAGGTCAGTCAGTTCACAGTTATATCAATGCCATGCATCACCATCTTGAGAGATATACAGATAACCTGTCCGATCGATACACCTTATCTTCACTATCCCAGCTAAAATCTCGAATATTTGTTCGTTCCAAAGGCCGGGGAGTGCATGTTTAAATCCGAGAGGGCATCTGCTTTTGTCGACGTCTGAATAACCTAGAAGACAGAGACCTGTCTACTCTCTGGTTGCGTGTGGATTACGCATGTGATATACGGGTGGACTGGTGTGCCTCTACAAGTGTCATCGCGGCGACACTGAGACAAATCGCGATGACGGTGGATTTAAGGCGATCATAGCTCAGTGGTAGTGACGTCGGATACCGAGACGAAGGTCCCGGGTTCGAATCCTACAATGAGCTTGAGCTTTCGGTGAAGGAAAACCATAGCACGGTGGTAGGGTACTTTGAAATACCCATCTGGCTGGCTACCACCCTCAAGTTGAAAATCTGTCACCAAGCACCTATCGGTGTGTTCCAGGTCTTTCCAGGCGTTGTGTGCTCACCACCTTCGCCCACATCATCACTTACCATTGTGATTGTGGTCAAACACAGGCCAATACACAAAAAAAGAAAGTCTCGCTTCTTTGAACGCGTCCAAGAAGAGACCGACACTGTACCCCACGGTACCCCATAACCGAGGTTATTGTCATCGGAGACTTTATAGCCCACCATAGCACAGAATATTTAATAGTACTCGTAACCATAGTGAGTGGTTCGGTTCTTCGCGGACTGACCACGCAGGGAAAACCGTTTATGACTTAGCTTTCGTTACGAATACGCGAGCGCTTCCCTTATTTATTGCCACTAGATCACTCAGTCGACTCGTGTCACGATAGATCACGTGTGAAACCACAGCGCAGGATGCTAGTACCAGCGAAGAAGAGTTTATAGCGATGGAATTTATTGGAGAAGTGGATTGAGCTCAAAGAAGTAAATATAATTTTTGAATTTCAGGTCGAAGAGAACAACTTTGGGGATGCAACTTCATGTGGTCTTCAGTATCGAAACCCGGTGGTAAAAATCTTGGTGGAAGGTCACATGCGGTTCTAGTAAATGCAAAGTCCTTTCTCTCTGGCAACTTTCAAGGATATGTTCTTGGAGATCAACGACCAGCTTGCTCTCCTGGAATATGACTTTATCAACCAAAATTCTTTAACTTCGGATGGATCCGCCATGTACCGATGATAGACTTATCGGCGATGAGGAGTTGGTGAAGGCAAGGTCACAAGACTAACTTATTCTCGAAATGGTTCTATAAAATCAACACTGTAACCGTTTTATAATCGAAGGGCGCAGGACGTTGGGAGAATCCACACGTACCCCTTTTTTTCATGGGAATATCCCCATAGGATCCCCGACCACCTGGGGGTGAGCGGCCAGGTTATGCCAGGCTTGCACCCAAAACGCCACAATGGTCACCATCTGCACGGGGGTGGGCTCTCGTGCAGAAAGAGCACGTGTGCACATGTACGACGCTTACATAGCCCGTCCCGGGTCCCGAGGGAGGTGTTGCAAGCGTCCATAGGATACGGTAACCGCTTACCAACGGCGGGCCGTATGCTTGTTTGCTACCTAGGTAATATAAAAAAAAAGTGTGATAACTTCCTCCAAGGTCCGCGTAGGTCCGCGCGTAGGTGATGTAGGTACATACAACAGCGAGTATGATTAAAAAATATCAACAAATTTTTTTTTTGAGGAACATAAAGCCATTTGAGTATTTTCCCGCCGTTTGGGAATTTTCCCGTATTTTTCCATTCTTTTCCGTATTTTCCCGTATTTTTCTTTTCTTCCCAATATTTTTCTTTCCCTGCCCATCCCTATATGGGCCTAAGCAACTTTCTCTCTCTTAACAATTCTCATCTCTGTCACTCATCCATACTCTCTCGCTCTTTCAAACAACCTTATTCTTCTTTTCGTACCATGATGTCCCTAAAACAAGCTTATTTTATGCATGAAAACAACCTTGTTTATTTACCATAATGGTTCATTCAATTCGTACCATGAGCTATTTTTTATAAGCTTTTGACAATTAACATTATTGTTTTAATGTCAAATTTAGCAATCTTATATACGTTGTATTTACAAGCTGAAAATAACATTGTTTTCCAAATTTATGTTATAAAAATCTATTATAGTGTCATATAAAGTAATTATATCGAATTTATTTACTTATAGAATGAATATATCGGGATTGCGTGATTAGGTATCATCCCAAAATAATATAACCGATTGTTTATAAAGTTTTTAATTGCACTTGTCGTTCACTACACAACTATGCATCTACGTTAGTAATATCGATCCCTCGACCCTTAGCCTTAAGATTTATTTAGATAAAGCGGAGCTTTAAATAGCGTGTTTATATATTTAGTGACTTTTCATTTAGGTACCACCCAATATTAATATCCTGTTTTCATTATAACCAACGTACATCGAATAACCCCAGATTAATCGATAAAATTAACTTTCCTGCAGTGTTAGTACACAGAGTAGTCCCTGTGTTCCTGGAATCCAAACTACCTAGATTCTCTGGCAAATTTTCTAAAATTGGTCGTAACCTACATTAGCCTGGATGGAATATATTATTGTCAACAGACGGACAGACGACAGACTTATAATAATCTATAAAGATAATCATTTTAACCATCTAATGTAGTAAAATATTAATTAAGTATTATATATTTGTATTGAAAACTCAACTCACAACAATCTGCTATACTGTTGCAGAGCAGATGTAACCGTGCGGGAAATTCTAAAATACACATCCATTGGACCTAACTTTCTGTAGCCTTTGTGGCTGTGGATAGAACCGTTGGGGTCTGAAGCTCGCTGATTTGCTCACACATTATCATCAAAACCTCGGCAAACCGGTTGGTGGGGAGCTTTTTGTGACAACGCATTAGCTTGGCTATCCAAAGAGGAAACACTGCCAATAACGAGCTTGAACCTGGAACCTTGTCGATGATCGACAACAGCGGCAAATATTTATATACCTACATACATATAATATGTTTAATTCCAAGACCTGCAACTACAGTAGGATTCCCGTCAATAACACAATGAATAAAAACACGAAAGTATTATGTACCTACATTCTTTATTCACATAAGTTTAATGAGAGTAAGATAATTATACACAATATAAGTATGGCATTACATTATTTGCAGATACAGATTCAAACTTTATTTCAGCGTTTATAGGTTCTTAGACTTCACTTTAGACCAGCCTCTCCATATCTACGTACACTTTTTTGAGAGTACTCCTTCGCTTGTAGATATCGATTGAAGGCGGTATTTTTGGTCTGTTTGTATTTAACCATTTCTACCTGCTGACTGGATCTCTGGCGAACTCTTCGGCTACAACTCTACAAAATGAATTGCAACATTTGTGCAACTTACAAATGTTTATAACCATGACATCTTAAATTTCATGCACTGAATATTACTGTCGAATATACTATTAAGATGTTTCCATATTGATTGCACTTTGTTTGTTATTAAATTACATAAACAAATGTATTAATAAAATAATAACTAAATATCTTGGATATCTTTATAAGACATTTGAGTATGACAAGAATGACAGGTAAATATTTTGTTCCGATTCATTTCATTTGATAATCTAGAGTCGGCAGTCTATATATTTTTTCAATTAATTTCCTTACTCTTCATAATAACATTTTAAAATATTTGTATGCATTTTATAGAAATTACTCGAAAATATTTTATTCTTTTAGTTACTTATACTTTACAATTAGTTTAATTTAATACTTTGCTAAAAGATGAAGAACCTCAAATCATTTCGGTCCAACGTGTGAAAGAAATGGCACTATACAGTTAATATATCGTTATTTCTTTTTATCTTTTATCAGGTTGTAGCAAGCCATAGACAAATTCTTACAAATCATTCATTCTTTCTCGGCACTTAGCAATGTTATATCAATGTTGAACGATTGAGCTCATGGTACGAATCAAAGTAATATTATTATAAGGTGAAAACAAAACAGTCTGGCAATAAGGTTATTTTGTGAGAGAAGATGATGGCCCTATAGGATGGAACGGGACAAAAAAAAAACTTGTCAATTGTGACCAAAATTGTGACGCACGAATTTTGAAACTCAATGTGCCCTGTTGCACTACATATTTTGAAATAATACAAATATTTATTTTATGTATATCGACTTTTATATTACTTGAATTAATATTACTTAGGTCAATATGAAAACAAGGCAAGGGGCCGCCGTTCAATAGTGATATTCAGTGAATGAAATATTAATTTGGCATGGTTACAAACAGAAGTAATTCAAGTATATTATTTTATTCATTTTGCAGTGAAGAATTCGCCGGAATTCAAAGTAACTACTCTAAGAAATGTGCTGGAGAGAAATAGGTACCTAATCCTCAACTAGCAAAGCAATGGAGCACTTCTTGGTCATTACAAAAACTGAGACAAAGTTCATACATAAATATACTTATACCTAGGTAGGTTTATATTTTTATGTATGGCACTTCAGTCTTAATACCTATAGTCTAGGCAGGTACCTATTGTCTTTAAATTATATAAATAAAGAATTTACCACAGGAATCAACACATATTTTTATTTATTACCTTTTGTCAGGAATGCTACTGTAGTTGCAGGTCATACAATGAAACATTATGTGTATTTAGGTATATAAACGTTTATGAATACAGTACAATCACAGTAAAGCTTAATCTATACGATATTAAATATTTACAACAAATAAATGAAATACAATCCAGCACTCGTATATAAATTTTCCTCTAGGCTGCCGTAGATTATCGGCAAGGTTCCCAACAGGCTAGCCAAGCTAATGCGCGAAAAAGCTCCCCGCCCGAGGCCTCGATTATTTTGGTGACAATATGCGAGCCACTCGGTGAGCTTCAAACCCATACGGTCGTATGGTTTCGATAGCAAATGGCATTTTGGTCCATTGCATGCGAAAGTGTTGATTCCTCACGTAGCATAGATGCATACCACGTCGCTTTCGTGTATCTATTATTGGCTTCTTTGGTATTTGCTTCCAAAAACACAAATAGTTCATATTCATTTGCCATCTTGAAATGCTAGATGGCAAAAGCTAGAAGGCTAGAGATACACAATTAATTCGATAAGTTAAATAAATACGATCTACTGACTTTATATCACTATAATAATAGATATTTTTATCATAAATTTGGATAATTCGTCGCGTATATAATGTTATATTTTGATTGATATATGCAATTGACATAAAAACCATAATGCTAGTTGTCAAAAGACATCATGGTACGAATTGAATGAACGATTAGAGGTGACGTCATCAAACCTGCTAACAAAACAATATTGTTTTATGCCTATAATAAGCTTATTTTTAAGGATGTCATGGTACGAAAACGCAAAATAAGGTTATTTTAACCTTGTTTTAAGAGCTTGTGGTAGGCCCCCTGGCCCGTGTAAGCCCTGTGTAAATTTCCTAGGTAACTAAAACACGTGTATACAGGCTTTGTGTCAAAAATGTTTTTATTAGTAGCAATTATCCTATAACAGATGTGTACACCGCGTGTAACTTTTTATTAGTAAGGCTGTATCAGCCTTACTAATAAAAATATAACTATCATAGTATTGATAAGTTTTTTTTATAACGTATCGTTCATATCTTTTAATATTATTATCATAAAAGTAATGTAACCATCCCATGTAGTAATTTGCTTTGTTATTCGAACAATAAGGTACCTAGGTATATTCAAATAATAGTTGAGATAGGACAGACATTTTAGGTAGCTACCTCAGTCACTGGACAGTCGCTGAGGCTTCGAAGAGCATTTTGATCGCCTAGTCTAAGAAGGTAGCGGCATAGGTGCTTCGGTAATTATTTACAAACTTATCTTAATCGGGATTATACCTATCATAAAACTGTGTGGTAATGTAAAGTAAAAAGCAATAGTGCGTACAGGTCGGTTAACTAAAGCTGGCACGTTTCAACACATTTACACCGTCTCTCTCGCGCAAAGTCAAGCTTATGAGTATGAAGGAGACAGTTATTGTTTTGCTTTTGCTACTGCTCATAAATATAGAGTGGTCTATTTTTGCATTCGTCCATTAGACTTGACTGATTGCAAATTTATGAGTACTGTGAACGTGCCAGCTTTCGTTAATCGACCTGTAATAAGCTGCATTAAGATACTAAAAACGGTGCAATAAAATGTCACTTTACGAGAGAGTGTGTTGAAAAGTCGTTATTAAATACGTAATGCAAATGTAACGTAGTAAAAATGCATTCGCTCTGTAATGAAATCGTTGCCCTTAATTGAACTTAATTATTAATAATTATGGGTTCAATGAAAATATCAGTTACAGTCGCAACACATTGAGCATATGGCTAGAGATATCATTTGTTAGGTACTTTTTTTTGTAATCCAATACCTATGATGATTTTTAGTGAGTTTGGAAACCTGTCTTACTTGTCGACAGTATATGGGAAGACAAAGATCATAGATAATACACTATACTAGAGCAAAGATGTGGGAAGGTGTATCCCTCCCACAAGTGTATCCTACAATAATTAATATCGGCGGATAAAATCGCCTTGCTACTAATTTTCAAATTAGATATATTTTTAAATTTTCCAATTTAAAAGTAATACGGCACGGATTATTAATTAGTTTGCCCGTTAATTTCGTTGCTACTTTTAATTACAAGCAGCGTTTACTTAAAAAAAGCTTCGAATTTATTTATTTCAAATGGTAACAATAATTTTATTTTAAAATGTATTTTATTTTGAATGCACCTAAAACTATGAATCATCCAAAATTCCTATTTATCAGCAAGCTGCCAACATGACGATACAAAACAGACTAGCCAACATTGTTATTAGTATAAAACGTTCCTAATCACACAAGCTGTATTTATTCAATGAAAAACGAATTCAATATTATACCAGAATTCTATACAAATACATCATTTGTAAAAAAAATATCATTTAATTGCTGTTAAACTTTTATTACTGTTGTTTAATCTAATGATTACTGTAAATGGCGTCACTTTGAAAATAAATCTTTTTACAATTATTATTTAAAACGAGAAACTATGTTGCGTGTAATGGCACACTACTGCTAATTTCTTAATTTTTTGATGACTGACTTTGACAGATGATAAAGTAAAGTGGCTGCCGTTCTAGATGCGTAAAGTAATGTAAGGTGCGTTCCGTTCTAAAGCCACTCCTATTTAAGTGAAAATCTACTTTTACTCACGAATAGTGTGCGAGAAATGTAGTTTTGAGTTTATCGGACGCAACAGTGAAATGGCTTAGTTGTTTGTGAAGGACAAATTAATCAATCAAGATGAGTGGGCGATCGGGCCGCGGTGTGTTTGGGAAGCTCTTCTCTAAGAAGCAGCATAAAGATAGAGATGAGAGGGTGACGGAGATCGGAATGCCGACGAACGTTAAACAACACATACACGTGAGTAAGAATTCCGAGACGGGCATGTTGGAAGGCTTGCCAGCGTCGTGGCTGAGGCTGCTGAACACGCAGATCACGCCCGCTGAACAAAATGAGAACCCTGACGCGGCTATCCAGGCCGTCAAGTTCCACATGTACACCATCAAGAAAGAGAAAGCTCAAGATGAACCCTTCAAACCTTTCGTTACTCAAGAGGCTATCACCGAGGAAGATTTGGAGATAGAGAAGTTACTAGACCACAAAAATGCTCACCAAAGCCAGGATTCAGATTTGTCTATTGGACAGAGCAGCGAAGAGGATACCATATCTGATATGTACCCACAAAGGCAGACAATGCCCGTCTCTCCGTTGAAACATAGCATGAAGAAGAAGGATGGGTTGATGGACTTGACAGCTGCCGTCCAAGACTTAACATTGATTGGTAACGAGCAAGATGAGAGCCCTATATTGAGGAAGAAGGAGATGATGAATGCTACATTAACAGATGAGGAAATATATGAGGAATTGAAAAAGATTTGTAATAAAGATGACCCATACATTAGGTTTGAGAGAGAAAAACAACTTGGTGCTGGGGCTTCAGGTAATTATAATCTTTAACACATATTATCTAAAGCAGCTAACAATCACGTTAGGAAATAGGATGTTTCTAACTAATGGATAAGTCATAACAATTGAAATAATCGTTGAATACATTGATAGTTAAATGATGAACTGATAGACCTTGACATGCATTGTAATAAATCAAAACAAGTGTGGTGTTGTGGAACACACATGAAAAGCAAAGCATACATATTATTTATGCAGCAGAAAGACATGACATTACCAAATTTTTTTCATTCTGGCCCCATACTGATCATGCTTCAAAAAAAAATTGTCTACACGTAACAACTGGTTTTAAAACATAAAACCCCTCAGTGTATCAGCATTCATGAACTATTTTTACATAATTTATGAATATAACAACATTTTATTGATAAGGCCTATATGCAATACTCTAATGTGTCACTGATATTACGAAAGATATTTTGTATTCAATATACCATGACATTAATCTTTAATTGAATATTAATGATATGTTCATGTTTATTTATCATTCTATTCAAATCTATTAAAAGATGGGTTAGTAAAACCTGTTTGAGTCAAAGATGTGAAGGAGGAAATCCATAACACTTGCATCAAATATCAACAGCAACTAGAGAAACATCTTAATGCGCTGCTAAACTAACCTGCCAAGACGCCTCAAGAGAAAGCATTTTCTAGCTTGAGCACAAAATATGAGTTGATGCCTTCACTGGAGGACTCACTCCAATCAATGAGTAACACCAAAAAGTTTGCAGACAGATCACAAACAAGCCCAAAAAAAAAGATATTTCTAACAAAAGTAGGTTACAGATGCTATGTGATATTCTGAGATTCTGAGCAAGATGTATTAGTCATACAAAATTAAAATACATGCAAGTGCCAGTCATGGTATGGCAAGAAATTATTAGTCAAAAGTATGGGTATTAGTTTAGTTGTTCTTTTTTTAAATCCATATTTTTCTTGTAATTTAATAATTAACATTTTACAAAATAATATTACTGATAATCAGATATTATTTTCCTATCAATATTAAACACAATTAAAGAAATTGATGAGTTATTCTCATGACTGTGTAAATAAACTTAGGACACTATTATTATGATAGATAAATAAATATTATAAGTTCAAAAATAACTTTGCAACTAATGATTATTTGACTGAGCATATTTACTGTCAAATACCAACTGATAAGTAATTGTTACGCAAAACAGAATGTAGAATGGCATTCTTTTGAAAATTCTACTAAGTATATAGTATAGATACTCCATAAAATATTTGGTTTAACTCCAAATAAAAAATCAATAATGTGACCTTTTTTTGATACCACTAAGGTAGCAAACAAGCACATGGCCCACCTAAGTGGTCACCATAGCCTATTGATGCTTGCAACACCAGGGGTATCTTACGTGTTGCCGACTGCAAAAATCTCTTCATAACCTGTTTGAAGAACCCCATGTTGAATGAAAACCACCTTACTGCCATTGCCAAAAATTTAGACTTTTATTTACGTGACCATTAAATCAGTATATTTATATTAGTTAAATTCACTCCACAGTTTGTTACACCTAAAAAAAGATAGCTTGATCTCTGCAACAGTTGTTTGAGTCATATGAAAATTAACCTTACGGCTTTAGCATAACATTCATCAGACTTGTATGATAGAAATAATGTTGTGAGTCTCCACATTTTGATATTAATATAATCTTATCTAATCTCTCTCCGTTGACGTGATTATAACAGAAGGAGTGAAGGTCGAAATATGCTTTCTTAGAAATTTAAGATATTCAATCAATTTCATTATGGAGCATGATTGATCTTAACCATGTCTTTACCCTCAACAAAGTTTCCTTTGTGTTCTTATGAATTATGTTTCCTTTTTCACAGGCGTGGTGTTCATAGCAATAGATAGTAAGGACAACTCAAAAGTAGCCATCAAAGACATAGATTTAACCAAGCAATCTAAAAAGGATCTCATACTCAATGAAATAAATGTGCTGAAAGGTTTCAACCACAAGAACCTGGTTAATTTCCTGGATGCCTTCCTCAGCTATGACCACCTATGGGTTGCTATGGAGTTACTTGACGGTGGATCTCTCACCGATGTTGTTACTGAAGTAGTAATGAAGGAGGGACAGATAGCAGCCGTGTGTCGTGAGACTCTACAGGCAGTAGCGTTCTTACACTCCAAAGGCACAATACATAGAGACATCAAGTCTGACAATGTTCTACTTGGTATGGATGGTACAGTTAAAGTTACTGACTTTGGCTTCTGCGCCAATATCGTTGGTGACGAGAAACGACAAACAATGGTTGGTACACCATATTGGATGGCTCCTGAGGTAGTCACAAGGAAGCAATATGGCAAGAAAGTGGATGTTTGGTCCTTGGGTATTATGGCAATTGAAATGATAGAAGGCGAACCACCCTATATGAAAGAGACGCCGCTGAGAGCTCTATATTTGATAGCGGCGGTAGGTCGCCCCAAAATCCCGCGATGGGAGCAACTATCGCCGGAATTCCAAGACTTTTTAGATAAATGCCTTCAAGTCGATGTCGATATGAGAGCGACTGCCGATGACCTTCTGGCCCACCCATTCTTGAGATGTGCCATGGAACTGAGGACCTTAACGCCGCTCATCAAAGCCGCCCAGAAGATTCTACACAAGAGCTACGACTGAGACAGGTAATATCTTCCATTCCCGCACATATTTTTTTTACCATGTTTTCACTTTTGTAGCTTTTTACAATTTTGTATGTACAATTAAGAATGTAATGAGGTGCCAAGCTTATGGATAGCTTATAATTGGTGTTTCAAAAGATTTTTTTTAATCAATATACAGGGCATTATTTTTGAAAATGTATGATGAGGTATTATGGAGAAAGTGTTGCGATTGTATGCACTCGTATTAAATTAGATGATAATTGGTAGGTTTTAAATGTGAAGTTTAAAATGTTCATGTATTTAGGATAGAACCGCAAGATATTTATTTGACAATATGCAAGGCGCGAATAGCTTTTGTCTTATCATGTCGTTCAGATAGTGCTATCTGTTTCTGATATAGATAGACATACCTACATCACATGCTGCATAGGTATTTCCCTATAATTTGTAATACAAACGGAACTATATATTTTATAATATAATATGTACAAGAAAATGCCATAATTATTCAAATTCTAGAATTGGAATACAAAAGTATAAATATTAAGTGACTTAATTTTAATCTGTCCAATATACATTTTTTACTAATTAAAAATCGACCACTGGTTTGTGTATGGTTTTTGGACAACGAATTTTCGGGAAATATTTTTACTTTTCCATAAAAGGGTTGAAATGGAATGGACATTATTTTTTTAGATTTTTATAAAAAATATTTGGTGCACATAAAGTAATTTGCCAAAAATGTACATAAACAAGTTAATTTTTAGCTAGTCGTAATCATTTGCATTATATGATTACAATATTTTTTATTATTATTATTATGATATAATTACAACCAAATACAAGCGGTTCAGGTTTAC
Organism: Achlya flavicornis; assembly: GCA_947623365.1. NCBI lineage: Eukaryota > Metazoa > Arthropoda > Insecta > Lepidoptera > Drepanidae > Achlya > Achlya flavicornis. The sequence goes on from OX392478.1 coordinate 13,617,082, forward strand.
GCTTAAATGTTTCACATTCCTTTTGACTTCAAGCATTTTATTTCAATACTATAAGCACTATTGCTATGTATGTATGAAATCTTATAAGACTGTCTACAAGTATTGAACAATCATCCGACTGCCACATTTAATGATAGAAACATAATTTCATTCGATAGAATAGCTGATATACAATTTAAAAATGTTAATACTTAGCTAAATCCAAAGTTGACCTAACTAACATATTAGAAAACCAGCCAAATGCGAGTCGGACACGCACACGGAGGGTTCCGTACTCTACTAACTAACTCAACTTTCCTATGAAAAAAAAACCCCAAAAAAGTAGTTTCTTGTATAGGCGACCATTTAAAATTTTAATTCTATTCCATTGGTGTTATAACGGCAATAGAAATACATGTTCTCTGAAAATTTCAGCTGTCTACCTATTACTGTTCATGAGATCAGACAGACAGACGGACGGACAGCGGAGTCTTAGTAATAGGCTCCTGTTTGGCACCCTTCAGGTACAGAACCCTAAAACCGGCCAAATGCGAGTAGGACTCGCATACGATGGGTTCTTGTATTTCCTTTAATTTCGTTTTTATTACGACGGGCCAGCTGGCGCGGATGGTTAAGACTGGTTAAGATTCCACCTATCGCGCCGCAGGTCGTGGGTTCGATTCCCACACAGGACATGTGTACATGAACATGTCTGTATGTCCTGAGTCTGGGTGTAATTATGTATATTAAGTATGTATTTACAAACAAAAAGTAATACCTATATAAAATGTCCGCGTCAACACTAAAATTCTCATACCTAATTGAAATAACAATAATTTAGTTGTGAAAAGATAGGGTCATCGTAATAGAAGGAAAACTTGTTGCCGATAAAATAATAGGGAAAATAAGGAGTAAACATAATGATTTTTGTAATAATTGACGTCGATTCATCTTTCTGAAAGTTGAAATAACTTGTTAACTTTACATGACCATTTAAAAGAAAAAAAGAAAGATTAGATTTAAGAATCAATGAGAATGCCGTGGACATTTTGCAGGAGTTCAATACAATGCAGAATTTGGCTGAAATACCATGTGAGTTAATGAGGAAGTTATATGTATATTATTTGTATGTATTCCATCAATATATGATCTAGTTATTGAAGTATTGTATTATGATAAATAGTTATGGAATTAAGTGTTGTGCTGACTGTAACTCATGTCTTTGTGTAATATGATTTTTGTTATCAATAATTTGAATTTCTTGTATAGGCTTACTGTTTAACTGAGACGAACTATGCTATAGTCTTGTAATGCGTTAATATAGAGTTGATGGTATTGATATTGGATTCCGTATGTTGTACCAACTTGGCTAGAGTATTTCGTGTGGTTAAAACTAAATAATGGTGCCGTTGTAAATCGCACTAAACTAATTAAAGTCACATCACATCTCTTTCTTACGAACATTATTGAAAAAGGATAGAATATATTTAAAGCTGTCAAATCAATCTTTTCCGTCTTATTTTGCGTGTATTTAGGCGTAACCCCGATAGATGGCGACTAAATTTATATTGAAAACAAGCATTGGACTAATTTGACACGACTAAATTTCTTACATCCTTTTCTTATGTTATTTGTTAGAAACAGACATAGTGTGATTAAAATTAGTTAAGATGTAAACAACAGAGTCAGGGTAACACATACATTGTCTCAACAAAACGAAATGCCTATAGGTACCTGTGACAGTGGTTCAAGGACGTTTTAAAGAATGTTATTTGAAACGGGAAGGTATCAATAGATAAGCGATATCGGGGCGATAAAAGCGAATAATTCTTTTATATGGATTTATCTTTGATTAATGATATATCCAACTTCGAAGCTATACACTCTTATTACACTTATGTAATAAGGGGTTATTCCATCTCGAGGGAAGCAAATCCTGTAAAACACATTCAAGATAGCTCCGGCTCTTTTTATTGTATGACATTAGAAAGTGACGGATATATTTTAAAACCAGCCGGGCTATTACGTATCTTTGGTGGTAATCGTAACGAACACCATTAATTATTTCATCCAATGACGCGCACGCGGTATGACGCGCACGCGGTATGACGCGACGATGACCATTCGTGGGCCCTGTTTGGATGAAATTCATTAATGGTGTTCGTTACGATTACCACCAAAGTTACGCGGTAGTAGAGCCCCTGGACTTTACTAGAATAAACTAATCCATCTCATGTAATGACAAGAGTTTGATTGCATTGCTTTTATGTCTGTGTAATTTTGTATTGCATTTAACGCATTGGTACTCATTGGCCAGTTATTTGACTGTTTATCTTTGATTTATCATCAATTTTGTGATTTCTAAAATCCCAAAAATATGAAATTGCGTGAATTAAATGAGTATCCATTTATTCCATTAATATTAAACTGAACTGTTTGCAACTTTCTAGCTGTATAAAAAATTACCTGCTGCTTTTGTTTGAACATCACTGTTCACTATACTTACTCCATTTTTTTTATAGACGTTTAAGAATGTAAAAAAATAAACCTTATTACTATAAAAATAAATATCCATTGATTTAATAGATGAACTTGACAAAAGTTAATTTTTCTGTGGCTTTACGTCTAAAAGAAAATCTTATTATGTTCAAATAATGTTGAAACAAGGCTACCATAAATGTCCGGCAAATCGCGAAATAACATCCTAAAATAATGTGCAAGACTGCTTCCTAAACCGCGAAAGTACCCGCAAGGAACATTAAACAATAATATAAGTTCTTAGTGAGTAAGCCCACTGGATTATATAAGCTATACCTATTCTTCTTCCGTACTTTATTAAGTGACAATAATTACTGTTTATAAGGATAACCACATCTGCGTTTAAAACTTTCATAAGTATTCCAAATTTAAGAATCTATTTCCTTTAAGCTGGCAAGGGGACTGCTGGCTCTCAAGTGCTTACCTACTGCCTTTGTCACGGCATTCACTACCTGTATCTTCCTTTCCTTTCATTCAATAATCGATAGTACCTATATCATCCTTTTCTTTCATTCAAGAATCGAAACTTCGAAAGTACATTATCTCACTCACTGAACTACCCATGTAAAGGTATGTGTAGGTATTTATACTTTTAAATGGCAATTTTTGTTCGAAATGTTTCAAGCTTGCGAATTAAAACGGTCATGGTACTAATATGTATTTACTCGACATTAAAACTGTGTATATTTTATTATTTTCTGATTATTATTTCGATTAGCACAACCTAATTACTTGTATGTAAAGGTACTAGGTGTAACATGGTCATTATTATTCTATCTATTTTGGTCACGTTAATGTGTGAAACGTAGATGTGGCACCAAAATAAGGCCCAAGTCAACATTAATGGGAAACATTGAGGTATTCATAATTATTTCCACCATGAGTGCCTGCTTGATAAAATAGTGTTTAATGTTGCTGTAGTTTAGCTTTAAGCATCTTCGAACAACGAGGTAATGTAAAATGTACGCTAGAATTGCTGTAGCCAATAAGTTTATATACACCAATGACACTTTTTGAACATTTTATTAATAGATTTGCCTATTAAATTATTTTTGTAAAATATACTCTCGTGCTTTTATTTACCGCCCATAAACTCCTATTGTTTCTAAATTATAAATTATAATAAATAATTATAATTTTGTATATTTTTATACAAATTATGTCAATTGTTAGCTCCAAGCATCGACAATGTATTTCTTTTCACTTTGCATACTAGATATAATCTTTTCTGCTCCGTGCTGTGTTTTGTTGTCACGTTCTACCAAGCATTTTACTATTGCTTCTTTTACTTGGGTTATCATTGTTCTTTTATCGCCGCAAACAAATATAGAGGCGCCATCTTTGATCAATTTGACCACTTCATTACCATCACGCAGAAGAGCATCCTGAAAGAGTAGAATATTTAATTTCGTTAAAAAAATATTAAGAGACATAATTGGACTGTTTTACAAAAAACTTAAACCGGCTTCAAAGTACACGAAGAAGTAATCAAATCCTGATCTGATGACAATGGGACCAATCGGGAAGTGAACCCTTCCAGACAAAAAAAGAATTTTCCAAATCGGTTCATAAATGACGGAGTTATGACGTAACAAACATAAAAAAAAAAAACAACCGAATTGAGAACCTCCTCCTTTTTTTGAAGTCGGTTAAAATATACATTATGCCATATTTCATCCGAATTGGATTGCTTGATATTACATGGGATTTTTCATCAATGGTGCTTTGCAATAGGTTTTCAACTAGAGCCAGACCTTAAAACCATAAAATAAACGGAATAGTTTACCAACCTGGACATATTTGATGCCATCATTTTCGCCCCTTGAAAAAGCTGTGCTCAGTTTATTTAATATTCCTCTTGATAGAAAACCCTTCAATTCTTTCTCATATATAAAATCTAACTCAGGGCTCCTGCATCCAAAGTACAAATAAATATCACCGATTTTTTTATTAGAATCTCTTTGATGCTCTTTTTCTTCTAAAAATCCAATATATGGCGAAACCCCTGTACCAGGACCAATCAATATTAAAGGAGATTCATTTTGTGGTAAATTAAAACCAGATAAATTCTTTCTAATGTAAATGGGTACTTTATAATCTGTAGTATCGAGTTCCTTTGTTATATTTAAATTCTTAATTCCATCTTCAAGATTAAATGCTTTTTTCAAAATCATGTCTTCAAGCCAGCCAGTAGTGAGCCCTTTTCTTTTATTATCTAAATTCATTACAGAAAAACATACTTTCAATTTATTTATATCTTTTAATCCGCTATTAACAATTGAATAAGGCCTTGGCAATAATCTTGGTAGATTTGCTAATAGAACTTCAACTGGTGGTTTGCATGACTTAAAAATAGCAAATAAGTCTAATATACAAAGATTTCTGTTCAAAATATGTGTTGAATAAGCTGTCGATCCTTCTTTGCTGCATAGATATTCCAGTACTTTTCTCTCATTATCTTCTTTGGTGTACCTTGATAATGCTAGAAGAAAGAGCTGAAAAGTACAATATGTATTTTTATTATTAATTTTGAAGTTGTTTTTGTGACTTTGTGAAGCTTGTCAAACATCAAACAATTAAGAAAGAAGCATAATGACGTTCATTCTGTTTGAAATATATTACGCCAATATCCCACTGCCGACAATGCACTCTGATTGGCCAAGTCTAGGACACATGCGCTCTGATTGGCCGAGTCAAGAACACACGATGCAGTGATTGGTCCTCACTGCTCAAAATTAGTGCAAAATCACTGACTAGTTGCGGAATTTGATGGTTTGGTATACTCTTAAGGGATTATTCCTCGATTTTGTCAAATTATACATTGAATGAGTAAAACCACATATAGAGGGGGTTTGATACTGCAAGCTATCTGTCCAAGTTTTTTTTTTACTATGTATAGGCACCAATCTCATCAGGTCAGTAATTATGTGGCCGAAGGTGGTAAGCACACAAAGCCTACTCTCAAGTACAGCTGTCAGAACACACCAATTGGTGCTTGGTGATTGATGCTCACCTTGAAGGTGGTAGCCAGCCAGCCAGGTGGGTACTACAAACCTACCACCATGCTATTTTTCTAGGTTTTCTCACAATGTTTTCCTTCACTGAACACTCAAGCTTGCACGATTAAAAACCAGGACCCTTAGTCTCGACATTCAACGTCACTATCTTAATACTTGCCACTTGAATCAGCCACAGTGGAAAGTCATAAACATAATGCCAAATTATGCAAATTATCAGCTGTAAAAAACTTCAATGGTAATCAATAGAGATGTTTCATAGATAATGTAGTTGGTCTAGCATTTACTTAAATGTATAAAATGTAAGACTGTTTTTTATCCCAAATAAAAAAAAAAAAAAATTGAATCATAGTTCAACAATCAGGAATAATACTCATGCTTACACATGCTCATGCTGCAGTTTGCTACTTTATAGTAATTGCATAGCATGAGTCATTCAAGAGCATATAAAGAAACAAGATGTTAATTTGAATACCTTTTTGATTACACTCCTTAGGTCAATGCAGTGAGTCAAAACATGTCTCAGAGTTGATATTTTGGGTATATGTGCTGGTATTTTCCCCTTTAGATTGCTATCAATGTGCAGTGTGTAAGATAAATCTGCCTGTGAACTCAGTTCTAGATGACTCACAAGGAAGTTAACATCTGATTCATCATTGTGGGGTATTATGCCTATTGTATCACCTGCTTTGAAGTTGAAATTACTATCCTGAAAAAAAGTTCAGAATATAGGTATTTGTAGTCAAAAAGGTTGTGAGAGGTTTGGTCACTCTAAATGGCAGCTGACAGAATGCCAAATGTGACAATCCATTTCAAGGAACATCTCAAAAAGCGAGATCAGAATTCTCGCTTATTGAGAAGCCCAAGGCCACACAGTGGGATGGAGGTGGTGTAGTAGGCAACGGGGCATACATCCATTGTCTGTATCCAAGTCAAGTCAGTCGACCAATGACATCATAGAGACATTGTAATATTAATGTATCGGGTCTATTCTATAAAAAAACCAAAAAAAAAAAAACTGGCTGAGTTTCTTGCCGGAGTCTTCTCAGTTCAAGTTGTATTTGGAACCGGTGTAGAGTCATTTGTTAACGTTCACAAGAGCCTTAGCAGGGCCTAAATTGAATAAATAAATTTTGATTTTGATAATAATCTGTGCATTTAGTTTGCGAAAGCTTAAAAAGTACTATCATAAAGACAAATGCTAGTCATAGGTAGGAATCAAACGCAGGTCCTGCAATCTGGCAGTCAGAGTATTGAACCCATACAACAACCTGCCTATGGAAGAGAAGTTACCACGTATATTTTATTTATCCTCAAAATCAAAGACCTTACCTTAACATCAAATGTTACTTCATAAATTGCCTTACAGTCTTCACTTTCAGCGGTGAGTCTTCTCCAATCCAAAATACTAGAATTAAATACTTCGCTGCAAGCAAATGGCAAGGGAGGTATTGATTCACCATAGACTGTTTCACAAGCCTGTAATTTCCATCCAAATATATAAATTGAAGTAATAATTATAGCACATATTATAATAATTTGAGTTATTTATGTAAACTAGTCATTTAATTACACAATATTATTTCAAACTTACATCATTTTTTTCAAAGTGGATTTCCAGAACCGTTTGCTTAAATGCAGGTAAACTTAATGAAGGAAATTGACACACCGTATCGTAAATTACTTGAAAATCATGCTCCACAACCATTATTAATTCAGTACCTTTTGCTAAATAAATATTAATTTAACCCACAAATAAACACCACACATTTAACAAATCGATCGATAGTGATGTGATGTGACAGTGAAGTCTGTGGTGTGAACTGCATCCACAGACTAGTAATTATTAGTGCGTTCGAATTGGAGTGATGTCGTTTTTAACAGTTTCAAAATGGGCATTTTTGTTTAAGCGTTCGAATTGGAAAATTTCAACAATTTTGCAACTTTTTCCACAAACGATATTTCCCAAATCGAACGATTAGATACAAAAATGACATTTCCATGCTGATCGATTGCTTGTCACTTGTCTCAACCTAAATTTTCCTTCAGTTAGTCACTAAACAAAGTTAATCTAACAAATTATTCTCTTGCCTGTTAGTATTTCTATACAATTTTACAATAAAAATTAGAATTTTCGCTTCCCGTATGAATTTTCCGAAACTTATCTGTCAGATTCAAAGATGTCAAAATATGATCACAAACGACCCTGCCTCGGAGGTGGGTCAAAATTTACAGTTCACGATGTCGTTTTTAACTGTTTCCAAGCAAAACGAACGGTGAACGAAAACAGTTCAAAACGCCAATTTCGCCCACAACTTTCCAAATCGAACGCCAGTTGTGATCGTTTTTGGCATTTTTGACTGTTATTTTTGCTACCATATTCGAACGCACCTATAGTAATCTTAGAAAAGGTACTTATATTTGCTATTTCTAAGATAGTAAGGCGGTTATCACACTGCCTCGCATCACGCTGCATGTTGCGTGTTAACGCACCTACCTACGCGCGTACTTGCGGGAGTGCAGTTCTGCGGGTTTTTTACGCACTCACGTGCGTAGTTACGTTTTGTGGATTCACGGCGGCTCTGACTCATTTCATTCAAAGCCGTCATAAACACACGTTAAGCCCATCCAAAATCACGCACGATACTGCGACTCGCTGTGCTGTGCCATACCTTGCGTCTCGCCCCGCACTCACGCGCGTGTACGCATGTTTCTCCGTTTTTGGCATTTTTGACTGTTATTTTTGCTACCATACCCCAATTCGAACGCACCTTATATAGTGCGTTCGAATTGGAGTGATGTCGTTTTTAACAGTTTCAAAATGGGCATTTTTGTTTTTGCGTTCGAATTGGAAAATTTCAACAATTTTACAACTTTTGCCACAAACGATATTTCCCAAATCGAACGATTAGATACAAAAATGACATTTCCATGCTGATCGCCTGCTTGTCACTTGTCTCAACCTACCTTTTTCCTTCAGTTAATCATTAAACAAAGTTAATCTAACAAATTATTCTCTTACCTGTTAGTATTTCTATAAAATTTTATAATAAAAATTAGAATTTTCGCTTCCCGTATGAATTTTCCAAAACTTATCTGTCAGATTCAAAGATGTCAAAATATGATCACAAACGACCCTGCCTCGGAGGTGGGTCAAAATTTGCAGTTCACGATGTCGTTTTTAACTGTTTCCATGCAAAACGAACGGTGAACGAAAACTGTTCAAAACGCCAATTTCGCCCACAACTTTCCAAATCGAACGTCAGTTGTGATCGTTTTTGGCATTTTGGACTGTTATTTTTGCTACCATACCCCTATATAATTATATTCGAACGCACCTATAGTAATCTTAGAAAAGGTAGGTACTTATATTTGCTATTTCTAAGATAGTAAGGCGGTTATCACACTGCCTCGCATCACGCTGTATGTTGCGTGTTAACGCACCTACCTACGCGCGTACTTGCGGGAGTGCAGTTCTGCGGGTTTTTTACGCACTCACGTGCGTAGTTACGTTTTGTGGATTCACGGCGGCTCTGACTCATTTCATTCAAAGCCGTCATAAACACACGTTAAGCCCATCCAAAATCACGCACGATACTGCGACTCGCTGTGCTGTGCCATACCTTGCGTCTCGCCCCGCACTCACGCGCGTGTACGCATGTTTCTCCGCTTGTAGGCGCGTGATCTGCATGAACGTAGAACGAAGGTGTGCATGAACGCGCGTGGATGCATTTTCTGTGTGTTGGACTGTGCGTGTTTTCTATACAAATGGATCTCCATTTGTATAAGTATCTACTTACAAGCAACGTTAGAACACGCATTCACGCGCTACGCTGCGTGGTGCGATAACCGGCAGTGTGATAACCGCCTAACAAACAGAGATGTGTTAGTTACATAGGTATACATAATATATTTTCGCTACGCTAAGCAGACCTCCGAAAAGTGGAAAAGAGATATCACAATCGTTAAAAACACTTTGTGAGAGAGAAAAAGACGTATATACACAATGAGGTTTCTTATGATACCTCCTATTATTAATGTTGAATTATCAACAGATTGACATCATAAGAAAACTCAGCGGCGCCGTAAGAACTAAACTTTATGTGGGCAAGAATCATTTTGCGGGGCCCTCTGCAAGCGTAAGAAGACGGATTGTACATAAAATTAAAAAAAATTAAAAATAAAATTAAAATCTCATCTGTGAAAACGCCTCATTTTGATGTGAGCCAAAATTTCATCGAGTAAGAAGCCCATAGCGTCACGAGTACTTTTGTGATTTCACATTTAATAATTAGGAACATACATACATACGGCACACCTCACTATGCTCTTGTCCAAGTTGAGTACACAAAGATTGTATCTACATATTTTAATTTTACCTACCAAATTGGAATAATCATGGTATCAGTTTGAACAAAACATTCGATAATAGTAGAACAATTGCTCATGCACCAAATACACAAAATATCACAAGTTCAACTATCAATTTCACACCCACAGTTGCTTCATCTCTAACAAAGAACTAATATTCCACGTAGTGCAGAAACCGCCACGCTGGAGAGATGATCCGGGCGTATACCTACTACGGTGGACTGTGCGGGCGAAGAGCTTAGTCGCAGTGATGCCTTGCAGAACCAGGAAGCACGGTGAGTCGGACATGATTGAGGTGAAGTTGGCTGCCGCATGTTCCGTGATTGGAGGGTTGGAAATGTTCACATCTATCACGTCGGGGTCCATGGAGTGGATGACACCTCCATTTATAAGTGAAGATCTTCCGCCAGGCTGGGTCACCGTACCTGGAGACTGCGGTCCAACTGTGTTGGACAGTTATAATATGTCAACGTATTTTTGAGAAAACCGTTAGTTTATAACCTACCTAGCGAAATTATAAACTCCCCGATATATTGTGAACTGTATCATACTTACTGCTTACAATATAACGTATCAATTTCCGATAGTTTATAATCAAATGGTGCGTCCATGCTTAGCGAACCGAGCACGAGCCGAGCCACGAACGAGCATACAACGAGCACGATGCGAATCCCTTTGTACGTGAAAAATCTGACAATCGCGCTCGTTCGAGGCTCCCGAGCCCGTCCATGCTACGCGAATCGTGTTCGCAGTGTGCTCGTTCGAGGCTTGGCTCGTGCTCGGTTCGCTAAACATGGACGCAGCATAACGTTGTCAAATCTAAAATTACACGAAAATAGGTACCTTTCTTAATAAATAATAATCTCCTTTTCTTTTAAGTCGATTAAAAATTGTCAGCGTGGGTAGCATTACCTATTTATTAATAATGATATTCCTAATAACTTCAGAAAAACAAAAGTAAAATAGACTGATTTTGCAATATTACGAGCATATTAATATTTTATTGTTTCTTTATAATAAATAACAGACTTTAACATTATAATTTGAAGGCAAGTAACAGCTTAAAATCATTTTGTTTATTTTTTCTTTTCATCGCCTGATAAAACTGAAACAAAAAAATTTACGATTAATCTTAGCGCTTTAGCCTGGTAAATATCAAAGTAGGACTTGGATTATGTTCATCTATATAGTGATAAGGCCGCCCATTGTAACACTTTATTATTTTTATGTTTTGTTTGTTAATTGTTTCTTTTTGTTTTTTGGTGTAACAATAAAGTATTATCTATCTATCTATCTATAGATACCTATATACTCACCTATTTGCAGATTTTCTCTAGACAGATACGACACAAACCTATAATACCTAGTTAAAAAAAACTGGACAAAAACTTACGGTCAACGGGTACGCCTGGTTCGTCAGAATTGCTTTCTAAACAGTCTGGACAAACGGTAGTATCGCATGGGCTTACAGTCGTACTGGGGAATGCAGGCATCATTTCTACTGGTGGTGGCTAAATAAAGTAAAATAAGTTAAGTACCTATACGAATGTTACAACAGAATACAGATCCGCTCTTATTACGTGAGATTAAAATCCAGGTTTTTTATATATTCGTTCCTTTCTAACGTCGAATACCAAAAGGAGCCAGAGCTACTTATCTAAAAAACCTGGGCTCTACAATACGTTCTTTATACAATTTGATGTAATACGTGGGAACCAATTTACCTCAAGGCGATATAAGTAAGACAGTCGGCACGGATCCCAAGTTGTGCAAAGCGTCGCGTTATGCATCATGTCTTTTCTGGGCTCATCACCGAAATAATCAAAAGTGATCACTATGTTGTTATCAATAGCACATTGATCTAGGAATTCATCAACTGCTATCTGAAATAAAATATCGAAAAACATCAGCTATTCAGCTGATTATTTAAAACATAGTGTTTTATTTCAATCATGTACCTATCTTTTTTGTCGAGTACCTACGTAACCAAAATCAAACTTACCTTGGATTTGTTTCCACAATCCAAAGTACCATTATGGAAGTAATTATTCTCTCGTTCACCATTTCCAAGGCAGAACATCCAGCCTTCGTGGAATGAATATTCTATTGGAGCTACTTCAGCTTCAATGCATGGATCTACTTGCACTGGTATGGACTGTCTACCAAATGTACATTTTCTTTCATGCATGTTCGCCTGCACTCGGTACGCGTCTAAATCTGGCTCTGAACCCTCGGGACATCTGTAGTAATTGCCTGGAAATATTGCTAATATCATCTTCCGAAAAATACTATGACAATACTAGCTTTCCGCCCGTAGCTTACACCCCACGATTCCCACTTTTACCCCCTTTTGAGAAACCCCTTCCTTAGATGATGCCTTTGTTATATTAGCTAGTGTGCTAAATTTCAAGATCCTGTGGGTTGAACTTTGGTTCGCTGAAAATGGAGCTACAAACTAATACAGAACTAATACTTGCCATTTTGTATAATGTAGATAGTTTTCTTATGGGCGCTTATGACAGTTCTTACAGTGAGACCGTTACCACCACTCTTAATGTTCTCCATCAGCACTTCTTGGGCTGCTCGCTGTTCTCTGGACCATTTCGCAGCTTCTTCAGCTAAAATCTGACGACTTACTTTGCCTGGTGATTGAGTGGACTAAAAAAAAAATATTTCAATTGGAACAAAAATTACAAATTAACTATATATAATATTTACCTTTAGATTCTAGTAATATAGTACCTGTGGTGGATTTTCCATGATAACATGTGGACGTCCAAGGGTATGCTGCCAGATCAGCTGTGCTGCTACTTTATGCTTAGAACTGTGATGAAGTGGTTGAATTTGAAGGATGCCGTACCACGCTAACTCCCTATAAACGCTGTCCGGGAGGTAGCCAGTCTGAAAGATTATCAAGATTTAAAGATATAGAGAACATATTCAAAGGAATAACTTGTTGTTAAACAAGAGTTCAAAAATTAAACTTACTGGCATAAAATCCATATGCCACTAGAACAAAAATAAAATTGAATTATTAGAGTACATAAATTAATAAAATATTTGCTTATATCAACGATATTCAATGTTTACCGTGAATCAAAAAGACATATCAGCAGTATAATCCCTCCTACCACTCCTAATTCAACCATCTTTAAGACTCATGGCTTTTAAGAATTGGAAGCCTGAGACAATCGGGCGAAAGGAGGGATCAACGAAGTTACCACATAGTTGTGGTTACGGGCTTTGAGTACAGAACTCAAAAATCTACAAAACATACCTCTTCTTGAATTGGTTCTGTAGTTGCATCTGTAAATAACATTGAATTTTATTTTATTTTTTAACCGCGACTCAAAGGATAAATGTCGTTCAATCTGGCTATAATGGCCGAGTGGATATGGAAAAGATTTGGCACATAGATAGATTTTACCCTGGAATAACATATTAGATATTTATCCCGGGAAAACATTAGACCCTTCGGTTGGGTCGGGTGTAGAACGAATTTAAAACCGAAGTTTGGAAACTAGGTACTTACCCCCTTACTCATAAAACGTTTTTTAACTAATATACTCTTTAAAGGGTCACGTAAATAACGTCACTCTATTGTCATTGTCAAATAATGTGACATTATTTCCGTGACCATCAATATATTAGTTAAATAGCGCTTTATGAGTAAGGGGGGTAGTTATTAGATAGAATAATGATAATAGCAACGGACGAAGATTGATACTTACCATAGTCATCACTAAGCTGTGAGTTTACGATGCTCAGCTGAAAAGGGGAGTAACTTTATTATTATAAAGTTCTTAATAGAATCTCTTAACCTACGTATCCGAGTTTTTTTTAAATTGCTACTACCATTTATTTATTGGATACTTTTAAATTGATAAATATTAAGTATAATAGGTACCTAGGTACTATTTATCTTAGAACGCGATTGAAATTGGAATTCCAGATAATGGAATACTTACCTGAAAACAGATTGTTGTGAAATATAATAAATAAAATTTGATTTGTTGAATGTATGCCATTTTTCACCGGCGCTTGGTGTTAACAGTTTCACAGTATGAAATAACAAAATTGACCAATTATAACGATCATAGCAATTGGATTCGTTATCGTAATTATCGCAAATGTAATAAAAAATAATTGGAACTTTGTACAAAACATCGATACACAGCAAGCAGGGATCCAAGAGGGGTCGTGAACATTAGTTAATGACCCCCTTTGGATCCGGATGTAAAGTAAAGGTATCAAGGATGATAAGAGTTTTGCAAACGAAAGTAGACAAGAATTATTTGCAAACTTACTAAATAAAAAAAAACTAAATAGCAATAAAATTTTAACAAAACAAAAGGTATCAAATTAGGTAGTACTTATTTCAATCAATTAATGTTTTTCTCATGATGCTCTATGCTCTAAATACCTGAAAACTGATACTTATAATATACTTATGATATTTCAACTAATTAGAATGTGAAATACTCGGGACGCTACAGCAAACGCTACAGGCTCTTTCTTACTCTACCTATTTTTTTTGGTTCACGTCAAAATTGTGTATGCGTTTCATTTTTTCTCGTCTATTCATTTATACATTTACTAGCTGCCCGGCGCAACTTCGTTAGCGTGGTGCTACCCTACCCTGTGGTGCTACCCTACCCTACCCTATCTAAACCATCCAGGGAGTTAATTCTACTGTACGTGTGTACTGTGTGTCCCTATCTACAGGTACCCGGGTAGATGGGGCTCGCAGCTGGAACTACGGGTCCGGCTGTTTGGATCAGGGTACGCGGGGTCAGGTAGGCCACCGCCTTTATTAAGGCGGTACCTGACGTTGGTGTTGGTCTCGCGGTGGTCTATGTGGTTAGTTGCAGAGGGTGGCATGTTGTCTGTTCGGTATGTGTGACCGAGCGTCATTCCTCGCGCGCAACGAGTGTTTGTATTACTCAGACGCGGGGTTCGTGAGTAATCCTTAAGCAGGTGAGCTCCTGTGAGTGAACTGCATCTCCGGCACTTTCCTGGATAGAAAGTAGAGGGCTACCCGTTGGATTAGTTTTCCGGCAACCCAGCTGTAGGCATTGGGTAGATACGTGGATTCGTATTGGGCAGTGAGCGCGCATGACAGCTCCGGTACCATTCATGGAGAAATGGAAGTCAGCTTCTCTGGCGTCCCCAGCGGGGATTGAATCCGCAAGCACCCTAGGGTGTGTTTGTGCTAGTGCTTGCGCTTGCGTAAGTACTGGCACAGACGCAGCTAGTGGGGTGCGCGTGGTGAGCGACTTTTAACAGCTCCGGTACCATTCTGGACAAATGGTAGTGAGCAATCACGGTGCGACTCACATTTTCTCACGAGTACCAGGGGCGAGTACTCTGGCGGCGTGACCTACCGCAGAGGGTCTCTGACGCTTCGTAAGGGGTTGCCAGGACTAGTGTGCCGTCTTTTATGACCTAGCGGTTGGTGAAGGTGGCCACTATAGAAAATCTCAGTAGATTAATGGGGGGTTTGTACGTGTGTACATCACTGATCTCCTCCTAAACGGCTGGACCGCCTAAACGGCTGGACCGCTTTGAATGTTTTTTTTTGTATGCGTTTGGGTTGGTTGGTTCAGATTCACATATCAGCCCGGCAGATGGCGCTGCAGTCGATAATTTAATCTAGATACCGACTGCAGCGCAATAATAAAGAATCGTATCGAAATCATTTTGCTCCTTATGTTGCTTTGTTTACTCATTCTACGGTCTTTTATATTCTGAGAATCACTCGGTCATTCATTCAACAGCATGATCTTGAGCGTAGACAGAGAAAGGTATCTTGGGCTGCATTCCGAATTAAAGCTATAATCGCTGTAATCGATTTGAGCGTGCTTAAACCCGTACCGAATTGAATAATGACAGATAACGATGTCCCGTGAAACGTCATAGATGACGTCATGTTATCAGCCATATTGCGCTCACACCGACCATGCCCTAAACTGACATCACCGTGAGCGCTGTCAAAAGTAACAGTTAATTATTGTGTTTTCGGCAAAAAGTCTAATAAGATTCTCGGTTTTCTATTTGGAAAAGATACTTTTTATGATTTTGTGAGAGAAAAGTAATAAAGAACGCGAATATTCTTTCTTTTTTCGAGTCAAATTATAAAAGATATGAGGAGTCCTAGCGCATTGTTAAATCAGATTTTAATTAAATTCGCAAATGTTCTGTTTTGAATAGTGAGCGCGATAACGGGCGTTCCGAATTGTTGACAGTTCTCAGCTGTCAATATCATGATATCTAACTCGGTACGCAAATTTTTGCTGTGGGCACTGTGAGCGATATTATTCAATTCGGAATTTAGCCTTCACTCTACGATCTTGAGGATCTTGATCGATCGATTCATTCACCCTGGGCTGTGTTCAGTAACTACACCACGATCGCACCACATACTATTGACACAGTATTACTATCTACATTGAACTGTTTACTGAACGTTGTACGTAGTATTTATCTACTCTGAGCTGAACGCTACCATGATCGTCGGGCGATCACACGGCGTTGTTACTGAACGCAGCCCTGCAGATTAAAAATAAAATCATCTGTCATTTTTGCATCAAACAATTATTTCGGGGCGTAACGATAAAAAAATACAATTTATTAGAATTAAAATTAATAAGGTTTCCATTGAAGCAAGCAATAACGACAACAATGAATACGCTGGATAAGCAGCTAGCGGATCTTCGGATTTACGCGAATGAATTGGACGCCAAGTTACAAGACGATATCAACGCAGCTAAGAAAAAACCTTCGATACCACCGAAAAAAAATAAAGCGCCGCTCCCTCAAATACCTCAAAGTTACACTGTTAAATCAGCGTGCGAACCCTCGTACTCCTCTAGGCTGGAATATGGGAGTCGAACAAGTTCCACATATTCTAATTTAGTGCCAGTGAAAAGTTGTATCGTGAGGAACACCTCTCGAACGAGGAGCGGTGATGTGCTCTTATACAGTAATGTACTACCACCTGGAGGTACTAACCACGTATACTCGAATATTCAGATGCGTAATATAGTTGAGAATATTTACGATCGGGACACGAGGTCGGAAGTTTCCAGAGTTAGTGTTTTAGGCGCTCAGTCGAATTATAGTGAATTGCGACGGCCGGGGTCTGCTTACCCGCCATCGTCAGCATCTGTCAATGCTCAGGATTTCTCTACATATGGAGGATCACAAGCATCTTCTACATATGAGTCACTGTATGAGCCAATTAACCCGAGACCTTGCAGCCAGTTGTCTGGGACATCACTGTATGGTGGATATGTTGGTCATACAACGACAGAGCCTACTCCTGAGCCTGATGATGAGCTGTACTGTGGCAACTGCTATAAATGTGGGGAAAAAATCATGGGAGAGACAAATGGTTGTACCGCTATGGAGAGAATTTATCACATCAAATGTTTTTGTTGCCAGCAATGCGGGATTAATTTGCAGGTTAGTAGAATAAATTTTACCGCTTTTATTGATTATAGGTACCATAGGTACCCTAACTAATATTATAAATACTAAAGTGAGTTTGTTTGTTACACCTTCACATCTCTACTACTCAACGGATCATCATGTAATTTAGCATGAATATAGCCTATGGTATGGAAAAGGAAATAGGCTACTCTTTACCTTGGGAACGCGAGTGAAACCGTGGGGGACAGCTAGTTAAATGTAATAAAGTATTGAGTTGGTCCAGAAGTAAGAGATGTCCATACATAAAAGTTATTTAATTGTTGATCCCATAAATTGTATCTATAGGTTTACCTATGTGCCATTGAATAATAATTGTTGAAGAAATATGTCCCACCTATGGAAATATGTCACATCCTTATGACCAGATTTCATGAGCAAGCATTGATTGTTAATCAGGGTTTAAAAGCATGCGTCTATACTGCATTGTGTGTATAGATGTATTGAACATAAATCTATGTATAAGTATGACATCAAGTCAGTTAAAAATATGCTAGTTATAATGTCTTACACTTTTTCTTTGCATTCCATTGTGATCTCTGTGCCATATTTAATCCAAATCCATTATGAAGTAATTTACATATGCTCATAATTTTCCCCATAATTATAATTCCAGGGGAGGCCATTTTATGCAGTTCAAGGACGAGCACTGTGTGAGAGAGATTACATGGATACACTAGAGAAATGTTGTGTCTGTGGTGACCCTATCTTAGACAGGATTCTAAGAGCTACGGGCAAACCATACCACCCCCGATGCTTCACCTGTGTGGAGTGTCAGAAGAGCCTGGATGGAATACCATTTACTGTGGATGCTGTTAACCGTATACATTGTATAGAAGATTTTCATAAAAGGTTGGGAATATCAATATGAATGAGAAGCACTTGTAATTTTATAAATTAACTAAGTGTTACCTGTGGTTCTACCTGCATTCCCAGCTAGGGGTCGTGTAATTATCACATGAGGCTAGAAAGGTCGGGATGGGCTTCGGTAAAAAACCACGAAATATCACAAGGGGGTGTAGTGAATTATCAGGTGTATTAATTTACACCAACATTACTAACTAGATAATTGGCTAGTGCAAATATTTTTTCCTTACAAACACTTCCCATTCTGCTCTTAGAATAAGTACATTTGATTATTTGCTCTGAAAAGTACTTAAATAATATTAACACCAATTGTTTCAACGACAAACCTCTAAGGTCCAAGCACCTCTAAAGTCCAACCGTTAGTATGTTCCAGTAGTTTTATTCAGAGATAACCATCCCCATAATTGATAAGGCAATTTAAAATCATTGCAATTTTTTCAATATTGTGCAATATTTCATATTTGACATCAAATCCACTATTTTCAGCTAGTTTGGGATGTGTATATTTTAATCAATTGTTTCAATACATATATTTTATATCGTTCTTAATCGATCGGCAAGCTAAGCTACCACCGTCGTGGTCGGTACCCGCCGGGCTATTGCGTATTATTTCATCCAATGACACGCACGCGGTATGACGCGAAGATGACCATTCGTGGGCCCTGATTGGATAAAATTCATTAATGGTGTTCGTTACGATTCCACCAAGTTACGCAGTAGAGCCCTTGGATGGGTGATCGCCTAGTGGTATTTCAAATCGAGCGTTTCCATGTTTCGGAAAGCACGTAAAGCCGTTGGTCCCGGTTATCACTTAATTATGATAGTCATTAAGCTAGTTGGAGGCCTTCTAGGCGGCTTGAAAACTCCCAACAGTAGGTTGACCACTAGCCTACCTCCACGGATCCGCAGTGGGCACGCGTGGCGGAGTATTGCCCATTCCCTTTCACCCTGATTTTTGTGCAGGAGGTTTGTGCTCAGCAGTGGGACATTATAAGCTGATGATGATGATGATGATATATTTTATATTTCCACAGATATGCGCCCCGGTGCGCTCGATGTCGCGAGCCGATCATCCCTGAAGGTGGAGCTGAGGAGACGGTCCGTATCGTCGCACTCGACAAGAGCTTCCACATCGCATGTTACGCGTGTGAGGACTGCGGGGCCTCCCTCTGTTCGAGACAGGAAGGCCGAGGGTGCTACCCGCTTGATGGACATTTATACTGTAAAGAATGCAATGCTAGACGCATACAGGATCTATCGCGGAATATTAACTGAAATGATTGATTCATAATACTTAATAGAGTAAAATTGTTGATTGCTGCATTTGCAACCTTCCAAACCGTGTATTTACAGTCGATGTTCATTAGTGCCAGTGAAGGCCTATTTGAATGAATAAGTTATTTCATCTGAGATCTTTGTGCTTTGATACTATAATAAGTGAGATTGTGCTGAAACGACCTAATAACATTAAACATTTTTTTTATACCACTAAGCAACAATCATATAGCCTGTCTTATGGTAAACGTTAACCGTAGCCATTGTAAAATGGTAGGTATTCTTAGTTATAAACTTATCATGGCTATATATATATATGTCTAGTAGTAGTACTTGTGGCAGTAGTAGTTGTCTATTTAAATCTTAGCATAGAGCTGAATCTTCATGACTGATTTTAATATTTTAAACTTCATCAAAAGATACTGAGGTGTTACAATTCTATAGTATTCAATTGGTTTTATTTTCGGTAAGCTTGCCATATTGAGATTCAAGAGTATTAATATAATCTATATTATATTAAGGTAGTGCAAGTGTATGTAATTACGTGATATTTAATTATTAAAAATAACATTCCTAAATGCATTTCTGTAATAAATAAAAGGCTGTGTAGCTTTCACCATACATTTAGAAATGTATACTGCAGTATTAATTTTTATACAGTACTTTAAAATGAAATGTGATCATATTATAAGTTATTTTTATATGCTAGGTTTAATTATGTGAAATTTTATTATTAAAATAGTATAATGAGACGATTTCCTTTAAGTTCTTGTTAATAGTGCCATGTGTAATTTATGTAGTTATATTGATTAGGTTGTGTTATATTTTATAGTTCATTGTATCTTTCTTCTTTACAATGTTATTTAGATATAATCGAACTGTTTTTATTTGTACTTAAATTTACTTTATATAAACAGTTTATATAAAAACTGAATAATCTCAGCAAACGTCCATTTTTTGCGATGTTTTATTATCAGTTGTTAAATCTTGAATCCCAAGTAGTAACTATGTATTATCGATAAATAGGCACTAGTCACGCGTATTCAAATGTATGCTACTGGTGTAAGGAGTTCGAAATAAAATAATATACTCTCAAAATAAAATCTTTCATTGCTTGTTGACCTAGTTAGAAATGTGACGTACACAAAGTGACATTATTCTTTAGGGTTTAGAGCCAAAAAGGTAATACAAAACATGGTTTTGAGCAAACCCAGGTTTTAAAAGTCTAGTTTCACTTCTTTTGTTAGCGCGTTTAACGACCTTAATAGGTCTGCTCTCCAGAATTCAATCTAAAAATAAACCTTATTTCGATGACTCTTATGATGATGATTTTTAAACACGTATCAAAATATGCTCTTCTCTGAGTCGGTCTGTGTGAACGGACCGTTACCCCCTTATTACAAAACAAGTTTAGTAAAACCAGTCACTCTTTTCTAACGTCATATAACAAAAAGAGACTAGACTTTTGAACCCAACCCCCATATTACAAAAAAAGGTTTAAAGCAAGTTTAGTAAAACCAGTCACTTTCTTGCGACATAACTTTTGTTATGAACAGACGATTAGAGAGCATGCACACAAGCGATAACGCTCATAGAATAATGACTAGCCAAATTCTTTGATATCGCCAACGACGACAGAACGGTGACAGAAGTTTGCTATTTTTTCTATACCGTACGAAAATTTTGCTACCAGTATTACAGCAGTCAATTTGCGTTTAGCTCATGAAAAACCTGTCAAACTTAACGTTCAAATTGGTATAATTTTCATTTTTTTTTTATATTCGATAAGGCACCATAGGCGCAACTCCTACATAGGAGAAATATTCATGTGCATGAACATGTGCGTTCTCTGTGTACTATTTACGTAGTATTAGCAATTTTTTTATATCCATAGTACAACTTGTACTATGGATATAAAAAATTGCTAATAATGTACTGTACAAGTTCAGCTTAGTTTGGGATTAGGTGGTTATCACACTGCCACGCATCACGCTGCATGTTGCGTGTAAACGCACCTACGCGCGTACTTGCGGGAGTGCAGATCTGCATCATCGTGCAGATTTTTTTACGCACTCACGCGCGTAGTTGCGTTTTGTGGATTCACGGCGGCTCTGACTCATTTCATTCAAAGCCGTCACAAACACGTCAAGCCCATCCAAAATCACGCACGGCACTGCGACTCGGTGTGCCATACCTTGCGTCTCGCCCCGCACGCACGCGCGTGTGCGCATGTTTCTCCGCTTGATCTGCATGAACGCGCGTGGATACATTTTCTATGTGTTGGACTGTGCGAGTTTTCTATACAAATGGAGATACTTACAAGCAGCGTTAAAACACGCATTCACGCGCTACGCTGCGTGGGGCGTGGTAGTTTGATAACCGCCTTAAGGGATAACTGAAGGTTTTTAATAATAATTGATAGGTATCGTGATGTACAACAGGTATAAAAATCAAACAAGGTACATATAACTTTTCATTTTTAACTTTTATTTTTTATACTATACAGAAATTTGTATCTCTCAAGCGTTACTCATACTTATGCTTGACTCAAGTTGTCACCTTAAAAAACCTAAAACTACGCTTATTATTATTACAAACGAAAGAAGACTTTGGCTTCTCATTAAATAGCAACATTTTAGTAGTACTACCTATGTTGACATTTTACATATTTTCCAACTTAAATGATCAAAATGCTTAATGGCTTTTAAATTTTGAATGCAGGTGATATTAGAGGAACAGTATTTCAAACAATTATGTTCATTTTGATGTTACGAATTTTGTAACTTATCCTCTATTTGTCTCACGAGCTTCTAAATTATAATCAGTCAATTTGCATTCATGCAATATCTTTAATCTGTTAGAACTTGCAATAGTTGCTTGAGTTATTTAAAAGGATTGATCTTTGTGTTTCAGTAACTCATTATCGATAGTTTTAATTGGATTTTTCTCATGAGACCAGTGTGTTTGTTTATTACGAGCTCTAAATTTCCTCTTAAAGAGATTCAAAATTTTATTTTATAGCCAGTCTATTAGTTACTATGTGCCCAATCACTTATGTGTATATATTTACAAACGCTTTGCGGCAAATGGGCTGACTTAAAACTAACTTACGCTACTAAAATTTAATTTTAAACTGAATTCGAAGTCTAATCCTTATTCGTCTAGAGTAACTATTTCCAAAATTCCCGAAAAAAATTAAACAAACGTCGAAATCAATAACAATCTATACCGAAACAAAGCACCCTTATAATTTAAAATGTTCCTATTAGCAAACATTAAAGATTAAAGCAGAGTACATCCATAATTACATGTTCAGTTTGAACTAAAAGGAATGTAAAGGTGCATTCTTGTACTGCATGCCGTTTTTAGTACATATTAGTATTATTGTGAGCCAACGTATTGAATTGTATGTACAGTAGTACCCAACTGATAAGGCGCGTCGTGAATCTTCGTTCGCACAGAAAAGAAAGTATGGCCCGAAGATTATCGAAAGAATGCTTAAAACTTACTATCAACCTTAGATCACTCCTATAAGGTTCATAATACAGTGCAGCTGTTAGTTCCGTCTCACTCGCAAGTGGCGCCCCTCCGCACACATGGCGGCAGATGCCGACCAAAAGCATTTCCCGCGCTTTAAAAATGTATCTTCTGCGCAGATACATCGGTAAGCCATATTAGTTGGGTACTACTGTACCAACTTAATTCTAACATTCCACAGAATAACTGACAACAAAATATTTAGTCAACAGTTATTTGACGTTATAGTGGCACGCAAACTTAATGGTGCATGTGAAGTGCAGTATCAGTCTACAATAGTTAGAACTCATTTGAACTACTTTTGGAACATGCAACAAATACTAGAAGATCATACATTCACAGCCTCCACAAAGTTTGCTTAGTGTTATCTTATCACTACATATATAATTCAGCATAAAACAAATATTTATTACAAGTAACTTTACTAATGTTTAAAACATGGTTAGTTTTAGCCACTTGCGAGCTATTTCATAAGAATTGTACAACAGTGGGTGCTCCTACGTTAACATTGAGTCGGATTTGTTGAGAAATTATAAGAGAAGTCTTATTTCATTATATAATACAATTTTATACAAACTCGTATATTTTACGCTTACTTATCATATCAAACATCTTACTAGAAATAAAGCTTCTGACGTTTTGTTTTTGTATAAACAATACTTTACGATACACTTTCTTCACTTCATTAATTAATTACAATTCTTAAAGGCAGGCTTACAGAAATTTAATTAAATATACTATAATTAGTATAAAAATATGCTTAAAATATTTCAAGCAGTTTTCACTGGAAACAAGCAATGGCAAATATTAAATTAAACTTTTATCGAATTGTATATTTTTATTTTAAACATAGCAACGAAATTGCATGCTAAGAATGTATGGTGCTAATCCATTTCTTTAGATTGACTTTAGAATTGAAATTCGATGAAATAATCATCTTTATGTGTGTAACTCCATGAGATTAAGACTAGAAATAGTTCAAAATAAAAACGTTTTGAATACGGAATAAAATCAATCTTTATGCAACTAAATGACGAAATAATTAGAAAGGGAAAATAAGGTTTTTGGGAAATAGTTAACTAAAATAACTAAAAACTAGTTCCCCACTATTTCCTCTGAATATCTCGATAAATTCAGTTTTTAATTTAAAATCATGAATGTAATGAACAGCAGGAAACTCGGTGCTCAACATGAGAATGTTTACCACAGCCAATAATCATATTTAATTACTCTTTGTACAATAAAAACCTGACATTCTGTACATTGTGTGTATTACTGGTATTTACATTATTGTCAAATAATATTATATTATATTTATGTTGGTTTAAATTATCAAACTTCGTACACTCACCCCCTTATTAATAAATAATGTGTAAGTCAATTATTAATACCTAGGTTTTAAATAATATCCGTCACTTTCTAATGTAATATAAACAAAACTCTTTATACCTGGGTGTTACAAGACTGAGTTACACCTTGTTTATTAATAAGGGGGTTCGATTTTAAGCAATGTGATGGAAGAAAATTAACTAACATAGTCAATAAGCAATTTTTTTTTATAATAAGTTTTTCGCATTTATATTTATTCAATAACATAAATAAATTATCCAAACTCACTATTAAATGCAAGACAATTAGTATTTAATTTATATTTCGAAGATAATAATAATCTAGATAGCAGATGGGAAAAATCTAACGTGATTAGACTAACGGAATTTGATATATGTAATCCAACATATTAAGCGTACTCCACATACTGCCAGCCCAGGAACAATTAAATGTAAAAACAATCTAGTATTGGATGAACTCACCTCAAGATTCATTAATGAATATAATTAAAATACTTTATACAACTTATTGGCAACCCAACTCTCCACAATATTTTTGACACTATTTCGAATGAACACATTTATTATGACTAGTGTAACCTAAGAGCCAATCGTGGAAGATAATTTTAACCATACTTTTATGAGAAGACATTTTTATAGGTGCATCTTTGCAGTATTACAAAACAATCAAATCTTAATTTAATTTATCATACACTGCAACAAAACTAAGAAATTTTTGAAAAAAAGTAGCCTTTATTTCTTTACAATAAGTTTCCAACAGATAAACCTTATTTTGACGCAATAAGGGTATTTTTACTTTGACAAAACATAAAAAGTTACTTAGATTTGTCGTATTGTGTATGATACTCGGTTTCAAAATATATACAGGGTTTCCTTGACTGACAACGACATAATAATACCATATTTAGGTATTTAAGAATATAGATGATGTCAAAAATTTCTTGAGAGCTTGGGTCGTGCCCATACAATATTTATACCAAAAATTTACATGAAACAGTTCACCTAAATGAACTTTTCCGCCTCTCAGCTTTTTCATTGCTGGGATCCCATTCCACATCATCGGGGTCATCACCGTCGAACGCTATCGGTGACATTGGTGATAATGTGCTTGAATTATCATTATCATCTTCATCCATGATGGGTGTGTTGATAGTGTCTGGTGATTGGTCACAACTGCTAGCTCGGTAACCGTCCGGCATAACTGATAACATGTCTATATAAGCGTCTTCGGCCAGAGGAAACTGACGTGGTGTGTATGGTCTCACTGTCTGAAATAAGAATACGTGTTAACGTTACTTACGGTTGTTTGTTAGTAAGGTGATAGCGCTGTAGTTAGTCTGAGTGATTAATTAATCAAAAGGTAAATGCATCGAAAGGTGGATAGATGATATAGTACAGGAGACAAGGGTGACATGGGGAAGGCAAGCCAGTAATAGGAAAGAATGGGAGGAGTTGGGAGAGGCCTTTGCCCGTACTCAGGCAGCTGAATAAATAAATACAAATAAATTAAATATATAATTTTAGTAAAAGTGTAATGTCATGTTAAAAATTTGTACTTTTATGCAGCAATAAATAGCTTTGTATTGTATTGTATATAAACGCATCTAGATGGCAGTATTTTGTTTGTAATGAAAAGGAAGCATGTGAATTAACAAAATCGAGAGAAATGCGTATAATTCCCATAAAATACATAGGTACCATTTACCAAAAAACACTCTTTTATTTAATTAGGATAACAACAATATACAGAATGATTTTGTCTTAAGTTCGATTAACCTGGCAATATGTACAACCTTTATTATGAGAGCTCTTTAAGTCGCGAAAATATTAGCTTGTCAATACACTTTCTTCGAGTAGAAATTGAACTTATATTACCAGCTTTTTTTTCGAGCACTTCCACACCTGCCAGTTCGAAGACTCAATTCAGAATTATCCTGTATAACATAAACATGCAACATATTCGTAATATATTCCTTATTTAGAGTAGAAGTACAGTCTACTATAAAAATAAGTAATAAGAATCTAAATTATCCAGTTAGTTACATCTATCAACATATTCTACCCACTGCTATACACAAGGTTACCTTCCAAAGATTATCAGACATTAAAGGGTTGTTCATCATTATGAACAATTTTTACTACTAACTATGAAATCTCGAAAATAAAAATATAACTTTTTTCATACATTATGATTGTGATGATTATGTAATTCTTATTTTTTTTTTATCTGAACCGATTCATTAATTGAGAATTCTATAAGTATTAAAAAGGAGTAAAATCTGTTCCCAGAAATAGCTAAATATTGAATTTCAGGTCAGAAACTTAAAGGTAAATAAATGAAATTCATAAAAAGTTCAGTGGTGTTTCGTAAGTTTTCTTTTTCGCGATTTCTGAATTTGTCCCATACTAAAAGTTGTTCATAATAATGACTATAATAACCTAATAATTTGACTTCTATTTCAAAGTAACCCTATATTTTTGATTGGCTGTGAATACTACAACTACAACCACCAACAAAACCCAATACACCATAAACTCCACTAGCCTCATGTTCGATGGGCGCGGGCGCAGGCGCAGGTGCAGGTGCAGGCGCAGGTGCTGGCGCGGGGTCAGGCACAGGTTGTGTGAGCCGCAGCGTAAGGTGTTGGTTGTAGAGGTTGTCGTCGTTGTCGCGGTTGTCGTGGTTGTCGCGGTTGTCGTCGTGGTTGGAGCGGCGCGAGCGCTGCTTGCGCAGGTAGCGGCCGCGCTCGCGGCTCTCCGCGCGACTGTGCCGCGCCGCCACCGCCGCTTCAGATATATCTTCCTCCTGTACATTCATACTAATTATACAATCGAAATCTTTAAATGCCTAGCAATAACTCAAAAGTATGGGATGGTCTCCTACGACTATATATTTGCGTGGCTTCGTGATCGGTTTCAATAAAAAAAACTGTTTTACAAAAAAGTTAAACCATCTTAAAATTACACTAAAAAGTAATCAAATCCTGACAAAAAAAACCGGCCAAGTGCGAGTCAGACTCGCGCACCGAGGGTTCCGTACAAACCTGTAGGTATATAAGTAAATGGTAGTATAGACCTGAGTATTTGATATTAATATCAATTTATGACGTATTAAAAAAAAACTACTTACTAGATCTCGTTCAAACCAATTTTCGGTGGAAGTTTGCACCGTAATGTACATCATATATTTTTTACAGATTTATCATTCGCTTATTTTAGAAGTTACAGGGGGGGGGGACACACATTTTACCACTTTCGAAGTGTCTCTCGCGCAAACTATTCAGTTTAGAAAAAAATGATATTAGACACCTCAATATCATTTTTGAAGACCTATCCATAGACATCCCACTATTATGGGTGTGATGAAAAAAAAAATTTTGAGTTTCAGTTCAAAGTATGGGGAACCCCCAAAATTTATTGTTTTTTTCTATTTTGGTGTGAAAATCTTAATACGGTTCACAGAATACATCTACTTACCAAGTTTCAACATTATAGTTCTTATAGTTTCAGAAATAAATGGCTGTGACATACGGACGGACGGACGGACGGACGGACGGACGGACGGACGGACGGACGGACGGACGGACGGACGGACGGACGGACGGACGGACGGACGGACGGACGGACGGACGGACGGACGGACGGACGGACGGACGGACGGACGGACGGACAGACAGACAGACAGACAGACAGACAGACAGACAGACAGACAGACAGACAGACAGACAGACAGACAGACAGACAGACAGACAGACAGACAGACAGACAGACAGACAGACAGACAGACAGACAGACAGACAGACAGACAGACAGACAGACAGACAGACAGACAGACAGACAGACAGACAGACAGACAGACAGACAGACAGACAGACAGACAGACAGACAGACAGACAGACAGACAGACAGACAGACAGACAGACAGACAGACAGACAGACAGACAGACAGACAGACAGACAGACAGACAGACAGACAGACAGACAGACAGACAGACAGACAGACAGACAGACAGACAGACAGACAGACAGACAGACAGACAGACAGACAGACAGACAGACAGACAGACAGACAGACAGACAGACAGACAGACAGACAGACAGACAGACAGACAGACAGACAGACAGACAGACAGACAGACATGACGAATCTATAAGGGTTCCGTTTTTTGCCATTTGGCTACGGAACCCTAAAAAGGGTTTTCCAAATCGGGTAATAAATGACCGAGTTATGTGGTGAGGAAATTTAAACCAACATTAAAAAAAAAATACAACCAAATTGAGAACCTCCACCTGTTTTTGAAGTCTGTTATAAAAAACTTATCAGCAAACTGGGCATATAATTATAATAAATATATTTGTAAGCAAATTTTACCAGTGATAGCTACTTCCATATTAGAGGGTCTACTACGCAAAGCTATGAAGTCTTAGCTTAATTATTGGTAAAGATACAAGTCTTCATTTTAACCAGTAACGGTCCGTAAATTATAGAAATCGGCCATAACATAGCTGCCATCACTGACCCATCTAAAATTTCCACCCTGTATTTTGATAAACATACAGTACAGACGGGCCAGTTTGCATGTTTGGTTTCCTTCCACCTATCACGCCGTAGGACGTGAATTCGATTCCTACTCGCGACATGCATTTGTGTGCATGGACATAATCTGCATGTCCAAAGTCTGGGTGTAGTTAAGTATATTATGAATTTACAAAAAAAAAATATTTTTTCAGTGATCATTTGTGACCATGTGTGAAGAATGTTCCAGGATATTTATTTATTTAAAGTACGTTTTGAATAGGCTTATAGAAGCAAGTAAGGGTTTTTACAGATTAATTATGCCTGGTCGAGTCACAAAAATCGAAACTTTCGCATTTATAATAATTATTAACATTTCATATGGATGATATGACATCAACAGGCCGTTTAGGTATGATTATTTGATTCAAAGTTTATTAAAATCTACATACGTCACTCTCTATGGACACTCGATTCTGATTTGACGAGGATTTCATAACACCATTGTTCATCTGCGCTTCTGGTATATCTAACACTCGCCATCTGTAATAAGACAACATTCAAAATGATATAATTATATATTAAGAGTTACTTCAATCAGTAAACTAATTCATGTTGAACTTGTGCTCAATAAGTGTAAAATTTATTACAAACTAGCTAACATCTAACAGACACTTCAATTTTATTTATTTGTATAGATTTTTTTTCAACATGTTTTAGCAAATTTTTTAATGATGGCCATTTTCAATAATTGTTTTTTTTATACTTTATTCAAATGGGGAGGGACAGGTAAAGCTAATCTCAGATGGCACCAACCTTACTGGTAACTTGATAAGGATCTTGACTTGACGTATTCTGAGGATTTTCATGACTTTCAATTAATTAGACCAACCAGTACCAGTAAGGCTTTCCTCATTAAAAACGTTAGATCTTTCTTTTTTTTTATACTACTTAGGTAGCAAACAAGCATACGGCCCGCCTGATGGTAAGCGGTTACCGTAGCCTATGGACGCTTGCAACACCAGGGGCGTCACTCGCGCGTTGCCGACCCTGCAGAAATCTCTTCACACGCTTTTTGAAGAACCCCAATCCCCATGCTGTACTCCATTGGGAAAACCACGGCAGGGAGCTCATTCCACAATCTGAGCGTCCGCGGAAGGAAGCTCCTTTGAGACCGCACAGTTCGAAACAATTCTGGTTTCAATGTGTGAGGATGGACTCCCCGTTGATGGCGAGAGTTGCGATGGTGGAAGGTAGCCGTGGGCAATTCTAGCGGCACGTCGCTGAACCGAGTCTAAAGGCCCAAGCTGGTATCCAGGTGCCCCCGCCCATTGTGGAGCCACAGCAAATGGGGTTTTCTTACCGGTGTTCTTAAAAACATTATTGAAAAAGGATAGAACACAGAATATTAATAGAGCGATTGTAATAGAGTATGGTCCGTGAGGTACAAATGCCTTGAAACGAAGTGCGCGTACAATGAGCTAATTAGAGCGCATGTGTCCTTGACTTAGCCAATCAGGGCGTATTGACGGTGGTGGGAAATTGGCGGAATATACACGGTGACTTTTTAATAGTTTTTTCGCTAGAACAAACGTTGTTCAGACCATGGTCTACTAACATTCTATTAGAATAAAAAAAAAAGTCACTGGTTTTTGAAAAATACACAACAGGAAAAATCTAAAGTCAGGAAGCCGCGGATTCCAAACCAGCTATAAAACCGGCGTGCCGTCGTGCCACAACTACTTTGAAGTGCAAGCGCGGTCTGGGTTGTAAGGAGTAACGATAATCCCGTTTTTTTTTTACTTTGTGTTTTTTCAAAAACCAATGACGTAATTTCTTTTCATTTGATGTTATAGAATGTTAGTAGACCACGGTCTGAACAACGTTTGTTCCAGCGAAAAATCGATTAAAAAGTCACCGTGTATTTCAAACAAAATAAAGGTCATTGTGCTTCTTTGTGTTAATTGTTAGATGGTATGAATTGAAGGTAATACTTAGGCGTGATGATCTCCTTGTAGGTGAGTATCTGCGGCCTGGTGCTGGCGGCGACGCTCTGCGGGATCACGATGTTGTCGATGTCGTACGAGCCGCGCCGCCACCGCGTCTCGGTCGAGCAA
Source organism: Achlya flavicornis (assembly GCA_947623365.1). Taxonomy (NCBI): domain Eukaryota; kingdom Metazoa; phylum Arthropoda; class Insecta; order Lepidoptera; family Drepanidae; genus Achlya; species Achlya flavicornis. The sequence continues at coordinate 13,648,136 of OX392478.1, forward strand.
CGACTCGCCAAGCGCCTTCTGACACATACACAAAAACACTCATTATAGGCTAGTTTACACAAAAACACTCACTATAGGCTAGCTTAAACCTATGTTTTTCATGGGATCAAATGTCTATATGGGACTAGTTGCAATTAGAGCACTACACAAGTCAGAAATCCCCAAAGACCCCATACAAATTGATACTCGAATGTGATGTCACTTTCGAGTACCACTGTACTGGAATGTATGGAGCAAAACACGTAATTTGTCATTTTAGTTTTGAAAAATTTAATTTTGAATGATATTTAAAGTCTCGTAAATTTAAATAATCGCTGTTTCCACTTTCCTGTAATAATTTGCTGTTTTCCAATCAGTGAAACTATGGTATGTTGTCAAATTCAACAGGAGTCACCATCCCTATTCCGTTCAACACAACACACCACACTAAATATGGCATTTTAGTGGCATTGAGATTTTTGTGAAGGAAAACATCGTTAGGAAACCACAGCACAGTAGGTATTTCACTACCCGCTTTTGGAATTTGCCGGTCACGAATCCGTTGGTATGTTTCCGTAACTAATCTGTGAAATTAGCCAGACCTGGGTCCTCTTCGAAATTGCCGAAGTGCAACAAAACTAACGACACGTAAATTTTGTGCTATTCTATTGGTAAATATTTTACAACGATAAATTGGGATATATGTACTGCTTTTAACAGTAAATCCTTCGGTCTGGATACATCCTATAGTACATTTAAAAAGTAGCGGGTAAATTACCTTTCCTGTCCTGATGTAGACGTCTCTTCATCCCTTTCTCTCTCTCTTATCTTCCGCGATAAAGGCGGCCTTCCTCTTTTCAGTCCTGGAATTTAAAAATAATAATAATTAAAAATCGTCTAAATCCCTATAGAATACCGGAAAGAATGCCGGAAAATTTCAAATCACCATTCCAGAGGAATGTAAGTACAAAACAGGTTCAATCCAAGGATGTTAAGGAGGTCCGTAATTGTAACCGAAAGAATCGGATATCCGAAATAAAATTCTATCCGTAATAGTACTGTGATTTCGAATACTTTCCTATGGGGGGCGAGTCTGAGATACGTTATGAAAAGTTTTTGCCCGAAACACTAGCCGCGCGTATTCCTAAATAACTAATATCCGTAACTGAAACGATCCTAATACTAGCAGTAATTAATGTTCACTCTTATTTGTTTTGTTAATTCTTGGTGTAAAATAAGGAGTTATCTATCTACTATTACTTACGATTATTATTATCTACCCGTACCCATATATGAAACTGGTATAATATTAATCATATATCCATATCCAGATCCGAAATTTCATGTCAATAACATCCCCAGAAAATTTTACAAAAAACCCACACAGATCCTCTATTATTATTAGTAGCAATAAACTGTATGAACACAATTTGTATAGTATTATTGGGAACTTTTACTACGACGTCAAGCGACATCGTTAATTGTAATAACTCGCCCTAATTTCAGAGACACTTCTATGGATTCACAACGCAAGAGAGTAATGTTTAAGAAAGATGTACATCATCAAATTGTTTTGGAAACAAGAATGAGCATTTTTAAGTTAACAAAAAAAGGCTAATTATCATCAACACAACATACAAAACTGGTTATCATAACATACATATAACTTAAAGCCATATTAATGTTCCTTACACAGATATGTGACTGGTGGGAACCATTCAAATACCGTATCAGCAATTTCCGGAACTGTCACAGAATAAGAAGTACCATACAGAAGGTTCACAACCTAAATAAAAACTTACTATCACTCCTCTATCTATCTCTTTCTGACCTGGGTCCATCTACTGATCGGGAACTATAATTTGGCCTTACCCTGTCTAATGGTTTGACGAACCTATTTTATCAGTACTCTATATCGCTTGTCATTCAATCCTTCTCATTCTCTTGTCTCTTGACTGTAAGCTATTTCTGTACAGTTTTTCATACTATGTTTGCCGAGAAGTGATTTCACTCAAATATTCAAAAAATGTAGCCCCATTGATTACGAATCTGCGGGTACTTATTATTAAACACAAGAAACGTCGATAGATAAGTCGTCGTTAATACATGCCCATGTACACAGCTGACCTTGGCGTCCCTCATGGATTTCCGCAACATAGGACTTTTTCATTAATTCAGTCCGGAACTACTATTAGTGGTTCGTTCGTAGTCAAAATCGGTCCAGCCGTTCGGAGATTAGCAGGGAAAACAGACCGATTTTATTTTTGTATATTTTGTATTGTGCCGTAAATACTTGCATATGAATTTTTATAATTTTATTTAAAATATCTTGATTTTGGGATTTAAGATTGATATTTTGACATTATTCATATGAAATGTAATGAGTAGGTAATAATAATATAAAAAACGGCCGTAAATAGCTGATATTTTGACATTTCAAACACTCTTCAATTTTATTTGTAAAGATTTGTTAAAAATATATATAGTAACTTACGTGTAGGATGTCGGCGGAGAGGCTTGGGCGTCTGCGGCTGCAGGTACGAGTGGTCGTCTGTGTGTGAGTGTGTGTGTCGCGACGTGTGCGTGTGTGAGTGAGTGTGAGTGTGCGTGTGCGTGCGGGAGACGCGCGGCCGGAACCACGAGCGGGAGCACACCGCCGCCATGTGCACCGACGGGGAAACATCTGTGGGAAATATACAACATAAAATATAATGGGATAAGACACGGAATAGTAGTGTACGTAGCCAGTATGTGGGCCAAATGTTGTGGTTGGTTAAGATTCAACATACCACGGCGCAGGTCGTGGGTTCGATTCCCACCCAGGACATGCATTTATGTGCATGAACAACTCTGCATGTGCTAAAAGTATGACCTATTCAGAAGTATGACGCGTGTGGCGGCCATCGCCAACCATCCATTGCCATCAAAATCAAAATCAAAATCAAAATCAAAATCAAAATCAAAAATTATTTATTCAATTTAGGCCCTGATAAGGCTCTTGTGAACGTTAACAAATGACTCCATCGAAACCAGATAACTTACATACTTACGTATACGATGAAACTTGGCATGCAGATAACCCTGGGGGGCTGCTAGTTTATAATATCAATAAAATTTGCTGTTCAATACGGCTTCATGATGACGGTGATGATGATGAATCCGAAAAAAAGTACATATTCGCTAAGCAAGGGATGGTAGCCGGGGTCTGTGTACACTCGGCGCGCCCGGTGCACACGCCGCAGCTCTCCACACGCACCATGCAGCTGCATGTATGTGTACGTGTACCTTTGATGTCGCTAAGCACGGGATGGTAGCCGGGGTCGATGAGCGCGAGCGTGTCGCGCGCGGCGCGGTCGGCGTGCGGCGCGCCGGGCTGCGTGCACTCGGCGCGGCCGGTGCACACGCCGCAGCTCTCCACACGCACCATGCAGCTGCATGTATGTGTACGTGTACCTTTGATGTCGCTAAGCACGGGATGGTAGCCGGGGTCGATGAGCGCGAGCGTGTCGCGCGCGGCGCGGTCGGCGTGCGGCGCGCCGGGCTGCGTGCACTCGGCGCGGCCGGTGCACACGCCGCAGCTCTCCACACGCACCATGCAGCTGCATGTATGTGTACGTGTACCTTTGATGTCGCTAAGCACGGGATGGTAGCCGGGGTCGATGAGCGCGAGCGTGTCGCGCGCGGCGCGGTCGGCGTGCGGCGCGCCGGGCTGCGTGCACTCGGCGCGCCCGGTGCACACGCCGCAGCTCTCCACACCCACCATGCAGCTACATCTAATAACATCATAAAAGGAGTTTTTGGTGGGAACTTGCATTTTCATTTTTAATAATTCGTGTATTTTGAGTTTTATTGCCTGTTATCGGTGGTATTTTATCCAACATCGAACAACTAACCCAAAGAAGCGCAATGACGTTCATTTTGCTTGCAATCGATTCCGCCAATTTCCCCCCATCGACAATGCGCCCTGATTGGCTAATTCAAGGACACATGCGCTCTGATTGGCCAAGTCAAGAATACAAGATGCAGTGATTGGTCTTTACTGTTCAAAATCAGTGAAAAATCACTGACTAGTTTCGGAATCGGATTGCTCGGTATTACTACTCTAAGGGATTGTTCCTCGATGTTATCCAATAAAGATCAATCCATGTGCACCAGTGAAGTGAAATGAATTATATTTACTGTGACTTTTCTAGTTGTCTTAAGAAGTCCGTCCGTTTAGTACATTGCAGTAAAACATGACATTTATAGACGGTGACTGACTGAGGACTATTTTAGTGAATTATTGTGACTAGAACTTATAATATAACTGAAAATTCGCAAAATTCACAAGCCGGGTGACGCAAATAAAAAAAAAAAATCTTACACACACATACTACATTTACATAGTTACAACCATTAGTGTATTTCGCTACTGTAAGCAGACCTCCGAAACGTGGGAAAGGGATATCACAATCCTTAAAACACACTATTGAACACTTTGCGAGAAAGACACATACACAATTTTGACGTGAGCCTAATTTTTTTTCGGATCCCATAATGTCCCTATACTTTTATTTCAAGTTTTAATTAAAATTATTACGATCGTGCAAATAAAACTATAAAAGTGTATGCTATAGAGACATTGTAATTCACAATTACTCATATACCACAAAATTATGTTTTAAGAGAGGTAGAGCATAGCGTTTATTCGCTCAAAGAGCAGCTCTCCACTGGGAAACTACCTCCACCTTATAGAATACCACAGCCAAATAACCTAATGTTGTGTTCCTGCAAGTGAGTTAGCCAGAGGTCAGAATACCACAGCCAAATAACCTAATGTTGTGTTCCTGCAAGTGAGTTAGCCAGAGGTCAGAATACCACAGCCAAATAACCTAATGTTGTGTTCCTGCAAGTGAGTTAGCCAGAGGTCAGAATACCACAGCCAAATAACCTAATGTTGTGTTCCTGCAAGTGAGTTAGCCAGAGGTCATTGGAGGAGGGAAAACTCAGTAATGCCAGTGTAGCAAGCATCCTTAGACTAGTCACTTCTAACCAGCAGGAGAAGTCTTGTTGTATAAAAAAGATTAATTCCAAAACAGTGGTAACATTCATGTGCCTTAACATGACCTATATTGACTTAATCATTCCAGTTTTCAGATAGTACACTGAGTAATCGACACAACCGATTTCGTAGTCTTTCTGTCATCGTTGCCCATTTCCCGCACGCCTTTAAGAGAAAGCTGTCGCCAAGATATCAATTTACTGTAGTTGGTTTCGCACTGATATAGCCAAAATAGATATATAGATTAAAAAATAACCTGGTGGTACAAAGGATTAGCACTAACATTATGTTCTGTGACTGATACAACCATTAAAATACTTACTTTATATCAGAAGGTTTAGCGGCCTTATCAGTAGCTATGTGTAAGTTGTGCATCTGTAGCAACTTCCTCTTCTTGAAGGTTTCCCTCCGCAGTGGACGGACCCTCGCGCAGGTCTGCGTGGCGGGGTCATTGTCCGCATCAGAGCCGGGCAGCGACCCTTCGTAGCCCACTGGTGACCCTTCAAACTCCACCGGACCCTTCTGTTCGCGTACCTGCAACATTATGACGGTTTCACTTTACTGATATTCAAAATTCAAGTTATTTATTCAAATAGACCTTTGCAGGCACTTATGAATAGTCTGACTCTAATATCGCTCCGAATGGTTGCATTTGGCGAGAAGAGCAAGCAATAAACTCAGCAATTACTCTTTCCAAAACCAGTTTAGATTCATTATATAACATTTACATTCTGATGTCACTAACAACAATTGTGTCTCGGCGGCAAAAACCACAAAGTATACACGATCAATACTTAATAAGAAAATAGCAAACTCAAGCAGCACCCGTTCACTAGTATGACGTGTGTCAAATGAAAAATGGGTGGCTGCCCACCCGCTTTTCAGGGGAACTCATTGATTTATCAGCTATAGTTAATAAAGCGTTTAAAAATTTAGGGTTTGTTCTACGTGTGAGTAAGCCCTTTTCAGACATTAGCTGCCTAAAAATGCTTTATTTTGCCTATGTAAGAAGTGTCTTGGAGTACTGCAGCGTAATATGGAATCCACAGTACGTCATTTATATACAGGAAATTGAAAGGATTCAGAGGAAATTCACGAAACACCTTAATTACCGGTCTCCCAATAATTATGTTGATTGTCGTGATTCCTGTGAATCACACCATTTTGCTACTCTAGAGAAGAGACGTTGCCTTCTGGACATGCTATTTCTGCGAGATATCTGTGGTGGCACTATTGATAGCCAAGAACTCACTACTCTGGTGTTGAAAATCTGTGTTCCCAGGGTGCGCACGCGACATACGCCACTGTTCTCAGTTCCCATGACTCACACAAATTATGCACAGAATTCTGTTGTATGTCGACTGCAGAGGTATTATAATAAAAACTTTAATTCTATCGACCTGTTTAACAGTAATAAGGCGATTTTCAGAAAGTCCATTTTAGATATCCTGACTAAAAGTGGCCAGAAATAATTCATTCACCACAGTGTTTATGTTATTTATGTTACTTATTTTTATTTTTATTTTTTTATTATATCTATACTTGTATAAAGTATCATTATTATATCAGACAACTCTCATCTTTGGTATAAAACGATATTACTTTTTGTTTCCTCATATATACTGTATTTATATTTATATTACATTGCGCACATACATTCATTTCACATACATTCATTACACACTCACACACACCCCCCACACATCCAAAACACACGCTAACACACCCCCACTCCATTCACACTGACACCCTTTTGTTTTTCTTTTTTAAAATACAAATTATTTTTAATATAAATTGAATATGTAATCGCTGTCTTAAATGTATCCAAATTTTTTAAAATGTAAATCCGTCATTGGCTGTTTGATTAATCTTATATGTTCATTCAAATTATACTAAGAGCTGTGGATTTTATTTAATTAAATAAATAAATAAATAAATAAATAAAATCAGCTATCTGTGTGATTGTGTTACAAAAATACTTGCAATTTTTATATTAAACTATCTGTTCTCAGTATAAACTATGCCAAAATTCTTCACGCCTTTAGTTTTAGTAAATGCTTTCATATTAGATACTCCTTTATAGCCATAATGTATTTACACCAAGATTCAAGACAAGCAGGTGATGCAATATTTTTTCATTTTTGTAAGTCGATATTAAAAAGGACCTTGCAAAAATTGTAGGTAAATTATTTCAACAAAAAAAACATGCAAACTGTATTTCCGCTTATTATCCCCTCAGGGGAGCATTCCGGAAAATACTTTTCAGAGGATGCCTACATCTTGTAAGGACCTACCTGCCAAATAAAAATTTTGTATGCATTATATTTCCAGTGATTTCGCGATTAGCGAGTGGTACCTATTGGAAACTTGTAAACAAACATAGTGGCCCTGATTCTGTTGTTTACAACTAAACTAATTTTAATCTCACTATGTCTCTTTCTAACAAAGAACATAAGAAAAGGATGTAAGAAATTTAGTCCTGTCAAAGTAGTCCAATGCTTGTTTTCAATATAAATTTAGTCGCCATCTATCGCGGTTACGCCTAAAATAATATGGCAAAGATTAATTTGATAACTTTAAATATGTTCTAGGTATCCTTTTTCAATCATGTTCGTAAGAAAGAGATGAGATGTGACTAAAATTAGTTTAGTGCGATTTACAACAGAATCGGCACCAGTTTCCTACCTAATTTTATTTTAGTGACTAAACTAAAATCGTAATACTTCCTCAAACAAACTATAATCAGGACTTTTTGGCGGGAACTTGCAGAGTGACGTTGCGTTTTCATTTTCATAAATTCGTGTATTTTGAGTTTTATTGCATATTATCGGTGGTAGGTATTTTATCGAATAAAGATCAATAAATGTGCACCAGTGAAGTGAAATGAATTATGTGTATCGTGACTTTTCAAGTTGTCTCAAGAAGTCCACGAAAAGTTTTAGTACAATGATCACCATTGTACTAAAACATGACTTTTATGAACGGTGACTGACTGAGGACTATGTGAAAGTGATTTATTGTGACTAGAACTTATAATATAACTGGAAATTGGCAAAATACACAAGCCGTGTGACGCCATTGAAGAAAGAAAAAACCTTCATTTATATCTTTCTAACTGGAATGTAGGTACAATAAAGCAGTATCCATTTATGTATGACCCCTCCTAAATAAATCAACAGGCATGATTCAAACTGGCTACCCTTCTGTACTGAGGCAAACAATATGGTAAGTACAGTAGCAGCCAAATTAAACTCGACCATGATTCGTGGCCTTGAATAGCGTTCGCATGTGCGTAAGTAAAACATGTTAGGACTTGCACCATACTCTGTTTAAGCCAGGCGCATACTATAAAAAAAACTGTTTGAAATTTTCTGACGCCCGCCGGAAGGCACTTTGCTCATACATTTTGTCCTAGACCCCACATCCTAGTATTAGAAAATTCTGACGTGTCTGACGTCTTAATCTAATTGCGTTAAAGCTTTGTACAATAAAATTGTTAATGGCAGTTAGCTGAAAATTTTTGATATAGTAAGAAAATAAAAGAGACATTGTCAAGCACGCAAGTCTATAGAATATTAGTGAATTAGAGGACTTATGATGAGCAATGTTAGTAATAAAAAAAATATAAGGCCTTATTCATTCATGTGAAGTCTCTTCAACTTCTTCACTTTTAACATCCATCTGTACACTTGAATGCAATTAAACTATTACTAAAATTATCATCAAAAGTAATCAAAATAGGTACCTACTAATCTAATGCATTTTACTTGTAAGATGTGCAGATGTACACATACTGTGTACCTACATAGGTACGCAACGCAACAAATTAGATACTGTTTATCTATTTTATGATGGTATATCATACTAAAATACATCAAAAGATCATTTTATTATGTACTGAATTAATTTAACCCCTTATGCGTAATAAACGCGTGATTATAGATTTACTTACCCACTGATTTAAGGTTTGTGTTCAATGCATTGGAATTTTCGAGGAAATTGTTGTAAATAGCCTTTCTTTGTATAACCATAAAAAAGTTTAGAGTAGGTCAATGAGTTACAAATATAAAAAATCTTATGGTGCGTCCACGCTACGCGAACCGAGCACGAGCCGAGCCTCTATTCGTCCGCTGCTAGTGATGTCATGTGTGAACGTACAAAGAGCCTACAACCCGAGCGTGATGCGAATCCCTGTGTTCGTCAAAAACCTGACAATCGGCGGAGCGTGGGTCGAAAGCTCGTTCGAGACTCGCAAGTCCGTCCACGCTACGCGAATCCGTGCTCCACGTGTGCTCGGCTCGTGCTCGGTTCGCACCATTAAGTCAGATTTTCTAAGTTCCTTATCAATTTGTAGGCTGAATTAAAACCAAACAATGTCTGACTTTTGTGTCTGATAAGCATAAAGGTAAGGTTAATATATGACTCACACACACGCATCTGTGTTGATAAGATAACATTAGGCTAACTACATTATGTAAAATGTGAATTTGTAGTGGTCATTGGCCTTATAGACCAGGTATATTTTATAAATACCTATATACAGATATGACGAGCTATCGATTTTAAGCCTCAAGGACTTTATTTTACATAGTGCATAAGATGTGGCCAAAAGTGGGTGGAACACAAAGCCTAGAAGTGGACTGGCTTACAAGTACAGCTGTATGTACCTACTGGCAGGTGCTTGGAGAAAGAAAGATATCTGTGACTGGGACTTCCGAATGTGACTTTTTGCACATTTCCTTTTATCATGTAGGGGAGCACTAAGGAGTTTTTGGAAATACAACCTTTAAGGGGGCAAAAAGAGGTAATTAAATTTTAAAAGAGGATTTTACTGAGTCTTGATTAACTCAAAATTTGGAATACATTGGTTACTTTTGTAGCTTAAGCAAGAATTTTTAGAAATTCCATCCCTAAGGGTGTTAATTAGGGTTTGCGGGTGAAACCACAATTCAGAAGGCTGTTATAAGTATACAAGAGGTACCTTCCGAACCGTGCATTAGAGTATTAGAGTTTGACTATTCATAAGTGCCTGTGAAGGCCTATTTGAATGAATAAATTATTTCATTTCATTTCAAGAAAATAACAGCTTAGTCTCTTCTTGCTAATAAATATGAAGTTACCTTGGTAGAACAGAAACCATAAGTTGAATATCTTTACATAAACATACCATGTTCCCCACATTAAATGAAGTATCTTTTCCTACCCCTTCCTTGAGAATGTATTTTAAAACTAATATACCTGTTTATGCAGTTCATTGTGCTGTCGTATCTTGTAGTCCAGCTCTTGAACCTGAGCTTGCAGCCAACACCAGCGCGAAGCGATCGACGCGCGCTCTCTCTGCCAAGTCCATAACGCGCGTTTCTCACTACAAAATAAAATCAATATTAATAACCAAGTAAATATATGCTACATTATATAATTGGAGTTGTCTTTCAAGACTCATTCAGCGTTTTATTAGTCTGGGAAGTCTGTTACTAAATCAGAAGTCAACTGTTTCAACATTGATAAGAACTAAAAATGATAATTTATAAAAACTATTTGCCTAATAATTTTTCACACTAGCACTAGCTAATTAAATAATAATAAATGAAATCCTTATATCAGGTCAATGAACCATTATTTACTTTTAGTACAAATGAAGCCATACTAAACAGGAAGACAATTTTCTTTATATCAATGAGTTCTTTAAAACCCTCTTAAAGGTTTGCAGCAGACCGCAGGCAGCAGTGCCTACAACAGTGTCGCCTGCTGCTGCTGCCTGCAGTTGACTATGATCCGGCTTCTAACTCCTTATAACACCATACCTTCTAAATTATTTCCAAATAAAGATTGAAATATCAAAATGTTGAGTACCCATGCCACTTAAAGGGTCTAATTTAATTCTAGCTGGCATCTGCATTCCTGTGATAAAAAGTAGCATAATCTCTCCATAAGCTACCTATATACCACCACCATGGTTGTGTCACATTCTTATTAATATTAATTAAGATTAGGATAAACAAATAAATACAGGATGTGAAATGATACATTTTCTTTTTGGATGAGCTTTGCTTTCAAACAAACATTTCACAACACATAACAGTTTTCCTAAGTCAATTATGTAAACTTCAGTGGCATGATGCAATATCTGTTTAGTAAGTGAAAGCTCAAATGTTGGATATTCTATCCTAAATAAATCTAAAGGGCATATCTTTGCTTTAAATTATTATGTAATAATGATAAAAACAAAGTAAACATATGGCCTTCCACATTGTGAATATGGTGTTGATTTGATCAATTTTGATCACACCAGATAATATACATATAACAATTGAATACATCCCTAATCATGAAATATTTATGGTTTCTACTTTCTTTTAAAATTTAGACTCAAACTGAATAACACACAAGAAAAAGAATGGTTTTTGACTAAAATCAAACCATCAAATCTAGACAGTTTGTTACTCCCTGTGTGATAGCTGATAAGGGCCAGGCTTATCACATTGTTTTAATTATTACTGACCTAATTGGTTAAGTGGTTTAAATAAGGAGCTTTGTAGGAACTTTTCATGAAAAAAAATTATGAAATTATTCCCTTTATACATTAACAGAAAAACAAACCCAAATGACTCCCCCAATATCTAACTACTATCTAATCTGGCAACACAAAGGTTTCCAATTTGAATAACTTTGTGACTTGTCCTTGCAAAAATAAATGTGAGATTTCCTGGTACATCTTGTCTCCATACAAATGACCTAAGCCAAAATTATTAGATGGTTAGCTATGCAAAAACAAATTAAAACTTACATTGGCATGTGTTGCTGATGTGGATTATTGTAGACAACGGCCTCATCATTGCTTTCAGCTCCCGATGATGAAGCTGTGGCATCAGAGTCCAGCTCGTGCTTAACCACAGACAGGTGGGATTTCAATGCACCAGCAGTTTCCTCTAGACCTGTCAGAGTCCCTGAAGCAATTCCAATAGATGCCGACTTAGATGCATCCCCTTTAGAAGTGCCAGCATGATAATATTTAGGCCCAGCAACATTTCGAGATGCTGCACTTGCTTGCAATGCTGCCGTTGTCTCTATTCTCTTCAAAAACGCTTTCAACCCTACTGGCCTTCCACCCCCATCTTTCCTGGCACCTCGAGTGCTTCTCTCAAAAGTTTGGGCAACCTCTTCAGATACCCTTTTCCCAATTGCTCGAGCTTGGAGGATACGTAACCGCCTTTGCAAAAATGCACATCGGCGCTCAAGACGTGCTTGCACTGTCTTTATTTTGTCCTCCCCAGCATCACCCTCAGAGTCTGCAGTCTCTGGTAAATCAAAACCAGGAAATATTGCATCAGTATCGCCAGTTGACAATGCATCACCACCAGATTCTAGTGTTTTGATAGCCTGGAGCAGATCTGCCTGAGCAAGATCACTGCTGCCAAGGTCTACCAGGATCTGCTCCATCTCTTGGGAGTCTTTGGCAAGGCTGGGCTGCGTTTGAAGACCCATGTCATCCTCCTCCATGTGTGTCGCGAGGTTATCGACGGACGCTAACGCCCGTCTTTGATGGGAAAATGGTTCAGTATCTTCACACTTCACAGCGTCACGGTCGTAGGCGAGGGGTTCTCGGGGGGCGAGCGGATGCGCCGGGGCCATGACACGAGCGACGCCCGCTGCGGTCGCCGGCGCCCGACGCGTCAGGGCGGGCTCCCGACACCGCACATCCCGACCCTTATGTAACACTATCACTTATACACGTTTATAACACTCTCACTGCATATGCACTTCACTAAACACAATCCGAACAGTTCATCCTTCGCCGGCTCAATCTCCCGCCGGCTCCATGGCAAAACGAGACAAGCGGCAGGTCGCAAGCGGCTCGGCGCGCTTCTGAAAAACAACGTTTACTGGAGGTTACGAGCCGGTTTCAGTTCAGTAAAAACTATACATTCACATAGCGATTTTAGTAACACTGGGAAACGCGTCAATTTCATCTCAGGAAGCCACTTATTTCGAAATTTGACCCACGTGATACCGAAAAAGAGTACGCTAGCTTTCGCAGTTGCTTGTTTCTGGCTGCACGATATAAAACAGGAAATGATACACTTCAAAAACACATTTGGTAGATGTTGGTAATGCTTTATATTGTTTACTATGCGTTAAATAAATTATTAGTAGCACATTTTATACCAAAATAATGACAATGAAGTTTTTTTTTAGAATTAAATGGCGGAATCAGGGCAAAAACACTTTTCAACTGGGTAGGTCTCGGCTGTAGGTAGGTAGTCGTATCCAGTGACGAATCGCACACCGTACCGTACACGACAAGCGTAGAACGACTTATGAAAAAGAAAGAGATGGCTAGTTCGGCCTTGAATCTGTACTTGCGCGGTAAAGTCAAATTAGAAATCAACAAATACAGAAATAAATTAAGATTAAAAAATTACTACCAATTAAAGTTAAATATATTTTTATAATTAATTATTGGATTACATACAGTTTAACATCAATTAAACTGCTACAAGTATTTAAATTAATAGCTTCTTTACCTCCACGTTATAATCAACAAGATACTATTTAAAATATAAATGTTACTTAAGTTCAAAATAATTAGAGATTTTCAAATGTAAGAGAGATCAAATAATTCATACCAATTAATTAATTAAACTTAAATATTTAATATATGATCATAAAAATATGGTATGATAAAAAGGAGTTTTGCTACTTCCGGCCGAACCATACGAAAATCATTAGACGCGTTCCAGTGACTTTAAACCTATAAAGTAGTAAATTTTCTAGCATTACGAAATGATATTCTAATCTAATCGTAGATTCTTTATGCTATTCATCGAAACAGTGAATCGCAGCATATGGTCTACAAAGGTCTACAACTACAAAGACTATGGAACGCACTATTTAAATACATTCTAATGGTAGAGGGTAGAGGACGTAGTACTATTAAATATTCTGTGGTAGAGGCACGATACCCTATGTAAATGTGTGATTTTAATTTTATTGTTTTAGTTTTGTATCTTTACAAACATAAGGGATAAATATGTTTTATGGTCAATAATTCATCACTTGTCTTTATCTTCGAATTGGCATTTCAAGCAACTACTCCAAAATCTAATCTCAAAGCGTATCATCCCGGGCATTCAGTTACTCAGTTAGCCCGATCGAGTTTTTATAACAATATCAAAATCAATTCTTATTTTTTTAACCGCTGACCAAAGTATTTATCAAATAAATAAAATTAAATATAATATTGTTTTTTTTTGTACATACCCTCACACGTATAAATTTTGCCATATTATTTTGAAGAAAGCAATGGCAGCACTGACACATTGGTTGCATATTAGAACTTTTTGGCGGGAACTTGCAGTGACGTTGCGTTTTCATTTTTATTTTCATAAATTCGTGTATTTTGAGATTTATTGCATATTTATAAGTGGTATTTTATCCAATAAATGAAATGAAAGTGAAATTAATTATGTGTATCGTGACTTTACATTACAACACAGCTTTACAAGTTGTCTCAAAAAGTCCGTGAAAAGTTTTAGTACCTACAATGACCACCCTTTTACTAAAACATGACTGGACGGCGACAGATAATGCGGACTATATGAAAGTGATATTATAAATAAATTGAATGCGACTGAAGGACTTTGTGTCCATGGTCATGAACAAATTATAAACAAAAAGGTTACCTTTTATTTTTATTGCCTTTTTCCGTGAATAATGAGTTTTGCGTTAGAATAGAAAGAAAATTTCAAACATGAGCTAGGTTGTTATTGAAACAAGTACCTACCTAGTTTTAACATAATTCGTATGTGGTGGTTCGGAGGAAAAAACATCTCGACGCCAAATTCGTGGAGCCAGATTCTAATGCTAACCCAAAAACTAGAACCTATGAGAACCTACTTATAAAAAGATTACGAGGAGGTTTCCACGGTGTAGGGAAAATGATGTCCTAGGTACCTGATCCAACTTTCAGCAATGCCAAATTCTTCCAGTTCTTTTCTAATGCCAACCTTTTGGTGCAAACATTTTCCGACTTCAATAGGTACATAAGTCAAAGCACTATTGGGCACCTAGCTTAGCTTATAGGTACAGTTTTAAGTTAAGTATATATAGGTACCTAACCAATGAAAAATACTTTAAAACCATCTCAACATTAGTATGAAATTTTCTTATCCTCAATAGAAGCAACAAGGTACAATATTCATACCTATACTTAATCCCCACATTTATGAAATGGATATTACCCATAGAACTCATAGGAACTTCACTGATAGTTCTGTAGGAAAGTAAGTAGGTACCTACCTACAAAGTAGAAGAAAATACAATTGATTGGTAGAGATAGGTATGCAAGTTGACACAATAAAATTGTTTACTTGGTACTACATACTAGGACTGTAAATAATTATAAACATATTTATTACCTTTACAGCAGACCATTCAATCTTGTTGCTAGCACTCATTTTCAAAGCAGAGTTCAGCGAGTGATATCTTCCTTCCAATATAATTTCTTGCATTTTTACCCTATAAAATAAATTTATATAAATAAATACTTATCTCACTTACCATACATAATAATTACAATTATTTTGTATTTCTTAATACAGGGAGTATTAAATTACTGACCCAGTGACAGTTGGCTTGACACAAAAGTTAGTAAAAAGCAATGTCACAAATGTCATGAAGTTGAAGAAAATAAAAATCCATTTTTGTATGATTCTGTTCCTACATAGTAAAACAATACTTAACACACATACACTGCCCCAATAACAGTGTTCTACATATTGCTTGAGAACCTAATTTACTAACATAACACACATTATGTTCTACAAACTACCTATGTAACTGAAGTGTTGAAATAATTTTAACAAATGAAGTTCTTAGCATATTAATACTTGCATAGTAGCCATATACATATACATGTAGCTTATGGATTAAGTAGTTCCAATATGAATGAGCATGAAATACATTTGAAAGAAATTGAATGATTTTTTAAGTACTGATTAGTAATTGATTATTATTACATTATTACCTACTCAGATATTTTTACTTCTTAGGATATAATACTATGGAGAAATCAAATCCAAATGATCCAATTAAAAAGATACAACCAGTAGAGGAAACTGGAACCGGTGTAGAGTCATTTGTTAACCTTCATAAGTGCCTTATCAGGGCCTAAATTGAATAAATATTTTTTGAATTTGAATTTGTGTGGTTATTTACTCACATCCAAGTGGCTAATATGAATTCAATGTACTTATACTTAATTTACAGCAAAATTATAAGTAGGTAGGTAATTTATTAATATTATTACTCTTTCGATATGATTTTAGCATGTAATGATAATATGTAATCAATAATAGTTTTTTGGGTGAATTTATTATTGAAGAGCTTAATGGAGCCTGTATCTAAATTGGTATATAATATAAAATCAGAAGAGAAAAGTGGCAGCGATGGATTAATTTTTTTTAATAGATCATGAACAGGTATGCTTTATGTATTGAAAAAGTAAGTGTTCCTAAGCAAATATAAATGTAGGAAGTTTATGAGGTCTGTTCTGATTTTAATACTTATAGTAGCAGTATTGTTTAATTTATTAGATGGGAATTATTGGTGATATTTTATCTGAATGAAATTGTTAGGTATATGGAGTGTGATTGATGGGATAATAATGATTAATATAGATTATTTTATCAAGACTTAAAATCAACTACCATGTAAATATATCTTGCACACATACTTACCTAGGTACCTAAATAAATATTATTAAAAGGTACCAATTTTTTTTGTTGAAGAATTATATATATATACTACATACTTACAGTGCTAGATTTTATCAAAAGTGTCAATTTATGCATATTTTGTACATCTAATTGTTATAGTAATGAGTAATTACAAATAATTACAAAAATAACTAACTAGTCTTCAAAGTTCTATCTCTGCAGTAAGTAGTTGTGTTACCAATTTAAACTTTATATTTCTTTCCTACTGAGATAATTCGAAGAGTAATATAGCGTTATAATTAAATAATAAATGGCAGCATTATTTATAAATAAAATGAAATAAAATAAAACTTACCTTCGCAGGCAACGAAACGACGACCAAGGAGGAGGGAAAGAGAAATCGTATATTTCATTGCTTGCTCGTCTGGTCGCTTGGTCTTGTATCAGACAGACCGGCAATGGATAACAAATATACTCCTAATATTGAATTTTTTTTATTTGTTTTGAAATCTACTGGTATAGTTTATTCTTTACGTATTTTAAATATATTTATCGTTGTTAGTATGTTACATACATTAGTCACCTAATTTATTTAAACCGGTAGTCTGTGTTTATACTTAATATTGGCGATTTGTGATCGAAATTCACTTAGTTCGGATTGGAACAACTCATACCTACATAATGTACATAAGTGATGAAATTGATTTTATTACCTAAAATCAACGAAATTACAGATTGATACAGTGAATCGCTAGTTTTTCAAGATAAACCTAATTTCGAAAACAGAACCAACATAAATGAAATTTTATTTCATTATAGTTTCAAAACTTTTTGTCACTGACTGTTTTTCCATGCTAAAGTATGAGCAGTTTTATAAACAGGAATATTTCTGTGTCACACCACACTCACAATTTCACAAACTCACAACCACAGAGATGTCATCAAGCCAGTGTAACTACATGGTAACTACTGGGCTTGCAAGACTATACCTACTTACAATACCTTGGTTGGGGGCTTGTATTGTAAACAACAGACTAATATATTTGTAAACCTTAGCTTAAGTACATATGAACTTCTTAGTTTTAGTATCCCCTATAGTGGTCTGTGCTTAGTTTTAAGTTTGGCAACCAAATCCAAATTAGGAATTATTTCTGCCAGTGTCGAGTTATATTATAATTTCCAGTCACAATAAGTATCACTTTCACAGTCCTCAGTCAGTCACCGTCCATAAAAATCATGTTTTTTTTTTTGCGACAACTTGAAAAGTCACGATACACATAATTCATTTCATTTCACTTCACCGGTGCACATGGATGATCTTAATTTGGTAAAATACCACCAAAAATACACAATTAAACTCAAAATACACGAATTGATGAAAATAAAAACGAAAACGCTATGCTAACATTTTAAGTGTCTTACCTTTTTGAAATTTCGTACCATTTTGGCATTTTTTAAGATTATTGCCGTACTTTTAAGGGACCACAGATAAGCAAGCAAGAGACTTCTTTTTTATTCTGTAACGCTCTAATTTCACCTGATTTCGCCGTTGGGTTAGTTGTTCTAATTTTAGAATAATCATAATCAATAACACTGAAATGGCTACGAATTTTGAAAGAAGTCTTCAACTAAACTCTACGCAGCACACTCCACTAAGAAATAAACGTGCTAGACAGCTTTTGCAGAGGGAAGAAACATTAAATCTTTCGCCGATCCTAAACGATACATCAATCTTCAAAAATCACAATGATACCAGTTTACGGCAAGTATTAGACGAATCATCGATATTGATCAGCACGGGATCCGCTGGAGACGGGTTGAGTGAAGCTTTTTATGAAACAATACAAAATAGTCGATCTAGCGATGTTTTGGATACTTTGGCGAGGTTAGGTCAAGTATGTTGCGATTCTTTAGAATTAGTAGAGCCTTGGAATAGATACAATGCTCAAAACTGCTGGTTGGCCGAGGAGGCGAATACTTGGAAGCTACTTCACTGTTTGTATTCAGACTCCATCACCGAACACCCAGAGTCTTTAGATAGCTTGTTGACAGAAACCACCTTATCCCAACAGACATTAGTCGAAGCTTTATTTAGAAGTGATTCAGAATTAAGATTATTGCAGTTATTGGTAGATTGGTTGGAGGCCACTGCGGCCTACCAAGAAGAAGCAACTAAAACTTCTGCACCTGTGATTGGAAACAATGTTCATTGGGGCAACACACTACACCAACTATTGGTTGGCTCCAGTCTATTCAATAAAGAAAAAAACAAATCTATGGTCACTTGCATTGATCCTGATGCACCAAGGAGACAGAATAAAATTATACATTCAGATGATCAAAAGGATGATAGTGATTTGTGTAAAAGAATATTTACCGAAGTTAGATGTGGAAAGTTCAAGGAAGCTGTGTCCCTATGTATCAGTGCCGGCCAAGCTTGGCGTGCGGCTGCACTGCAAGGCTGGATATTACTCCATTATCTGCCAAGAGACAATCCCAGTGCTGCATTAGAAATTACTGGAAATCCATCAAGAGATTTATGGAAGTGGTGTGCTTTGGGAATAGCTACCAATGTGACAGAGAATATTCATTACAGAGCTGCTATTGGTATACTTTGTGGTCACTTGTCAAGCACTCTTCCTGCATGTCAAGGCAATTGGGAGGACTTACTATGGAGTCACTTGCGAGTACAAATTGAAGTCAGAGTTGAGAAATTTTTGCATGAACACCACGCTACAGTTGATGCAAATACAACACCATCTGATGTTTTGGAGTTGTTACAGTCCGTGCTCCATGTTGAGGAATCATCCCTACAACAAGTGTTCAGTGCAGTTAAATCCTTGATGGATGGCAAAAGGGAATCCAACTATCAAATATGCCAACGTTATTTGATGCTTGGCCACATCAAGGCAATCATGCAAGATTCGTTGCAGTGGCTAGATAATGCTGAAGAGAGATTCATCAGATTCTTGGCCCATCTCATTTTAGTATTGAGGTTGATGGGAAAGGATCCCCAGCATGATGTCGGAGATCAAATACTTGAAAAATATGTTGCCCAGCTCATTGACAAATTGATAGATGGTTCAGTAGAATGTCCAGAGCTGATTGCATATTATACATCTACTGTGCCTGTTGAAAGACAAATAGTTCTCTATGCAGATTTAATGGATCACATTCACAAAAGCCAGTTTAGACAAGGTGTTGTAAAAGCTGGACTTAATGCTGGGGTAGATGTGGCCGCCTCGGCTAGAGTTGCCGTAAAAAAAGCAATAACAGAAATTCAACAAGGCTATGGCAACTTAGATTTGACATTATCTCAAACTACTGCTGTTGAAAAAGATAAAACATTGATCACAAAAGTAATATCATCACTTGAATGGCTTTCACTTATTGCAAGTCAGGTTGAAGAGTCTTTGTGGTTGAGCAATTCCATGATACGCACATTCATTTTCATAAGTAACACGGATGCAGCATTAGCTTGTGTTTCAAATGTGAACCGCATGTTCCCAGATTTTGTCAACAAAATTCCTTCAAACTCCTCAGAGTTGCGAGAACACTTGTGTTTGAAGGCATACCTAGAAGCTTTAGAAGGGTATGCCACATGGTATAGGCATTTTATAAGTGGTCAACCTAAGGATGTGGATCCTCTATTACCTGATGCATCTTTTTCTGACAAGGTCCATCATGAACAGAGATGTGCACAAGTAGAGCAACAAAAGGCACGCTGGAATAACACTGTGTTACACCAATCACGACACACAAAGAATTTGCTTTACAATGTTTTGCTTTTCCCCGGTGGCTGGCTCCAAGATGATACTGATAGTACTTCATCACCAAATTTTACTGAAGATGAGAAGAAAGATAGAACTAAACAATTGGAGACATTAAGACGTCTTTGCATTCCAGAAGTGGTTATTCTAATAATCAAGATATTACAAAGCAATGATGACATCAGTAATCATCAGGAGGTAATGAAACTGAGTAATCTGATTGCAGGTGAAAATAGATGTCTGTATAAAGTATTCACTAAAAATAAGCTTATAGAAGTTTTGGACAGGATCAAAGAGTCCTCTCTAATTCTACTTGAGAAAGGACGAGATATGTTTGGTTATGAAATAAATGATGAATAATATTCTTACTTGTAATGGTTTTTAATAAACATTTGTATTAATAACATGGTACTTTTATTTTAGCTTAATTAGAGAGTCCATAACAAAATTTTCATGCAAAAATAGTTTTTTGTAATCATTTACGAGTGCTCAAAACTATGAGACACTGACAGGGTTCAGATTTATTAAATCATTGCTACTTTCAGCTAAGTCGGTAATTGACACCCGTCCTCTTTGCTTGATAAACTTGGCCACATCTTCCAGTTCCTTTTGTGAAATATAAATAAACTTTCCTCTGTCATCTATGACTCCAGTCAGCTCACCAGATGCTTGTAAATCTGTTATTCTATCAATAGCTGCTTGGGTTTTCAACTTGAAATGTGCTGCTAGGTCTTCCAGTAAGACTACTTTCTGTGCCTGAAAAAATGGTAAGTTGTGAAAACGATTTAAATTCGCGGACGCCCAGATTGTGGAATGAGCTCCCTGCCGTGGTTTTCCCAATAGAGTACAACATGATCTACAAAAAGGGTGTGAAGAGATTTCTTCAGGGTCGGCAGTGTCCGAGTGACAGTCGCGAGTGGAGTGATACCCCTGGTGTTGCAAGCGTCCATAGGCTACAGTAACTTCTTACCATCAGGCGGGCCGTATGCTTGTTTGCCACCATAGCGGTATAAAAAAAATATATGTTTGTGTCCTATAATATTTTAGCTTAGCTTAGATTTCTAAGAATATGCATAAGAAAACTTTAGAGATTAAATCTTCTACGATATTTGATTTAGAATTAATATTTTTTAGAAAGTAGGTATTTACGAAAATAAGATTAAATCTATAGCCATTTTTACCTTTATGTATTCAATGAAATCATGCAAGAGGTTTTCTTTATCTTCATCCTCGTTTTCTTCATAACCTTCACCTTCTACAGTGAATGCAGCTTTTAATGCTTCATATTCCTCTTGTTCGCGCCTTTTGCGTTCTTCTTCAGCTTTTTGTTCCGCAGCTTCACGCATACGCTCTTCCTCCTAAAATTTTATGAAAAATTATCATAACATCCTATAATGTTCAGCTAATGAATTTATCCAACCATGCATTCATCTTTCCATATTATGTGAAATATCTTTCGTTTCTTTCTTATTCACTCACCTCCTGTTTCTCCTCAATTTTCTTTTTCTCTTGTTCAAGTTCTTCATCTTTCTTCTTTTTCATTTCTCTCATTTGTTCTTCAGCTTCTCTCGCTTTTTTCTTCTCCATTTTAGCTTCAAGCTTTGCTCTTTTCTATAAGGGTTAAAAAATTGTAAATTAATTTTCACTACTTCTAAAGTCTGTCCCTGTAAGTGTGTGTAGTCTCAAATAACTTTTTAGTGGATAAGTTATACTAAAGTGTAGAACCAAGTGCACAATGAAAATTTATTTACCTTTGCACCCATTTTGTCATCAAATTCAACCTTCTGGGTTCCATCTTGTGGCCTTTCCTCATCTGCATCTTCAACTTCATCTACTTCCTCCTCAAGAGCTTGCTGGTGACGAGCAGCTGTAATTATTTTGAAATATTGCATCTTATATATATCTTATTTTTTTACTTATTAACATAGTTTTGATTGTTTATTTCTTCACAGAAAATATATTACTTGAATAATATTATCATTTAATACCTTGGCTATGTTAAAAATATAAAAATGAACCAACATTTAAATGAAATACTGTTCTATGATGAGTTTGAATTTTGGTGAAACAAAGCATTGAGATGAAACCATACTTATAAATAGTTGGTAACTTTTAGTATTTGCCTGGCAAGCTAAAAACTATTAGACCTTACAAATATCTCACTAAGCAGCACTTGATTTTACTACACTTTGTGTGGTTACCACCATCACATCACACACCATGGTGGAATTGTGGTACACTTAATTGAAAAAAAAAACAAATCCGATTTTTCTATTATGATGAGTCAAATAAAAAAAACAATCATTTAGACCTTCGCAATCACCTATGAAAAGTCTGACTCTAATACCGGTTTGGAAGGTTGCATTTGCTGAGAAGAGCCGGCTATAAACTCAGCAATCACTCTTTTCAAAACAAGCTTAGACTCTATAATATTTACATTCTAATCGCACTGACAATAATTGAGTGACCCAGCATGGCGGCGAAACTACAATGTAGTCTGAATCAATATTTTATAAGTAAACAGCACACTTAAGCAGACCAGCCCCCACAAGCAGCACCTGTTCACAAGTATGACGCGTGTGGCAGCCATCCCCCTCCTCGCCACATTGGAGGGAAGTGGGCGCTTACTTACTTAAGTTTCACAACCCTGAAAAAGATGGTATACTTAATTCGTTATTTTAAATACCATTGGCTCTCATTCGCGCTCTCTGATTCCTGACTGCTTGCACTCTGCCGGGACCTCCATCCCTTTGTACTACTGCCCTTGGCCTTGCACCAGCTGTGAAAAGGTCAAATAAGTAAAGTGGATTTTACTCGAACTTGTAAAGAAGTGGTAGTACAAGGATATTACGCACCTTGAGGATTCACCTTTGACACTCGAAGAAATGTTACAGATAGAACTAATATAACAATTGCGCTGATTACAGCTGCAATAATGAAAGGATCCATAGTGTATTATTTAAAATAATAACCTTAAAATTAAAAGCTTATAGCTGACAGGTGTTACTTTTATGGATTTATAAATAACTTAGTCCTGTTTTAATGTATTGTTTTCTGAGTTTCGTTATCTTATTTCGTATCATTTCGCAAATAATTAATCATTTGAGTTTGGTGAAATGTAACGTCATCAACAAACGACTGTCAAATTTTAAATGTCAATATTGTCACTGTCAGTGTCAATCAAGTTGTTGTTGTCTTATATGCCCAAAGGCAGGCAAAAGTCTGAGCCATACAGCCTTGTCTTATTTCAATTTTTTCTCGACTTGTTTATTAATATAGTCACAAAATAAATCACTTCATATAGTCCGCACTGTCAGTCACCATCCTTAAAAGTCATGTTTCAGTACAATGTCACTGCAAATAAAGAATTTATTATTATTCTCTTTATTTATCTGATTTCTTAGAATTATTTTTTTATAACATTAATGTATAAAATCAAAAATATTATAATAAAATCTAATCCTATATATAAATATGTTTTTTTTTTTACAATATTTCTATAAAAACAACTAAAAATGTTATAAAAACCTAATCCTAGAAGCCGCCGGTAGCGGGGTAGGGCCCAAGCTACCGGTGGTTAGGGCTGCAGAGAGAGGAATCTCCTGACGATGCGCGCCGTGTCCAGGAGTACTGCCTTCTGTATCTGACCCTTGATGCAGCCATCCAGCGAGAGCCTCTCAAGATGTTGGTCGAGACTCTTCGCTAAGAGACCGTTCGCCGAAACAACTATCGGGACAATGATCGTCGAATCAACATCCCACATGGCGGTCACCTCGTGAGCCAAGTCAAGGTACTTGCTGAGCTTGTCCTTCTCGGCCTTCACGAGGTTCTCGTCATGGGGGATGGTGATATCAACGAGCACTGCCCGGCGCTTCAATCGATCTGTCAGCACGATATCAGGCTTATTGGCTACAATAGTCCTGTCCGTGATGACAGATCGATCCCAATAGAGCGTGACACGAAAATTTTCGAGAACTTGCGCAGGTGCGTACTTATAGTACGGCATTTCGGACTCTACAAGGCCGTATTGAAGAGCAAGTTGCTGGTGGATGATTCTGGCTACTAGGTTATGTCTGTGCAAGTACTCGCCGTTAGCAAGATGAGAACAACCGAAAATAATATGCCTGAGTGACTCTCCGGGACGGCGGCATGCTCGACAGATGTCGACCGTACCGTCCTTCAGGATATATTTCCGGTAGTTATTCGTCTTGATAACTTCGTCCGCAATTGCACAGACAAAACCTTCGGTTTCCCCAAAGAGGTCACCGAAGCGTAGCCAGTTCACCGACGCGAGCAGATCTACATCGGGCCCTGTTAGTGCCCTGTAGAACCGCCCGTGTAGCTCCTTACTCTTCCATACGTCCTTGCGGTCCTCGGTGCTTAGCACCTTTGGTCTGCGCCAGTTCTCGTTTGCCAAGGATAACGGGGTGAGGCCCCTGTCTACTGCCACCACATCGCGATGCATCCCACACTCGTTGTCAAGGAAATACTTCCTAAGACTGTACACCTCGTGGTTGTGGAGGTTCTTGGCGTTTAAAAAGCCACGGCCTCCACACTTACGCGGGATGTACAGTCTCATAACAGACGAGCGTGGGTGTAGCATTCGATGTGTTGTGAGCAGGAGACGGACCCTCCTATCCAGGGCGTCCAGCTCAGTTTGAGTCCACCTTAGTATGCCAAAGGAGTACGTGATATTATTATTATTAATGGTGGTAAATTGTACAAAAACTTTACACGGATTTCTTGAGACAACTTGAAAAGTCACGATACGACTTTTTGGCGGGAACTTGCAGAGTGACGTATCATTTTCATTTTTATTTTCGTAAATTTGTGTATTTTGAGTTTTATTGTGTATTTTTGGTGGTATTTTACCCAATAAAGATCATTCATGTGCACCAGTGAAGTGAAATGAAATGAATTATGTGTATCGTGACTTTTCAAGTTGTCTCAAAATGTCCGTGTAGAGTTTTAGTACAATGACCACCATTATAGTAAAACATGAATTTTATGGATGGTGACTGACTGAGGACTATAATCTGAAGTGATTTATTGTGACTGGAAACTATAAAATAAGTCGACACTGGCAGAAATGAGACCTAATGTGGGCTTGGTTGCCAAAATTAAAAATAAGAAGAAGAAGAAGTCACGATACACATAATTCATTTCACTTCACTGGTGCACATGGATGATCTTTATTGAGTAAAATACCACCAAAAATACACAATAAAACTCAAAATACACAAATTTATGAAAATAAAAATGAAAACGCAACGTCACACTGCAAGTTTCCGCCAAAAAGTCCCTCTCATTGTCAATTAATCAATCACAAACATTTTTCACATTTTCAGGTCAGGTAAAGTCTGGCAAAGGGTTGCAGCCAAGTTGCTACTGATATTGTGAGCATTAAAGCAATTTTTTTAGCAAAGCGGTGAAGTTTTTAAAAAAAAATACGGAGTTGTTGAGACGGTTTTATGAAAATAAAACGAAAATAAAATCTCGTTTTGCAAGTTCCCGCCAAGAAGATATTATTTAAAGGCACATACCTACTTACGTATCTAGGAAAAACTTTACAGCTAGAAAGAAAAGAAATTCTCTATTTTAAAATTCCGATGGGCCCCATCGTTTGTTTTATTTTTTAGCTTTAATTAAAAAAAAATTTTAATGTTAAGAATATGTTTAATAGAGAAAGATGGACCATGCCATGGTGTTTGACTTTTTCTGGATGGGTGACGTGACGTGTGTAATGTCATCTTGCTTGAGAATTTCATTTGCCGATTTGCAAACCTAAAAACATGAAGCTAATCAAATTCTCTACATTTATAGCTCTATTCTTAGTTTTAGATGTAGTTTCAGCTCTGTATTTCCACATAGCTGAAGGAGAAAGAAAATGTTTTATAGAGGAAATACCGGACGACACAACAGTTATTGGTAAGTCACTTTCCTCATCAACCTCTTTTCAACCCAAAAGTAAGGATGTCGGAGTTTGAGGATTTCATAGACGATTATTTTTTCAGTTAACTACAAAGTTGAGCTGTATGACCCAAGATCAGGCGGTTTTATGCCTTCGACTCCTGGTATTGGTATGCATGTGGAAGTACGAGATCCAAATGACCAGGTCGTTTTGTCGCGAGTATACTCCTCTGAGGGAATGATCTCGTTTACGTCTACCACCCCTGGAGAACATGTTATATGCATGTACTCTAACAGTACTTCATGGTTTAGCGGCTCACAGTTAAGAGTGAGTACAATGTGACCCTAAGGCTCATGGACTGATATTTATTTGCTTTTAATAATTCAGCACATATAAATTTATATGAAAAAAAAAAAAAAAGATTACAACCGAATTGAGAACCTCCTCCTTTTTTTGAAGTCGGTTAATAAATAATAATTTGTATAATACAGCACTTTGTTAAATTTGAAGGTTTAAATCTTTTGTCTGTGCTCAATTTGCACTTGTTCAAACAACAATGTAAGAGTTATTTATTTCAAAAACAATTCAATTGTTTTTAAGTACTTATGAGGTATGATAAATTTTATTACATTACTAGCTGTCCCCCGCATTCCGGGGATAAGAAGTGGCCTATTTCCTTCTTGATACCATAGGCTATCTGCATGCCAAATTTCATAGTGATCCATTGAGAAGTTGAGGCGTGATGGTGTAACAAACAAACTCACTTCCGCATTTATAATACAGATCATGCTCAATCAGCATAATTTTTTAGTGTCTGTTTATGTGCTAAGTGTTAAAATGAACCTTCATGGGATCTTATCAGATTCAAGATCCTTATTAGGTTCTCCTTTCTCCTAACCCATCTATAACTCATAACATGTCCATAGTTTTTTTTTTATTATTTCCAATTAAATTAGCTCTTCATTTGTCTATCACTTGCTTGCTGTCCTTTACCTTAATCAGAATACAAATTCTGATTGCAATGCTCATATAAATATATATTTGTGTATTTTCAGGTGCATCTTGACATCCAAGTAGGAGAGCATGCAGTGGACTATGCCAATGTAGCACAGAAGGATAAACTGACAGAACTGCAGCTCAGAATCAGGCAGTTGTTGGATCAAGTACACCAGATCACAAAAGAACAAAGTTATCAGAGGGTCTGTAATATACTGCTGTATAATACTGTATTTGTCATTGAAGCTAGCAATCAGCTAGCATTCCAATGTATTTGATGTCTTGTGGTCCAATGGGCCTGGTATTAACAGCACAAAAAACAATTAAAATGAAAATTTTACTAAATAATTAATAATAATTCACTGCTATGTATTCTTATTTGAGTTTTTACTTTGCAGCATCGTGAAGAGCGCTTCAGACAAACCTCAGAGAGCACAAACCAACGAGTCTTGTGGTGGAGTCTTCTTCAAACAGGCGTCCTCATAGGAATTGGCTACTGGCAGATGAGACATCTCAAGAGCTTCTTTGAGGCAAAGAAACTAGTCTAAATTAACAGAATAAATATAATATAATAAGCTTTATTTTTCCTATTTTTCCGTTGTACTAAAAGCTGTTGAGTGTAAATGTAAAATTGATTCTGTAATGCCTCTGTTTTGTGCCCCTTTTGTAAATGATCTGTATATTTCAATAAATAAAATTATACAGTGGAAGATTTTCATTTTATTAACAATCTTTAATCAATATTATTTAACATTTTCAGTATAAAAATAAAGTATTTTCAAATTATACATTATCAATATTTTTCACAGTACAGTTCTGCTTAGTTTGGGATCAATAAATTAGGGCAGTCCTAATAGTTGGGTGTCTTATATGATTAACATCGTTTATATAGGACACCCATAGTTAGATGGTCATAGTTGGATTATGAAAAATTAATTATTGTATTGAAATGAATTGGGAGTGATAAATTAAATGAAATATGCATATTACAATAGTAACAATGAATGAGGAACACAATAAAAAACTCCCATTCTGTTTTTTTTTTTTTTTTAAACATCCTATTAATATATAATTCACAAAAGAATACTCCTAAATGATGTGAAGGTGCAAATAGATTTATAATATAGCCCGGACACTTAACAAATTAGTCAGCATGCTGTTTAACTTTAAAAACATCATCTAAATACTTTACAAACAAAGATGCATTTGGTTGTGGGAATGGATTCAACATACTGAAATCTACCATATTTAATGTACTTATTAAGGTATCACAGGTGCAATAATACAAGTGGCCGTCAACCTGGAGCTGCTCAGCCAGTTCTAGCTGATGATTATCCATTAAATCCTCGTTTACAACAACGAGAAGTGGTTTGCTAGCTTCCAGAGCTTCCAAGCAACTTCCCGCTCCTGCGTGACTTATCACCAAGTCAGCGCTTCTTATGTCATCTTCTATTGAATCTTTGAACCTATATAAATTTAATTTTACACCTTCTTTTTCGTATACGCCTGGCTCGACTTTACTGTTCCCTATCTGAAATATAACCTCTTTACAGCCGAGAGATTTTAAAGCTTCTAGCACTTGAGCCATTAATATATATTCACAAAGTAAGTCGAAACGAGTCGTTCCAACTGTTATAAAGCATTTTCTGTATTCTTTGCCCATTTTAAAGTTTCCTTCGATATTTATTTACAATAAAATTATAACAACAACAAATAAAATATGTTAAACTGACAAGCAAATTATTTTACTTAATCTGTGGGCACTGTTGCCAACTCGGATTTAAAAAAAGGTGTAGGCCAGATTTGTAAATTACGTAGATTTAGTAAAACTTGCATGAAAAGTTCGTAGATTTACGTACTTATTATTTTTGATGAATTAAGAGGTAACGTGAAACTGAATGAAATTAATGTTACGCTATACAATTTATTAAAATTTTTCATTCATCAGTCAATTTTTTATTTATATTTATAATAAATAGCTGAATGTGTTCCTGTGTAGGCTCGCGGTTTATTTTAAGCCTCTTTTCGTCAATTCAAGTAAATTAAACTGATATGGCTAAATATTTCATTGATTCGCGACTGTAGTCATTAAATAAATAAATAAAAGAATGTTTTTTTTTGTATACATAAATTATGAGCATATATTTTTAATGTTCCTTTAAAAACCCATAAACTGCCTATTTTACTGAGTGTACATTTTTTTTCATATTAAACTAAAAGTATCAATTCCAAAATATGCCAAATTAACAATAATAAAGTTACTACGGTCGCTGATCACTGAAATATTTAGCCATATTGTTCTACGAAGGCAAATAACAATAAAAACTTGAAAAATCCAAATATAACATAACATAAATATACTTTATTTGTACACCACATAAACAATACACAAAAAGAAGGAAAAAACAAATACAAGAGGAAGTGATACAAAACAGGCGGTCTTATCGCTTAAGCGATCTCTTCCAGACAACCTTTGGGTCACAGGATATTTAACAATATTATCAGGTGTAGTACATAATAATACACTTAAATACATAATAAATCCTAATACACAAAATAAATATAAATCCTAATACATAAATAACCAAAATAATAAACTAATACATACTATTAAAATAATATGTAGGTAATAAAATAAACAACAGAACTAGAAAAGAAAGAAAGACTGGACATGGGAAAGTTTAAAGCGAATGATAATGTGAAATTACAAGAGATTTAAAAGAGTCTAACGTTTGGGCGCGTCTTATAGTCTGAGGAAGAGAATTCCAGAGACGTACAGCTTGGATAGTGAAGGATTGAGAATATAAGTGAGAAGTGTGAGAGGGAGTTTGAAGGTTAAGTTCAATGGAACTACGAAGAAGATGATGTTGAGAGGTGTAGTAGTCGAAGCGTTCCTTGAGATAGAATGGGGCTTTAGGATTGAAAAGAATAGTGTATAGAAGTGACAATATGTGTGTATTCCGGCGAAGGCGGATAGGAAGCCACTTGAGTTGATTGCGAAATTGAGAGACGTGGTCGTATTTGCGTAAGCCAAATATAAACCGTATACAAAGGTTTTGGAGGCGCTCAAGTTTATTAAGTTGCTCTACGGTGAGATCAAGGTAGCTGGCGTCCGCATAATCAAGAATCGGAAGTAGAAGTGACTTAGCAAGCGCAACCTTGGTGTCAAAGGGAAGGAAATTACGTAAGCGTCTTAAAGATCCAGCCGCTGCGAACATCCTTCTGCTAACCTCCGCTACTTGCGGGACCCAGGATAAGGTACTATCAATCAAAACACCCAGATTTTTTACTACATTACTATAAGGAATGTCTACTCCATCAAAAGTAACGGCAGGAAGCTGCTCCCAACCTATCCTGGATATAAAATATTTACTACCTATAATGATGGCTTTGGTCTTTAAAGGATTTACTATAAGGCCAAATCGTTTGCTCCAATTACAAATGTGGGCAAGGTCTTGATTAGTGAACTGAATTGCATTGGGAAGCGAATCAAAAGATGTTTGTCGGTAAATTTGGAGATCATCTGCATAAAGGTGGTAGAGAGAAGAAATTTTGTCAGTTATTGAGGAAATGAATATGGAAAAGAGAAGTGGAGACAAGACGCCACCTTGTGGTACGCCAGCAGTAGTTTCACACCATGAAGAGAAAGACTCATCTATGCGAATACGTTGCCGGCGCCCATACAAGTAACTACGAAACCAGTCAATAACCGTTGGAGATATGTTAAGCGAGCACAGTATAGCCTATATATAATATCCCGTTTCATGCTGATACATCCACCTGCATTTTCACTTGTTTACAGTGCAATGAGACTTTTCGTTCTACACACTCACATGAAATTAGTCATAGTCACAGCTCTAAGGAATACACACTTTGTCCTGTTTGCGTGGCGAGGCGAGGCAAGCTGGCGAGCGTTCATTTGTATGAAACGCAACGTAAATAAACTTTTTTTCGAGAAAGTACTGGAAATTATGATCATTCAGCCACAGCATTCAGCCTAATGAGTTACGTTATTTTGAAAATTTGTAAAATTTAACAAAAATACGTAGTTTCTGAGATTGAAGTTCGAAATTTTGCAGGAAAGGCCTAACATACGTAGATCTACGTAAAAAGACGTAGAGTTGGCAACGCTGTCTGTGGGCTAAAGAATAAAAAAAATACCTGTGCTGCCAGTCTAGCAAAAACAAAAGAAACATTATCCCCTACCCCCTTACTCATAAAGCGCTATTTAACTAATATACTGTTTAAAGGGTCACGTAAATAACGTCACTCTATTGTCATTGTCAAATAATGTGACTTTATTTACGTGACCATTTAAACAGTATTTTAGATAAATAGCGCTTTATGAGTAAGGGGGTTAGTATTGGCACAGTCTAATAACCATACAGTCGTCCGACGCCTTTGATCTTGTGAAAAATGCCGACAACGTCTAGACAGTATCGCGACGGCCAGGGTTGTCACAAGTAAACAATATTTACAAAATTATTTATTTATTGCAGATAACAATAAAACATTGTTAGCATTATTATATTTTAAACAATATTATAATAACTACTCCATCATCAGACCCTGAAAACCATACATGGTCAAAGTTCATCTCACGACAATTCCAACAACCCCAAACATGGCTAGAATACGATGTTCGACTATGGAGTTCTAGTGCTTACCTTCCTACTCCATCATCAGACCCTGAAAACCATACATGGTCAAAGTTCATCTCACGACAATTCCAACAACCCCAAAACATGGCTAGAATACGATGTTCGACTATGGAGTTCTAGTGCTTACCCTCCTACTCCATCATCAGACCCTGAAAACCATACATGGTCAAAGTTCATCTCACGACAATTCCAACAACCCCAAACATGGCTAGAATACGATGTTCGACTATGGAGTTCTAGTGCTTACCCTTCTACTCCATCATCAGACCCTGAAAACCATACATGGTCAAAGTTCATCTCACGACCATTCCAACAACCCCAAACACGGCTAGGATACGATGTTCCGCTATGGAGTTCCAGTGCTTACCCTCCTACTCCATCATCAGACGCTGAAATCATACATGGTCAAAGTTCATCTCACGACCATTCCAACAACCCCAAACACGGCTAGGATACGAAGTTCCGCTATGGAGTTCCAGTGCTTACCCTCCTACTCCATCATCAGAACTATTGAAAAAAAAAAAAAAAAAATTCCAAACACTCATGCCCTGTGCCTGTTACCTATACCTGTGTACCTATTAGATATTTTTTACCGTCCGCCATTCAGACATTTTGTTGGCGTTATTAACGTGACACGACATGACAAATATAAAATTATTATTGTATGCACTCTACGATAACAAACCATTCTTCTGTGTATGGAAGCTGATGAAAACGCAGACTTTTATTTAAATAGGATGAAGACTTGCAGTCTCTCACAGCACACGTCGTTTGCACCATTTTAAATAAACAAATTAATATAAAATAATTACAGACACAAACACGCGTTAGCCCTGAATTCTGTTTACCGAGCTACTAACATCGTTTTGTTCGCAGGTCGGTAACGGCTTTCCCGCGTCTCGCCCCTCACACCCCGCACGATTGCCCTGTCTAGACGGCTTCGTCGACCGACTGTATGGTTTAATAGACTGTGGTATTGGTTAGTATTTTAAGCTACATTTTATCCCGTGAACGAGGTTGAAACTAGAAGTTTTTTTGTTTGCTTAAACGAGCTAATCTCTGAATACCTGTCGGACTCGAAAAAATCTTTCACCAATAGGAAGGTACCTACCATAGAAATAATATATACCTAGAAAGAACGTCGCCATACTACCCGAATATATAAAACAGGCCAACTTTTATAGGCTGCCGCGCGTAACAGCTACGTTTTACGCTCCCTCTGCGTCATTCTGCTTATCATAGTGACGTTCATAAAGATAGCAGTAGTTGAAATAACCCAATTAAAATCGGGAGAAATTTAAATATTGATCATTATTTTGCATTTTTATTTATTTTTATTTGATTTACGCCCTAACAGTTAGAGCGTATTTTTATCGACGCGTGCACAGCTGCGACACTCTATCTGGATGTATTCTTAATCAAAGGTACCTACAATATCCCCGAGTATTATAGCACTGTCTATTAAACCCATTAAACCATACAGTCGTTGGACGAAGACGTCTAGACTGCCCCCCTAGACAAGATGGTTGTCGACAATTGTCATCGTTAGTAAACGATCAACCTTTGTATGGGATTGACATAAGAGATTGTTAAAAATCACTTATATTTCGATTTGAAATGTCAATCCCATACAAAAGTTGATCGTTTACTAACGATGACGATTGTCGACAACCATCTTGTCTACTGGCCCAGGGCAATCGAGCGGGGTGTGAGGGGCAAGACGCGGGTAAGCCGCAACCACGGAGGACAGAAACATCTTTCCTCCTTGTCCTCCGTGGCCGCAACCGACCTGCGAACAAAACGATGTTAGTAGCTCGGTAAACAGCATTCAGGGCTAACGCGTGTTTGTGTCTGTAATTATTTTATATTAATTTGTTTATTTAAAATGGTGCAAACGACGTGTGCTGTGAGAGACTGCAAGTCTTCATCCTATTTAAATAAAGATCTGCGGTTTCATCAGCTTCCACACACAGAAGAAAGGTAAATAAATCATTGTTTGTTATTGTAGATATCTACGTTGTAGAGTGCATACAATAATAATTTTATATTTTTTGTCATGTCGTGTCACGTTAATAACGCCAACAAAATGGCCGAATGGCGGACGGTAAAAAATATCTAATAGGTACACAGGTATATGTAACAGGCACAGGGCATGAGTGTTTGGAAATCTTTTTTTTTTTCAATAGGTCTGATGATGTAGTAGGTGGGTAAGCACTGGAACTGCATAGTGGAACATCGTATCCTAGCCGTGTTTGGGGTTGTTGGAATTTTCGTGAGATGAACTTTGACCATGTATGGTTTTCAGGGTCTGATGATGGAGTAGGAACTAGAACTCCATAGCGGAACTTCGTATCCTAGCCGTGTTTGGGGTTGTTGGAATTGTCGTGAGATGAATTTTGACCATGTTTTTCAGGGTCTGATGATGGAGTAGGAGGGTAAGCTCTGGAACTCCATAGCGGAACTTCGTATCCTAGCCGTGTTTGGGGTTGTTGGAATTGTCTTGAGATGAACTTTGACCATTTATGGTTTTCAGGGTCTGATGATGGAGTCGGAGGGTAGGCACTCGCCCAACCCCATCGCGAAGCAAGCAAGTCTAATATTTGAATAAAAAGCGTGGCGTGCTTTTCCTTGAAATCCAATAGAATTTCTTTATGTTTTTTATTATTATCATGAAGAAATATTGTATATTACAAAAGATTACAATATGAAAATAGGTGTTTATTTAGTTTTTTAAAACTGTAATTTATTAGAAATCCAAAATGGGGGACGTAATTTTTTTTGTTTGATATGGTTGTCAATTTTGAGGTTAATTTGGGTGCTGATTACAAAAATGCCATCTAAATAACTAAGTATATGGTCACATGAGAGACTATGGATGCAGAATATATTTATTAATTTGTATTGTATTTCAACATTTCAGATGTAAATTATGGGTGGAAGCTTGTAGAAGGCCGGATTTATTTGGAAGATCTTTCGAAAGATTAAAACATATATATATGCAGTTTGCATTTTGAGAATAGTATGTACGGGAAGAAATTTTTGAAGAAAACAGAAATACCAACGTTACTTTTACCAACTCAAGATTCCATCCATACACAGACCGATCCTATAGTAAAAACTTTAAATGACGTAAAATTGGACCCACACCGTAAACCCAGGTATTTAAAAAGAAAAATAGATCAAAGATACCATGAATTAGCGGGTCCTTCATCACAAATTGCCCAACAGACCAGCACTAAAAAATACATAGGTATGGATTGTATTTCTCAGAAACCAGCACGATTGACTGACCATACTCCCCGAAAAAAGGGACTAAAAGAAAGAAAGAAAGAAAATACATTTATTTATCAAAAATCGACGCACATAACATAACATAAAACAATAGTTAACATTAAAATAATAAAAACAATAAAACAAACGCTTAAATTAAAAACATAGTAAGTACTTTATACTAAAAAATAATAATAATATTAAAAAAAAAAAAAGCTAAGACAGATTAGGGAAACTGTACGCCGCATTTCTGACAAATGAGGTTGACAACTCAGCATTTTGCTGCAATGGAAGTGAATTCCGTCACAGCACTGATTTTCAGTGTCAACCCCCGTGACATTCCGATGCCAATAGGACCTAAACTTACAAATTTACAAAGTTACCTTCATCATTTTACTAAATAAACTAACAAAAAGAAAATGGTTGTTCTGTTCGGGCGTGCGTGTGTGTGTGAGTGAGTGTGATATAAATAAACTATAGGAATATACTATATATAGATAATATATAAGTATAAAGATTATTGCAGCATAAACAAATATACACATAATTATATAAAAGTCAATAAAAATTAATAAAAGATTAATAAAAGACAAGATCGGAGAGTTGCCTTAGGGGCAGAATAATGTAATCTTATGAACATTAGCCATAAGTGGGATCATTCTTTTGTTCCTCGAGAAATTGTTTCTTAAGTGAATGCCTAAATGATTTCACTGATTTCAAAACTCTCATTGGTGGTGGTATATTATTCCAGCATTGAGTTGCAGCATATTTAAAGCAGCCCCTAAATGCGGCTGTCTTGTGCCTGGCGATAACTAAAGGCCTGACAGACCGGATGGTATGCTGTTGAGACCTAGTTTGCTTCCATTCGATCTTATCAAATAAGTATTTAGGGTATTTTGTAGCTATCACTCCAAACAATAGGCAAGACAAATGGAGTTTTCTCCTTGCTGCCATCTTTAGCATATTGTTGCAATTCAAAAACGGGGTAATGTGGCTTCTTCTAGGAATTTGAAAACAGTAGCGAGCACATGAGTTCTGTATACGTTGGATTAAACGATCTGTCCTTGATAGTATACATGGTCCATACACTGTATCACAGTAATTTAGCCTAGAAAGGACTAAGCTTTCTACAAGTTGCTTTCTTACATCTACGCTAATGTAGTCACGAATCGTATATAATATTTTTAGTCTATAGAAGCAGTTTCTCATAACATTATTGATATGGGTCTCAAACCGAAGTTCAGAGTCAATTGTAAGGCCTAGACTGCATGCTGTATTAACCATTTCTATTGCTTCACCTTTTATTTTTATAATCGGCCCTGCTTCTTTAATTGCTTTCACTTGATGACGACTTCCAAGTACCATGAACTTAGATTTCACTGGATTCAAAACTAGTGAATTACTCTCAGACCAAACGACTACTTTCTCAAGGTCACTGTTTATATCTTCGACTGCTTTGCATACGTTTTTGGAACTGAAAGATAAATACAATTGAATGTCATCTGCATATACATGAAATTTACAATGCTGGATGCAATTCAATACATCAGCACTATACAGTATAAACAATAGTGGCCCGAGAATCGATCCTTGCGGAACTCCTCTGGCAAGATGCATTGGCTTTGAAGTAATTGACGTCCCATCTGTTTTGTGTATTGCAACCCTCTGCTTTCTGTCGGTTAAGTAACTATCAAACCATTGTATAGCTTCTATAGTGAATCCATAATACGCCAGCTTGGATAGCATCAAAGTTGAATTAATAGCGTCAAATGCTCGAGAGTAATCCAGTAGTACAAGTAATGACCCCTTTCCTTGATCACGCGCTTCAATAATATTACCAACTACATCGCATAGCGCCGTGGCCGTGCCATGTCCCTTCCTAAATCCCGATTGTAGGTCTGGTAACATATTATTTGTTTCTAAGTAGTCAATTACCTGCAAGTAGACCACTCGTTCCAGTACTTTGGAAAGACAAGGTAATATACTCACAGGTCTCAGATCCTTATAATTAACCGGATTGGTCTTCTTAGCTATTGGTTTAACAACAGCCTGCCGCCATAAGTCTGGGAATACATTTGAAGATATCGATTCATTAATTATTTTAGTTATGGTGTTCAAGGAATTAGGCAATGTCAAATTTATCATCTCGATATTAATTCCATCTACTCCCAGAGCATTTGATTTCAGTGATTTCAATATTTTAAGCACTATGTCTTGTGTTACAGGCTTGAGTGTAAAATTTGCTTGACTATGTCTGTGGTACTCAAAATATGTTAGTAGTTGAATGCTCACACAATTTGTACCTGGTACATCTAAAAATGCTTTATTAATTTCTTCTGGATCACTAAAGTGCGCTGGAAGTATACTTTCCGTATGTGTTGGAAAGATATTAGACTTTAGAGTTTTCCATAGATGTTTAGGATTATTTATATTATTATTTATATGCTGTGTAAAATAAGCTCGCTTCTCATTAAATAAACCCATAGATGCTTGATGTTTGAGATCCAAATAATACTGTTTATGTGCGTCCAACCTTGTCCTATGATATCTGTGTCTAGCTTGGTCTCTCAGCTTAAACATCAATTTAATATTGCTAGTGATCCAAGGTGTTTGTTGTGTTTTGAATACTTTCCTAATTATTGGCGCATGCAAGTCAAAAAGCTGAGTGATATGCGTACTCAATGCGTTGACCATAAAATTGACATCGGATGCTTCACCTATTTGTCTCCATGGGATCAACTCAAGGTCACCATCAAAAAGGTCTACTATTATGTCTTTTAGCGGACGATATGTTACATGTCTAGGCTCTGTCTTATTTTTCTTTATAGTTGTCTCACATGTAATAAAACAGTGATGATTCAACTCACTTATGTAATCCACTGTTACTTTATAGCAGGTTATATCTGTGCATATAACATCTATGAGAGAGCAGCTTTGTCCTGTGAAGTGTGTAGGTGATTGCACTATCTGCTTGAGATTAAGATGATTAAGAAAATCGTAAAACCTTCTAGAATAGGTACTATTCTCCTCCAACAGATTTATATTGAAATCACCTAATAAAATGGTATTATCGTAAGGTGCTAGAGCCATTGTACTTTCAGTTATTCCCCTTAAAAACTTATCTAAATCAAGCCAAGGAGGTCTGTAGGCTGTTCCGATTAATATAGTTTTACCATTTAGCTTAAGAGACATCCAGAGCTGTTCAACATCTGTATTTTCTGGGTGCGATTTTATCCTTATATGTATACCCGATTTAATATAGAAAGCAACTCCTCCTCCCCTACCCCCTCTTATAGAATTAGGACGTGGCACATGTCTAAGTTTATATCCTGGGATACTAGGTGCTCGATCCTCCTCACCAGGGCGTAGCCAAGTTTCATTCACTGCCATAATGTCCACTGAGTACCTATTCATAGCAATAAGAAACTCATCATGATTAGTTCCAAGGGATCCTGCATTAAGTAATCCAAACTTCAATAATTCATTTTTAATCATTTGTATTTACATTAAGAAAATAAAAAATCAAAAAATATATAAATACCTTGTACTTGACACCGACTTTACATGCTTTACCTAGTATTGAAATATAAAAAAGTAAATAGAAAATTGTATCAAGGGATATTTCACGGCAAATAATATAACTACGTTGTAACCTGATCCTAAATATTAAATAATATAAAATTGAGTCACGATATTGGTTGATGTAATTCCTGGATTTATTACCCATATCCTTGCTTTTTAATGGCATAAATGTATGGGAAAATAAACAGATACTGTATATTATATAATAATGAAAATCTAAACAATAATGATAAATATTTAACGCATTGAATGAGAGTGGTTTACTTACACTACATAATGCAATAAGAATACATACTTTATATACACTAACCGAAATTAAAATAATAATAATAATAATATATATATTGATAGCAATAATAAAGGTATACAATATAAAGGTATATATATAGTAAAATCTGAACATCATAATTTCTCCATCATATGTCTTGTAATAAATATTGCAATATAAAATAGTGTATAAAATGGAGTTTGAACACAGGTTACTGTATAAATTTGAATAATTAAACAAGTATTTAATTTTCAATAGCATGTTGCCTATTATATATGAAAACAAAAAAATGCTTGATACAATATAATAAATACTACTACATTCTGATTTTACTTCTAAAATATTATACGAAGGTTTTATTTTTATACATGACATAAAACAAAAACAGAACTCACCCAAACAAAAATATATTAAAATAATAATACGCTTTCTCATAACGGAAAAAACACTACTTACATGGAATCTTATTAGCATCGCTAGTTCTCCCATACGCCGTACACTTTCCGAAACCAACAAAAACAAAGGGATAGAAATGAAAAACATAAATAAGTAGGCAAACTTATGCAGTGTCCGAAAAGGGGCCAATATTTTCTGTGATGTCATCCTCGGAGCGGATCCTGTGTACAACCTCACCCGACTTGCGTCGTGCGAGTATACGGCCGCGTCGTGTCCAGACGAACTGCCAACCGTGTCGCCGTCCCGCGTCGCGCGCCAGGTGAAATAATTGCCTATTCGTCTTGGTTAGGCGCTCGTTAATATAAAAGCGTTGCGGCTTCCCAGGCAGTCCAAGATCTCCAGTGCTGGCAGTTCGTCGAACCCGCGCACCATGCAGCAGCTCATCGTGCAGGTCACGGCGTGCCACTCGTACTACGATGGCGCGGGGGCGCGGCTCAGATGCTCCTTCAGATGATGTCGCATTCAGTTTACGGCCGCCAAACCGCTCTGCGCTCACGATATCTCGCTCATCTATATTTACACCGAGTTTAGCTGCAATTAGCCCCACCAAGTGCGTGGGACTACGAAAACAATCATTCAAAATAAGCAATAAGTTGAAAACTATTACTGAAAAAGATAAAGATATTACCGAGGAACAATTTTTGAGAGGTTGTGATCAATTTTTATGCCCTAAGTTAAGCGCAATTGTAAAGGCGCAACTGTATTTAAAACCACATTGTAAAAACAATAGACACAGAAGAGAATTTAAATTGTTTTGCTTAAATATGTATAACAAAAGCCCACTCGCTTATCGATTTTTATCAAAGACAATTTGTTTGCCGTCTAAATCAACTTTAGCTATGATGTACCTTCCTATGGAAACTAAAGTCAACCAACAAATGTGGGATATTTTAACAGATACAGTTAAGCATATGTCACCGACTCAAAAAGAATGTGTGCTTTGTATGGATGAGATGAGTCTAAAGTTAAACTTATTCTATAACACTAAGGAAGACAAAATAAAAGGCTTACATGAAGTAGATGGGCAACAGGAACCGGTTGCTGCAGGTTATGCTTTTACCTTAATGCTTCGAGGTATAACATCAAACTGGAAACAACCTATTGGCTTCTCTTTTATTTCCAGTAGTAAAATAGATGATCAATTAAAAACATGGATAATTTTTACTGCCAATCGTTTTCTACAGCTTGGATTTAATGTACGAGCTTTCGTATCAGATCTAGGATCAGATTTTTTGGCATTTTCAAAAACATTAGGGATTTCTAAAGAAAGCTCATGTTTTGAGATTGATGGCCACAAAATATACTACATATTTGATGTGCCCCTCTTAATGAAATGCGTTCGTAATATTTTATTGATTTTTAATTATGAGTTTAAAAACAAAATTGCTCGGTGGGAGGATTTAAAAGAAATGTATGAACTGGACAAAATAAAAGACATGCGATCAGCTCCTCGTCTAACAGATTCTCATATAAATCCAAACAGTTTCCAAAAACAAAAAGTTCGGTTTACCGTTCAAGTTTTTAGCAATTCGGTAGTAGCAGCATTAAATAATTACCAATCGTCGGGTACTCTACAAGTTGCTAATGGTACGATATATTTTATTGAAACCATGAACAACCTCTTTGATTTATTGAATTCAAGCAACATTGACTCACCAAAACCCTACAATAAACCATATAGGGGTACTACAGTGCAAGACGAATTGCTAGACAAATCACAGCTTCTATTTAATAGCATGAGAGTTAAAAATAAAAATAATGGCCGCGACGTAACCAAAATAATAAAATTATGTATGTATAAATGCTTTCAACGTAACAATTAATTCAATTCGGCAGATATAACGATATGAGATCTGAAGGATACGATTACATTTTCACACGAAGAGTTAACAATGATTGCTTGGAAAATTTCTTTGGTCTCGTGAGGCAGGCTGGCGGAAATTGTCGGGAACCCACTTGCATACAATTCACCAGAGCT
This sequence comes from Achlya flavicornis, assembly GCA_947623365.1. Taxonomy (NCBI): domain Eukaryota; kingdom Metazoa; phylum Arthropoda; class Insecta; order Lepidoptera; family Drepanidae; genus Achlya; species Achlya flavicornis. The sequence continues at coordinate 13,689,765 of OX392478.1, forward strand.
TTCAGAAAATGTTTTCTATATCAGATTCTAAATTTGTCAGACACTACAAACTGTACTGAAAAAAATATATCCTATAGAAGACCCACAAACACGAAACCTTACGTCGATGTTCAAGGCTTCTTATTTTCACCTCAGCTAACGAAATATCTTCGACGAGTCTCCTAGAACGTCGGTCTATTGAGTCAAGCGCTTCCAGCTGGTATTTGGCAGATCCATCCCAGAGGTGACAAAATTACTTACTCTACTACTCTTTGCTACCTACTACTAGCGTGGACGGGCTTGCGAGCCTCGAACGAGCGCGATTGTCAGTTTTTTCACGAACAAAGGGATTCGCATCGTGCTCGTTGTAGGTTCGTTAGATTCGCGTAGCATGCATGATGACGCACCATTACAGAGGACGCAAAATTTTTATGCAGCGGTTTTAGACTTTGACTTAATAGAACTATACCTTTCAAGCTGGTCGGTAATCGGTAAGGATACATTCTGAAAAGTAGAAGTCAGGTTGAAAGGACTCCTTTTGCGGTGAAATGACACGCCTGTGTTTTGGAGGCATTAAACGTGAACAGATTAACTTCACCCGAATCGGAGACTTTTCAGGTTCAAGTTAATAAGCTCAACTATGGCCTCTCTAAGTGTCAGAGTTCCATCCCTGGCCACTTGTGGGCGGGAAAAGTAACTCTCCACATCAGTGTGTCATCTGCATACCTAATGACCCAAAGATATTGGGTGACAGAAGATCGTTCATATGTAGCAAGAATAATGTTGTGGAGAGTACTGTTCCCGGAGGAACTCCGGCATTAATGCCCAGTAAATCTAACGAGCACCCGTCTATGACAACTCATATGGACCTTTCACTCAGGAAATCTGAAATCCAGGCACACAAACCAACCGTACGAAGAAGTTGGCATTAAGGCAAGTCGTGCCAGATACTATCGAAAATCTTGGAAATATCGTGCTTCAACATATCTCTCAATAGCTTCGCCCCATAAATATGGGGCATAAACAAGAAGATCCCGAGTGGACCGTTTCTGGCGGTATAGTAGGTATGCCAGGAGCCTCCTATTCAATACACGTTTCTTAATCTTACAGAGTACGGAGGTAATTGCAATCGGCCGATAATTTGTGCGGTCAGCCCGACCCGTAAATAGCGACTTTTTAGGGTTTCGTATCTCGAAAGGAAAAAAGGAACCTCATAAGATCATTTGTCTGTTTGTCTGTCACAGCCGATTTGCTTCGAATCTACTGGATTAAGTAAAAATTTGGTAACATAATGTATTTCAATTTCTGTGACCCAAACACGGACGTTTATAGTAAATAATTGAATATGGGGCACCTTTGGGGCACAAATTGGAAAATTAAAAAAAGAGGTTTGAAACGTTTACCGTTCGATATATCAAATGAAAGGGCTTGTTGTGAAGGTCTGCTAGGTCCATTTTACGGTATATACCTACCTAGTTCTTTACTTATACATAACAGGGCCAGTAGACAAGATGGTTATCGACAATCGTGATCGTTACTAAACGATCAACCTTTGTAAGGGATTGACATTTCAAATCGAAATATCACGTGATTTTTAACAATCTCTTATGTCAATCCCATACAAAGATTGATCGTTTGCTAACGATGACGATTATCGACAACCATCTTGTCTAGGGGGGCTGGTAAACCTATAAGAAGTTTATGATGTTCAAACAGCATGGTAAATCTGTCAATAATGTGCGTCGTACAAACGTACATTTACAGTTGGAATGTTTGGCCTTAGACTATCTCCCGGAGGAGTTATGTATGACGAGGCCGAGGATGTAGCAGGCTTACCCAGAAAATGCCTATTCACTCTGGCCTTAAAACATCTAGGTTAAAGCTTATAACTCATGCATGTAGGTTTAATTTGCTAACTAACTTAAATGTAGGTAAGTAGATTATATTTCGTAGTATTTAGGCAAAGTTACGTGATGCTACGTGTATCAAAATCACATTGGTGTGTCTGTTACGAGGCCTGTTCGTAATTATTTATGAATCTTTAATCAACTCCTGACCTTTTGCGAGTTTTCTCTGCGTACAAGGGTGTTTCTTTTTAGCTTTCTAATGTTTTACAAAATAAGGCAGAAGGGTAGAGGGAATTCCTTACATTAATATAAACCAATAGAATTAAAAATGGAGTTGAGTTTACAACTCTTATTGCCTCTCGTTTATTCGAGTCGTTATTATTGTTACTAATCGTGCCTCTTTGTATCTCGTACATAATTATTAGGTACTTTAATTATATCCCTCTACATTACACATCGCTTATTACGATTCCGACATGCACGAACTTGTGACTGCCTTGGGAGAGCCACAGGGGAGAGCTAATCGTGGTATATATCGAGCAAGAGTTTGTTACCCTTGCGGTTTAACTCTAGTTTAGCAGATTTCTAATAAGTTACCTGTTATAGGTGGACAGCGCATACCTCTAAACGTAGTAGTTACTGTAGGTGCTTATGCAATCTACTGAAGGATTAGATGGACCATTATTTAAGAAAGATATTATCACATAATATGATAAAGAAAATATGTTACAGATTCTTCCATAGACATTTCTTTTCCAGTTTCCTTGTGAAACTGGTGCCCGTATTCCATTTTACAGGTTACCGGGCTCTCTCCCCTAGGACAGAAGGATTACGGCCCGTTCACACATGGGAGTCCGTTTTACTGGTACGTTTTTAACGGATACGTCATAAATGTATGCGCTGTTCACACATAGGCACCGTATAACGTTCAACGAATCCGTCATTACAGTACCCCGAGTGTAAAGATTTGACGTTAATAAACGCTTACTAATTCGTTTGCGTTAACTATAAATTTGTATGGGAGAAATTAGTACCACGAGTATTCCGCTAGGGGCGCTGTGCCAATTCCTATAGAGAAGTGTCGTAAACGCAAACTAATTAGTAAGCGTTTACAAACGTCAATTCTTTACACTCGGGGTACTGGATGCGATGTGTGAACAGAAAAATGTGAGTCAAACAAAACCTGTCGCATCACTCCCCCTCCTACACCCCGCACACACCGCCCGCCACGCACACAGTATCTATCCGTTAAAATTCTACGTATCCGTATATTTTTACTGTTCCGTCGTCCAGTATTCGATGACAAAACGGAATGTATTTTTTTTACGGAACGATATTTTTTACTGTATACTGAATACTGTGCCATGTGTGAAGTCGCTCATACAACTACATACGCCATCGACGAAAAAAGAACGTACACGATAAAACGGAACAGTAAAACGGAGACATGTGTGAACCGGCCGTAACTTAGCAAAATCAGAAGCTTAACGATAATTTACACCCCCCTGTATATAAGATAGCATGCCGTTTCGTAACATCGCCATTCATTCCCCGCCGTACAATCTGTATCAAAAGTGAATATGCTACACACGTACGCCTTCTATTCTTTCCCTCTAATGAGAATTTAATAATTACAACATCTTTGATTGGAAAGCAGTAATTATTTGTCTTCAAATTATGACTGGAATTTCATTTTCGGAGGGTGAAAGTTCAACCGCGTACGTGCGAGTGCAAAATGCAACGATGTGTTCTGATTTTCGTTTGTTTCTTTGCCTGTGTCTCAGGGGAGGAGTTTCCATCACTGATCACGGCGAATGCGTCGATTGGTAAGTCAACGTTTAGTTTAAAAACGGGAATAATTCACTGGCTTCGATACTATTGGAAAGTTTCTATTGACAGCTGTAGTTCTAGACCGACAATACCTTGGGGAAAAATACCAGGCAGTTCTCGACGAGCTGAAAGACTACATCAAGGAGTTGGCACGGGTTGAACTGAAGCATGGAGGCGTCGTGGTCCACTACTACTCATGGACTTCTATCAGTCTTAAGAAAGGTGACGATTAATATGTTTTAATAGAATTAAGGGGCAATAAGGAGTTATAGGGGGAATTGTAGATAAAAGATATAGATTAATATAGACTCTAAACACCCAAGAGTCAGATTTTAAGTTGAAAAATTGCCATCAGAGGGATGGAAATATCAGCTCTTCGTGAGGTTTTCTTAATCGTTAAACGCCAAAGAGGATACTCACAAAGTGGACTTCTGTCAGACAGAAGAAGCGTTTATTATAATTTATAGAAGACCTAATCTTGTAGAGTCTTGTAGAGCTTTAAACTATTTCCTCTCCAGGTTTCCTAGCAGTATTCAGTATAGCCTCATGCACAGATACGTGGGACTTATTCTCTCGAGCTGAAGACGAAGAACTTCTACTTTTCGCACTGACAGAAGTGGACTGTCCTCGATTACCGTCGCACAAAGCCATCACAGTCACTTACGCTGACGCTGGCCAAGAGTTGCCGCAGCTGATCCTCGACTTAAGAACTTCTAATGCTTTCAAGTGGAAATCTGCTGTGATATTGCATGATGAAACTTTGAGTAAGTGTCATTTATTACCGGTCTTCTTAGTGGTTTAGATTTATTTTCAGCTCCCACTACCTACTATGCTTTCTGCTCTCAATTATTTGGGGTCGAACTATTTGCATTAGATTCTTCAATCCTTAGCTGGAAATCATCATTATCATACTGCACAGAACTTTGATCTGTTTCTTGGTCTTCCCTCGTATGTACACCTATCTTCAAACTGTTCTTAACGCTTATATTATCTATCACAGGCGCTATTTTAAAATATTCTCTGACGTTATCATTTCTTCTGCATTCCGCTTACGCATGTCTTCTTTTTTCATGTAGACCTTATCTTCTAGCAACAACATAACAAGTGGATAATACATAAATTGTCCCCCATCAGGTCGTGATATGATATCCCGCGTGGTACAATCCCTAACTTCACAAATAGACGATGAAAGTGCATCTTCAATATCTGTAACTGTGTTCAAGATGAAACATGAAATAAATGAATATCTCAGACGAAAAGAGATGTATAGAATATTGTCCAAGTTACCTGTGAAATATATTGGTAAGTAACGTATATTTTCGAAAGTGCTTGTTTACTGTTTTGGGAGATTATTTTTTAGTCCAAGGACTTGATCACGATGCCAAGACGAAGTAGGAAAGAAGTGAAGTCTAGAAAGAGAGACCTGGAGTTAGTTATTGAAATTTTTTGGAAAAATAAATCAAATATTAGGCAACAAATCCAAAATACCATGTTCACCCGAACGCTCATTCATTTAGAACAGCGAATTCTCATTCCAGGTGAAAATTTCCTAGCAATAGTAACTTCAGACGTGATGACCACCATGGCAGAGACAGCCCGGGACTTGGTCATGTCACATACTCTAGCTCAATGGCTGTATGTCATATCAGACACTAACGCCAACAAGGGTAATCTGACCAGTATGATACATGGCATGTATGAGGGAGAGAATGTCGCCTACATTTATAACCAGACTATTGATGATTCTGATTGCAAGGTAAGATATAACAGTAAAATATGATATGGTTTATCATGGATACAGATACCGTTTTTGGAAAGATGTTACGTCACAGTTCGTAGGTAGCATTCCCCGCAGCCTAAGATCAGTGTTCACTGCCTTGGTGTCTGGGTGTTTATACAAGAAATATATTTAGAAGTATCCGTTATTTGGTTTCCGTTGTACAAGATTTGCTTAGTTTGGCCTGGGTGTGAAGAATCTCTTGGGATTTAAAAAAAGTTTGTTTCAAGCGGAACAAAATTCTATCATATTCCTGTCTGGAAAAATCTTTGTAAAACTATGGAAAAATGCACATGCTTTTTTTTACCATCCAAATAAAGCTACCGGATATTTTAATAAATAATCAAGTTCCAACTTGGTGAATCAGTGGCGGTTAGTTAGTGGATATGCGACTGACATCGAGTACCTAAATCTAGTTTTCCTTCACGGTTTTGTTTACTCAAACCAATTTTGTTTGCAATGCCTACGCTACGAATTAGATCAGAATGTAGGTCTACCTATATAGACAGGTTTACACATTATAAGTACCTATATCTGGATACTCTTTCTCTTTTGCAATGCTATTTCCAAATAACCGCAGATGGTAATCATATTTATTCAATCAAAATTGAGCCTAATCTACTTCTTTGAAAATTACTTCTACTCTGTAAACGACAAAATGTAAAAAAAACTAGTTTTCCTCCAAATTCCTCTTCTTACCCATAATTATAGAATGGCCTGATATGCTACTCTCAAGAAATGATGAACGCATTCGTATCAGCGCTGGACGCGGCCGTGCAGGAAGAGCTGGACGTCGCTGCACAGGTGTCCGACGAGGAGTGGGAGGCTATCAGGCCTAATAAGATGCAAAGGAGAGATATGCTGTTGAAACATATGCAGGTACAAGAATTTAGGAACAAACTTATAGCACCTTATTACAAAACATGGTTTAAAGGAAAACCAGGTTTTAAAATAGCCTCGTCCCTTTTTATTATATGACGTTAGAAAGTGACCAAATGACAGTAAAACCTGGCTTTACTTTAAACCATGTTTTGTAATAAGGGGGAGTATTTTAGATATTATAGATAGTCCTTGAAAATCCATCGGTACGTTGACATACTGCCTTACGCAAGTGTTATTGCATGCAAAAATATTGATAGTGAATTTAAGTGAATAATATAATATCTTGTGAATAGAAACAATAAGTATTGAAATAATTTTATATCATTGGAATACGGATTACTTAGAATTTGAAACAGTTTGATAGCTAATTCAAACGAAACATGAATCGGTTTGACCTGACTTTTGAGAGGTCACGTCTTTTGAGGTAGACGTCCTTTAGACGACTTCATAAATATGATTTTTTTTTCTACATTAATGAAGTCAGCAGTACAATTAATTCAAATGTTATTTTAATCTATATTTTTTATTTGATACTCGCGTACTGATTCTTTACTGTCCTGAAATTGTAACATATTGTCCGAGTTTGCTTATCACTATTGCCAAGATCAAAGACATCAAGTAGGTACCTATTGTACTATTGAGTGCTTGAAATTGTATTGCTTTTAATCATCAGCAACATATAGCCACAAAGAGTCAATGTGGTAACTGCAGTATTTGGCGAGCTCTGGCAGCTGATACTTGGGGTGCAACATATAGACAGTACACAGACTCTAATGACGAGGTGATCAAGAGTTCTACTAATGGTTCTACGGGAGTTATTGAGCATGTTGAGTTACTGCATGTAAGTTGACTTGAGTTTTACGACCTTGGAGTTATAGGTAGGTATTCAAAATAATATACAAAAAAAATTACCTTCGCAGGCACTTATGAAAAGTCTGACTGTAATGCTCTAATACCGGTTCGGTTGCATTTGCTGAGAAGAGAGGGCAATAAACTCAGCAAAGTAATTACTCTTTTCAAAGCAAGCTTAGATTCATTACATAATATTGACATTCTAATCGCACTAACAACAATTGCGTGCCCCGGCGCGGCAGCAAAACTGCAAATTAGACTGAATCGATATTTAATAACTAAATAGCAAACTTAAGCAGACCAGCCCCCACAAGCAGCACCTGGTCACAAGTATGACGCGTGTGGCAGCCATCGCCCTCTTCGCCATTATTGGAGGGAAGAGGACACCCCGTCACAAGGCGCCGCCGCTTCTGCCGCGGTATACCTACACATATCATACATCCTTGGTTAGGATATGTATTGACAGTGAGAATAATCTTAAAAATCTAGAAATATAATACGAATAACGAATATTTATTGATATTACGACGTTGGTTCTCGCGAGGGACGCGCGTCCTATAATAACAAATGTCATTGTTATTTTTTGAACCGTGAGCCAAAGTATCAAGAATGAAACTCCTAAAACAAATCTTTTAGCAGATTCACTTAAAGCAGAATACTGGTACTTTGTCGAGTTGGAATAACAGAATATGAACTAATGTAGTAATAGTAAGAAGAGGGTTGCCGAATCATTGGTTGCCGACATCATCACTCAATATCATCAGGCTCTGTATTGTGACGTAGAAGAAGTAATAGCAAGAACAGCCTCTTTAGCAAAAAACTGATAAAAGCAATCAAATATAGAGTAATTTAAATTCCAGGTTGGTTTTTGGCGGCCTATTGATGCTGTAAGATTCGCTGATGTTTTATTTCCTCACGTTGAACATGGATTTAGAGGGAAGGAACTGCCGATTATAACTTTCCACGTTAGTAATCAAAATTTATAAATGTAAATAAGTCCAAATAAATTCGGTATCATGTTCTCTGTTATATTTTAGAATCCTCCATGGACCATCCTTCAAGCAAATGAATCTGGATCTATTATCAAATATTCCGGCCTCGTATTTGACATTGTAAACCAACTTGCTAAAAACAAAAACTTTACGTGAGTTATCATCTTCTTACATACCTATCGCTCTTGTTTTTGTGTCTTCTTATTGTTTAAAACTATCTTCCAGGATCAAACTATTATTACCAAGTGCAGTGAAACAAGATTTTGCTAATGATTCATCATTGGATGTAAGTATATCTAAATCGTTATGCATTTTGTTGTCTAGTTTATTGCATCTAGTTTAGTGATCGATATTTTCTATATTATTAGATGATGCATAGTCAGAAGGCTTTGCTGACGTTGTCAGCTATTTCTAAAGGACAAGCAGCATTAGCAGCAGCATCTTTCACAGTTCTACCAGATCCAATGCCAGGTACATTATGATTATAGATATCTGTTGGATGATTTTATAAAATTTCTTCTAGTGTCTGTACAGTTACTGTTTTAGGTATAAACTACACGATACCAGTGAGCACACAACCGTATGTTTTCATGATAGCAAGACCTAGAGAACTCAGTAGAGCCATGCTGTTCTTGTTGCCTTTTACAATGGATGTAAGTTGTACTTTTAAAAATAATAAAGTATCCTATCATTGCTATTTTTTTACAAATAAGTTAGTTATTTCTTGACCATAAACAGTATGGGCAGTGATGAATGTCAGGTTTTAATAGCACAAGTGCTCACTATTTGGAATGATAAATACGTAAGATTTATGGTGAGCCCTTTTGTCGTCCGTAATTATTCCAAAACTGATAACCTCCTCTCTTACCATATGACAATAAATCATACCTACTAATTTATTTCCACAAACAGACATGGGTCTGCCTCGGCCTGGCGGTAATTCTCATGGGCCCAACACTATACATAGTACATCGACTGAGTCCCTACTACGAGGCAATGAAGATCACGAGACAGGGTGGCCTAGCAACAATACATAACTGCCTGTGGTACATATATGGGGCTTTATTACAGCAAGGTAATATGAACAAATATTTATAATAGATGTTGGAAAAAAAAAACGCAAAGATCGACACTCACCAGCAGTGTGGAGCTCATTCCTTGACAGGCCTCGTCAACAACACGACTCATTCAGATGTACCTATTGCGGGCGGACCATTGTGACGTGCAATGAGCTGTTTAGGTTTTTCTTCAGTTTTACAATACTTATAGTTTTTTTTTTATACCTCTAAGGTGGCAAACAATGGTAAGTAGTTACCGTAGCCTATGGACGCTTGCAACACCAGGGGTATCACTCGCGCGTTGCCGACCCTGAAGAAATCTCTTCACGCCCTTTTTGAAGAACCCCATGCTGTACTACATTGGGAAAACCACGTGCCACCATAGTGCGTAAAAAGAGCTCTTCATGTTTGGCAACACATCGGCAATCCCCCTGGAAAGCCCCTTAATGTGCACATCAGAGGGCCAACCACCATGTCAACAATAATAATATAACCTTACTTGTTTTTTAGGGTTCCGTAGCCAAATGGCAAAAAACGGAACCCTTATAGATTCGTCATGTCTGTCTCTCTGTCTGTCTGTCCGTCCGTATGTCACAGCCATTTATTTCCGAAACTATAAGAACTATAATGTTGAAACTTGGTAAGTAGATGTATTCTGTGAACCGCATTAAGATTTTCACACAAAAATAGAAAAAAAACAATAAATTTTGGGGGTTCCCCATACTTAGAACTGAAACTCAAATTTTTTTTTTTCATCAAACCCATAAGTGTTGGGTGTCTATGGATAGGTCTTCAAAAATGATATTGAGGTTTCTAATATCATTTTTTTCTAAACTGAATAGTTTGCGCGAGAGACACTTCCAAAGTGGTAAAATGTGTGTCCCCCCCCCTGTAACTTCTAAAATAAGAGAATGATAAATCTATAAAAAATATATGATGTACATTACGGTGCAAACTTCCACCGAAAATTGGTTTGAACGAGATCTAGTAAGTAGTTTTTTTTAATACGTCATAAATTGAAATTAATCAGGTCTATACTACCATTTACTTATATACCTACAGGTTTGTACGGAACCCTCGGTGCGCGAGTCTGACTCGCACTTGGCTGGTTTTTTTTGTCCTTTTTTGACGTCGTATGGCAAAGAAGGACGTAACACAAGTCCCTCAGTTACTTATGAGATTTGTTGAATGAGTTTGATGTTAAAAAAGTTCAGCTTCAGAAGTTCAACTACAGGCTCGATTACAAAACGATGGACAGGAAGACAAATGATGACATACTACTTCTGCTCACTGCAGAAGTTCAGTAACAATTTTAATAGCCACATTAATTAAACATGAAAATACCGCGGTTTCGAACTACAGGGCGGTCACCGAGCGAATGTTTTGTGACACCTGTAAATAATGGACTGATCACGAAAACGACTCATGCGATTTCAATGGAACTTGTACGGGAAGAGACAGAACAAACTTTCTGTAAATGTCTCATCTAAATCGAATTATCCATGTCTGTGATGTTCTGACGAGAAGTATTTGCCATGGCCCAATTTTATAGGAGGTATGTACCTACCCCGAGCGGACAGCGGTCGCCTAGTGGTCGGGACCTGGTGGTTGGTGGTGCTGGTGGTGGTGACCACGTACTCGGGGAACTTGGTCGCCTTCCTCACGTTCCCGAAGCAGGAGGTGCCGGTCACCACGGTCGCTGAACTGCTGGAGAACAGCGCCTCCTACACCTGGTCTATTAGCAAGGGATCTTATTTGGAGACTGAGTTGAAGGTATAAGTAGTTTGAAGTTTTAAAAAGATACTAAAAATAACTGTAATGCCGGTTTTTATCCAGTTTTTACGGGTGGTAAAGTCATATATTTGTGATATTGATTGATTGAAGATCAGTTAGAAGTCACTTACCATGTCCTCTTTGTTTTTTTATTTTATACTACTAAGTCGGTAAATAAGCATACGGCCCACCTGATGGTAAGCGGTTACCGTAGCCATATGGACGCTTGCAATACAAGAAGCATCGCTCACGCGTTACCGACTTTTCCCCCCTCCCCTATGAGCTCTGGCGTCCTTACTCACGCGCAGGAACACAACTTTACACAACGTAAAGTTATTTGGCTGCAGTATTCTGTATGGTGGTACTTCCCCAGTCGAGCTGCTCTTTGAGCGAATAAACGCTATGCTCTACCTCTTTCAACTATGTCACCATTTACATCATACGATAATTGGGTTTTCCTTTAATATTTACATCAATGTCTATCAACTGTAATTATTTAAAAAAAATCACATAGCGAACTTCGGAGGTTGAGGGAAAGATATATTTTTCGATATTAATCATCATAAGTCAAATAATACGCATCTTAAAAGAAAATAACGACCTGTTTTGGAATTAACAAATGAAGCCTTTTTATATGATACCCCACTTCAACTTATAGCCATACTTTTAAATTTCGGTCCCCCATTTAGCAAAAAGGTTTTTTTTATTTTTATTAGAAAAAAGTTGGGGTAAGCAATATTAAAAACCAATCCAAATTCTAAATCATATTCATTAGGACAGAAAGTCGCACAGACATTCGGTCAGAGTAGTACCATAAGGATTCCCTTTTACCTCTTTGGTTCGAACCCTAATAAATTAGACACATAAATTGATGTTGAGACTTTCAAACGATTTCAGACGAATATTGTTACAAAAAAGTCGTGGTATTTGTAAGCTTTTCTTAGTGTGCAAAAGTTGTAAATATAAATGCTACATCTCGTAATGGGTTGTAGGTATATTGTGAATGTAAATATATTTTTCAGAACTCCGACGAGCCGAAATATAAATCTCTACTGAAAGGTGCTGAGCTGACCACAGGAACAGGCGGCGTAGAAGGTGGCTTGGCATCCGGTGATTATTTATTTCTCTGCTAGCTGTTCCCTGCTGTTTCAACCAGGTTTCCGGGGATAATACCTTCCTATAAGCGAAAGAATTTTTCGAATTCTGGTTGTTCCAGATTATTATTATATAAGTATAGATTTGTGAATTGTGTAAATAAATTCCAGAACGAAAGCCAAAGAAAAATACAGTTTCTATGTTTTTAAATGAATTTCCCATAAGACCTTATTAACTTAACTAATAAGGGTCGTTTTGTATTGGCACTGATGATGGTGATCTGTGTCCCAGGATCAGAGCTGGTCGGGCGCGTGCGCGACCACCGGCACGTGCTCATCGACTGGAAGCTCCGGCTCAGCTACATCATGAGGGCAGAACACCTCAACTCGGATACCTGCGACTTTTCACTCAGTTAATATATAATTTATTTTTGTAAATCGATTGATATATAATAAATAGCATGGACTTACCGTGTATCGAATATAAATTCGGTTAAACTTATTGCCGAATAATTATAATCGAATTTATATTTGATGCTGGTCAACAACAAAAAAAAACATGTCAAAGCCAACAAACCAAATAGAGAAAGAAATTAATTTATTTCTTTTTCCTAGGATAAAAGGTTGTGATGTTATATTTGTTAATCTGATGGCCAGCTTTAAAATGATTGTAGTAATAAAAACACTATTTAAAAAAATATTCAATGTTGAAGAAGTTTTCCCGCACATTAACTCAACAATTTTTTCATATCAACAAAAGATACAGCATAATATTTGTATTTACATAATGATGTATTATTTATTTGTATATAATATTATGCTGACAAAATAACTGGCGATCTGTGTACGAAAATCTATCCAAGCCATAAACTCACACAAAAAAGAAAATCAAATTTATTTGGCTTTTTTTGTTCATTTTTTTTTCGACTTGAAATGGTTAGTACTTTTTTCGTAGTTAATACTTTTTCACGATTTAGACAAAAAAATGCTTTATTTAGTGGTCTATTTGTCTAAGGAAACTGAAGCCTTCGTAAGCAATGGCGTAAAAAAAACGCAGCGAATTTTTTCAAGTTCAAATATGAAAATTCCGTTCAGCTGTTACGGAGCTGACTGGTAATTAACATACACACAAGCAAGCGCACAAATTAACAGCACAAATTTTCACGATTATAAACTTATTAGAAAGAACGAGTAATACCACAGATTACTAAATAGTAACTGCGTAATACTTAAGAAGAATTAGAAGGATATAAAGAGCATTAGAAGGATAGAATAACCTTGCACATCGATAACTTGCTAATTGGCAGGTGCTGAAGAGTTTTTGGAGGAGCAGGTAGCGATGGTGGTGCCAGCCGGCAGTCCTTACCTGGTTGTTATTAATAAAGAGTAAGTGACTCGCTGTGACTCTTAGCATTTCAGCTCTACATTCTTTCATTATCTCTTCTTAACATAGGATTCGGTTTAATTCTTGAATTCCTTATTTCAATGAAAATATTATTATATTAGAGAGGTAGAGCATAGCATACGATAGAAGGGTAGAAAGGCCGGTAACGCGTCAGCACCCCGCGTATTGCAAGCATCCATGGGGTTACGGTAACCGCTACTTATATGGTACACGTGGTAACGGTAACCGCTACTTATACGGTACACGTGGTAACGGTAACCGCAACTTATACGATACACGTGGTAACTAAACTAAATAAAAACAATATTGTTGTTAATCTAATTACTATATATTTTTCCTTTATACGTAAAGAGTACGAAAACGTCAAGTCCTCAACTTGTTTATTGCATTCGTTATAGTCCCTGATGACTGTAGTTATAGGGGAATAGACGCAGATTGAGACCCACAACATTTTGGTTGAGAATAAATTATATGCGAAGTCTATTGATAGTATAACTTAATAGAATGTGGTATAACTATAACGTTTCAGAATAAATCGTATGCACAAAGCGGGGCTCATTACAAAGTGGCTGAGTGCTTACCTACCCAAGCGCGACCAGTGCTGGAAGACATCCTCCATCGCTCAGGAAGTGAACAACCACACTGTCAATATTAGGGACATGCAGGGGTCATTCTTCGTGTTGTTTCTTGGTAAGATTCTTTTTTAAGGGATTTCCTGCTGTATTGGTCAATCACAATCAAAGGTCAATTTTTAAAAGTAAAAAAAATGCCTAAATAGTGACCATGATACTGAGAAATCAAATGCGATAAAATAAAAATTAGTCAAATATAATCAATGTTTTATAATTAAAATTAGAAAAAGTTTTTCAGCCAGCTTCTTCAAGCTTCATTTACTTTTTTCGTCATTCTTTCACATTATACGCAAACTTCATTCTTGCTTATCCTGTTACGAGTTCGTATAAGTACATAATAAGTTGAGAAAGTCAAATATTTTTTGTAGCAACCGAAAATGTACAGTTCACTTACCTATACTTTTACCGCATACTTCGTAAAATGTTTTGTCTTGATGTAAGGCTTTAGTTGTGTTTTTTTTTTAATTTCCAGGAATCTTCTCCGCTTCGTCTGTTCTTTTCCTGGAATGGCTATTCAATAGACACAAGAAGCGTCGTGAGGAAATCGTGATCAAACCATATGTAGAGTAAACAAAATCACATCCTGAATTAATTTATGACTGTTTTCAAACTGAAGACGACGAATTTTTTATTTAGTTATTACTAAAAACAAATAAAAAGTTCAAAAATTTATTTTGTTCTTTGTTGATATACCTTTTTGGTTCATATGACGTTTAATCGATGGAATGTTTGAAATCTACATTAAATACTAGATTGTAGGATATATTTATTTGCAGTAGAGTTGCTACGATTGGTTGTTATATGGTATATTAAATTGGAGAGAAACGAAGCTTACTTTTTATCCTGGGAATGCGGGTATGTATCATACAATCTCCCTAGATTGTATGATGAAAGTCCCTACATTCAAGGCCAGAGTGAATAGGTTATTTCTGGGTAAGCGTGTTCCATCCTAGGCTTCGCCTTCGTCCCTTATGGGCGGGTCAGTGGCCAAACGGAAGCCTATTTAATAAAAAAATCGGTAAATATAAAACGATAAATTTAGTTTAAAACAATTTTTGAAACTAACTTAAAAATCGAATTTAACTCATTTCTACGGAATGTTATAATCATTGGCACAGCAAATGCACATTTTTTTTTTTTAAACGATAATTGTGAATATTTGTCTTGACTAGATATTCGTTAGGTACTCAATTACCGCTTAGGTACTCCACCAATCCGCAGTGGGCACGCGTGGTGGAGTATCTGCCCATTCCCTTTCAACCTCATTTGTGAAAGGAGGCCTGTGCTCAGCAGTGGGACATTATAGGCTGATGATGATGATGATGACACACTTACACCGAAGAGCTGAACTCTATTGGGGTGTCAAAGTGTCCTAACTATACTATACATTACTCGAAATCAATCTGTGAACACCCCATGTCCTGTCAAGAAGTCCAAGGAATAATAATAATTATAATATTAAAATTATACTTAATTAAATTGATAAGAGGTTAAGTAACTAAAATGTAAAATACAACGAGGTGGAAACGGGTATTTAAATAAACGTTAACCAGATATCGCTGAGACGTGACCAAATCCACGTTGAACCTTGCATTTGTGTTTATATAAACACTATGAAGAACTTATTTACGCACTTACTTACTTTTACGATCGGGATCCGGGATAGGATGATCGGACTGGCATGGTCAAAATTGACAAAGTCTCTAAATAAATAAAATAAATATCCTGGGACATTCCTCACACACGGTTATCAGATCCCAAACTAAGCAGAGCTTGTACTATGGAAACCAGATAACTGATATAATACATATACTACTTTTTGTTTGTAAATACATACTTAATATACATAATTACACCCAGACTCAGGACATACAGACATGTTCATGCACACAAATGCATGTCCTGTGTGGGAATCGAACCCACGACCTGCGGCGCTATAGGTTAAGACTCCACGTCTTAACCAACTGCGCCAACGGGCCCGTCAAATTACATAACATACATACATTAAATATAAATAGAATAAAAATTAAGATTTAGGATCCAAAGATAAATAACATTAGTAAATAGGTTGCTACCCATGGGTGTTTGACCTTCGTTAAGCTAGAAATGAAATGCTAAACAGAATATCATGCGGTTCGAGCGTGCTATAGAAATGTTTCTGCGTGATGACAGCATGTTCCCAAATTGGTAGAGTTTATAAACTTATTTAGGATCCGCTTAGGGGTCATTAGATGTACCTTCGGATAATTTAGGACCAAATTAGGTATTTATACTTTCGTTTTGTTTCTTTACAACTTAATGAAAGTAAGTTGTTACCCACTATAATAGGAATATAATGTTTTTGTGAACTTTGAATGCTCGATTCTCTGGCCTGATTTTTTGGAGAGCTTATAATATAAATTTAACGATACACAATTTACTAGAAATTGAAAAATATAGGTCAAAAGTACAATTATCAATATAGACGGCATATATAGTTAGAGCCTTACGGATACCAGCCTCCAGTATTTTAATAACTGAAGCGTCATAAGACCAAGAACATTTTAAGTGATCATGATTTTAAGGAGAGTACTTAATACTTAGTAAAATTCATGATATTTTAACATTCAATAAGTATTTATAATATGAATGACCTCGTACAGCTAGATGCTTGTTTAAATATTTGGTGCACAGGAAGGTGCCTGAAGATTAAAATAAATTACTCATTTACATTTAAATAGCAATTAAATGTAATGTATTTTGAATACGAAATAGAAGATTCGTGTCACATACTCTAGTAGATTGCATTTTGTAGATATTTGTTGTTAATATACTAGTGATCTTATTTCAAGTTTTGAAACTTTTGGGGTTGCTGCAATTTCTCTAGTTAGCCTTTTGGAAATTGACAATTAAAATAAACTTTTAAAGAGGTATGATAGTAGAAGTCCTACATTAATCTGGTGATGTGACAGGTACTCAAGGATATAATGAACGAATTGTTCATTAAAAATAAACCGATGAAGAAATCGATCGCCAAGCACCTATCGGTGTTCCGACAGCTGCACTTGAGAGCTTCTTCTAGGCTTTGTGTGCATCACCTTCGGCCACATCATCATTTACCATGGTGAGATTGTTGTCACAGGCCTTCATCTTATCTTTTTCTCAATTATTTGTGGTCAATCATGTATGCTGATTCGGCCCATGTCTCCGTCATGTTGGTATTTTACTTTCTTCATCATATCGTCTTTCACTCAATCAATTCATCTTTTTTCTGTCTTCTACTTCTCGTTTTTTATCTACTCATATTCATAACTCTTGAACTCACATGCCTCCTTATAACATGTCCATTCAACGACTAACAGTTCCCTCTCAACTGTTCATGTGTGTCTGGTGCATCTTTCAAATTTCCTCTTAACTTATATGATACTAGCTGCCCGGCGCGACTTCGTTCGCTCCGGGCAGCTAGTGCTACCCTTCCCTACCCTATCCTACCCTACCTTATCTAAACCATCCAGTGAGTTAATTCTACTGTACGTGTGTATGTCACTGAACTCCTCCTGAACGGCTGGACCGATTTGAATGTTTTTTTTTGTATGCGTTTGGGTGGCGCCCTGGATGGTTTAGATTCACAAATCAGTCCGGCAAATTCAGCGATATACACACGTACAGTAGAATTTTATATATAAAGAAGATAACAATAAGGACTTGATCACTTGATCAGAAAACGGTGAAAGAACGGACTGACCACGATGAGAGTTCGATGACTCTGGTTGAAAATTATGTAAGAATATTATTGAACGTTGCAAAACAAAACGTCTACGTTTTAATAAGCTAACTGGATCCAACTAGTTTGAATTGAACTGGAAAATACCATTATATATGTTTTAATAAAACTTGAGCGAATAAATATGTCAGTATAGTATAGAAACTATACGTGTGTCGAATAGTCGTCATAGAACCGGTGTGGTGAGGTCTCGCTGGTACATAAATACATGCGGTTTCTGGTCGAGACTCAGTTGGATTAAGGTCCCCCCTGCAATCTGCCGTAAAATTCAGTTTTTCGGAGTGTCTATTTTAATTTTTTTAACAAACATTAGGTGTCAATGACAAGATCGAAGAGAAAGTTCGCGATCACCGACAAATTTCTACCAAGGTCAGTCCTACAGTTCCTACTTACCTACTAACTAGACGGTCTTAAAGAAAACATAATTCATCTAATTCGATGAATGTTGAAGTTAATATTATGACATTTTATGTAGGTAACTAATTTGATTAGAATAGACTACGAGTAAGGTTTAAAGTAAGAGAGAACCCATAACACATGTTTAATCTCAGCTTGGGTGCCATGAGTTTCAACTGATCTGTGACTTCAATTGTACAAAACAACTATTGTTTAATAATTAGTATGAGCCACATTTTTGTAATGCTTAATTTTTGTTAATTGTAAAACTGCAAATAAAGAATTTTATTTTATTACTAGCTGTCCCCCGCGGTTTCACCCGCATACCTGGGATAAAAAGTATCCTATGTCCTTCTCCATACCATAGACTATCTGCATGCCAAATTTCATGATGATCCGTTGAGTAGTTGAGGCGTGAAGGCGTAACAAACAAACAAACAAACTCACACACAAATCAACTCATTTATAATATTAGTAAGGATAAGGATTATTGTAAAACTGCAAATAAAGAGTTTTATTTTATTATTAATTCCAGGGATAAGTTATGTTTTCAAGCTAGGTTTCAGTCTAAGTAATAATCTGAATACCAAGATGCTAAAACCATTTTCATTATTAGAAAAAGATAACTTGGACAAGCACCTTTTGTTCATAATCATTGTTTTCAATGAAAAATACTGCATGTACTAAGTATACAGTTTATGTTAATTGTTTAGTATATCTGATACTAAATTATATCTGTCTCTTTCTTCTCTCTCTCTAACGTCAACTGTCAAACCATTTACAAGTGCTCCGTACAATTAAATTAGTTTTTCAGTCTTTATACCATATAATGTAGAGTGAACAGTGTCAATAAATAATTAATTGAGTGAACGGTGTTTGTTCATATTTTCATCGCCCTAAACTCCTAAACATTAATATTTCAGAAGCTTTAGAGTAAACTTGCTTGCTTAGTTCAGTGACATTCGGCGCAGCCGGTTTCTGCAAGGGTTTCCCTTCATACCTTGCAGTGGCCCAAATCACGTACTTAACAAAACTTCGTAGCATATTTTAAATTGTGTTTCGTGAAATAGTTTTGTATGTAAAACCTTCAAAAGTGTATACGCCTCAAAGATGTGTCTATAGGATCGTTTTTCAATCGTTAATTTGACATAACGTGAAAACATAATTGGACTGTTTTACAAAAAACTTAAACCGACATCAAAGTACAACCGAATTGAGAACCTCCTCCTTTTTTTGAAGTCGGTTAAAAACACAGTTAAACGTTGATGTCGCTACGACTTCGTTGAAGTTGTTTTAGGTGAAACGGGCCACTGTCATGGCTTTCAAAAATTTCCCCACGAGCTGTACAAGTGGAACATTCAGCTTTTGAAAATGGCTCCCGAAACCGAAAATGGTCAACCGAATCTGCTTACAAAATTTCACCAGAATCGTTTGAGAAATGCAACCTGTAGAGAAGAACAGCCGGACATCCGGACAGACATACGAAAGCATATTTTCCCAAGCGGTTGCGCTTCGTTCGCGATTTGCACTCGCTCGGGCGGCCTTCTGCTCCATGATGAATGAAGCAAAGCTTGTCATCATCATCTGCCTGCCCTGTTCCCAATCAATTGGGGTCGGCGCAATATGTACGCTTCTTCCATTCATCTCTTCTATCCGTCATACTAGTATCCACTCCTTTCTTACCCATATCATCTTTCACACAATCCATCCATCTCGCTTGTATTACTATGAAAACCAGATAACTGATATAGGTACTACTCTTTTAATAGATTCGTATAGATAGATATATCCTCATACAAACTATGGACAAACAGACATTTTGAGAGAGGTAGAGCATAGCGTTTATTCGCTCTAAGAGCAGCTCGACTGGGGAAGTACCTCCACCTTACAGAATACCGCAGCCAAATAACTTTATGTTGTGTTTTGTGTTCCTGCGCGTGAGTAAGGTCGCCAGGGCCAAACTAAGGTAACAGGGGGTATATTAGTAACCACGTAACTAGTCCATCTAGTCCAATAACAGTACTACCTACTCATTAAACTTCTCAAATGTCATAATTTTACATTTCGCCGTTTGACTAATAGATGCTAAGTAGGTATCTGTAGCGTTTATCCTTATTGACACATATTTGATGCCCGTAGCAATCGGTGCATTAAATGACACACAGTATCTAACCGTAGATATGTCATGTCCACCTGGTTCACGCGTGATACCGGCATACACGTCCATGAATGAGTCATTGAACTTTAACTCAAATTGGGATGTTTCCTGGGTAAAAAAATAATAATTCTAATTAGTCCGTCAGTTAGATTATCAATAAATATTGGACACGTATTTTTTGCTTTACCAAATCATTAGCAATCGACGAAGATAAAGGCGCGACTAAGTTCTGGAGTGGGGGCTCGTGACGTCACTTTTTCCTAAAAAGTGTACCACACCGTGACGTCACGCGGAACTTCAACAAACCATATCCTCGTATTTTTTTGTTTAATTGACAAATGAAAAAATACGTGTCTAATATTTTTTGTAATGTAATGTATTTTTCAGGAAACTAGCCAATTCTTCTTTCTTTCATCGTCTGTCTTCATATATCCTAATAATATGTGTGCTGCTTACACTTATATTTTCTGTTTCTTGTGTGTGTTCAACTCTCTATTCTACAATAATACTCATTATTACTCATATCATATTTTACACAAGCAATTCATATTTTCTTCCAATTACGAGTCCATTGTTGAATCATCAGAGTTCAGTTTCTTGAGAGGAAATTATCAAGCTAAAAAAACCAGCCATGCGAAATTAGAACTGCCTGCATTAATATTTAAGTAACAAAATTTGCATTTAAAATAAATTTCTTTTTTCACGTAGGTCAGATGCGTTAACACGTAAACACGTTTATGAAAGCGGGTAGCTATACCATAGGGCCAGTTAACGGGTTCCAAAAGTGTACACGATTTCCCACGCCAATACGCCATAGCCATATTCCACAAGCCAATTGCTATCTACACGAAAATCAAAATCGAACATCCTTGGACGTCTGTGTACACAGTGTAAATTTACTTTTGAAACTGGTGGGGAATCCACCTCGTCAGCTCTGAATTGACCCGACTAACGTTGTGATTTAACTAATAAATAGTTTAGACAGTTATTATTAATTTAGTTTTTAGTTAATTTTAATTTTATATAGAAAATTATAGGTAGTTTATTTGTAGTTACTTAATATAAATATATAAAAATATATTTCTCTTCTAGAAGTCTGCCAAACACTTAATAAAGATATATTTTAATAAAAGTTTGTAAGTTTATAAAGATCTACTTTATTAATTAAATCATAATAATTTAAGAGACACTACAAATACTTATCTTTATAAGGTACCATAAGCCGATTCTTAAAGTTGATTGAAAACGCTAATCTTAGTAACTACCAATCCGATTTAAATATAATTTTTGCGGAAACGGCGATTTATGCGGAAGGTTATAAGCTACTTAGCATTAAGGAACAGGAAGCTAGTAAATATAA
This sequence comes from Achlya flavicornis, assembly GCA_947623365.1. NCBI lineage: Eukaryota > Metazoa > Arthropoda > Insecta > Lepidoptera > Drepanidae > Achlya > Achlya flavicornis. The sequence goes on from OX392478.1 coordinate 13,711,563, forward strand.
AACCAGCCAACTAAGTATAAGCACTAAAGTAGGTACGTTTAAAATTACGGTTCCCAAGAAACTAATGAAGCGCACCAAGCTGGTCGATTCTCTTGAGTATCTTATACTGTCCGTAGTCGCTAGAAAAGGGTAGTAGACCAAAATGTTACGTGGTTAGAAAATTGTGTTATACGAAAAGTTTGTGGGATTCCATTAGGTGTATAGGAGAAACATGTTCAGCAAGGAACAATAGACATTCCTGTGCGAGGATTAGGTGGAATGTAGAGATTGGAGTTTATGACATTAAGTTTATTTTTAAGTTATAGTTTTAGTTTTGTTATAGTTTTTAAGTTATTTTGTGTCTTCTTTTATCTTGAATATTAATAAAGGTCCATTTTATTGACATCGTTATTAAAAGTAAAAATAAACTATTAAAATTTGAAACCAGAACGATACCTGCAATGAAATAAGTAATGATTGAAAATACTTAAATTTTACGAATACAAATTTTACAAAATCATCTTGAGTAAAGTTTAATTTTTTCGAGGTCAAACTCGACCGGTCAAAATCTGCAATGAGACGAGGTTTTAAGGAAACCATATACAAAACTAGACACAGATACTTCATCGAAGATGAAGGAACATTTCAACACAAAAGGCAAATCTGTGGGATAATGATTTCCAGAAGCTTTGTAAAGATCGAAAAGAAAGTATTTGTATACAACTTGTGACATAATCGCTGGGCGCCGCTTGATGCAAGCGGCCCAGAACCGTTCGAAGTGGATATCAATGGGAGAGGCCTATGTTCAGCAGTGGAAATTCATGAAAAGATATGATGATGACGATGATGTGACATAATAAAGGGATACACTGAAAGTAATAGTTAATAATAAAAAAAAAAAGATTTTTTGTTAAAAGTTATGCACTCTTTCGAAAATGAACTTTAATCTTGGAAGAATAAAGGTTTTTTCATTCCACCCAATAAGCACATAGAGTTTACCTACAATTATGATTTTAAGTGAATATTCTAATTGCAGTGTTTGAGCGTGTGGGTTAACTTACATGTTGTATATTTAAATAAAATACAAAGTAATATTCATGATTCACAAAGACCTCATAAAACCGGTTGTCTGTTTACAACACATCAAATGTTCTATAGCTGGGTAAAGTGGGCCGATCACGCAGACGGCGAGTGACACTGTACTCAAAGGCTGTAGGTACCAAAAACATCGGCTGTCACTGAACCTGATTTCAAATTTTAATCATCATGAATTATTTAAAAAGATGAAGCTTGCATCACGGTCGTGAGATGCTTTGAGTTAAAGGAAACTGAATGAACACGTGCTTAAATTACACAATATTTTGAAATACAATTTGTATTTCATCGAAACATACTCTCCAGGATGCACCAACAAAGCTATAGTAGATTTAAAAGAAACAGCAGTGCTAGCTCTAGTAGATTTTGAAATATCTGACATGACAACAGATAATAATATGAAAATGGTATTAAGTAGCAGTTACATAAGTTTAGAAAAATAAAGAATTTACAAGATAGGTATCCTATTAATGTGCTAATATACCGCAAGGACGAAAACAATATTGAAATGATCTTTAAATAGGATGATACAACCTGTTGATTTTGTTGCATCAGCCATTCCATCCAGTACGTACTCGTAGATTAGTAGTTTATGTATTCCAGTTTACAACGCAGCTATACTGTCTGCATAATGCATAAATTATCCTGATTCTATTAGTTGCTTGTTTATTTTATGTCTAGGATTATGAACATGAAGGTGACACGAGGTAAAGATACCTATAATAATTGTCACATAAAGTAGTTATATGATACTTATTGGATGATAACAACCTCTTCATGACTTCTATGTAATTTAAGAATCCGTTCTAGGAGATAAGTTAATAACCCATAACATAAATTTGTTGCCAAATCGAAATGATATTGAATCTGATGGTAATGCAGAGTTTGATTGATTCGGGGCACAGGTTAACGGATTGCGATTACTTGCGACATTGATGTATGTTGTGCATATTTAATAGAAATCCAAGTTATATGTGTTCAATCAGTGTGTAACTGAGAAATCCAGGGTAACAAGATAGGAATCTTGCTTCAAATATATACATAACTGTACTAGTTACAGCCCTGCGGTTTTCATCCACGTCTCAACTAAGGTTCCGATCTTAGGCATCAGGCATCTAAATGCTATTTTTCATCCTTTAAAAAGCCAATTGTAAACTTATCATGCATGCATCAATATTGAATAGTCCCTCAGTTTTAGCGTCCACTCAGTTATAAGTAGGCCTTTCGATACCGATCGTGCCTTGGCACTGTTACTAAACAGTGGAAGACAAAGGGTTATTTTAGCTTGATCCGCAGCTAAAGGGCCTATTGTTTAAACACATTAAAACATTATACTTTTCCAGATTTTTGGAACTAATTAAACTCAATGTTTATCATAAAAATACCTTAGGCCAAAATAGCAGATATAAATAATAAAAAAAAAACAATGAATAATTTAAAAAGATCCAAATCAGTCTCCAAATCCAAACTCTACGGAGAATATAGCAAATACGAGAACAGGGGAGGGTCATTCTTCGTCATACTACGATTACGTCATATAAGTTGAAAATCCTACTATAAAGATTATGATTACATTTTCCAGTATAAAGATTCTGTTCACAGAACTTTGCATACTAATGTTAACATTTCTCAAATTCCAGGCTCGCTAAAAACCTGTGCACCAGAAAAGGCAGTCGTCGGGCTAACACCGGCAACCGTTTGGAACACGCAGTACTTACCCACCTCCAGCACGTGCCTTAGATCCTCGGCTCCTGCCCCTACAACCCATCGTCGACCATCTCCCTCAACCGGCTTCAGCTGTAACCAAGAGTGAAAGAGATAGAAGGTAGCAACAATGGCACGAGGTGATGAATGTAAAACCGCCTCCAAGGCTACCTTCGCCTGCAAGCAGTTCGACGTTTCTGCGCCAATGGAGTGAGTTCAATATATGTTCAATATATAATATTCAATGTTCAATATATAATGTTCAATATATAATATGTACCCACCTACTATGAGGAACACACCTTCAAGAATTTTCATTTATGGATTAGTCGAAAATGAGAAACGAGTAAGATTCGCTCTTGAAAGATTAGTACTAGATAATACAACTGGCAAACTAAGATGATAGGATTAAGAATCTCTGTAGAAGCACAATAAATTAATGAACCTCTTTTTAACAGACTTCAAAAAAGGAGGAGCTTCTCAATTCGTTTGTTATTTTTTTTTTTATATTTGTTACTTCATAACTCCGTCATTTATCAACCGATTTAGAAAATTCTTTTTTTGTCTGGAAGGGTAGGTACACTTCCCGTTTGGTCCCATTATCATCAGATCAGGATTTGATAACTTCTTAGTGTACATTGAAGTCGGTTTAAGTTTTTTGTAAAACAGTCCAATTATTTAAAATATGCTCTCTTCTTTGAATTTCAGTAAGCAAACGGCTCAAACTTCCACCTACAAGGCCCCGCAGAAACAAGAGCAGAAGAAGGACTACGGAGCTTGGGGCAACATCTATAAGGACAAGAAGACTTTCACTGAAATGCACTTATGCTGAACCTTCCACCGCCGGATTATCACCACATTTCGCTTGTCAATCACTAATGCACATAATGTCACATTCACATAGTTTAAGAGCTATAACCAAATGTAACTATTATACGGACAAATAAAAAATGTCGTCAACATATCTACGTATTCTTGTTTGTGACACTATAGCTTTTCGTTTTTCATAAGGTGTAGGGATATTTTCTATTGCGTACTAACGGAGTTCATGTATTAATTATTAACAGATTAAAGCATCATTCTTATTAGAATTTTTTGTTACAAGACCTTTTTAACAAGAATTTCATGCCCTAGCATAGAGAAGCAGTGTCACGGTCATATTCTGCGCCTCTATTTATTTAATGCATAATATCTCCGTTAGAGATAACATTTGAAACGAATGGTGAGGGATATCTCAGAGTCAACGTTTTCACAAAATACATTTCGGCCGATCTTAATTCCATTTATATTAAATATATTTTTTCATCAAAAATATTATCTATGATACATTAATTAAAACAAGCTTTGGTTTTGATATAATTAATTTCAGTGAAAAATGTGTTTCTAATGTTATTATTTCAGGTTGAAATTAAATAATAATTGGTATATTTGGTTTATTCTTTTCGATCAAAATGTCGTAAAAATAAACTATCGATTCAGCATTCCAAATGAAGACTGAATTCATTATATCGTATATACTGTATTCCCAAAGTTTATATCTTTTAATGGTTTTAACGTAAGTATTGTGTAAACAATAACAGAAATATGAACAACAATATAATCAATTGAGGAAATAGAAAATGAACAATTTTACACTGGCTAAGATATTCAATGCAACAGAACTTTTCAATGGAGCCATCGCCGCATTGGATTTAATGTAACATCATTTCACGTCCAAACTGAGACAGTATCAGGAATTAGAATTTTTTTTTAATAAACAACAACAAAATTAAAATATATCCTACTCAACATAACACAGGCCCTCTGAACGTTAAATTGCCTGTACGCCGGTATTATAAAGGTATGGAAGAGCTGCTGTTAGCGTAATGTATTCAGAAGAAAAGGTGAAAACGAAAAGGTAATTTAGCGATATATCTGGCCTTAATTCGCCTTGTATTCAAGTAAGCTATTATAAGTAGAGCTAGCCCCATGATGGGTCAGTACTCTGTACCCATTCAATGCACAAATATATCAGCAAATCAGGCTTTTGTTTCAACTAATACAAGATAAAACTTACCAATAATAATAATTTCACAACAAACAAACACACAAACATTCGTACATTACACATATCTTCCACACAAACACACTCTCGCCTTATATACCTTAGAAATATTATCGTTTGACCAAAACCCAAACGAATAGGAGAAATTTAAAAGAAAATATCAATAATAATTGAACAACCATCTCACAATCACCGAAACACATGATGCTAAAGATTTTTAGTAGAATTATACAAAAAAATAAGAAACTCAAAGAAGTTTATAATATCCTGGGAAAAACCTAAAATCTGGTCACAATAGTAGTAGACACAGTTATGAAAACTCAGCATTGTTCCTAGCTATGAAATTATGAAGCAAGTTCTTGTATAATAAAGTTATTTAAATACTGCTGTTACTATTTCAGTTTTCATTTAGTAAATGTTTGCTGAGTAGGTATCAACGATTATTAAAAATTCAGATGAGATTGCGGAAACTCTTGTTTTATTAATTTTTAAATAATAGAAACAAAGCGAAATGAATTTTACGAGAGAGATGTTTATAGGGGGTAGATACTGGCTAAAATTATGTCGTGGTCGGTACCTGGATGGGTGACCGCCTAGTGGTAGGTATTTCAAATCGAGCGTTTCCGTGCTTCGGAAGGCACGTAAAGCCGCTGGTCCCGGTTATCACTTTAATTGTGATAGTCGTTAAGCTAGTTGGATGCCTCCTAGGCGGCTTGAAAAATTCCAACAGTAGGTTGACCACTAGCCTACCTCCACCAATCCGCAGTGGGCACGCGTGGTGGAGTATGTGCCCATTCCCTTTCACCCTCATTTGTGAAAGGAGGCCTGTGCTCAGCAGTGGGACATTATAGGCCGATGATGATGAAGCCCTCATTCCCTTTATGTACGTACAAGCTACTTTGAAACTTTATTCATCTTGAAGAGTTTTTCACACGTTTTTCACCTTTTCTCGTCCAAACTAAGGCCCGTAACGCACCTAATTACCTACTACGAAGGTGCGTTACGGGCTTAAGGAACTACTTAGGTAATAGTATTTATTTATTTATAACTTTCTTAATTTGTGTTTTAAAGTTACCACTACAAGTTCTACAACTTTTATCAAAATGGATTGATTGCCATTTCTTTAGTTTATTATGTCTCAATTCTTGTATCTTAGTATATAAAGATGAAGGACTAATGTTCTAAACCCATATTTAAATAAACAATCAATCCCTACTGTAGCGAACACTATTTTTTATTTTATAACACCTGACACTAAGATAGTTCACTCGTAGAAAAATAGATGGTGCCACCAGATATGCATATACAATACAGGGTGTCCAGTAATGAATGGATAACCTTGAAATGGGTCATGGTAGGACAATGGCAGTGGACAGTTGGACTGCGGTCGCCAGGCACGATGACCCAGCCAGGCGGAAGATCTTTGATGCAGCACCATAGTTCACCATACCTACCAAACAGTACCATGACTGTAGACAGACAACGAGCATTTATAAGAAGGAAATATTTTTTGAGTACCATAGGCGTAAACTAAGGTAGTGTTTCAAAAAATTCAACCAAAAAGAATTTCTCATAAATACTAAACAAACCTAGTTAGTACAGAAAGTTACAGAAATATTTCGTGTAAGTTATGATTATAATAAACTAATTCATTTGACATTTTGGTCGTTCACTAAAAAGTTAAACAAACGTTTATAAATGTTTCTGACGTCTCGATAAATAAATCGTGGCATTCGATTGAAACTAGTAAATTGTAAGCAACGACTACTATTGTATACGGGAAATATGGTTGTAAGGTCAATAGCGTACATCTATGTATTGTACTTAGTATAGAAAATACGTCGTTAGCTAATGCTACACCCGTCATTATTTCATGATACTTCCTGTAACCAACGGATGCCTGGAAGAGATCGCTCGCTATGTTGTATTCTGTTCCTTTATTTAATAATGATCTTTTGTATTCTAGGTTTATAAATAAACACTAGCTTCTGCTCGCGGCTTCGCCTGCGTGGCCAGGAAACAAATGACATATTTTTCTACAACAATAAAACAAAACAACTTCATCCCGCTTCGAGAATTCGGAATTATTAAAAACGCTGAGACACGTATAAATTAATTTTCAATCTTCAGCCTAAACACAAAATTTGAAGATCCTAACTTCGAAACTGACGGACTTTCATACAAACTTTCATCCCCTATTTAACCACCTTAGGGGTGGAATTTCGAAAAACCCTTTCTTAATGGATACCTACTCTTCACAAAGAATATACCCTCTCAATTCATGTCTCTAGGACCAGTGGTTTGGGCTGTGCGTTGATATACCAGTCAGTCAGTCAGGACTTTGAAATTTATATATATAGATACATATGTTATAATGTACCTATTACAACATTTTAGTGGTCCTGTATTTGATATAGGTATTTTTCTGTCTTTTTAATTGCTCAGTTGATATATCAACCTTAACCTTAACTACGTACTTAATTATTTCGGTTTCAAAGAAATGTACGAAATTCAAAGAATGGTATAAGTCGATCGTATTGAAGTTCTATATAGTAATAAATATTGAACCATTTTAATTAAGCAGTTGAATTTTAACCTTATTGTCTTGAGAATAATTCTCAATTTCGTAATTAACCGATGTTGTTTGGCATGGGGAAAAATATTGCTTTTTTTACTGTCAGATATGGCTTCGATATCCTTATTACGATTGCCCACGAGTTTTTTTACGACCGAATCCCAGAATTTCCTATACAGGTTTCGAAATAAATATGCAGCGGTTCTGATTTCAAATTAATTATAACAATGTGACTTGGTTTAACTTTTTCTTTTAATTCTAAAAAAAACCATTTAAGAAAAGGATAAAGAAATGGAGGAGGTCAATGATTTCAAAACTAAGGATAGGCCCACCGGAACATTTTGCAAAAAACTTATTCATACAAGTAAACAACCACCATTTGTTTAAAGTCGGTCGAACTACGAAGTGCGGCGTTGCATACGCGTACGATGTAACCTTGTATGTGCGTGGAATGCACACATACATGAAAAAATAAACAATAAACGAACGAACTGGTCCGCGGACCGCAGACGACTGGGTCGCGATGGCCCCAAACTGACTTTTTAGGGCCAGCGCGTTGGAGGCATTTAGTCGCACGTTTGGCCCGGTCCTTACACGTAATTAATAAGTCAATGGAGGAGGTTCTCAATTCAAATAGTTTTATAGTTTGCGTTTTACCACAATCATAGTACGTAAAATTCAGACGTAAGTGACGATAAGGCCTTAAATGATAAGCACGCAAAGCCTAAAGAGTAGGGGAATTGGGTCTCAAATACAACACCGGAACTTCATACACACCGGTAAAATAAAATAGCTTTTTATTTTACCGGTAGGGAGGCTACCATTTCCTGATTATCATACAGTTCTTTATACACTCGCAAACTTTCATGAATGTATCTTTAACGCAAGCTCTCTGTACCTACTTATGTCAAATTGAATTTTTTCAAAGAATTCCTAATAACTTTATATTCAACACATGAAAGAACTCCTATTTTTTTTTAGCAAAAAGATATCGTTTGTGTAAAAAATACTGCAATGGCTGGCTATATTAAAAAAATAGCGCTTTTATATTTTTTTTATAAATGTTAGGTTGCTTCTTTAAATGGTTTTCGATCAAGAAATGAATATCCCATAGTATTCATCTCCGGAGTGCTCCATACCCGCGGAGATGAATAATTCAGACTTCCTTTGTTTGCCCGCGCCTCATCGAGCTTGTTTTGTTTAATTGAATAGATTGCCATTTGCACTTTCGAATATTGTAGCGCTTTTATGGGAATTAGTTCGTTATTATTTTTAACCGACTTCAAAAAAAGGAGGAGGTTCTCAATTCGGTTGTATGTTTTTTTTTTTTGTTTTTTATGTTTTTTACCTCGTAACTCCGTCATATATTACCCGATTTGGAAAATTCTTTTTTTGTCTGAAAGGGTACACTTCCCGTTTGGTCCCATTGTCATCAGATCTAGATTTGATTACTTCTTAGTGTAGGTACTTTGAAGTCGGTTTAAGTTTTTTGTAAAACAGTCCAATTATATAATCAAGGAATTAATACCTAACTACTAACCATCTTACTGTGCTTTTTATGCTTTTAATAGGTTATCATAGCATGTGTTTAACCGACGCGACGTGGAGTGAAACGATTAGAAATTTCACAAAAATAATATAAGCCCGATCTAATAGCTATGAAAAATTGCTCATCGAAACTACACATTAACCCTACAAATGCGACTGGTAGCTGTACAGCGGGACCCGTCCTGTCTTTGGGTGCTATCGACCGTGCCGTGCGTGATGCAGAACAGCCGAGCGGGAGGCTGCGGTGCCGCGGTGATGCGGTGCTGCGGTACCGGTCGCGGCGTCCGCACGAGGAAGTGCGCGCGCAACGCACTCATTCAAAAGATAGGGACGCTATTGCGGAACCAACTTTTTGTTTTCATTTTTAACCGACGAAAAAAGGAGGAGTTTTACGAGGTTGTGTATTACATTATAAAAGTAATCAAACATTAAGCATGTAGTAATTAGTAGATTATAGGCACAATAAATTATAAAATAAAAACTTTTTAATAAAAAAATATTACAAAAAAATACATTCTTAAGTAGGTTATCGGTTTATATGCGACTGCAAAACCTAATAAAATTCAAATTATTTTCAAAATTCTATATATTTAAAAGGTTTATTATTTTTTGCTTTTCAGTTTTTTCGGTGGTTTATTTTTTTGTTAAAAAGTTTTTATTTAAAACGCAATTTTAATATAATAATAATAATTAATTGTTAGGCACGTTTATCATTCGGAACCTCTGATTTAATATTGTTGCTCTGAGGTGGGCGTTAATAGCTGCGACACAGTTTTTAACTACTGCAGTTGTTATCGTTTTATATTTTATTGTATGTTTGTTCTGAATAAATAAAATAAATTAATTTTCAAAATTCAAAAAATATGCATCGATTGGACCCAATTATATTTTTATGCCTGTTGCGGACGAGACCTTGTGACCATGGGGGTCAGAAGCTCGCCGTTTTGCTCGCACCTTGTCTTCAAAATTGATCGAGACCTCCGGAGACCAGCGGGCGGGGAGCTTTTTCCGCCAACGCGTCAGCTTGGCTATCCAAAGGGGAAACGCTGCCAGCCTTCTGGGAACCTTGCCGTTAATCGGAAGCAGCGGCAGGCTTGAGGAAATTTTCTATATATAGATTATATTTTTTAAATATAGATTGTATTTTGTACATATTTGTTGTTAATAAAATTAATCCTAACTATCCCAACTTTTATATATATATTTATATTTTTTATATTATAAATGCGAAAGTGAATAAAGGAAAACTCACAAAATGTACGTTATTGTAGGCCCTAGAATCTACTGTAGGTACTCGCCTGACAGACTACCACCCTCCAGTGAAAAAACTGTCGTCGAGCAGGTGCTTATCGTCGGTCGGTACCGGTATGTTCCGGCATTTCCACATGATAACCAGTTGCCTTCACAGCATTATAAAGGTCAGCAACTCATTGGCAATTCAGTATTAGTAGCCATTTACTATCAGCTGCACCGCCTTTCTACTTGCCAGCCTTCTGACAAGAATACCATTAAAATGCCTCTACATTTAAAATAACCTACATAATTCGAATATCAATTAAAAAAGCCCAACTTTATCAATTACCTTCACATTACCTCATTACCTCGCGCTCGCAAGCTCAAATTCCACCAAAAAAGAAGTTAGCGCGCCGAGTGAATTTTTGTCGTTCACAAACGCCTAGCTTTATCGATAAGAGTTTGGGACGCGACTTGCGGCAGTCGGGTGTTGAAGCAACCGCCGGCGACGGCAGATGCCGCATGGCCGAGCGCGGCAAACATCGCGTCGCGCCCGTCCCGGCGCCGACAAAGAAACAATACGCTTACGTGCCGTGCCCACGCTCCGAGGAAGTGGGAACCGAGTTAGCCTTACAGTTGTCGAGGACCTATCATCACGAGGAGCCGGAGACACCGAAGAAAACACCCACCGGTAAGATTTACAAAGTTGAAACTTTTTGCAACTTTTGTTGGCGCGAAAAAGTTAGGCGTTGAGTTTTTAAGGGTTAATAATTTGATTAAATTGAAAACAGAAAAGGCGACGTAACTACACAAAAGTTTATTCCGTGTCTTCGGTTCGGTGTTTATGAAAGAAGCTGTTACATTCATTTTATTTTTGTAGCCATGTTTACTTTCTCGTAGACTAAATATAAAGCATATTAAAAATAACTGAATGGAGCAGGCAAAGAAAATTAGTAGCGACGATGCTAAATATTTAAACATAATCAAGGATACTACAGCAGCTGCTATCACTGCAGCACTTCTGTCTTAATATTCTGCACAAAGATAATTATAGGAAATTAGGTAGGCTGAATTTAATTCTTAAAGAAAGTTACTTAAATTTTACGACTTTCTTTGCCTTCGCGGCTTTAATTAAAAATGTATTAACGAGTCGTTTCATCATAATGTAGCGCAAACAGAATTACCTGAATCAAGTTTAAGATTTTGCCAGAGTTTACTCAAATTAAGTTCAAATATTTAGGAAAATATTTAAATTTAACTCAATCCATTTAGGTCTATTGGAGCCATATTTGAATTTTACACTTTAGTGTAAAGGTACTTTACCTACCACCACCAGATACTCTACTATCAATTCTAGGACTCTCCTTAGAACCAATAAACTCATTAGAATAATTTTCGCAACGTTTGATTGCACATACGCATACATTTGGATAAATTTAGTTCGACATGCGTTCCGTTGGCGCGTATCGCGATCTATTTATCGTTTTGGTTTAATTATAAATCTATTTTCATTTGAACTGTCATTGATAAATACGATGACGTAATCAAATTTGTTTGTAAACTACTTTTTGTTTGTAAAATTTTACAAACAAAAAGTAGTATATGTAGTATAATTTATCTGGTTTCCATAGTACACGCAGGAATACGCAACGCATAGTGCAACTTATCAGCGATCAGATGACCGTGTGTGAGGAATGTGCCAGGATATTTGTCCCAAGATATTTATTTAAAACTAGCTGTCTCGCGCGGTTTCACCCGCGTTCTCGTGATAAAAAGTAGCTTATGTCACCCGGGGATAGTGTAGCTTCCCAACAGAGAAAGAATTTTTCAAATCGGTTCAGTACTTTCGGAGCCTATTCAATGCAAACAAACAATCAAATCTTTCCTCTTTATAATATTAGTATAGATGAGACGATATACTTTGTCATTTTAGAAGAAAAAAATACTAATAACAAAATACTTTTTTTAAATGTAAAATGGGCCGTCGACTATCCCCAAAATGAGTTATGACGAGGTAAAGATGTAGTTGTAGGCACTTGCCCAAAAAATGCCGATTCACCTGAAGATGTCTTCAAGGTCAGAGCCATTCATCATTAAGATTATAGGTGTTAGGACACAGATTCTGAAAGAGAATTCGATCTTAGTTACGAATATACGTAAAACAAGGAAGCAAAACGTCTCGTGTCGACAACGTATGACAGAAATAAGCAGCTGGACGACTAAAATTAGTCTAGAGTACATTTTTAACTCAAAATAATTATTGCCTGCCTACTCATACCCTAATCAAACCGACATTGAAGACTTTCAAATATGAAAAATGTCAAAGAGAGTTCTAATGGCGTACATGTTACGCGATGCGAGCACGAGCCGAGCCTCGAACGAACAGGATTCGTTCGTTGCTCGCGATTTCAAGTGTGGAGGTACTTAACGAGCCTACAACGAGCGCGATGCGAATCCCTAAGTTCGTGAAAAACCTGACAATCGGGCGGAGCGCAGTCAAGCACGCTACGACTGCTCGTTCGAGGCTCGCAAGCCCGTCCACGCTACGCGAATCGTGCTCGCAGTTTGCTCGTTCGTGGCTCGGCTCGTGCTCGTTTCGCCAAGCATGGACGCACCATTATATTCAATCCTTATTTGTGTTCATAAGTAAGTAGTTCATACGACGAACACTAATTACTGTAAAACACGTCCCACTCTACTAGGTATTTCCTGTCCTCGCACCTACGCTTGCCAACTGCCATTTATGTTTTGGAATTTAGTGTGTCGTTTTATGCTACGTTGTCTGTGAACAAGCATACGGCCCGCCTGATGGTAAGCGGTTACATAACAGTATAACAATTTAACTAATCATCTTTCAGAGTATGTCAGGAACTTTAAGCACAAGTTAGACTGTACCTAACTATATTTAACTTATATTAACAAGCGCTCGTGGTGTAGCATGATAAGCCGTTCTTAATCGATCGGCAAGTTAAGCTACCACTGTCGGGGTCGGTACCTGGATGGGTGACCGCCTAGTGGTATTTCAAATCGAGCGTTTCCGTGCTTCAGAAGGCACGTAAAGCCGTTGGTCCCGGTTATCACTTAATTGTGATAGTCGTTAAGCTAGTTGAAGGCCTTCTAGGCGTCTTGAAAACTCCAACAGTAGGTTGACCACTAGCTTACCTCTACCGATCCGCAGTGGGCACGCGTGGTGAAGTATCTGCACATTCCCTTTCACCCTCATTTGTGAAAGGAGGCATGTGCTCAGCAGTGGGATATTATAGGCTAATGATGATGATGATGAACCCGCGTAATGGCACGTCCGGTAAATATTATTATTTTATGTAGCCAAAATAGGTACGTATGTCGTAAGTACAGTATATTGAAACTTTATGTAGATTAAACACATGTGGAACAAAATTAAATTCAACGCAGATATATCAGTGGAGTCCAAACTAGGGCAAGCCTGTATCTTGGAGTTCCCATCGAGCGGAATTGGACAAAAGAAGTTGTATTTAGCACATAACAGTAAACGCATAGGCACAACTCGCAGCGACCGGTGGTCGGCAATAGTATTTCTAGCTCTTCTGAATTGAACTCTATTTGCTTTAGTTAAGGACGTCTTGCGACCACTGTATAAATAAATAAATAAGATCATCTTTTTCATTAACTTACGGAACAAAAGCTATCAGCATACTTTATCTGAAGTCTTGCGATATTGTCTCTCAGGTAAAGCTAGACAAAATTTACTATTTTGCACACTACCTATGTTTCTATGTCAATAATTTGGCGTTTATTCTAGAATTTGGAAACTAGATTAGACGACAGAGAGAGCATTGAGTTTATATATAAAGGAGAGTATCAAATATTTGGTCATATCACAGCTTGGTCGATTTTGTTTTTTTGTTTATGAGGTAAACGAGCGAGCGAAACGAGCGACAGTCGAGACATGGTCGAGACCCAATTTTACTAAATGCCAGAAACTAAAATGTAACTTCATGTATTGTTTTACGGTGTATTATGCTTCGACAGACGTCATAGTTGATCAGTGTAGCATTGTCATGCGAAAAATAAACATTAACATAATGGAAAACTGTCTGATAGAGCTCAATTTTAGTATGAATAATAAAAATATGTTCTAATAACTGAACTCTATATTAAATCGTTGCATGCGATCTTTATGACATCTATAATGGCATGCAATGTTATCTGTTATTTATTTTGTAATTAAAATGTAAACATAATTATAGTCGACGTTATCATTTAAAAATAATAAACTAAGTTACCACTTCACGGTTTCACTCGCGGTCCCCTATAGTTTACTTTGTAAGAGGGTTAGTTTTGAAAATCCTTTACTCCCTTATTACAAAAGGTTTAAGTCAAGTCTTGTAAAACCCGGGTTTTAAGATAGCCCCCAGCTCTTTTTGTTATATGACGATAGAAAGTGACGGATATATAAAACTTAGGTTTTACTAGACTAGACTTAAATCTTCTTTTGTAGTGGAGGGATAAGGGTTTTTCAAAACTAAAACTCTAACAAAGTAAACTATAGGGGACCGCGAGTGAAACCGTGAAGTGGTAACATAGTTTATTATTTTTACAAATCTAATCTAGCCCCTATTACAAATGTAAGTGGATGTCTATAGGTACGTTAGAAATAGAAATTTATTTATTTGTCACAATTATGCGTAATATATAAAGAGGTATTACATGGAATAAAGTGTATCAGCACAATACACCGCTCAAAACGGTATAAGGATCGTATTATGTACAAAATTTTAAGTTTCTAGAACATGCGGATTCTGCTTTTATAAAGAGTGAATTTTAATTTACCTGCACTGCAAGGTGTTGAAATACTCATAACTTTTACAATGACACTTTTATTACGTTATCAGCTTCTGCTGCTCTGTGATTCATTATTCGGCTGTTTTTGTAAATGTTCAAGTATGATCCTGGTAAATGAACCGTAATGGTGCGTCCATGCTACGCAAAGCGAGCACGAGCCGAGCCTCGAATGAACAGGATTCGTTCGTTCATTATTGTCGACGATTGTATACGATTGGTCAGCGACAAACTATGAAAGGTATTTGACTTAATGGAAAACATATAAGACATTCGAAATAAAAAATAATTCTAACAAAAAATACTGCAGGTTCTACAAAAAGTTCTAGCTGGTTTGAAGTTAGCAAAATAAAAGTAGGCGCTCTAAAATAAATTTGAATTCCAAAGTTGTGGTAAAGCAAGATTTTTTTCGCTGACATCGAAATACTCTAAGTTTAGATTAGAGGTCCTACATAATTAGTTTATGGTTTTTGTTGCTAACTTATTTTGTAGTCAAAACGACTCGATTATCATATCGGTATTCGTATATCGTATTTCACTGTCCATTCTTCTCTTATGTCCACCATTGTAAAAAAATATTACAGCTTTTCATACAAAAGGTACATGTCTAGTCGGCAAAAATGTATGAAAAGCTGTAAAAGAGAAATGCGATTTCGAAGTTGGTCCCATAGTAAAAGTTGATCGTATTTATTAGTACTTTACGTGGTTCGATTTAATGTCGTATTGTCGTATCCACTACTAGCTGTCCCCCGCGGTTTCACCTTCGTTCCCGGGATAAAAAAGTAGCCTATGTCTCTCAATACAATAAGCTATCTGCATGCCAAATTTCATGATGATCCGATGAGTAGTTAAGGCGTGATGGCGTAATAAACAAACAAACAAACAAACTCACTTTCGCATTTATAATATTAGTTAGGATTAAGTTTACAATTCAACATAGAGTGTAAATCAGACTGAACAAAAAAGTGCAGCACAAAGCGACAAGTAATAAAATAAAGCCGCTAAACATCCGCATTGCGCCCAAGACTCCGCTCACACATCCGCGAGCCACTGAATGTATAGTCACCCTTAACTAAATTATTGAACAATCACGTAAAATATCGTCACATTGTTTGACAATGACAGAGAAGTGGGTGAAAAATACGTGACCGTTTAATGATGTGCGTAAGATCACAAACTCATCACCTGTAAACGTTGCAGTTGACTCTCTACCTAGACTCCGGCATTTTTCTCCACCGTACGCAGTTTTGATCACAATTTCATACTACTAAGGGTGGGAAGCTGAACACTCTATCCCCCTTATAACAAAGCCTGGTTTAAAGCAAACCCAGGTTTTAAAATAGCCTCTTTTCTTTTTGTTATATGACCTTAGAAAGTGACCGAGTGACTGGTTTTACTAAACTTGCTTTAAATTATCTTATGAAATTAAGGTATGAGCCCGTAACCTGAATACCACTCTATTATAGTAATGTAGGTATGGGAACCGATGTGCTATGAAAAAAAAACATGTTGAATTTCTTTTCTATTTTAACAGACCCACAACACATTGCTGCCACTGCAATGTCTGTAAGCTGAATTTATTTATTTTGTAGTCATAAACGACAATATTTAAATACCGACTAAGTTTTTCACTAGGGCAGGCTTAAATCTCGGATTTTTTAACCATTTATTGCGTTGAAAAATGTATAGGCTTCAGATAAATATAAGAAGAATTGTGTCTGTGGATCGACCTTTTTAGGGAGAGTAATAGGTAGTTCTATGTTTGTGGGCTCTTACAAATAAATGCAAAAAAAACTACTAAAGAGTATAAAGTGACCGTGAAAATTGATATGTTGAGGTTCCGAACCAAAAAGCTAAAAATATGAATACAACGTATATTGCACCAACCACTAATGCTATTGGTTAGAAAATTGTAATAGTTTTAAATATTGTTTACCCAACGCTATAGCAAACGAAAAAAATATATTCTTCTTCTCTTTTTTTCTCTTTGAAAATCGGGCCAAAATTGTGGACCGAAATTTCTAAGTAGGACTTACAAGTTCAAATGGGATAATATATTATGAAAGAACTTCATTTGTACATTCCAAAACAGGTTTTTTTTCTTTTATGTTGCATTTTGACTTATGATGAAAAATGAGAAATTCTCTCCTTTATCTCCGAAGTTCGCAAAACGAAAAATCTGAATTAATTACAGTTGATAAATATAAATGGAAATTCAGGAAAAATAGAATTAAGTTATAAACAAGCACAGACATTTCGAAATTATAAAAAAACTCATTACAAAAAAGTAAAGTATGCTGTAGAAGCGCTTTTGGTGAAGCATGGTTAGCCGTTTTTAATCGATCGGCAAAGTTAAGCTACGTCTGTCGTGGTCGGTACCTATATGGGTGACCGCTAGTGGTATTTCAAATCGAGCGTTTCCGTGCTTCGGAAAGCCGTTGGTCCCGGTTATCACTTAATTGTGATAGTCGTTAATGTAGTTGGATGCCTCCTAGGCGGCTTGAAAATTCCAGCAGTAGGTTGACCACTAGACTACCTCCACCAATCCGCAGTGGGCACGCGTGGTGGAGTATCGCCCAGTCGCTTTAACCCTCATTTGTGAAAGGAGGCCTGTGCTCAGCAATGGGACATTATAGGCTGATGATGATGATAATGCGGTCCAGTTTTGTTATTAAAGTTATGACCCGAACCAAGTGCGCAAGTCAGACAGATTCGCACTTGGCCGGTTTTTATTTATTCTTCGTTCAAAATCCAAAGCATAGATAAGCTCGAGTTGGCAAGATACTTGGCAATGCTATATTGTTACTCTATGGTAATACTATAGAGTAACAATACTTGGTTTGTATATAACAGGTGGTATCCATAACATCCCAGCTGTTTTATGAGTCAGCTCGTGCTCGGAATCCAATTCCGTCCAACGTGCGCCTACTTTGGGCTGTTTTCCTCTGTGGAACCGCAATATCGTGCAAATGAAATGATGTTATGTTCCGAGTTGGAAAAATATGTTCATTCCTGGATACTGGGAATTTAATAAGTTTAGTATCTCATATGTAACTATGGGGTACTCTTGTACTGGTTATTACTAAGATAGAGAACCTCTTAGAGCCTTTAGAAATGTTGGCACTTAGTTATGAAACAAAAAAGCAGACTTTTGACTTCGGGCTTTGCAGAATTAATAAATTAGTGTCATCTAGTAGGTATTGTATGCTTTCACTTATGAATTAACTGAGATAGATGTGCCGTTTTGGCATTTTATGGCAATGATAGCTCAGTGGTAGTGACGTCGGATGCCGAGACGAAGGTCCCGGGTTCGAATCTTGCAATGAGCTTGAGCTTTCAGTGAATAAAAACATCCTGACGACTCCATAGCACGGTGGTAAGCAACTTTGTAGTACCCACCTGGCTGGCTACCACCCTCAAGTTGAAATTCTGTCGCCAAGCACCTATCGGTGTGTTCCGACAGCTGCACTTGAGAGCCTGTTTCTACTAGACTTTGAGTGCTTACCACCTTCGGCCACATCATCACTTACGAGATTGCGGTCAAGAACAAGACTATAAACTGCAAAAAACTAAAATAAACACAACTCCTTTCTGGTATTCATGTAGGTACTGTTCGTTTTCGAGTGAGTCCAACTTAAATGGTTGCATTTAACACAATTGCCTACAAACAAAAGCGTCAGTTTCATCCTTCTATCTTATCTTTCAAATGCCTGAATAGATTTTAAAGTGTTTTAGTTAGATGCAAGGTATGAACCCTTATATGTCACTCCACAACATAGGGTCGATATAGGCATGATGTAAAAAAAATATAAATAAAAAAAATATTAACCTAATGTTTTTGTGACGCCAGTAATTTTTGTTGCAAGACTATATAAGTAGTAGCTTTTTACGCGTCATTCGATAATTCATAAATCAATAAAAACGTTTAGACCCCTACAGCGGCGGGCGCATACTCATAACATATATTATTTACTCTTTGAACATAGCAATTTGTGTAGTCAGTTCACTCACTAGCTTTTTATTATATTTTTTATCAATAAATAGTTTAAATCACATTCTCCCTCCCTCTCTCTCACAAACAAACATACACAGAAACATGCACACACACACACACTGTTGAACACTGTATCTTATGACGATACATGTAACCCTAGTTTGAGAGACAGGGTTTTAATTTTATTGTTTACAGCTTTCTGCACTATACTGTGTAATAGAAAATAAAAGAAGATATTTTCTTCACAGGCACAACATTTAGTCTAATAGCTTAACTCAAAAAACGTATAAGTATGGTTAATACTGTAACGGGGTAATTGCGTCATTTATACAATACTTGCATTTTCAGGTCTAAATGAAATATTTTAATGAACTCTTGCAGCGAGCACGTTCCCCCACCGGTACTTTACATGACACCAACATGGTCTACTAATGAAAACCAACATATCTACCTGCTGACATATTAATATTTACACAAATGCCTACTGTGTTATGCAACATATTGTCTTTACCAGTACCATTTTATAGAATTAGTGGTTTTACCCCCGTTTTCCCGGGATAAAAAAATCCTAGTGATATTCTATGATCTAGTTGGTAATTATCACCTATTTCGTCAGGGTCAGCAACGGGCGAATGATACCCCTGGTGTTGCAAGCGTCCATAGGCTACGGTAACTGCTTACAATCAGGCGGGCCGTACGCTTGTTTGCCACCTTAGTGGTATAAAAAAAACGATTTAGGTCCTCCATTGTGATGGAGTAACTAACATGCACATAAAGTTTTACAGGTCCTATATTTGGAACTCTTGCAAGAAGATAGTTAGGCCGGAATTAAAACGAAAATCAAAGTTACAAATAGATTAAAAATAAACCCTATGTCCTAGGTTTCAAATTCAATTGTTCTTTTAATTGAAGTTCTACAATAGAAACCGCAGAAAAGAAAGGTATTACAGCAATTGTGAAACGACGAATTTTGAACGAAGTAGTTTATATTTATTAAAATTTTGTGCAAACAGGACCTTGTAACAATGTTAATTGCTCACTTATTTATTACTTTGAATTAGATGACAAGGTAAACATAGTTTAGTTAAAGCACACAATAAACTGTTTAAAATTTCATATTAAATATTATTCAATTTTACTGCCTACAAAACTTGGAAATTCTACTAAGTATAATGCGACTACGTCACGCACGGTTCATGAAATCTAAAATGTACTTAGTATACTTAACTATGAAGTAGATAAATGAAACCGTGTATTTTGAGGTTTATTGAAAATTATTGGTTTATTCAGGGATATTGAATGAAATAAAAAAATCCAAATGAAATTAAATGTGCGTGCGTTTTGATTTTTGAGGCGGGATCAAAAAGTCTCAATAACGGCCACAATTTTACTTAAAAATTAGCTGCCTTGACTTTGTATATATAAAAATAATATTTCTGTACAAACAAGTCCATTATCAAATGACTACAGACTGCATGCAATTAACTAATTTTCAAACTAAACCAACTGCTTAGATACGTAAAAATAATGAGTTAGGTGTTTCGCGACAGACAAGCTATTAGCAAAATCCATATCTTCAATCTAACTTCCATATTATATCTAAGAATTGTGTGCCTCAGTTTCCGAAGTTATAAATCCATACAGGCAAACATTTTACAGGCAACGTGATCTTGCAGCTCCCGGTAAGAGACCTGTTCTATTATTTTTGCCGCCTTTTTTTTTTTTTTTTTTTTTTTATTTATATATTCAAAACTGTGAAAAACAGTACAACAAAGTATTAAAAACCACACAACGCAAACCTCAATGGGTTTATCTGTGTGTGGCGAGGACGTTCGTTCGCATAGTTATGTAATTTCAAAAAAGTTAGTTATTTAATTTATTTAGGTAAAAACATTTCAGTTTGCGCTTCACTATCCTTATTGTTAAACATATCAACAATGTTATTAGGTAGCTCATTTAACAGCTTTGGTAGCAAGTAGTCGGCGGTTCTTGTTCCGTACAAGTTATTATATTTTGGTAATACATATTTACTATTTATATTTGCTCGTAATCGTCTTATTTACTATGTCCATTAGTAAAATTGTCGATAGAGAGTGTTATTTGTAAAAATCCTCGCATGCTTTTGTACGTGTATTGATTTTATAGATATTTGCACGTTTCTGCAATGTTCACTGAATATTTGTTCTAAAAGTAAATTTTGTGTTGGTATTGTGAATTGTGTGAAATACAATAAAATTGAGAGAGGTAGAGCATAGCGTTTATTCGCTCAAAGAGCAGCTCGACTGGGTAAGTACCTCCACCTTACAGAATACCGCAGCCAAATAACTTTATGTTGTGTAAAGTTGTGTTCCTGCGCGTGAGTACCTAAGGACGCCAGAGCTCATAGGGGAGGGGGGAAAGGTCGGTAATGCGTGAGCGATGCTTATTGTGTTACAAGCGTCCATATGGCTACGGTAACCGCTTACTATCAGGCGGGCCGTATGTTTGTTTACCGACTTAGTTGTATAAAAAAAAATACAATACAATAGTTGGTTTTGCTTTTATTCTATGGTCATACAGCGAAGCTTATCACTGTTCTGCTATGCTTTTCCGCAGAGTGGGCCGGGTGACACACCGGTTAGCACAGGTATTTACATACCCATCTGAGGCACCAGTCCCTCACAAATATACTTAGCTTAAAATGCCTTACTACCTTACTTATGTGCCCATCATTTATGAAAGAAAATTAAATATCTTTACCTCGAGTGTAAAGAATTGACGTTAGTAAATGCTTACTAACGCGTTTGCTTTAACCTCAGAGTATATAAATACTACGTACTTTAACTAACATTAGTATGGGAGACATTAGTACCATGATTATTCCTCTAGAGGCGCTGTGCCAATTCCTATAGAGAAATGTAGACACAAACGCATTAGTAACCGTTTACTAACGTCAATTATTTACACTCGGGGTACTTATCTTTAAACTAAGGAAATAAAAATGTTTAGCTTAGGTATATTATATTTTCTGGGCAAACTTCCAGAAGAATCAGGTGTTAAGGTATGTCCCCAAAGTTGATTTAAAGCCCCATCTATCCAGATATACGAGTATCGTTCCAACTCTTCCAACTCACTTTGAAATTCTAAGCAAAACTTATGTCCAAGTAGAAATCTCCTTACGTAGGTACCTCAGAATTTATGCCTGAGTTATGTAGGTGAAACCGCGGGGCGGAATGCTAGTATATTTATAGATTGAATAATAATAAATGAGCCGTCAATAAGGAGGTTGAATAGAGAAGTAAGCATCCGCCTTCGTTCTACTCAATCAAAGTCAAAACTGATTTATAAATACAGGGGCTCTACCGCGTAACTTTGGTGGTAATCGTAACGAACACCATAAATTATTTCATCCAATGACGCGCACGCGGTATGACGCGACGATGACCATTCGTGGGCCCTGATATGAAT
This sequence comes from Achlya flavicornis, assembly GCA_947623365.1. Lineage (NCBI taxonomy): Eukaryota > Metazoa > Arthropoda > Insecta > Lepidoptera > Drepanidae > Achlya > Achlya flavicornis. The sequence continues at coordinate 13,734,003 of OX392478.1, forward strand.
TATTACCACCAAAGTTACGCGGTAGAGCCCCAGTTTAGACCCTGGCGCTGCTTATGAACGTTGTGTGTATTGTAGTTTACCACCGGCCGGGAAGCAAGAACATCAGCAAAGCATTATTTCTACAAAATGCACATATTTTTTATAAAACAATTAAAAACCGGCCAAGTGCGAGTCAGACACGCGCACCGAGGGTTCCGTACAAACCTGTAGGTATATAAGTAAATGGTAGTATAGACCTGAGTATTTGATATGGATTTCAATTTATGACGTATTAAAAAAAAACTACTTACTAGATCTCGTTCAAACCAATTTTCGTTGTTTAGAAGTTACAGGGGGGGGGGACACACATTTTACCACTTTGGAAGATTCTCTCGCGCAAACTATTCAGTTTAGAAAAAAATGATATTTGAAACCTCAATATCATTTTTGAAGACCTATCCATAGACACCCCACACTTATGGGTTTTATAAAAAAAAAAAATGAGTTTCAGTTCTAAGTATGGGGACCCCCAAAATTTATTGTTTTTTTTTCTATTTTTCTGTGAAAATCTTAATGCGGTCCACTGAATACATCTACTTATGACATACTAATTTTGTAGTTGTAAATCTAAGGACCAAGTAATTCTATTGCTTGTCTCGTCACCGCTTTAAGTTTTAATAAGTCGTTTATAGGACAAGCTCTAGTCTAACTTAAAGTTACGTGTGAGGAGGGTATCGTGTAAGAGCTCGTTACGTATGCAGTCCAACTGTCTCAAATAGCGAACGTTGCACACTTCACTCCAGTGAATTATGCCGCCACACATGTACTACCTACTTGAGTCAAAGTTGTCAAAGGTTTTTCATACTCACCATTTTTGAAGCTTTATACTGTTGTGTAATCTTTTAAATGTAAAGACAACACACAAATTAAAGTCACAATTTTCACATCACACCTATATTATAAATGCGACAAAGAGTTTGTTTGTTTGTTATGTATGACACACGCAAGTAGCCTATTACATTGAGAAAAATAAAGGCAAATCATCGCGCGAGCGCGGGCACATCCGCGGGGGCAGCTAGTTTATAGCATAAACTGCATTTAGGATTGTAACAACTATACAAAATAAAAATTAAGTTAACCTTCATAATGAATGATTACCACTTATAGACTAGGAGGGCACGACAAAAATGGTAACGATAAGGTAAATGGCTAAACTCATGTTCATGGCATAAAGGACACCTCTCTGATGCCAAATATACCTATACCAATATACCTTATCGTTACCATTTTTGTCGTCACCTCCTAGTATATTATCTGTCCAACACGAAGTTTTCAAACCTTCTTCAGATATTCAAAGTAACTATAGTTTACTTAGAACATCACTATGTAACTATTCTGCTCACACTTCCGACTCAGGCAGTACAAAGCTCTGTAAGCCCTCAGCAAGTGCGGAGCGCCCTACTTCCCTCTCATCACGTGAGTGCCAGAATATAATACCTCCGCACCAGCCGGCTGTGTAATCTGAATCACTCAAATGGAACACAAGTACAACTTTACTGGTGTCATAAAACTCCGACGGCAACTGATTGATTGATTGACATGAATTTTTCATGTGTCTGTGCAGCAATTCTAACCATTCGGAATTATTTTTATTCTGCAACATAAAAGGTTTTCTTTTTTAATTTCGAATGATGTTTTAGGATGTGTTTGTTGTGAATGTTTGTAGAAAATAGCGTGTAGAAAATAGAAAATACCACGGAACAGGAAAATACTATAGTTATTGGGTTTCCTTTCACTGGCTGAACTATTTTGTTGATTTGTTCTTACCTTTGCCTGGCTTTGTTACCTATTTATATATTCTTTTGTATCTAAATGTTTATTATACATAACCATTTGCCTGTGGTTTTACCAGTGTTACCGAGGATCCAAATTTAAAGAATGATTTTCAGGAAAAGCGGATATTCGCCATTTTAATTTTCAACGAATGAACTAATATCAGTTATCGTGAAATTAAGCTTTCATCTCACTGAACCGTGTCATATATACCAATTTAATATTCCTACAAATAAAAATTATGGATTTTCATACAAACTTTATTTTGCTCATTTTTTACTTTAACCCTTAGAGGAGAAATTTCGAGGAGAAAGTTACAAATTGTACACGTGTATCTAATGTTATAAAATAATTGAGGGTAGCAAAAAGACTCTTTATTTTGAGAACGCTTCACGTGGGGCATCTCAGGGGACGTATAAATCATAGAACGTCGCTGATGCTCGCCTCGTGAGGACGATATTACGACCAGAAACATTACGTCCTATTGCTTCTAGAGATATTTAATTTTATACTCAGGTGGAAGATGATTCATGAAAGCTTTCTGTCCTTTTTTCTGTCTGAGTGTATTGTATTTATGATGAGATGAGGCCGGTGGTGGCGATAGATAACGAGCTGGTACTACGAAGTACCATACGACCATACCATGCTATTGTTTCCGCATAGTTTTTTTTTCATTCGATGTCATACCATTGGGCCAGCCATAGAAATAAATATACCTAGAAGGAACGTCGCCATACTACACGAATATATAAAACAGGCCAATTTTTATAGGCTGCTGCGCGTAACAGCTACGTTTTACGCTCCCTCTGCGTCATTCTGCTTGTCATAGTGACATTCATAATGATAATAGTTGTTGAAATATTCCAATTAAAATCGGGAGAAAGTTAAATATTGAACATTATTTTGCATTTTTATTTGATTTAGCCTCTAACAGTTAGAGCCTATTTTTATCGACGCGTGCACAGCTGCAACACTCTATCTGGATGTATCCTTAATCAAAGGGGCCAGCATTACTTATGATGATCATCTGCCGAATTCTTCGGTACACATTTCTCTGTGAATTTTTTTTATTTGGTATTTATTTAGTCTACCTCATAAAAATAATGCTGGCCATTGTACCTACTTTTTTCTAAATTTAAATAAGTGCAGCTGTCGGATCCATAAAAAGAAAACAAGAAAGAAAGAAAAACAAATTTATTCACGACAGCACACAACATTATACAAGTACCTACATAAAATTATATTGGTATTGCCATAGAGTAAATAATATACTACGTACAAGTACTGCTATTGGTTCTGTCTTGTGGTTCTGTCGCAGTCTATAACTACCTATTTATAATTGCTTCTCTTTCTAACCACATTTCCCTAACATCCCATAAAAAACCAGCACTGTAACCCGGTTTGTTCCGGATATAAACTATGTTTTTTACGTGGCAGCGTTAACTAGATGAAAGTTGTAAAAAAGTTGTAAGCAGCTACGTGACCCGCCGCCGAGATCACGTTCCTATTCTATTAATCTAACTTGTACTTGATTCTGGACCAGATATTGCAGCATGTCCCTCGGGTGTGTAGCGTAAAATAGAAGTAGGTACCTATTTTGTTGGCAGATGCTGTGAAACTATTGACTAGTTACACGTGATGTCTTAGTAAATGTGAAAACGTTTTGCTATTCTATTTCATTTCAATGGTTATTTTTTTTTAGTTCATAATCAATTCCAAGTATTAGGACTGCAAGGTCATAAACCAATTGCTTTATGACAAGTATATCTTATTAATCTATCATACATACCCACTTAAGATTAGCCTCATCTGTTTTCTTTTATTAATATTCTGTTTTATGTACCGCTCCAGCAACCTGCTTTTTCCGATTGTACGACTTATAAACCTCCCGAAAGAAATTCTCTCGTGGTTAAACATTAGTTACGAGGCGGGAAATTTGAATTTTTTCGAGTTTTTTTTTACCATAGTAGTTCATTTAGCATATTGTAGAATTGATACTTTTTGTTTATGATTAACTATTTTTATATATTTCCCAAAATAGTAAGTTTTACCGTTTTTAGAGAAACCGTGAGAAATGTTCCCTACCCTTAATCATGGTAAAAACCACATCATATCTATTGCATTACCTAAAAGAAGTAAACATAAATAGTTACTATTTACAGAAAAGAAGCGTCTATACAAAATAAAACTAACTACACATACATATAGTAGAATCTCCTATAATTGTATGTTCTTATAGGCTTCGAGTCAATACAATATATCATAATGCTGTCTCGAGTAATCGAAATCAAGCACACAGTGTTATTGCTTTTCATATGTTGTGTTGGTACAATTGTGCGGAAAATTTCATTGCCTTTCATATTGTGTATGTTGGTTACTGTAATATTGTAGCGGGAAGTAGAAGGGATGATTTTAACAGGGCTTTTTTATGACCGATTCCTATAATTTACGGACTGTTATTCTCTTGTATCTTTACTAATGAATTACTTGACTTATGATCCTGTGTCCCCTAGATGGGGCAGAGGGCGCCCACAGAAACTCTCCATCCCGATCGGTCTTGAGCTTCGCGCTTGATCTCACTCCAATACTTCCCGATCTTCTTCACATCACTTCTGCACAGTGCGTCGCCAGGTTTGTTTGGGACGGCCACGCTTTCGTTTCCCCTGCGGATTCCAGTCCATTGCCTGCTTGGGTATATGGTCGGGGTCCCTTCGGAGAGTGTGGCCAATCCAGTTCCATTTGCGACGCTTGATCTGTTGGTCGATCGGTGTTTCGTGGCAGCGTTCTCGGAGCTCTACGTTCGAGATTTTCTCGGACCAGTGGATAACGAGAATTTGGCGAAGGCATCGGTTGACAAAAACCTGGAGCTGGTGCGAGATGGCATTGGTTATCTTCCACGTTTCGCACCCATACAGAAGTACAGACTTCACGTTGGACCCGAATATCTTGAGCTTAACTCTTCGGGTCAGCTTCCAAGACTGCCATACGGGGCGCAGCTGTGCGAAGGTTGCTCGGGCCTTGGCAATCCGAGAAGAGATCTCATCTTCAGTTCCTCCTGATTCTGACACGACACTACCAAGGTAAGTAAATTTGTGGACGCGTTCCACTACCTCTGGGCCTATCAGCAACGGTGTAACATTCGTCACTCCAGATCACATCTCTTGGGTCTTTACTGATAATGAAGCAAAAACTGCAAAGCATAGTAGTCCCTCCCATATGGAAGTAGCTATCACAGCTAAAATTAGCTTACGAAATGATTTAAATGCACAAACTCTTTTTTTTTTAATAAAACCTTTAAGTGTCTATGGATAGGTCTTCAAAAATAATATTGAGGTTTCTAATCTCATATCATTTTTTTCTAAACGGAATAGTTTGCGCGAGAGACACTTCCAAAGTGGTAAAATGTGTGTCCCCTGTAACTTCTAAAATAAGATAATGATAAATCTATAAAAAATATATGATGTACATTACGATAAAAACTTCCACCGAAAATTGGTTTGAACCAGATCTAGTAAGTAGTTTTTTTTAATACGTCATAAATTGAAATTCATATCAAATACTCAGGTCTATACTACCTAGTATTTATCTACTCTGAGATACTACCATTTACTTATATACCTACAGGTTTGTACGGAACCCTCGGTGCGTGAGTCTGACTCGCACTTGGCCGGTTTTTTCGTTGTTGTATCTTGCATAATTTCAATTCTGTATTTTGTTCTACCTACGCCTCCCGTGTACTGTACGCAGTCTTTTATTATACGTACTCTACGTAGCATTTAGAGCGTATTATTTTTGTATGAGAGTCTGATGAATTATCAAAAGTCATAGAACAGTAGTAGTTGTTTATGATGATATTATAGTCCTGAGAGGTTGTTAGTGTTTTACCAATAACATCGCCTATATGTAAATACCTATGACAAAAAATAAATCAAGTTTTATAGTTTACAGTTACCTACAAGATTTAGGAACAGATACATAGCGTGAAGAACATTCTCCATGATATGTATTTATTTAAATCAATTAATATATATATAAATCAATGCCACTTTTCGTTGTTTTTTTTTTTTTTTTTTTTTAAATTGTAATTTTGTAACTCATGAACGGGCTCACCTATCCAAACCAAATGTTTAGGTTTTGTTCGGACTATTTAGTGGATGGTGGACCAGGCCGCTAGTATTATATATAAACCAGTACTGAAATTCTGAACTGTTAGAACTGTTAGAGAATATTTATACCATAATGACTGAATATTCTGAAAGCTGTACACAAAAGCTCTAAAATATGCGACAAGCGACAAAGGCACGTCCTTGAAAAGGGATACAATGTCTCGGAACCTTGTTACGTAATCACTAGAAAATAACGAGGCAAAAATAACTAAGTTTCAAACAAACACAAATCACACACAAAGTTTTAAGTTAATTATAAACAGGTGGGGAGTCCCCAGACAGCAATCGGAAGCGTTCAGTACCATTCGGAGTATTTTGAACACCTGTGAACAATCCTTTATTTCTAGTCGATCTATCCTCGAATAAAAACCTTTTAGAAGCTACGGAGACCATCACTCACAGATAGACTGATAGACACAAAGAATGACTTTTTGGCGGGAACTTGCAGAGTGATGTAGCATTTTCATTTTTATATTCATAAATTTGTGTATTTTGAGTTTTATTGTGTATTTTTGGTGGTATTTTACCCAATAAAGATCATCCATGTGCACCAGTGAAGTGAAATGAAATGAATTATGTGTATCGTGACTTTTCAAGTTGTCTCAAAATGTCCGTGTAGAGTTTTAGTACAATGACCACCATTGTAGTAAAACATGACTTTTATGGACGGTGACTGACTGAGGACTATAATTTGAAGTGATTTATTGTGACTGGAAACTATAATATAACTCGACACTGGCAGAAATGAGCCCTAATTTCGGCTAAGGTTGCCAAAATTAAAAATAAGAAGAAGAAGACACAAAGAATAAATAAAAACCTGAATAAATACTATTTTCAACAAAATGTTTTAAAAGCGTTTGATTCTATAGTGAATGTAGCAGTCATGGCTGTTAAAACATTAATAACAACAATTGACTATCATAATGTGGCTATGATGGTGGAATATTGAAACCTTTTTCAGATGCGCATCGATGCGGATGTTAATGCGGATTTTCGGACATTATCGTCCGAGGATATTTATTTAAACCTACCTTTGGAAACGAATAGCCAATATAGTCAGATCATCCAAAAACATATTTAAAAATGTTTCCTTGTTCAGTTTCTTGCCGATTCTTCTTAGTTGAAGGACGACTTCCGATCCGGTGGTAACTTCAATAGCTTTCATAAGTACCTTACTACGGCCTAAATTGAATAAATGACTTTAATAATAATATAATAATAATTCGTTTATTTCAGGCTACTAGGGCCCATAGATATATACCTTACCAGCTAACATAAATATTATAATAAAACATTTTTTGTTAATATAAACACTTAAGCTTAGGTTAGTAAACACTAAAAGCACTATGTCTTAGCGCGAACGTGTGGTACTTGTCCGCGAAACCGACGGAATACCACGTCCTGCGGCCAAAAGTCCTCTTCCATGACGAGGTGCAGAATACATGTTGGAACTCGCACCACGAACGCCTTGAAGTTGACGTTGCGGCTCGATTCCAGCAGCTGCACCCTCGGCGTGTACTTGGTTTTTTGGCGTACGTACTCCACAATGTCCTCCGCCTTAGTGGTGTAGTGAAGGCGGGAGATGTACACCGGAGTGTTAGGCTTCGCGGCACGTATGATTGAGTTGGACTCCATCGGTCGCGTGCCGCAACGGTTCTTGTTGGCTGTCCGGCGCTTTCTTTGCACCTTCACGAAACCGTCATCATCAGCCGTTTCAGGCGTGGGCTTCATAGAAGGCATTAACGCTGTAGATACAGGCAGCGCCGGCGGGTCAGCGGATCGAGTAAGTGGTGCGGCGCGGGCGCGGGCGTTACGCAGAGGAGCCGTAGGAGCGGGAGCGGGGCAGCGGGGCGCGCTCGGTGCGCGCTCTGCCGACTCAGCGATCGATGGTGGCGGCGAAGACAAAACTGCTGACGCGAAGCTTGACCCCGATAAATCGAGGCCCGCTCCGCGACGCAAGTTGACGTTCGATGCATTGGATGGTGACCCAGATACCGTTACCGTCTTACGCAACTCTATTACTTCATTGCGCAAATCAGCGACGGTGATTTGGGATGCATCCAACCTCTTCTGCACATCCACTAGGCTAGCCTTAAGAAGAATGATATCCTTCAGCAGGCTCGTAACGTCGACATGGTCGAAAGTGACAGGAGGGAGCTTGTTGAGATCCTTCGCCACAAACGTAGGCACGTCGTCAGGATCGGTTTCCTTAAGTAACGTGATGATGTCTTGCACGCTTTTCTTGGTCCCGTCACGCCGGCGGGACACCATCTTATCCGTCTTGTTCAACAACTTGAACAAGAGCAACTTGGAAGTAGCGATATCCTCTTCGCTGAAGTTGGAAGAGCAGATCTGGATAGCGGACACCTCGTCCATCACGTCCAGCTTCTGCTGCAGGAACGCCAGTAACTCGTTCGCCACAAGTTGACTCATCGCGATAAATATTACGGGCGACGGCTTGCGCCGCGCTTTACGATTTGTAAGAGTCACTTTGACTTTGACTTAGCTCCTCGTTATGGGACGGGAATAATTTCACAGCTAGGCAGGAATTATCCCTTCAAAATTACTGAGTCTATTATCGAACCTTTCGAATGGGTTATAGATGCAAATTTAAAGGACCTGTGTATAGTTTTTGAATGAGCATTTGGCATAATTGTTGACTCAGATTTGATCCATGTTATGCGGAGGCATATTTTCATATTTGGTTTGGCAGTGAAGGTGAAGATATTGCGGAGAAGTTATTTATTTATTGAGAAAACCAATAGCGATGTAGAGGAAAAGAAAGAAAGAAAGAAAAAGGCCAATTACACATTTCCATGTATAGTTACAATACTATAGGTACATTAAAAAAAAGGTGCTCTACGTTAGAGTACCTACTATTGAATATTCTGTGACTTTAGTATATGAGACAAGCGAAGTAGACAGATTCAGGGTAGTTTTGAAAGTACGGAAGCATTGAGTAAGAATTCCTGGTTCAGGAAATTCACATTTCCATCACACCTCCACGGATTGGTTCTCGGTAAATGCTGTTTGAATAAAATATACTCGGAATCGATTTGTTTCACCTATCGCGCTTTCGTTCTGGATCTGGCTCCTTTAGTAGTCTTATGATGCGTAGTTTTAGCATTAAAATGTAAAAAAATGTATCATCTCGGTTAACAGCGTGTTTTTTTTTACTAAACGATTATTAACATCCCAGCAGACAACGATATTAAAATGAATAGCGTCTTATCAAAGTAGTTCTATTATGCGAGACTCAGATTCTAATGGATTAATCTCAGATTTAATTGCCTTACTCTATTTTTTTACAGACATAAGTCAAATCGACCTCTTGCAGATAAAGAGTGTAGTTTTATTGCGATTACACGTGCAAGATATGTAGGTACCTAATGGGTTGAAATATCGCTTTGGTCAAGTGCGGTCGTGCGGTCTTGCGATGTGGCACCCGATTCTTGCGCTTTCGATGTACATTAACCAGTACTGCAGTGCTATTCTGTAACGTTCATTTGAAATATCACTTCTGAATCCGCGATGAGATTAGATTTTCATATTCTTAAAATGAGTGAGTTCGACACTAGCGCCGCTGAGTGATGACGGAAGTGAAATGTACTACGACAGGTGAGTATTTTGACGTTACGAATATACGTTTGAGTTCACGAAACTCACTTCACTTAGCCTTGATATCTTGAGAATACCAATACAATGACAAGCGAGATGACAATCGAATTGAGTGTGAGTTGCGAGGTGAGTTGCGAGATGAATTTCGAGATGATTTACCTTTTAAAGAATAGCATAGCAGACTTCTGTCAAACTGTATAGAATTTTAAAGATATCTGAAGATGCTTCATTTTAAGTTATCTGAAGATGTATGTGGGATTTAGTAAAACTCGTAATATTTTAATTTTGTTTTATTAAATTATATCTTTTTACACTTTTTACTTGTTACTCGTCTTAGCTAATCCGTCTTATGATATCCGTCCATTCGTCCTCTTTCTCTCTCGCACACCGTTCCCTTTCACTCACTCAATCATGCGTTCCAATACTTAATTTAAATTAGTCTAAATCCTACATGTATGTTAGGTAGGATCTTAAAGAACTTTACAAATGAAGTATTTTCATTAAAGCATATAATATTTAGCAAGGTAATAGATCCAATCGTCATGACTGTATTACGGATCATGGTTTATGTCCATCTATAAATTAGTAATTGATATCGGGCGTAAATTGCCATTGCCACAAGCAAGGAGACTCCCGATATCCAAAACATCGTTAGCGTATATAATATTGTAGGTGTAATAGAAAAACCAGCAGAAGAAATTAATAACTTAGCACCGAGCTTAAGAAGCACAAATGTGCTAATAAAAAATGATTTATAGCACTTTGTAGCATCGCGGAAAATCCCCAAGATTTATGACTGGGCGCTTGAAACTGAGGTGTTTATAGTGCAAGTGGGCTAACAAGTTGCCTCTACGAGAGGGTTACGAACATCTTTGTTAGGATATTCCCGTCTCACAGAATCTGCGTCATAATTTGTCAAGATAGCAGTTACAAAAGAAACCTAATAGCAGTAATAGCATTTGAAATTCATTCGCATCGATGACGTGGTTATATTACACGGCCAGTAATAGTATGTCATGTTTTACGAGCATCGTAATATAGAATAAGGGAAATTTTAGTTCGGCGGTTTAAGCGATCTGACAGATGAAATGAGCCATTGATCAAAGCCATTCGTTTTTTAGTTAGCATTTCGTGGAGCATTGTTAATTTTAACGGTACATTTATTAATGTCTGATATAACAAGTAGCCTAAATTCTCTTGAAGTTTATCTTTTATGGTATTAATTCCTATTGCATACTCTAGGTACAATACCTTATCGCATTAAAGGATGTTTACCTGTATTTGGTGCTATCGGATATAATACATTCTATTGTGCTAATACCGCTTTATTGTATACCAATTTAAACAAAAGCAAATAGGTAGAAATTGTTACAAGAATATTTGTTATAAAATTTCCTAGGATGAGGCTCATGATTGAAGGCTTAGCATTTAAATCTTCCTCGAGAGACTCGAGAAAAAAACAGCTAGCACAGAAGTAATGGCCTATGAAATCGCAAATAATCTGATAAGTTTAATTGATTCAGCCAATTGATTGTAATACATATTTGAAGGCTACATTAAATACGTGTGACGAGAATCCCGTGCCTGGTACTGGCAATGCCACAAGCAATGGCAAACAAAGGCAGTCCGAATGCGAATGCCGCATCATTAAATAAACAAGCTCGTTAAAGTAAAACTTATCTGCGGAAAGGCGAGTAAAGGTCCCACGTTGGGCGCCAAAAAAGATAATAAAATTACATTTTAAACTCGATGTACGAGTATTATGATTGTTTGCCTCGACCTTGACATCTTGTTTTATGTAATTTATGCGAAGTTGTGACTTTATCAGCAAATTTGCAGTTTTCGTCAAAAATTAAAATTTGTTTGTGGTTTAGTCTTGTTTTTATAATGTACTACGATTACGAGTATAATAAAATAAAAAACGGTTTTTAGGAACCAGAACTAAGTCTTAAGTCAATAAAAATGTTACTTAACTCTCTTTCAGCATATTTGTCTGTAAAATAGCTAATTATTGACTTTCCTTAAACAATCGTAAGAATAGGGTGTTGGTATAGCATTTGAGGCACTGAGTAAGTTTCTCCATTATGATCCCTTATTTCAAATTTATAAATTTCGTCTTTCGTTTATATCAAACAAATGACGTTCTCCATGTGACTTTGGAACACATACAATTTCACAGCTATTGTTACGCTTGCGCTGGCAGGAAGGAAAAATAATAATATAATCATTTATTCTCTCTTCACAAATTATATGTAAATAAAAACAATAATGAGCATTTTAGGTATGGCAAAAGATACAATTTGTGAGAGATTGGTGTCTGCACTAGGAAAACCTGTACCACAGATCACCAGGCTCCTACCCCGCGCGACAATGATGTAGTAGCTCATTCAGTAAGAATGAATCTAGAGAAAAAGTATTGCAAAAGCATTGATATACAACCAGCCTTGTCATGATGCTTATTGCAGTGTACCTGATGGTGAGCGAATGTACATAAGTGTCGTGTATCAATGGTTTCGCGTATATACAAATTATTATAAACATTTTAACAATAACATATGGTTAGTAAGTAAAACTGAAACAAGAGTAATAACAATTCCTGTGGGGTTGATGGTGAGTGTGTGGGGGTGTGTGTATGTGTGGGGATGTATGTAAGGATAGATATAGGGATTAAATATCTCCAAGATTCATTACTAAATAACTTAAACAAACCAAAAATGATGTAAATTTTTATTGACCTTGTAAAAGCGACATAATCGCAATTCTCCTAAGCATTAGCAACAGTAGGTATGAGAGTTTCGTATATAGTAATTCCGTTGAGGAACGTATCAGCTCGTAGACTCTCGTTGTGTTCATGGAGAGCCGGGGGTGTTCGCGACATCGGTGAGAAGCCAAGAGCAGGGATGCCCAGCTCTCGGATGAACCGGCTGTCCGTACCGCCGGAGAATATTTGGGGCTTCACTGATAGTTTACTGGAAGTAATTAGAACACGGCTAATTTATGATGGGCGGTTTGACAGTTTCTTTCTCGAATTTTTTGCCCTTTTAAAATTATAAAGATATGCGTAACCTTTATTATCCATAGAAGATTAGGTCAATAATGGTAGTCGCTAAAACACGCGATACAAGATGAAAATAAATACTTCTAATGCTTATTTGGAAAATAATATTTCTTGTCAATTTTCAAAATTTCTAATTTGATGACTGATCTATTTTTGTTCATGGCGATTTTTTTTATCTAACTATACAGGTAGATAGTTAATTTCAATAAGATTGAGGTTTTCCAATTCGTCACTGAACTTTCTAACTATGTTGTACTCACAGTTTATCAGTAGCAGCTTTAAAAGCTAGCCAGTAAGGGTTAGAATCGTCCAACTTGGTCGATGGCGTGTAGGGGTCCTTCTGTTCGAAGGAGTAGGTTATTCCATCACCCGCTTCAGTGCACCACTGTTTTATCTGCGCAACGTTTTAGATGATCACTTGTTTATTTGATCATGTTTGATCACAATCTCATCACGGGTAGTGATGATGATGGTCGCCATAGATGATTAGCACACGAAGCCCGGACTACAAGTATGACGTCTTTGCCCTAGACATATGCATGGTGTGGTTCCATCTGGCTAGCTACATCTTGTTGTAAATTTTTCACAAGGCACTTTTTCTGTACAGAAATGTGTGCCTTTTTTAACCGACTTCAAAAAAGGAGGAGGTTCTCAATTCGAATGTTTATATATTTTTTTTTATGTATGTTCGGGCATAACTCCGTCAGATGCTGTGGTCAGATGTAAACATATTTCAAAATTCTTTTTTGTTTGAAAGAGGTTTATTCCGAAATGGTCCCGTATTAATTTCATATAGATCTGATGATGAGTTTCGGAGACAGACATCGGAACTCTTAAAAAATGACAGCAAATCAACCGCAATTGCTGCTATCGCTTGTTAAATATGCATTGTTTACGCAGGCCTTTACACGCGAAAGTATTTAAGTATATATGAAACTAATAATTCAAAAATAAATTAACTATAAAAAAAAAAGTGTGCGTCTTGGTGTGAACTAGCGCTTAGAGCCCTTAGGTAGCCCGCCTGCTTGTCTATCTTTAGATAATTACAGCCAGGCAGTTAAATTACATAAAGGTATACTTGTAAGTAATTCAACTGTCCTTAAACTTTGTATAGGAAAAGGGCTTAATTCACGAATGTGGACAGATTTTCCAGAAGTTTCTGTAAAACATTTAAAAGATGTCTTACAGTTACATGATGTGAAACAGGCCCATAAAATGATGAAACTGTAGTTACCATGTCCTCAAAGTCCTGGTGATTGACGGACAGCGCAAGGCGAATATCGAAGTTGACTATAAATCTTTCTGGCACCACGTTGTTTTGTATACCACCCTGTGAAATATATTCCAATCGATTGAATATAGGAACTTTTGTAATTATAAGTGAAGGTCAGTGCTGTAGATACACTCACATTTACTGAAGTATGTATATAAAATCGATTTCAGTGCAGTTCAAGTGCAGAAGGCAATGCCGTAAGGTTGACTTTCAACTACCAAACCAAGGCTTGGTTAATAAGCAAAAAAAAAACCCCAAATGCCTATATAATTAATATGTTGGTAGTAATATAAACATGAAGTTATTTGAAATCTTACGGAAATCATGGTGAGGTTTACAGAGGTGACGTCACCGATGGTCAGCTCAGGGTTGGCAGCAAGTTTCTGTTTCGATTCCTGACGTAGGTCCATGAATTTGTCGATTATGTAGCGGGCCTGAAAACTAAAATTGTAAAAAAAAAGCAAAACAGTATTTGTCAGAAGTGGGATTCGAACCCACGCCCACAGAAGTGGACTGCGACCTGAACGCAGCGCCTTAGACCGCTCGGCCATCCTGACATATAGGAAGAGAGCGAAATTACGGATAGGATTCCATCGGCCGCTTCACTGATATGAAAATAAAATTTCAAAAATAGACTTATCTTATAATAATACCTATATTATTACAATAAATATAGGTGTATAGATCTGTAGGTATATATCTGACTATTCCGATTTCTGTGATCAGATCATTTCTGAACATCGTCGTATCGTCTGAAAGTGTTTAGAGCAATAATATGTGCAAGTTATTTTGATTTTTTGTAGATTTTTATAGATGGGACACAACTTAATAGTAATGCTAGTGATTTACGTGATGCAATATATTAAAAATAATTTTAAACTTGCCAAACAAGAAATGTTTATTTCGACTAAGTAATATGAATACAATTTAATTTTATATAGGCAGTCGAAATATTGACTGAAAAATATATCTAATAATACAAATACTTAGTTTTACCTCAGAGTATATAAATACGTTTTACCAATAGGTAGTAGGTAGCTATCTAAATGACTGCGGTGTTCATTTTTCGTTGCGGTCATATTTTTCATGTCAGTCGATATCCGTCCGTGGCTACACTTCCTTTACGTATAATATATTCCAAAATGAATTATAAATGTGTGGTATCGTACGTAGTGCATATATATCAATAGTGATATCGGTTTATACAAACTGGTGGCACATAAACTTGTTTTAAACTGAATCCGAAACCGAAAAAGCAATCAATTATGATAATTACTGTACCTACTTGCTGTACTTGTATAGATATAGGTAATGTTTTTTTAATGTATTTTAAAAGTTCATCTGTTTTCTTTTTGTCAAAAAGGCTGACAAGCAGGCAGACGGTCCACCTGATGGTAAGTGGTCACCGCCGCCTATGGACATTTGCAATACAAGGGAGATTACCGATGTGTTGCCGACCTTGAAGAGCTCTCTTTACGCCCCTTTTACCCCTTGAGCCCCATTAAAACAAAATATAGTAATGTCTTGGGAAAATTATCTATCAATCAAACAAGTATCATCAAAATTGGTTCATGTTTGCAAATTATTTAAAATAAAATATACCTATAGTCATACGATGAAAATAAGAACATAGGTACTCTGTATTTATATGGCGGGCTGGATCAATATAACATTTTCACTATTAAATAGCTTGTAGGATATCGAGGAGAAAGCAAATCTCTAGCAGTCTACTTCCCTTTCCCCTTCTCTACCAATCTAAATCGGTAAATTATAAGTTGTATGGGTAACGCAATGCTTGGTAAGTACATCAATAACATTTACAGGAAATTGGACCTACCGTACAAGTTAATTTGAATAAGCCTGACTAACAAATAGCTGGAGACGTTAAGGCGAAAGTACCTAGCTCGCCACTCAGAATTTAAGCTAACACAAACAATGAGTTTGACTGTTTGGTTAGATAAGGGTTTAGTGTATTAAGATAATACATGGTATATAAGGGGTGGATACGACAATACGACATTAATTGAAACCACGTAAAGTACTCATGTATACGATCAACTTTTATTATGGAACCATCTTCGAAATCGCATTTTTTTTTACTGCTTTTCATCAAAAATGTATGAAAGCTGTAATTTTTTGCGATTTCGAAGTTGGTCCCATAGTAAAAGTTGATCGTATACATGAGTACTTTATTTGGTTTCATTTAATGTCGTATTGTCGACGTCGTATCCACCCCGTATATTTTCAGGTGTATTTTTTCGAACGCTTAATTGGGTGTATTTGATTAACTTTGAGATTTAGTAAAGACATATACATACATTATTAATTATTAGTTTTTACCTTTTTAGCATTTTTTTTTGGTATAAATAGATAATATCCGATAGGTCAACTCAATGAAGCAACTAGAGTCAAAAGGAATCTACAGAAGTGAAATATAAAAACCGTAAAAACGGTTTGGTTAGCCAGTCATAAAAATTGAAATAAAAAAAAAACAAAAGAAAATAACTAATAAATATTTGAACAAACATGAAATTCGAATACAAAATCGTCAAAATATATAAACCTTCAAAATCAGTAGACTACACAAGTAAGCAGGTACTATAATATAAATTTTACTGTCATGCAGACAGAAGGAAGTAACTGCTTTTTCATTGGAATAATCAGAGCGCTTTATGACTCATAAATACCGTGACATTTGAGGACATTTGCGAAAGCATTACCGTATTATGGAACCTTTTACGCTGATGTTTACTAACGTCGGAATACAGGTGCAACCGCAGGACAGGTGCTAGTATAGTATAATTCGATTTCAGGAAAGTTAAGTAACTAAGAGCATGTATGGGAAAGAGGGAAACTGTAACTAATTTGTGAAGAAATTAGTTCCAATTTGGTCCTACCTGTAGGTAATCTATACATATAAAATGCTTTGTCCTGAATGACTGACTGACAATCAACGCACAGCCTAAACCGCTGATCGTAGAGACCTGAAACTTGGAGGGTGTGTTCTTTGTATGACGTAGGCATCAGATAAGAAAGGATTTTCCGAAATTATACCCCTAAGGGGGTGAAAAATGGGGGCAAAGTTTGTATGGGACAACGTGATTCCTTGGTCCGATCTACTTCAAATTTTGCATAAACATTCCGTAACAGAATTGATGGAAGATGTGTTTCGTATTTTATTGAAAACCATCACCTGACGGGGTCAAAAAGGGGTAGAAAGTTATTTTAGGGGTGATTTGCATCGAAGTTGATATCAATACTCCTTGGTATTTTTGATTTAAATTACATTTTTTATTTTGACACGTTTGAAAATCTCAATCCGATTTTCACAGATTACAGAATAAGTTAGATGGAGCGAACGGAACACGGGAGTGAGGCCAAAAAAAGCAATTAGGTACAAATTGAATAATTGGACTGTTTTACAAAAAACTTAAACCGACTTCAAAGTACACTAAGAAGTAATCAAATCCTGATCTGATGACAATGGGACCAAACGGGAAGTGTACCCTTCCAGACAAAAAAAGAATTTTCCAAATCGGTTAATAAAATAAATACAACCGAATTGAGAACCTCCTATTTTTTTGAAGTCGGTTAAAAACACCTGGTATTCGCTTTTGAATTTGTATTTGCAAATTTGTAAGCTGCTGTATGTTAATTTATAAAAAGAAAGTGTTTTTCGTTAAATAAGTTTTAAATAAGCGCGCTCTATCTGCCTTTTGATCTGGAAACTGAAATGCTCTTTAAAATTGGAATGTCAAATATTTAAATCGGATTAGAATTCGAAATTTGTTTGGAAATTCATTTTCTCGGATTTTTTGGCGGGAACTTGCAGAGTGACGTTGTGTTTTCAATTTTATATTCATAAATTCATGTGTTTTGAGTTTTATTGCATATTATCGGTGGTATTTTATCCAATAAAGATCAATCCATGTGCACCAGTGAAGTGAAATGAAATGATATATGTGTGTGTATCGTGTCTTTTCAAAAGTCCGTGAAGAGTTTTAGTACATGACCACCACAGTAGTATAACATGACTTTTACGGACGGTGAGTGACTGCATGAGGACTATGTGAAAGTGATTTATTGTGACTAGAACTTATATAACTGGAAATTGGCAAAATACACACCCGGGTGACGCCAATGAAAAAAAAAAAAAAGTTCATTTTCTCTATTTCATTAGAATATTTTGATTGTAGTTAATTTAATTTCTTTCTCATTTGTTGTTATAATAATGAAATAAGATTCTTTGAGTTCGATTTTTTTGTCTGTTTGATGAAAATATCTGTTTGATTTGTAGTCTAATAATCAGTGGCGTGCATTGGTTTTCGAAGCAGAAAATTCAAACCGTACGCGGGTGAAACCGCGGGGGTCTACTAGTTAATAAATAAATAAATAAATAATTCTACCTATAGGTTAGTAATCTAACTACAGGTAGATACCTACTTCATATTAATAACCTAAAGTTATATGTTCGAGTTATTCTCATGAATTACCTACCCCCTAGACAAGACGGCTGTCGACAATCGTCATCGTTAGTAAACGATCAACCTTTGTATGGGATTGACATAAGAGATTGTTAAAAATCACGTGATATTTCGATTTGAAATGTCAATCCCATATAAAGGTTGATCGTTTACTAACGATAAAGATTGTCGACAACCACCTTGTCTAGGGGGCAGACCCTGTGAAGGTTATGCCGGGCCAGTTCTCGTGCGGTTGGTTCAAATTCCACCTATCACGCCGCAGATGGGTTCGATTCCCACCCAGCACATGCATTTGTGTACATGAACATATCTGCATGTCCTGAGTCTGAGTGTAATTATGTATATGAAGTATGTGTTTACAAACAAAAAGTAGTAGGTATGTCGTATATCAGTTATCTGGTTTCCATAGTACAAGTTCTGCTTAGCTTGGGATCAGTTTTTTTTTAATACAACTAAGTTGGTAAACAAGCATATGATCCACCTGAGGGTAAGCGGTTACCGTAGCCATGGACCCTTGCAACACAAGAAGCATCGCTCACGCGTTACCGACCTTTCCGCCCTTCCCTAAGAGCTCTGGCGACATTACTCACGCGCAGGAACACAACTTTACACAACATAAAGTTATTTGTCTGCGGTATTCTGTAAGGTGGAGGTACTTCCCCAGTCGAGCTGCTCTTTGAGCGAATAAACGCTATGCTCTACCTCTCTCGAGTCGCCGTCTCAGATAGCCATGTGTGAGGAATTTCCCAGGATTATTTCATGTCGTGAGTGAAATTGGGAGGTACCTAGTACCTATAGCTAAAACTAGATCTCTCTTTCATATAAGAAGTTAGGAGGCTAGCAACTACACATTGATTGTACAAAGAGACATTAATTAATTGTGTTCTATATCCACAAACAATGCTTTGGCACATCTCCAGGATAGTTAATCGTAGATTTACACTAGCTTCATTATGCGATAAACTGTAGGTATTGACTACAAGCACCTGCCTGTGTGTTCCGCCAGATGCACTTGAGAGTAGAGATGTATATAGGCTGACTGGTAATTGGTAAACGCTACTTAGACACATGATTGTACTCATGATAAAAAACAACTTTCCCAAAGATTTTTTTTTTAAATTTACTTAGCACGTGAGTCCACATTTACAGCCTTACTCATAAACGCTATTTAAAGTTAAGTCATACTTAAATAATAAATAAATAAATAATAAATATCCTGGGACATTCCTCACACACGGTCATCTGATCCCAAACTAAGCAGAGCTTGTACTATGGAAACCAGATAACTGATATAATACATATACATACTTTTTGTTTGTAAATACATACTTAATATACATAATTACACCCAGACTCAGGACATACAGACATGTTCATGCACACAAATGCATGTCCTGTGTGGGAATCGAACCCACGACCTGCGGCGCGTAAACGGTGAACGGTGAACCTTAACCAACTGCGCCAACTGGCCCGTCAACTTAAAACCGTTATTTAAAAAAATCTTCACTCATAAACGCTATTTAACCTTATTCACTGCTTAAAAACGTTATTTAAAGAGCTGTCAAATTAAACAACCTACGACCCTTGTTTAGCGCGTTAAATAGCAAAATGGCCGCCAAATAAACAGCTGATGCTTGATTGTTGTAAAATATTTTTCATTTATTTCTGAAAATACAATGGATATATGATGTTAGATTATATAGAAACACCATAAATTACTTAAACGTATACTACCTGGATGACCGGCCTTTGCTCGTTTTTTTGTAAATCATATTAGTTTTCCTCACAAAAGAAGGACCTTGAAAAAAAAAAGGGAAAATATGATCATCTGAACTCGAACAGGATCTTCTGGTTTCGGAACCGCCCGATTTCCCATCTGGCTATGATAATCCTGTAGATGGTGGCGAAATTTACCTTCGTAGGTATTCTAATGATATTGTAGCAGTTTTTCATTGCCTGAAAACACGGTTATAACGACGTTTCCTAAAAATGAAACTTAGCTAGATCGATTTATTGCTCCCGAAACCCCACGCATACTAAGTTTCATGAAGATCGTTGGAGCCGTTTCCGAGATTCAGATTATATATATACAAGAATTGCTCGTTTAAAGGTATTAGAGGGATGAATTTTTAAGTCAGGTGATTCATATAGCATAATAAAACAACTCCTACTCTATTTCACATAGGTTGAGTCGTCAAGGTCAAGGGTTTTTACCAATATCTAGTGTCCATTTTATTACTCTGAAATAGTACTCACAATATTTGATGAAACCTCGCTCTATCATAGTATTCCTTTATTATATCGAAATAAACCAATGAGAAATCTTATAAAATACCATGAGTTACCGAACTCATGCTATTTGAAATCTGCCTACTATACTTATCATTGCGTGTGCCGTGTGTGCTACATAATTTAATTAAATTTAATTAAAATATGAGGGTTTCAGAGCAGGAGGACCAAGATAATATAAATAATATTAGTAATAACATAAACAATTTCACTAGAGATTTATTTATACATAATTATTCCCCACATTAATTCCATTAATTTATTCAATGTTTGTATTTTGATTTTCCAATACTCTTCCTCCAAATTCATAATTCCTATACGTTTTACATGTATTTCTTCAGCTATTTGGATTTATTTTTCTATTGCTGCTGAAGCCAGTAGATCAGACTATGAATAAGAAATGTTCTTGTTCATAGTCTGACCTGAAACAATATAAATTCATACGTTATTTCTTAAAAATAGAAGATGAAATAGAATTTGTAAATAAACTTGTAAATATTATAATTTACATAAAATTAAGATTCAAAAATCTAATTACCTTTTTATTCAGAGGTTAATAAAGTTCGCAAACAAACAGAATTGGGATGAGAACATCCCAATTCGAAAAACGTGATCTTTTTCTCGTTCTGAATTAATTGTTAATTTCCATTTTCTAATTAATATAATATTATCATAAAACACATAATAAAACTTTTCAAATTGGTGCCGTTTCTTTTTTTTAAAAGCTCCATTACTCTCAAATGTATGGTCTTGATGTTGGTGTCGCCATATATAATATTATTTTTGCTCTTTAAATCCTTCAATAACTAAATCATGACTAAAAAGCGTTTATGAGTAAAGAAAAGTTAAACACTGAATAACATTTTAAGTAGTATTTAGCGATCTACTACTTAATCCGTTATTTAAGAGATTTTTATGAGTAAGGCCGTTTGTACCTAACAAGAATAAGAATACAACATCAGCTTTTATTTAATTTAGTTATTTATACGTATTTGTTTCTTTGGGAAAGTTGTTTGTTATCATAAGTACAATCGTGTATCTTAGTATCGTTTACTAATTACCAGTCATCCTATATAGGTTCTTTCTACCGATTAGTTGGCCGATACCGAGTGCAAATAGTTGGCCGATGCCGAATTATTCGGTTCAATCTCGGTCTAGATAAGAGCCACTTTTTGTCAGCGTGACTGTTTGCGAAAATGAAAATAACACATGGCACATGGTATAAAAGCCAGTAGGTAGATTCCCCACATAATTATGAACTTATTTATTTATTTTGTAATTACCTAGTTGGGTTTTTTTGTTTTTATGCTTGCATGTTTTACAGAGTAGGTTAAAACCTAATTTGTAAATTGCATTATTTATTAACTAATAAGTTACTCATATCAAAGAATATCTCATAGGAAGAATAGTACTTTTGGTTTCACAAACACTACAGTACGTACAGAATACAGTCGAAATCACAAGAATATAAGATATACCCTGCAAACAAAAAACTCCACAGGCAATTTTTTTACATCCAACCAAAAATGTATGTAGTACAGAGCTCTTAAAAATGCGTACATCTGTCGAATGGAGGGTTAAAATTTAGATATTTTTCATGCGGGATATTTTTGTTACTGACCTTTTCACCGCAGTTGTCGGGCAGGAGAAGCGACCCGTGGCCTGACTTGCCCGGGCAGACGATTTTAATGTCTGAAACGAAATGGAGAATCGCTCTATATGTTATGAGGGTTTGAGAGATGTTTGTTTATAAATTCAGTGTAGGTATGTATACGCTTGTTTGGAGTCATGTTGGTTATTCACGGTGCAGTCATGAGTTATTGTGCGTTTTTTAACATATGAACTGGTTTAAATTTCCAATATTTTATGACAAATCGAATTTTATTCATGATTATTTGGTCAGTGTAAGAAAAGACGATAAACGGTTTTTTTTTTACCATGTATTAGCCTGTGTTTCACCACATCTCATATTAAGCGATGATGTGGCCAAAGGTGATAAGCACAGAAGTATAGAAGGGAACTGCCTCTCAAGTGCAGCTGTCTAAACATCGACCGTGCTATGACTTTCTCATATTTTTTCCTTCAACTATAGCTCAATTTAGGAGACCCGCGATAATAGTCATGGCATTTATCATCGCCTATCATAACCATTCTAAGCTAAAAAATCATGCCTTGAAATTCTCCTGGTGAAAACCTAGGTGTTTGTTACTATCTAATTACTTTTCTACACATCAAAACTGTATTTATTACGTCACTTACAAGGTTCTGAAACTGGTGTCTACAATGTAATAGCATTTGAAATTGATGACCATGTTAAAGATGGATACAATAGGTGATTTATTAGTGCGTCAACGATACGAACCTAAGTACGTACGATTGTACGTGTACAGAGGTCGTTAACGGTTGGAAATATAAAAGGGCTCATACTTTTATTTGGTTTTGACATGTCTATTAACTGTTAGCCATCTGTGTATTGCTAAATACTTAAAACATTGTTATGAATTTTATGGTGCTTCCACACAGTACTTTTTTTTATACGACTATGTCGGTAAACAAGCATACAGCTCGCCTGATGGTAAGCGGTCACTCACGCGATTGCTTCCTCCCCGATGTGCTCTGGCGACCTTATACTCACGCGCAGGAACACAACAAAGTTATTTGTTATTTGGCTGCGGTATTCTGTAAGGTAGAGGTACTCCCCCAGTCGACCTGCCCCCCTAGATAAGATGGCTGTCGACAATCGTCATCGTTAGTAAACGATCAACCTTTGTATGAGATTCTACTAACTACTACTAACGATGACGATTGTCGACAGCCATCTTGTCTACTGGCCCTGCTCTTTGAGCGAAAACCTACTCGCTATGCTCTACCCCTCTCAAAATTACCTATTTTATACTGGGCTAAAAATAAAACGGCACTCAATAACATTACTCGCAAGACGATTTTCTCAATAGTTGAGCACAGTCGCTTATCTTTGTCTACCTGTTTGTTCGTTTCTTTACTTACGCATAATTTTGAGATTTTTTCCGGAAGAATTCTGTGTAATACATTACCCGGGCAAAGCTGGACTGGGTTACTATTTATAGTAAATTATAACCGGAAGAACACAACGCATCCGCATTTCGATTTCCAAATGCACAATCTACATTCCTTTTTCGAACAGACCGATGCACACTGCGATCATAAAAAATCGCCAGAGCTCATTGGGGAGGGGGAATGGTCGGTAACGCGTGATTTGACTACGGTAATCACTTACCATCAGGCGTGCCATATGCTTGTTTACCGACTTTGTGCTATGAAAAGAAAATGTTATTTGGAATTATTGATATTATAAATTATTATTTTAGTTGCTATTTTCTCGAGTGTTACAGTATAATAATTACTCACGCCATATAGACCTCTCTCCATTGAAGACCAGGTAATCTTCAGATGCGCTTGCGATGCCCTCGTCCAAAGCAAAGCCAATGTTCAAGTTCTTGAAACCGTCTGTCTTCACAAACTTCGCCATACCCTGAGCACCTCCCACTTCTTCATCTGTCAATTAGATCGACGTCATCATCATACCATCAGCTGTAACTTGATCCTAGATTTCATAAGGTTTCTTCCTAGACTGGATCTACTGATCCAAGCTATTTATTTACTTATTAAATATTTACGCAATTGTTTTCAGTGCGATTAGAATGTAAATATTATAATGTAATGAATCTAAGCTTGTTTTGAAAAGAGTAATTGCTGAGTTTATTGCCGGCTCTTCTCAGCAAATGCAACTTTCCGAACCGGTATTAGAGTATTAGAGTCAGACTTTTCATAAGTGCCTGCGAAGGTCTATTTGAATAAATGATTTAGAATTTTGAAGAAATTATTTAAATTTCTTTTATATTTTGGAAAAAAAAAAAACACATGATGTGTATTTTTATTTGCAGTTACAAGATCTAGCAAAAAAATTGACATCTTCATTTGTAGAGTTCGGATGTTTAACATAATGTTTTGAGATGGGAAATTACTACAAATTCTACATAGAAATTCTTGAACACGTTTAAAAAGGACAAAGAAATAACATTTTGTACGTCTAAAATGCACCAGGTATAATCCGCGTTCTTTACATTTCAAATGAGAATTGTGTCTCGTTTTTATTGTACCAGAGCGATATCTGAGGTTGTTCTCGGATCTTCACAGGAAAATTAACCTTCCAGTCTGATGGAAGATTCTTTTGAAAAAATAAAACGGCTAAAACTGCACATTTTTGTGCTTTCGACGGGCTGTATTTGTTACAATATGCTATTTAATAAGGTCTTTTAGGGGTAGCTTTTTCTTTAGTGCCTAAGAAGTGCTTGCAGCGTACTCGTAAAGAAAGAGAAAACAAGCTGTTGGCCGTTGATCCAAAGTATCTTTCATATTTTACTCGTAATTGCAATCGTTATTTTTTCTCTGACATTTCCATCGAAAAAAAATCGTCAATAATTTTACAGTATGAAAAAGCTTCATAAGACTAACAATATATTTGTTGAGTAATAATTAACTAAGGTAAATGAATGCTTATGCTGACAAATGATGGATGCAACGAAAACGGAAAATATTTTATTTTTTGGAATGTAAAGAAAGAGGTTTCCCTTAAGACGTTTTCGCGTCTCAGCCGAGTTGTGCCAGATTGCGGACACTTCAAATCCTAGTTGACGAAAATAATCTTAACTGTTCGGAAAGTTTCAGACAAGACTAATGCATAGGCTCATGAATTTTTGAAATATGGGTGTTTTTTGTACAGGCTAATAAAAGTAGACACTTGGAATATTTTGCTTGGGTTGGCATGCTTATATTTTTTAAACTGCCGCGATTTTGCAGTCTACTTATATTAGAGCGAGACTTTATGCATTCATAACGATCATTATGTATACAGGAAAATAGAGAAGTGTGCTCAAAGGAGTCAAGCTCTCGCAATTTGTTTAAACTGATTTACATTCGTACCAGGGACAAATGATAAGTGAAGAGTTCTCCTCAACCTGATCCCCTTATTCTTCAACCTCCGCACCGCCTCGATGTACTGTATACCAACTGACTTCATGTCCTGGATACCTCGACCGTAAATTACACCATCTTCTAAGTGGGCTTCGAAAGGAGGGTGGACCCAGCTTTTCTAAAATTATGAACAAGCAAGAGTAATTACTTATTTGCAGACTTCATTAATCATCATTAGTTCTAGTCATGTAGAGTTTGTTTCGAAAATAATCTGTATAAGCTTCTAACAGTGTAAGAAGCCTGTGGACCTTAATGGTACAATATTGGATGACGAATATATTTACAACCCTTAAAATATTATGCTCAATATTATTTACCCTTAAATTTCCGTCTTACGTCTTACGTCTAAAATTTCCAACCTATAAACGATCCGAAAGAAGCTTTTCGTCATGTTTTTAATGCATGCCAAGTTGCTTGGCTAGATATATCCAATGATTGAGGTTTCAATGAATGCGAGTTATTCTCGACAAATTGTCAGTTCATATTTCGGTCTTAATGGCTTCAGTAGCTCATCTCATCAGGAATTGTTCAACCTTATTCCACCATCCCCATTTTTACACCGAACCACAAGACGCCGGGAAAATTTTCACCCGTTGTTTATATACCGAAAATACGGACACAGCGTTTTGCATCCTCATTTATAATGCGGACAGCAAGGGAGTGGAACTTGCTTCCGGATTCTATGTTTCCTGACGCTTATAATCTAGGAAATTTCAAGGCCTGAGTGAATGTTTCTTCTGGTTAAGCGTGTTTCATCTTAGGCTTCGTCATAGCCCCTTATGGGCGGGTTAGAGGCCAAACGCAACCCCATTTAATAAAAAATAAAAAAAACTTAAAAGGAGACCTTACTTCAAATACGGGCACGACATCCATATGGGAATTCAGCAGAATACTTGGCAGGGTCGGCTCCAAGCCTTCCCATGTCATGACCAGGATTGGCTTCTTAGGTACAGGCTCAAACTGCTGGACTGGTAGACCTAGCTCTTTGGCCTGGTTCTTGAGGTAGATCAGGCATTCATCTGTAAGAGAGTTAAGGTATATGCCGATTTTGTTTAGGGAATGTTTGGCTGCTTGCAAAAAGTATTGAAATTGTTCTTTAAGTATCATATATAAAAATCAGCTCGCAAAATGAATGAATCAAAACTCTATCTTTGAAAAAAAGTACAGCTACAGTTACAGAAAGTCAGAACAGAACGTCGGAAAATTATGACGTCGTTCATTTAAAGCAAGCTATTACAAAACGTGCTCTTCAAGAAAATACGCAACAATAAAAAACATTCGTATATTAAAATAATTGTTATGGAAAATAGTCATCAAATTGAACAAAGGCTTGTCAAGATTACTTTATATCATTAGTTTTAATTAGTTTTCAATTAATTAAAAAACAAAATTAATTATTTTTTATATCATCAATATAAGGTCCTAATAAATTAGTGAACTTCCTCTTGAGGGATGAATGTATAGGTCATTAGTAATCAAAAAATAATATTAGAAAAATAATCCGAGGGAAAAAAAAAAAATATCCTATACTGTCTCCACTGCAAATCAAAGAAGCCGCGCGAAGGTTTTTTTTTTTTTTTTCCTCGGATTGTTTTTCTAATATTATTTTTTGATTACTAATGACCTATACATTCATCCCTCAAGAGGAAGTTCACTAATTTATTAGGACCTTATATAATCAGGTTATATTCACTAAAAAGAGGTGTTAAAGCTTCAAATTGGTCCCCTATTCCGATTCAACTGGATTCAACTAATCCGATTTGAATCACGACGGATTGGGGCTCGGGTTGGGGCACACATAATAGGGGCTATTCTCTTGCGGAAGGTCGTTAATATAATAATGTATGTACCGTAATTAATGTTCGGATGAACGGTTCGGATCCTCAGGTAATTCCGCAAATTGTTCACCGCTGGCTCGTTTGCGTAATCAGTCGACATTTTACACTCGGTCTACGAAAGAGTTTGATTGGTTTCAAAAATACTATACTATGTATCGCGATGTGCTTTTGTTTATATTCTTTTTGCAACCGCAAAATAGAGTACGGTGGGGAGTGTGGGCGTAGTTGAAACACGCAATTAATTTAAATAATAATGTTTTAAATAAAATGTAATTTCTATTTTTTATTAAACTAATTTCCCATCCTGCGAGTTGACCCGCGATCCCATGTAGGTACCTCCTTAGGGGATGAATTTTGAAAAACCCTACCTTATTGGCTGCTTAATTGTGTGCTAATTTCAGACACTGCAGTTAAGGCAGTGCGTGTTTTTGGCAATAAAACAGTTTCTAAATTCATATAAATTAACCTTTATTTTCTTATGTACCCTACCTGCCTATCTACTATTTTAAAGTGAAGAGGCGAGAAAATTCGATCGTTTTAGATATGTCAGGATGGCCGAGCGGTCTAAGGCGCTGCGTTCAGGTCGCAGTCCACTTTTGTGGGCGTGGGTTCGAATCCCACTTCTGACAAGTACAATTTTTATAGATAAGAAACTTATTTTAATTAATGAACATAATAAAAGATTCGCATTTATTATAACGGCCAGCGCCTAATGAAACTATTTTCAGCGCTGCACCAGCTTGCGTAAATCGGGAAACACTCGGAATAATGAAGGGTAGCGATTCTGCTCTGTAGTTTTATTAGCAGCTACTGTATCGCTAGGCTACTGCGCAGCTGCGTGCTACAAAGACGCGGTGGGCTTCTACCCTGAATACCTATAAAAAATACGTACAAAATCTGTCCCAAAGCACCTATCAGTTTGTTTCGACAGCTGCACTTGAGAGCCAGTTTTCTTCTAGGTTTTGTGCGCTTATCAACTTCAGCTGTATCATCACTTAGGCACAAACCTATTGACAGTAACCACCGCTTGATTTTCCCAAGGAGGTACAGCATGGGGAGGTATACCTACTTCAAAAATAATAAAGCGATTTTTAAAGCATCGGCAACGCACCAAAAATACTCCTGGGGCCCAAGTCTGCTATTTCAATTGTGTTCCAATGATCTTTCAGTGGTGTCAAAATTGTGCCATAATGACACTATTCTGTTAGTAAGTAGACTACCAAAACTGTAAAATGTCATAATTTTGACACCACTGAAAGTTCATTGGAACACAATTGAAATAGCAGACTTGGGCCCCTGATGTGTGTCTATAGGGTACGGAAACCGCTTACCATCAGGCGGGCTTTATTGTAAACTAAAAAAAAAGGATATTATCAAAACGCAAATACTTTTAAGTGGATCCATGTTAGTTGAACTCACTCTATCATATATTATCACGCTAGGGCAGGGTACACTGAAACCGCAAAATAGCTTCACATTGCAGGAAACAGATAGTTAGCAGAGATAATAATTTGTGACCTAAATTAATGTATGGGTCACAGTGTGGTTAGAAATAATACTTATACATCGGTTCTCAACCTGGGAGACGCGACCCCTAAGGGTGTTGTTTAGAAATATGTGGGGTCGCAAAATGTGTCCAAATCATTAGACCAGGGGACCAAGTCTGGGGGCCTACCACAAGCTCTAAAAATAAGGTTAAAATAACCTTATTTGTGTTTTGTCATGTTTTGACGCCGGATGTCAAAGAGGGACAAAAGACAAATAAGGTTATTTTAACCTTGTTTAAAGAGCTTGTGGTAGGCCCCCTGTTATGTTAAGTCATAAATGTCATTCTGATACGATCCTATTACAACTCCATTGCTATTGAGGCAATGTGCGTTTTCTATCAGATTCATAATGATTTTCGACGCTATCGGATTATGCCCGGTTTCTATAAACATAAACGAATCGTTTGCTTACCAATGGTAGGTTTTTTTATTGCCAAACTGGGCATATAGATCATTTCGTAAGCTAATTTTACTTGTGATAGCTACTTCCATATGGGAGGGTCTGCTATGCAAAGCTTTGAGGTCTTTGCTTCACTATTAGTAAAGATATAAGAGTCTTAATTTTAACCGATAACGGTACGTTAATTATAGGGATCGGCCATTAGTAGACTATCAAAACTGTCAAATCTGTGACACAACTGATAGCTCATTGGAACACAGACTTGCGCCCCAGTATACGAGCATCATTTTATCTTTTGAATCGCGGTAATGAAAAATTAGTATCATAGCACGCGCTTATTATAAAATAAAAATAAGATTTTTGTTACAAAAATACAAGCTTTTTTTGGTGACTGTACTTGCATTGTCACTATACTAATGTATAACAAATATCAAATCAATATGACCACTGGAAACCGGTGAAATTCGACTTGTAAGATTCCACGAACGTAGTTGCATACATTGCAAGTTAAATTAAAGTTATAATTCCAGGAACTTCTATTTAAGTGATTACTTATGCTCTAAATGCCTTATGCACTGTTTGGAACTCTGGAATAAAACAGAATACTTTTTATCCAGGATAAACATTATCTGCCAAGTTCGCGCGTAAAGCCACGGAACAGCTAGTAGTTATAATGGCAAGTATGTTTGGTAAACTGTCACCATAATCATCGAGTAAATAATATACTTCCTATCCTACTTAACTTACTACGCATCACCCTAACTAATCAAAAACCGTCATAATAAATCTAAAAGTTACAAGAGCTTCGTAAGTAAGAACTGAAATGTTTAGTAAAGGTGGAAAAAAACATTCTTAAAGTTGTGGAACCCTACAACAAATTAAACTTCACCTATGAATAAAAATAATCTGTCACCAAGCACCTATCGGTGTGGTCCGACAGCTGAACTTGAGAGCCAGTTCCTTCTAGGCTTTGTTTGCTTACCACCTTCGACCACATCATCACTTACCATGGTGAGATTGTGGACAGGACTATACAAAGTAAAAAAAAACGAACGGCTTACGAATGTGCTCGCGAGTCAACTGTGAAAAATAAAAAGTATTATCAAACGTACGCTAGTAGGTATAATAATCATCTATGCGTAACGTGTATTGTTCACAAAATGAATGCTCATGAGAATGAGGTTTTACATATTTTAATCTAAAGTTTTATTTTTATTTAGATATTTCCAAATGAAGTTGGGAATTATTATAGCATGAGTAACATGTAAATAGACGAGAGATGTGCTATGCAGCTATGCTGCGAAGATGTAATAGCTAAGCTGTGAAACTATTTGACCGTTTCCACTGATACTAAGCTATGTAGCGGTGCGAGTAAGATATTCTATGAAGATGCGCCGCCGCAAAATAGCTGCGCGAGGAAGATGCGCAGCTCGAGCTATGCGATGTATAACTTTTTGCTTCCACGATGGCATGTCTTCTTTCAGCGACAAAGGCGGCTGCTCTGCACATAGCTACACCACTCGCGACCATCCATAGCATGCATCCATAGCACGTATCCATAGCACACATCCATAGCACGCATCCATAGCACGCAACCTTCCATGTAAAAAACATATCTTAGTTGAATCCCTTGCCACCAGTGCTAAGCTATGTGCACCAATGAATATGATTGGTGGATATCAAACGCATCCGTAGCAACGTAGCATAGCACATCTCTGGTGGAAGAGCAGCCTTAATGTTTCAAATGGAGTTTCTTTTTATGATTGACTGATTGTTCAGTGATGCAACTTATAATGGGTTGGTTGGTAGGTTACCATGGAACAATACGATGAACTTTCAGATTTTGAACATAAATATTTGCATTTTATTTTACCCCACCAAGCCGTGGCATGAACATATCTAGATATACCTGAGGTTCTATGTATTATAAAAGCAACTATAATAACCAGTAAATATTGTTACTAACGAGTATAGTTTCTGAATTTGTTTGAGTGATAATTAATTTGGAAATTATCAAGCTAGCACTAGCGCGTTGGATTTACAAGCGCGTTGTTGTTGTGTATTGCTTGTATCGTTCCTAATTACTATAGTAATTACTGTATTAATCAAACTCAAAACATCATATGTTACTGTCTTTCGTGTAATGAACCACATCTTAGTACACATAGGCTTTTTACATAATATTTGAATTTAATAATATTATATTATAATTTATATAGGCCTTTCGGTTACTTCGGTACACATACGGTACATGGATTTTATTTTTGTCAAATAAATTATTATTTTTAAGGAAAAACATAATATTTTCACAAATGTACCGTCAATGGTAACGTAACGTTAAAAACTTAAATTCCTAAGAGTGTACCCTCTTTTTGTGATGCCTGAATCAATGCTAATTACTTTTTGCTGCAACAACTTTTCTTTACTCCATTGCGTACCTTATGTTGTACGTAGTATCTCAGAGTATAATTAAATACTGTAGTAATACAATGCCATCTATCGGTGACGCTTGACAACGCACTGAAACAGAAAGTAAAAGCTACGTGCTGAAAGTTTTCCGCTGTAGCTTCAATTAGGATCTGCATTTTCACCACAGATGG
Organism: Achlya flavicornis; assembly: GCA_947623365.1. Lineage (NCBI taxonomy): Eukaryota > Metazoa > Arthropoda > Insecta > Lepidoptera > Drepanidae > Achlya > Achlya flavicornis. The sequence goes on from OX392478.1 coordinate 13,766,101, forward strand.
CGTTAGTCGTGGTAGCCAAGCTGCTCGACTTTCTTTTGTTTATAAATATTCCAAGATGGCGGTTATATTTATTTTCTTTACCATCCTATACATAAAGATGCTGCATACTTTTTTGTTTCAAATACATAATTCCATAGCGAAATATTTTTTTGCTATCGATACTTAGTACCTAGTATTATTAAATGAAATAGGTACCTACATACAATTTTTTTTATTACAGTGTTATTGGAACTCGTGCTTACAGAGTCGCGTAGACTATTTCAAAAAATGTAAGAATGTAGATATTCTTATAAATATTGACATTGAGTCATTAGAACAAATGTCTCTAGCTCTTATAGTTTTAGGCTACCCTAATAAATCTACATTAATATTTATTAAGAAGTAAAGTCAGTATGTTTGGATAAAGGAGGTAATCTACGGAACTATTGCTCCATTTCTTAAAATTCTTTCACTAATAGGCTTATAGGAAGCTACATTACCTCTGAGCTACATTAGTTTTTATCCGGAACGAGGGTGAAACCGCGGGCGACAGCTAGTAACATATATTGTCAGTAAGTGCATAAAGACACACAAGATTTCTTATCACACATTATGATCAACTAGCTGCCCGGCGCGACTTCGTTCGCGTGGTGTTAACCTACCCTGTGGTGATACTCCACCCTGTAGTGATACCCCACCCTGTGGTGATAACCCACCCTGTGGTGATACCCCACCATGTGGTGATACCTCACCCTACCCTACCCTACCCTATATGAATAATTTTCCCCGTTTTTGCATAATTTTTCACTGATGCTTCGCTCCTATTATTCGCAGAAAGAATTTTCAATTCGAACCAGTAGTTCCTGGGATTAGCGCGTTCAAACAAACAAACTCTTCAGCTTTATAATATTAAATATTATTATTATTAGTATAGACCCACTAATGAAAAAGTAACTCTGTTTGTTTCTTACAATTTAATGACAAAACTACTAAACCGATCGCATTGAAATTTGGAACGCAGATAGCCTACACTATATAATACTTGTACGTAGTATTTATATACTCTGAGATAATACTATGGAGACGTTACTTTTTATTCCGGGAAAGCGTATGGAGCCGCGTTATAGCCGCTAGATATAAAAAAAAACTGTCATTCCCTATTTCAGAATTAAGTACCTATTACCTCCTATTACCTACATTGACGTTTTAGAACACTTTTTCAGGTAAAACGAACATAGATTAAAGTAAATAGCAGTTCATGACAATCCTTCTCAGTATATACGAGCATATTATGTAAATAAAATTCGGTTGGAGGCTGTTTTCCAAAACGGTGGTAAATATTTCTTGACGTTTACAAGAACCTTATTATGACTTCAATGGAATAAATTTATTTTGACTTTCGTTTCATTACATTAAAATACAATGGGATGCAAAAATAACGGGTCACTAATATTTCTTACTATATACGTGAGATTGATTCGTGAAATTGTAGTATGTTGTATGAAGATGACTTATTAATAAAGAGGAAGAAATTAAAGCACAGAGTAACAATATTCTCTATGAACTAAACTTGAATTCTTGGTCCACCAAGAATTCAAAGATTTCAAAGAAGAAAGGTGCTTCAAAGCCCCTAAGACACAAAAGAAACACATTTGTGGAGAAAACTGCAAGAGATAATTTTATGTTTCCATAAGTTTTTAATTAATACGAAAATTGTGCACAAGGTTAATGTGCTTTCGTTTATGTATTTAGAAGTAATTTCCAAAACACGGGAATCAATCACTATTTCAGTTTTTTTTAAGTGAGCCATTTTGCGTCCCTGTGTATTTGTATCCAAGTTCCCAACAGTCTCAGACATAGTCAAGGACTTAGTTAACTGTGAATAAGTCAAGAAGGTATTTGCCAGCATATTACGTGGACAAAGGAACCGATTTACACTTGATTGAATTCAATTTACCAAATGATTGTTTTTTGGAAATTGCTTGATTGAGTGTAAGTCATTAGTCTGATTTCGATTACGTAATTTTATTTTGAATTTTCGTAATGAACGAAGCATAATGTAGACGAGCTAGAGACAGCTGAGCGACAGCAATAGGGCTCCATTGCCTTAAAAAAAGGTCAAGAGCGAATATGATTCGATTTTCGGATTTATTCTCTCACACACAACAAAAGATCTCACTTCGTGCCAAATTAGACGCTTGTTGTTCACGGGGAAGTACCCAATAGGGTTGGATGAGTCAACGAGTACGAGAATACGCTTTATAGACCGTATCTATTTATTGCGTTTTATACTTTTACCCCCTCACTCATAAAACGTTATTTAACTAATATACTGATAAAATGGTCACGTACATAACGTCACTCTATTGTCATTGTCAAATTGACATTATTTACGTGACCATTTTATCAGTATATTAGTTAAATAGCGCTTTATGAGTAAGGGGGTTAGTCTATTACCCCCTTATTAATAAATAAGGTGTAAGTCAAGTGTAGTAATACCTAGGTTTTAAATATATCCGTCACTTTCTAATGTCATATAAACAAAAAGGGCTGGGGCTATCTTAATACCTGGGTGTTACAAGACTGACTTACACCTTATTTATTAATAAGGGGGTTAGTGTTTGTCACATAGACCTAGGATATGTTTGAAATCAGTTCAAAGCTACCTAAAGTTCAATAGTTTTAACCAAAGCTATTAAATGTGATGGCACTTCTCACAATATATTGAATTCGTGCGGAAAATTTGAAGATTTCGTACGAAACAACGAAATGTCAGGTTATTTCAGTATTTCCACTCCGCCCACACTCACGTTTTGAGGACATTACAAGATATTGTTGTGACTTGCAGTGTCATGATTTTTACGACTCTGGTATAACGTACGGGCAGAAACAAATGTGCACAGATTAATTTAGGCTTATTTTAGGTCATTAGAGGAATGCTTCCAATACTTTATTGCCGGCTCTTCTCAGCAAATGCAACCTTCCGAACCGGTATTAGAGTATTAGAGTCAGACTTTTCTTAAGTGCCTGCGAAGGTCTATTTGAATAAATGATTTTGAATTTTGAATTTTTAACTAAATTGTCTGTCTGAGGGGACTAACTAACACAACGAACGATATCTCGCCACTGCAATACTTCTTCTACTTATACTGACTGACAGATAACCCAAGAGATTTATTTATTTATTAGCTGCCCGGCGCGACCTCGTTCACGTGATGCCCTATCCTACCCTACCCTACCCTACATTTAAACCTTCCCCGGACTTCCACGAATATTTAAAACCCAAAATTTGCCAAATCGGTCCAGCCGTTCTCGAGTTTTAGCGAGACTAACGAACAGCAATTCATTTTTATATATATAGATAGATTTAATATGGAAAAAAAACAACTGAAATATATCAATAAAATTATACATAAAAGAAAGAAACAATATTGCAGCCTATAGCAGCTATTTATATTGTGTGACATTTGAAATTTGTAGGGAATATTCTATGTACTAAAGAATTTCCCGAAAGCGGAGCTGGGTGTAGAGGTCTTTTCATACAAAATGAGCACCGAGCGGACTGGAGCGGGGCCCGCTCGGCTATGGGGTAAAATAGGGCATGTTCATAGGTGGCAGTGATCACTTTTCATCAGGTGGATTGTTAAAAAGCCCTGTTGATCTTTTATGTGAAAACATTCCCTGAAATGTATTATATCCAGCCAGAGGCTCGCGAATTTATCTAATAGATAACCATAAATCTTTGATGGTTCTTTTACTATCTCTATTATTTATATAAAAGCCGTTAGTTTATGTTCTTAATAAAATTTGTCGTAAAATTGTTAAATGGAGTCATTCCGTGGGTCAGCTCGTGCTCGCATCGCGTAACATGGACGCACCATTACGCAACTCTCGCCATCGACATCCACCCTCACACATTTGTTTCGAACTGTGCTGGCTAAAAGGAGTTTTCTTCCGCGGACGCTCGGACTGTGGAATGAGCTCCCCGCCGTGGTTTTCCCAATGGAATACAGCATAGGGTTCTTCAAAAAGTGTGTGAAGAGATTTCTTCAGGGTCGGCACATCGCGAGTGATACCACTGGTGTTGCAAGCGTCCATAGGCTACGGTAACTGCTTACCATCAGGCGGGTCGTATGCTTCTTTGCCACCTTGGTGATATAAAAAAATAAATATGTAGAGGATCAAGTTATACTATTTATTAGGATATTTATTTATTATTATTATTATACCTATGTCAGGACCGTAGGGCGGTAATATCAACGCATAGCTCATCCCGCAAGGTTTAAAAACTAGAAATTTGCACACAGGTTCACACACACCATAAATTTCATCCCTAAGAGGATCAAATAGGTTATCGCAGACGGAACCGCGAGATGGAAAGCCAGTGCAATAAAAACCTAATCATGTTATCCGATAAAGGCTCGTAGGCATGGGAGGTGATATGGGTGTTCAAATACCATTTGTTCATTTAGGTACTCAAGCTTCTTATATTGTGTTATATGTACCCATGCACATATATCTAAGTAACATTGAATTAAGGTTAAAAAAGTGTTTAATAAACCAGTTTCTCAAAATTTCGTCACCCTTCGAAAATGAGTCCTATTCGTCAATACGAGCCTGTGTTGTGTATAATGAATTTTCATCGTAACAATTCGAATAGTAGTCTCTCGATCACTGACCGTCTGTCGACTCTGCGACCCTTAGATAACCGTTGATTTATCGGGGTATCTGCGCAGCTTTCATCATATCAATCGGAGAGACTAATTGAAAGCTTATGATGCTGCCACTAACATTAAAATAATGAGTGAGACGTGTAGATAGTACTATTAGGTATGTAGAAAAGGTATAATGGAGTTTTTTTTAATAATTTTTCCGTAAATTAGTTTTTACTCCTGAAGCACTCGTGGTGTAGCATGATAAGCCGTTCTTAATCGATCGGCAAGTTAAGCTACCACCGTCGTGGTCGGTACCTGTATGGGTGACCGCCTAGTGGTATTTCAAATCAAGCGTTTCCGTGCTTCGGAATGCACGTAAAGCCGTTGGTCCCGGTTATCACTTAATTGTTATAATCGTTAAGCTAGTTGGAGACCTTCTATAGGCGGCTTGAAAACTCCAACAGTAGGTTGACCACTAGCCTACCTCCACCGATCCGCAGTGGGCGCGCGTGGTGGAGTATCTGCCCATTCCCTTTCACCCTGATTTTTGAAAGGAGGCCTGTGCTCAGCAGTGGGACATTATAGCCACTGACGTTTAGCTTCCGCGTCAAATGCTACAACTGGCTTATCTCAAAGCAATCTATGGGCTAGTTTAGGACTATATTTATTTATATTTATTTTAAATTTATTTCAATATTATATATCGTATAATTTAATGCAGACTCATCATTTAATGTGAGGCTAGTGCAGAATATCAGCGGTTGTGCGATATGCCTATCCAGAGCCATGGCTGAGCACTAGACCTTTTTGTCTCTGCTTTTGTTTACTACTTTTTTCTTTTGTTTTATTATGTTATTTTTAAGTTAGAGACAAATAAACGTTCATTTATTTTATAGGCTGATGATGATGATAGATTCTTTAGGCTAACCAGTAAAATCAATGCCACTTTTCGTTGTAATTTTATAACTCAAGAACGGGCTCACCTATCCTTAATTTAGTAGATGGTTTATGTGAAGTTTGCACAAAATCGGTCGAGCGGTTCTTCATTTATCACATTTTTATTATTTCAATTTATACGTAGCGAAGCACGTACCGGGCCGCTAGTAGATTATAGAATATACATAAACTTGTTTCTACCTGAGAATACTCCAAACGAGAATAACTTATATTGTACTAGCTGATCCGTTTTTCCCGAGGTATCGTATGTTTTCCCGGGATAAAAAGTACCCTATGTGTTAATCCAGAACATATTCTATCCGTGTACCGAATTTCATCCAAATCCGTTCAGTAGTTTTTGCGTGAAAGAGTAAAAAACATACATCCATACTCACAAACTTTCGCATTTATAATATTAGGATTCCAAGAATCCTGGGGGCTAAAAAACTAAAACAATATTGCTAATGTTTTTTTTTTCAAATTCACAACAGACCTTATGCAATTCCAAATCCCCTACCCATACTAACAACCTATTCATACAGAGAGGCCGAAAACCGACTGACATGGCATTCATATCATATCAATGGAAGCGTAGCCGTAACGTTTACGTTTCGCAGTACATTTGATATTACGAGAACAAATGCGTTTATAGTTTATACCTACTATTCCGGTAGAGCTAAAAATATCCTCCGAAAGTGCATTGTTTCGCCTGAACTATGCCAAATTATTTCATAAGTTTTCAGTTCAATAGATGCCAACTTTTCCGCTTTATAAACTTTTTTAACCGACTTCAAAAAAAGGAGGAGGTTCTCAATTCAGTTGTTTTTTTTTTTTTTTTTTTTATGTTTGTTACCTCATATCTCCGTCATTTATAAACCGATTTGGAAAATTCTTTTTTTGTGGCATGGAAGGGTACACTTCCCGTTTGGTCCCATTGTCGTCAGATCAGGATTTGATCACTTCTTAGTGTACTTTGAAGTCGGTTTAAGTTTTTTGTAAAACAGTCCAATTATTGCCTAGTGATTTGAAGGCATCGAAATGAGGATTTTTATAAACGCCTATCCTTTTTTTACTTTGCCCTTTTATAATATATCAGTCAAGTGACTACTCCACGTGAATTGAAATCCAACACTCATGGATATGCGAAAGTAACAGCATATATATTCGTGGGAATGTTTATTGGGCGATTCTCACGCACCGCACGCCTTCATATTTCACGCACTGAGTTATATTTTATACAGCCCTGGTATGTATACATCGCGTGCGCTCTCCTTTGACCAATCCTTATTTCCAGAAAATAGAACCTGTTATTATTTAATAGGGTAGCCCTAACCACTGAAATTAAGTACTTAGGTACCGAACGAAATTATATCAATGTTATTAATTATTTAAGTTAGTAATAAAAAGTTTATTACATAGTATCGATAGAAACACCTTCGTAACACAAACGAGAACTCTATACATATAACAGCTTATTTTGCTTAATCACTTCGGTGAACTTTCATCACCGTTTCAAGTCAAACCCTGACCCCATTGTAGGTGTTATCAAGATTGAAATCATCGATAATACCTACGCCAGTGACCAAGGAGCAAGTATACGTCGGCCACGAAATACGCTCGCGGCAATACGCTCAGTCGGCAAAACGACCGCGACCCGTGAGCACCATCGCGTCACGGCAAAAATACACCATTCCAAATACAAAAATATAAATTGAAATTATCACTGGCTGAAAAAATTATAGAGAAATAATAAAAGTGACGTTTAGTTTGCGCGCCAAACGCGATGCGTTCGGTCAGGCGCGCGTTTAAAAAGTTGTTTTTAGTTTGTTGATGACAATAAATACTGTAAACTTTTTAGTGATTACTATTATGATAAGTGCTTTTAGTGCAGTGTAAATAGTGCTCAATTTAAGTTGTTTATAATGTTATGGTAAGGTGTTTAACTATGCGTGGTGATCAGGGATACGGATAGTTTACAAATAAAATAATCAATTTTAAGTAAATCGATTCTTCAATTGCTGTTTTACAGCTGGTCGCAATATTATGTACATAACAATATAAACTTATTATATAATATAATACTTTATAATAATAATATAATAATAATAATAATATTTATTGTGCAGTTCTAAAAATATTTTACATACATTGTTGGTCCACAAACTAGGATAACCTGTATCTTGTGGACCACCTTCCCAGTGAAACATTTAAAAAGACTAATAAAAAGAAAAAATAACATAAACGATACATTACATGCTAAATGTAGTTAAATTTTATCTCTAGCGCGGCTACCTTATTTTAATACATTGAGTGTTTTTCGCCTTATAGTCGATAAAGTCTCATAATATAATACGCAATAGATGTAAACATTTTCAGATGGTGGAAGCGTCAATATTTATCTGAAATATTATAATTTTATCGTTGATACACTTATTAATTAATCTTTTGACAATGTCTTGATAATTCGCTTTTGCTATTGATTCAATTATGCAAAATTAGCCTTATTTGATAAAATATCTCAATCAGTCGAACAAAAAAAAAATGTGTAATTTTTTTCTAACGAATAACAATAGTTATATTATTATATTGTGCTAAATTAAGAAAATGAAATTGCATTTCATAACAAATTAAAAAAATAACGATTGGCATTTCTTTCCCAAAATATTACTTTGGAAAGAAGCAAAAGTGATAATGTCACCAAAGTAGTCTACATTACCATGGAGATATCAATAGGAAATAAAATATGAAACAACCCCACTTCCTTTATGGTTGAAGAGATCGCTTTCAGCGATAAGACAGCGTCGTATAGTCATCATCAGCCTATAATGTCCCACTGCTGAGCACAGGCCTCCTGCACACAAATCAGGGTGAAAGGGAATGGGCAGATACTCCACCACGCGAGCCCACTGCGGATCGGTGTAGGATGGCTAGTGGTCAACCTACTGTTGGAGTTTTCAAGCCGCCTAGTAAGGCTCCACCTAGCTAAACGACTATCACAATTAAGTGATAACCAGAACCAACGGCTTTACGTGCCTTTCGAAGCACGGAAACGCTCGATTTGAAATACCACTAGGTGGTCACCCATCCAGGTACCGACCACGACGGTGGTAGCTTAACTTGCCGATTGATTAAGAACGGCTTATCATGCTACACCACGAGCGCTTCGTCATACAGTAATTAAGTTTATTTTGTTTGTTGTACTATTTTTGATTTCGGTGTTCGTTGGTATTATCTACTTACAAAAAAAAAAAAAAAAAATGCGGCGACATTTTTATAATAAGATGACTGTACCTGTGCCCGTACACAATGATATATTTTTTAAACCAAGAAATTGTTTCAACTATCTAACCAAAGCAATTAAGCGTTGCGAAAATGTATAATTCATAAGTGAAACATGTCAGTAGTTTTGTTCACACCTGTCTAGTTCGCCGGGACTTCGAATGTTCTCAGATCTCGCTGATTTATTTTGCTGCAAATCCAGCCAACTGGGGTCTATTCCTGTATCGCATTAACGTAAATAAATTCGGAAACAAACGGTCACTGACAACCGGTTGGCCGCGCCCGCGTCGGTGATTTCATTTAGCATCGCATATTATATAGGCGAGCGGCAATACGTTTTATGTACAAAATATTCGGTCATATAAAGATCTATGGAAGGTATTTTATGAGATACTATGGTCACTGCACGGGACAGAGACGTGGTCTTTCACTGCTGGCCGCATAAATAAGCTCAGAGTCACTCAGCCCGCTATGGAACGAGCTATGCTCGGAATTTCTCTACGTGATAGGGTCCGAAATGAGGACATTCGTAGGAGAACAAAAACGACGGACATAGCTCGTAGAGTTAGTAAGCTGAAGTGGCAATGGGCAGGCCACATCGCTCGAAGAGCCGATAACCGATGGGGAAGAAAGCGCCGCTGGATGCAAGCGGCCCAGAACCGTTCGAAGTGGAAATCAATGGGGGAGACCTATGTTCAGCAGTGGACATCCATGGGCTGATATGATGATTATGGTCACTGCAGTAGAAAGTCAAAACAATAAAAAAAAAAATATTCAATTTGGAACACGGCCTTATAGAGCAGCGAGCAATTTCATCACAATCGGTCTAGACTTTTGCATTTATAATATTAGTATGGAAATCAATTAATTCTATTAATAACAACACTTAAAAGAAGACCTAGACCAAAATAATAACTAAAATTAACAGAAATCGATGATATTAAAATATTCATGGTTCAGAATGCCGGTGTTGGTCGTAATGAATGCTAAATTATAATTGCTTAAATAAATCGTATCATTTCTGAGGATATCTAAGTTTAAGTACGTAACTCTTTAAAATAAAAACCTCGGTTTAACTTGCCTTGGCTTAAACCATAGAGATTGAATATGAATAGAGCGACTGCAATAGAGTACGTGCCGTGAGCACGGGTAGCCCGGTTATGTGAAATGTACTGCGCGTTCATAGTTTGAACGACTAAATACATATAATGAATGCCAATTTATCGATTTTATCTATACTTTTTAGGACAAATGACAAGGATCTCACATCGTATTTTTTTCTGACATAGGCTACTTCTTCTTATGCTTTGCACTTTTGACAGAGTAGTCGTGGTCGTCATGACGTGTAATTTTATGGCGCTCTTCACAACACGCTGCCATTCTTCTCTTAATGCTGCCCTTCTGGTGCAGTAGGCATAGGCTACTAATGCACGATATATCTATGAATGCATCTATATGCAAACTGATCACGCTTCGCACAAGGTAATGTGGTAACGCTATCACTCTATTAGTATTCTCACTCTATGGTTTAAGCCACCCATCCCATTATTATAGCTTGACACCTCCCAACAAATATTTTGGCTCTAAGGGCAACCTTTTTTAGCTCTCATATTGTTATAAATGATTATAAGAGCTCCGATAATAACTTTCGATTCTACTGTGGTGTTAAGGATAAATAATAAAACCTTCAAGAGGAATAACAGTTACAATTTCTTTTTATATCTTAAGGTAGAATGGAATTAGTGGTAGTCATTGTTATAGCTCACTCTTATAACTCTTCTAGCGCGCTATATCACCTAATGTTAGATAAGAGCCCTTAAAGAACCTTAGGTTCTCAAAACTCTCTTCAACAGCTCATGTAGCACTTATTCTTATCACCAAAATGTTAGTTGGGCTACCTAAGGCGTGGTACAGCACTTGCGGTCAGACTATTATAATAAGACAGTAAAATGTTAGTAGACCTCTTAATAAAATCAAAGCCATTATAGTGGTGGTGACTTTTGATGGTTGTGGGATTAAATCTATGAGCTTGAGCTTTTTGTAATAGAAAACCATCATGATGAAAATCAGCCACCAAGTACCAACAGCCAAGTGAGGCTGACATTAATTTTCCTCGCGTTTCGATGTCTCTGTTTATCTTGGAAGTACAAGATCTTTGGAAATAACATATCAAAATCACGCAGTAGGTTAATACTCGTAGACAACACACATCTAAAATTAGTATCACGCTAGCACATTTTATTAAATGCCTAATTAATTTTAATAATGATACCCTGTAACCGTAGCTTTCCACCCTCGCTTTCACGGTCGGATTTCAAAACACGCAAGTTACAACTAGGTTTTTTCGGCTGAGTAATTGGAACGTTAAAGTATTAAAAAATATATAAATACGTCCATCTTCTTTTTCTTTCATATTTGACGAGTTGTCGAATATTTTGAAATTAATCTCAGGACTCAAGCTTTTTTCGCAAAAGTTTCTACTTTTGAAGACGTGTATTTTTGTATGCTTTATTGCTAGAATCGGGTGTGAACATAGTTTTCTTTTAAAAGATTTTATTTTAAGTGTTTTAATTAGTTTTTAAAAGCTTTTATTAGACTTTTAGTTAGCCTTTACTACTCGGAAATAATGTAGATACTATCAGTGAAATAATTTTACTAATCCGACTGGTACTTCCAGAGATTAACGCGTTTAAAGAAACAAACAATCAAACAAAAAAATCTTCAGCTTGATTGTTCCATACTACAATTTAAATCACGGCTCTGGAAATTCGTGTTTTCAAGTGTAGAGAAAATATGCAAATCGTTAGGATCGTAAACACTTTAAAGGAACAAACAAAACAATAAATTTACAGATAAGTTTCCCACTTTTATTACATATGGGAGGACGATGACGTGAATATATGGCGTTGTTTCCTGGCATGCGCGACGCGTATCGCTCTCTCAATACTGTATTTTATAGTCGAACTAGCTTGCGTCCCAGTTTTGCTTTACCTGAGGTTGCTAATGTATTCCCGGGAATTTGAATCCTATGCGATAATTCAGAATATGGTGCCAAAAATCATCCATACCCGATCAATTGTGCCAGCAAGCAGTTAAGACAAGCTTTCCACCCCGCGACTCCACCAGCTATCCTCTGTTATTGCAAGTCCCTTCCTAGTTCCTGTAATCCATACTTCTAATCTTGCTTATCGCACTAATATTATATCATTTTTTTTATACCACTGAGGTGGCAAACAAGCATACGGCCCGCCTGACGGTAAGCAGTTACCGTAGCCTATGGACGCTTGCAACACCGGGGGTATCACTCGCGCTTTGCCGACCCTGAAGAATGCGAAAGTTTGGATGGATGTATGTTACTCAATCTAGCTTCAAGAACTAAACGGATTTGGATGAAATTTGGCACACTGATAGACTATATTATGGATTAACACATAGGTTATTTTTTATCCCGGGAAAGAAATATATCCCTCGGTGACTTGGGTGAAACCACGGGGAGCAACTATCCTAACTATAAAAAAACTAGCTGTCCCACGCGGTTTCACCCGCGTTCCCGAGATAAAAAGCCTATGTCCTTCTGCATACCATAGACTATCTGCATGCCAAATTTTATGATGATCCGTTGAGTAGTTGAGGCGTGAAGGCGTAACAAATACATAAACTCACTCTCGCAATTATAAATATTAGTTAGGATAGTTTGTTCAGTAAACTTCAGTATCTCATCACATCATAGTTTCTGAAGCAATAAGGATGTCTTAACGACACCTTATTGCTCTAGGCACGTAGCTACCAGTCACGTTTAGCCGCTTTGTACTCACTGGAACTTATCCCGAGTAATATCTTAGGATTATGTTACGTTTGCTACAACTTGTTAGGTACAACAACAAACGAACGATATGTATGAATCCGTAGGCTTTATTAAAAACTGTTGCTGTCGCAAAATCGATTTAATTTACGGCAGTTGAAAAAAAACATAAAAAATGTATCTAAAGTAATATTAAAGACAAACCAAAAATATATTTTTTTATAATTTACAACTAACTTAGGTATTGCACAATGTACATTGATTAAAAACAACTTTAGAAATAAGTATTTTTCTTACCTTTTCTGATTCTTATTACTTCTTCTGATCGACTCAGCCATACAAAAAAAACCGGCCAAGTGCAAGTCAGACTCGCGCACCGAGGGTTCCGTACAAACCTGTAGGTATATAAGTAAATGGTAGTATAGACCTGAGTATTGTATTGATTCATCATGTATGTCTGTCTGTCTGTCTGTCTGTCCGTCCGTATGTCACAGCCCTCTTTTTCCGAAACTATAACAACTATACTGTCGAAACTTGGTAAGTAGATGTATTCTGTGAACTGCATTCAGATTTTCACACAAAAATTAAAAAAAAAACAATAAATTTTGGGGTTACCCCGCTTAGAACTAAAACTCAATTTTTTATTTTTATCAAACCCATACGTGTGGGGTGTCTATGGATAGGTCTTCAATTGGTTTGAACGAGATCTAGTAAGTAGTTTTTTGTTAATACGTCTTAAATCGTAAACCGCAATTTACCTTTCATTCAATCAACTCAACTCGTTACTTGCTGCTAAGGAACCCTTCATGGGCGAGTCCAACTCGCACTTGGCAGCTTTTTTTCTTTCTTCAGCTGTTTAATAGCAGACGATCAGCCCAATCCCATTTTGTCTTGCTTTTAACATAGCTAAAGATATTTCTTATACACTGTGCTATTTCCATAATATATTCTGTGTCAAATGGCATAAGGCTGTTATTTAGGAATCATAAATATTTCAACACAAACAATTGTCGTAATGTATTAGTATTCATACTAAAACATGTCAAGGACTTGGCTTCTCTCGTTTTACCTCAATTCCAAATGAAGAAATCCGTGCTTTTAGTCTGTAGATCATTTTGTAGTCTGTAATATGCAGATGTAGGTACTTCAACATTATGAAAACGACTCCAAATTACGCTTGATATCTTGAATTGCTGCTAAATGTGTTTTTATTAATTTAGGCTATGTCGTTTCTAAAACGTTCTAATAGTACAAAAAAAAACCTTCGTAAATCATTGAAGTTTTGCAGTTCTCTCCAATATAACAAGGTAGGTATAGTGGAGATTAATTCCTTATTCTAACCGAATAAAGTCACTAATTAATTATAGTTGCATTATAAATGAAGAGGATCAAAACAAATTCCTTGCTAAGCTTAGATGGATAAGCGAAGTTATCTAGTTTTAATATTCACTCAAGTTTTCTTCAACAAGGTATGTTTAAGATTGCAGAATAGTTTACAGAGCTTAACTCAGCTCTGTGCTTAAAGTACACTTATATAAGTATTTCGTGAGTTGTAAGAACTAGTTACAATGACTTATGGTCTCGTAGACATTTTCGTAGACGTTCGTAGAAGGCTCTACGCAAACGCAAGTGTGGCAGCGGCTTTAATAGTACATTATGATACATGTGTGCAAAGTTGGTTATTAACACTCGAGGCGGTATTAAGCGGCGATAAGTGAGCCGAGAGTGTAATAATTAATGCACACGCGTGTCATACGACGTTAACAAATATGGCGCGAAAGTCTTTTTTTTGACAGCGGCGAGGTCAAATTATTTTACCCGTTTAAATTAAGAATGCCTGGTCTACACACATATCACTTGCAGTGAGGTACAAACTTATCATAATCCGGATTATACCTATCATAAAACTGTGCGGTAATGTAAAGTAAAAAGCACTAGTGCGTAATAAGCTGCATTAAGATACTAAAAACGGTGCAATAAATGTCACTTTACGAGCGAGTGTGTTGAAAATTATATGAGTTGCTATATAAATAGCGATTAACATTCACATTAAAAGGGGTTAGGTTCAACGTCCTATATATCAGAAAGAGAAGAAAGAGGGATCTTCTTTGTGTCAAACACACGGACGGACAGGGATAGATGAAGGAATTTATATGGAATGGCAGAAAGGTTTCCTAATTTTCTAGTTGCTACGGAAATTGTGTTAGCCTAAAAAGTAATATCTCTACTTCCACATTACGAAGAGAAAATCTACTTCATTAATGTGATTCATTGTAGCGGACAAGCTGCTTAAGGCGAGGCTTTAGTTGAGGCCGAATTTAGCATTTAAAGTTAAGTCTGTATATATTTTAAGTTATTAATATATCTTTGATGGTTTTGTTTGGAGATAAATGGAATTGATAAACTGACTGGAAAGATCCAATTTAATTTTAAAAGGTACGTACATATTTAAGGAAATATGGAAATACAATTTTCAGAACCAAAACTCACCATTTCATTCAAATTTAATCAAAATCAAATCAAAAAGTCATTTATTCAGTTTATGAAGCGCTCGTGGTGTAGCATGATTAGCCGTTCTTAATCGATCGAGAAAGTTAAGCTACGTCTGTCGTGGTCGGTACCTGGATGGGTGACCGCCTAGTGGTATTTCATATCGAGCGTTACCGTGCTTCGGAAGGCACGTAAAGCCGTTGGTCCCGGTTATCACTTAATTGTGATAGTCGTTAAGCTATTTGGATGCCTCCTAGGCGGCTTGAAAAATTCCAACAGTAGGTTGACCACTAGCCTACCTCCACCAATCGGCAGTGGGCACGTGTGGTGGAGTATCTGCCCATTCCCTTTCACCCTCATTTGTGATAGGAGGCCTGTGCTCAGCAGTGAGACATTATAGGCTGAAGATGAGGAGGGCACTTATGAACCTTACATACAGTTGAATTTACATTGAAAATCATAATGAAATAATATTATGAAACTTCCAATAAATTAAAAGAAGCAAGTATATAATTATCTAGTAAATATAGATTATTTTTAATACAGATATCGTCTTTAAAGATTCACCATCCGTATTATTATTTGGCAGCACGATCATAACAGTGCAATGATAAATCAAAGTTCAAACGATCCGCTCGAGCTGGATTGTGGTTAGCCCTGTCAATTACTGAAGTGACAATATAGAGCGACTACACTCCGACTTTACCGCTTAATGTTCGACAAATCCTTCATTCATTTAGTAGCTGACCTTCGCGGTTTCACCCGCGCGGTTTTAATTATTTTGCGTGGAACCCTAAATGTTTTCTTAAATAAAAGTAGCCTTAGTAACTACTTACAACATCAGCTATCAGCCATGGAAAATCTCGTCAATCGGTCTAGCCGTTTTGGAGATTAACCGGAACAAACACAGATGAAAAAAAAAACTATACTTTCATATGCAATTAGTAAAAAGCTGTTATTCTGACATTACAAACAGACCTTTCAATTTTATTTATTTTTGTACGACAATAAATTAAACCACGTAAAGTACTCACAAATACGATCAACTTTTACTATGGGACCAACATAGAAATCGCAAAAAAAAAAAACTCCTCGTATGAAAAGTATGAAAATGTATGAAAAGCTGTAATTTTTATTACGATATAGTTGCCATCGTTTCAAGTAGGTACGTTGTTTTGGTTCCACCACAAATAAGCTTAAACTGTCGCATTGGGACATCGGGACATACGTTCATCACCTTTATTTAAACCAGTTAATGCTTAGTGTCCTTTGCAACATGCCGTTTTTTTCTTTGTCAGAGACCACCCCAGCCTGCGCACTACAAACCACCAAAGTTTCATCGCAAACAGACAGACGAGACTGATACAATGGGCGGTCTTAGCACAATATATCCAGGCAACCATTATCATAAGTTATATTAAATTATTATTATAAGAAGTTCATAACCAGTGAATCTGTTAACTCAAAGTATTGTCGTACTAAAGAACGGAATGGCATCCTCGTTGGATGCTTGAACTGATCTCTAATGATCACTTGGATTTACTGCACAGCGTACCTATTGACAAATGGATACTTTAATGTTGAAAAGAGCCGTGGTTATATCATTGGGACGACAAAATGGCAACATCGAAATAATGCTATTTCTTCAATTAGAAAAGTGGACAAGTAAGACTATCACAAAGTAAAAAACTCAGTTTTCTTCGTCAGATGTCTGTCATATCTCTACGATACATTACTCTTTGTATATAATATTAAGACACTGCGGTTTTTGCAAACAAAATCTAGGTTAGGTACCCAAAAAATAAAGTATAAAATATTAATTTAAAAAATATAAACTCTGACGATAGCGTAACTCTATTGTTCTGGTAAACACGTCCAAGGCTAACATGTGTCCTGGATCCCATAGCTGAGGTCAGACAAAGATATTTACATAAACAACTTCGTTATGTATTCCCCCATGAACTTGAAACTGAATATTCAGGTTTTTCTTTGTTATTTTATGTAATTAAGGTTAACAGAGATACCTCTGAGCAAAACCAACCTGAACTATGCGTTAGAGTCGTGCGTGACAATTTATAAGTACCTGCAGATACAACAGATACCTTGGAAGACATATTTGAATAAATGTTGTCAAAATGTCTGCCAAGCTATAATCGTGTACTTGCTTTTTTCCACCAGAAAATATATTTTTAAACTAATATGTACTTTATTATACTCTATCTCGCCATGTAATTTTGCGCCAACCTATTTAATGAATATACTTAAATAGGAACAGAATATAATTTTGATTTTGATACTTTTTATCCCGGGACAGCAATATATCCCACGGATACCGCGGGGCGCAACTATTTTGGAATAAATCAGATTATTCGAAGTTAAGTTTATATTCCAATGAAATAAACCAATCAACCTTTAGATAAAGGGATCAAAGCAAATATGCCAACAGACTTGTAACAAGTTTTAACAATGCCATTTCCATAGCTAAGCAGGTCTCCGTATTTATGTGTTAATGTCAAAGGAATGTCGAAGTTATTAAGCTCTTGGTCAGATAACACAGTATAACGACACGTTGTATAGGTAGGACAGTAGATCAACTGTAGGTTTCTTAGTAAAATACAACGAAATATTATATGCTATTTTATTCACCCTAATAATAAAGTGGACAGTGGTTTCATTTCATTAAAGCATAAATAAATTAGTCTCGTGTTATGAAAGGGATGAATAAAGATAACGAGAACCAGCTAAGCACAGCCATTGTATGTATCTAGTGTCTACGACAGACTTTTTTTATCAGCCTTTTTTTATCATCTTTTGTTTATTGTAACGCCAGTCCTCTCTCATTTTATAAGGCTACATTCCGAATTAAATAATATCGCTCACAGTGCTCACAGCAATAATTTGCGTACCGAGTTAGATATCACGATATTGACAGCTGAGAACTGTCAACAATTCGGAACGCCCGTTATCGCGCTCACAGTATTCAAAACAGAACATTTGAGAATTTCATTAAAATCTGAATTAACAATGCGCTAGAACTCCTTATATCTTTTATTCGTTGACTCGCAAAAAGGAATATCCGCATGTTTTATTATTTTTCTCTCATAAAATCATAAAAAGTATCTTTGCCATATGGAAAACCAAAAATCTTATTAGATTTTTGTCGAAAACACAATAACTAACCGTCACTTTTTGACAGCGCTCACGGTGATATCAGTTTAGGGCATGGTCGGTGTGAGCGCAAGATGGCGCATGTCATGACGTCATCTATGACGTTTCACGGGACATCGTGATGGCGCTCAAACTAATATGGAACGGGTTTAAGCACGCTCAAATCGATTACAGCGATTATATCATTAATTCGGAATGCAGGCTTAGTTAGTTTACTATATATATTATATACTATGTATTATATAATGGAGTCTGGTATTTGGCTTGGGATCAAACAAAAACCTTGGCGTTATAGTAACCTAAATTATAAAGAACATGAATGCTTGCTTATTTACGAGGTAACGTTTTATGTTATATTTTATAGGTAATATATTCAGTATATTAATATATTAAGAGGTTTCACAAAATTGACATATACTTGTTTTTAGTTTTATACATGCTTCTGCCCCCGTTTTACCAGATACTATAGTTTTCCGGAATAAAGGATACCTATATGTTTTATCTATATGCCAAGTTGTGGAAAATCGTTCATCTGTTAAGGTGTAACTAAGTAATCAAGTTTTAAGAGAGATAGAGCATAGCGTGTATTCGCTCAAAGAGCAGCTCGGCTGGGGAAGTACCTCCACTTTACAGAATACCGCAGCCAAATAACTTTATGTTGTGTAAAGTTGTGTTCCTGCGCGTGAGTAGGGTCACCAGAGCTCATAGGGGAGGGGGGAAAGGTCGGTAACGCGTAAGCGATGCTTCTTGTGTTGCAAGCATCCATATGGCTACGCTAACCGCTAACCATCAGGCGGGCCGTATGCTTGTTTACCGACTCAGTTGTATAAAAAAAAAAAATACTACGCATTTACTAGTTTTATTAGTTTTTGTAGCGACAAAGAATAAAATCACTACAAAAATACATCAGTGTAATTGTTTCAATCATCCATTAACAAGCCTGTTTCAATGATATATATTACTTATTCTAAATAATTTTGTTGGTTTTCTATCGAAGGCAATGTTGTTTCAACGTCAATTTATAATTGAAGTTGAAATTTAAATTAGCTTTGTTATATAACTGTATACTTTTTAGGGTTCCGTAGCTAAATGGCAAAAAACGGAACCCTTATAGATTCGTCATGTCTTTCTGTCTGTCTGTCCGTCCGTATGTCACAGCCACTTTTTTCCGAAACTATAAGAAACATAATGTTGAATCTTGGTAAGTAGATGTATTCTGTGAACCGCATTAAGATTTACACACAAAAATAGAAAAAAAAACAATAAATTTTGAGGGTTCCCCATTCTTAGAACTGAAATTCAAATTTTTTTTTTGATAAAACCCATATGTGTGGGTCTTCAAAAATGAAATTGAGGTTTCTAATAAAAAAAAATCTAAACTGAATATTTTGCGCGAGAGACACTTCCAAAGTGGTAAAATGTGTGTCCCCCCCCCTGTAACTTCTAAAATAAGAGAATAATAAATCTATAAAAAATATATGATGTACGATGCAAACTTCCACTGAAAATTGGTTTGAACGAGATCTACGAAGTAGTTTTTTTTTAATATGACATAAATTGAATTTCATATCAAATACTCAGGTCTATACTACCATTTACTTATATACCTACAGGTTTGTACGGAACCCTCGCGGTGTGCGCGAGTCTGACTCGCAATTGGCCGGTTTTTTATACGTAATGTCTACAAAGACTATTGTAAACTTGCCATGCCAGCCAATAAATATGTAAGTAATTGCTTTGAAAGAGTAATAAATCAAGAAAAAAAATTGGAGACAAGGAAATTCATAAAAATTCTTCATTGTTAAAAGATTTCGTGTGACGCGTACAAGTAGCTAGAATGAATAATCAAACAAGTTGAAAATTGAATAAAAATAAACAACGTCGAAAAAGCTCCACTAATAATCAACGAAAGCGTTAAAAGCATAGCAGAATTAGAATAACAACTATAATATTCAGAATGCGTGTCCAACAAATTTGTAATTGCCGTTGCGTTTTGACCATGACCCTACATAATGGGCAGGCCTGCGAGCGTAATGTTTGTACTACTCCCTAAGTAGGGGTTACTAATGTGACTGTCTGAATGGAGGACACAGATTTTAGTGTAACTTAACTTAGTAATCAGGAGGTAGAGCAGCCATATTCAAAGTTAGGACCCCGCGAAGCCTCTATGGGGCCGCAAAAATACTGGCCGTAATGAAAAACGACTTCTACTGTCTTCTATGCCTGACATCAAACAATTGATGAAAAGAAACAAAAAACATACCTCCCATTAAATGAAAATGTTAAGTAAGTGTTATTTTACGGGTTCGTCAAATATTTAGTTTTCTAAAAGGATTCCGTCGCCAAAAACGTTTGAGAACGCCTGAGAGAATAGAGAATAGAAATTATACAATGTTTTTTTAGAGTATTTCAGAGAAGTACACCCTAAAATAAGCTTTTGGTCGTTTTAAAATTACTGTTCATACTAAAGGTACACTTTATTATTGACCAACAAAATAAAATGGTATAAAAGCTATGGTGTATTCTACTGGTGATACTGAGCAATATCTATATAAATAAGAAACTATTGCCACATGTTGTAGGGTCGGCAACGCGCGAGTTATTTCCCTGGTGTTGCAAGTGTCCATAGGCTACGGTAACCACTTACCATCAGGCGGGCCGTTTTCTTGTTTGCTACCTTAGTGGTATAAACGAAATGTATGTAAGAGCATCATTTGACAACGGCTCGACCGATTTGGCTTGGCTGATTCCTTTATTGTAAAGTTTGAAATTTGTATGAATGTTTTTTTTTTGGAAAATCTGTAGTCGATGTCGGAAATTTTACCCGAACAGCGCCGGGCACGAACTAACTAGTTATTTCTAAAATATTGATTGAATATCTCAAGTGCGATTGCACATAATTACGTAAATGTGTTATGAGACAAAGGGCCATTGTTTCCAACTTATTAACCGGTTTTGCTGATAATCCGGAATGGTAATTACAAATTAGAAAAAGTAATTTATCGCCCTCATGGCACGGTCCTGACAAAGCCTTTATTAGCGAGATGTAGATAATTTTAATATTACCGCCGTCGGGGATTTCAGCATACTCGCACTTTTTCGATAGCCTCTCATGGCCTCTCTGTCTAATGAGAGAACGAAGACTTTTCATAGAGTTCTTCACAAACAAAACTATTAATATATCTGGGGAAATAAAGATTCTTTGACCAATCAAATCTACGTACGCAATGAATGAATGACGACTGTATTTTGGAGGAAAACAATCTAGCGTGTCTGAGCCACAATCTTATAGATCTATTAGCTATCGTAGGGATCTAATTCCTGCAATAATAAGTACATCATCAAAACATATCATACAATATTATTTCAGTTTATCATCTATCTTTTAACCGACTTCAAAAAAAGGAGGAGGTTCTCAATTCGAAAGTTTATATATATTTTTTTTATGTATGTTCGGGCATCACTCCGTCATATATGGACTTTCAAAACTTTTTTTTTTGTTTGAAAGGGGTTTATTCCGAAATGGTCCCATATAAGTTTCATATAGATCTGATGATGAGTTTCGGAGACAGACAACGGAACTCTTAAAAAATGACAACAAATCAACCGCGATTGCTGCTATCGCATAAATATGCATTGTTTACGTAGGCCTTTATACGCGAAAGTATTAAAGAACACGTCATGCGATTTGGTTTAGTCCAATTTCTTTGTTTGGCTCACTTCAAAACAGTGTCAGATAAAAGTTATTTCTTACTTCATCGCATGACGTGTTCTGTAGAAAATATTTCGCTGACTTCAAAACAGTGTTTTAGTGTACTTTGAAGGCTGTTTATTTTTTTGTTAAAAAGTTAATTTATTTATGATCGATCTGGATGAAATATAGCATATAGTTTGATCGATTTTCGACATTACGACGTGATAGAGTAAAAACAGGCACACAAAATTTAGCATTTACCTGTATCGGATTATCAGATAAAATAGTATTTTTTTCATCATTATTATACGTCAAACGCGTTCTATACTAAAAAAAGTTTTAAGTACGACAACACACCTCCAGTACCGAATTAATAGTATGTGTACTATATATACAGTGTCGTCAGAGAGTATAAAACAAGTAAACAGAGCCCTATTTGTAAAGTAAACACCGCGGCTCACGCGCTCATACCTCCTCATAGTCTAAAAAATTCATTATACTCACTGTTTTGTATACTTACTAAATAAATAATTACACATTATACTACATCAATATATATAAAAATAAATGCCACTTTACGTTGTAATTTTATAACTTAAGAACGGCTCACCTATCCAAACCAAATGTTTAGGCTTTGTTCTGACAATTTAGTAGATGGTTTATGTGAAGTTTGCACAAAATCGGTCGAGCGGTTCTTCATTTATCACATTTTTATAATTTCACTTTATAGGTACGTAGCGAAGCACGTACCGGGCCGCTAGTTATAATATAAATATTTGTAACGGACCCACCGTTAAGATCGACAAACAATAAAAAGATTTTAGTGTTAAATCTTCTCAGTGTTAAAGCCCGTACTCTGAGACGTCAATTAAAATTTAATGACAGATTAAATTATCTCTATCCTTATTTATTGAATAGCTATAGAAAGAGACGAGTCTAGAAACAGCGAATCACACACATGACGTCTCTGAGTACGACAGTAATCCGGTGGTAGATGGTAGAGCCAATTGTAACGTTTTATTTCTTTCTCAAGGAAAAGAATGCAAGCAGAACTACGGGGTAGCAAATAGTATGATTTGACCATATCACCAAAGAAAGTGATGATGCGGACAAAGGTCGTCAGTACAGTTCCAGAAGGTATCCGGCTCTCTAGTGCTGCTGTCAGAACACACTAGTTGACCTAGTGAGTGAAGCGTCTCAAGTGTTCAGCATGGACAAAAATACTTGCAAATGTCCAGCGGAGGACCAGCGACAACCGCTGGAGTCTCGCTAGACCTGTCAGTGCCACTAGTCATAATGTTTATGCGAGAAATAGGCAAGCACTTCATGCGATCTCATATTTTTCTAAGAGTAAAAGTCTCGCTCGTTTTGTTTCCAGTAGAATAATTTAGGCTGTAACAAATTCCTTTGAAATTGATGCACATTGTAGTTACAACAATAACTACCACTGAAAATAAAAGAACCTAACAACAACAAAAGAATTAATGAACATTTAGTTCTATAGAAAATTACATAATATATGTACACAACAGTTAATTTGGCAAGGCAAACCTTGAGGGAATGGTGGCCTAGAACGATATTGTTGGCAAATCGGCAGCCAGATGGGCGTCATTTGGGTGATTACAGAAAAAACCTGGATGCTATTGGCACAGAAATCCGATTAACGGATGGAGAAAGGTGATTTATACCAGAGTAGGTGGAATCGAGATTGTGTGACGGTAGTTATGACACAAAAGCCAAGTTTCTGACAATCAATGTATAGTCGCGGAATGAAAAGGTTCGTCACCTTTAGAGTTGGTTTTCGCTTGCACCAGATTGCAAGAATCAATTTTATTACATGTAACAAAATATTACCAGTAAGGTTCCCAAAAGGAAGAAACAGTGCTGCCAACATTAACATAATTGCTATCGAATAAGGTTTTGCTTGTTTTTACATACCTTCAAACACAATTTATGGCTTTTGCTTCATAAAATATAAGTATTATTTTTTCAATGATGACATTGCCCTATTTTCAATTTCGAACAACTTTGATCTGAATAATTTTGAACTTTGATAACGAACAGTTAAATCATTATTTTCTCTAATTCAGTGTTTTCTGTCTATTCAGCTTCAAATGGTAATATGTGCTCGTGATACGTTGAATGAATCAATTTAAAAACTGACGAACCTTTTCATTCCGCCATAATACCTACGTAATATAAGTGTTGATATCTTTCTTTTAGTAACAAAACAGCTTTTGTTTTTAGACCTAATAAAGATACTTCGATATATTAAATACATAGAAACGCATTTAATAAAACGATTTTCAAATTTCTACTTGATATTCCCACCGTTGAAATAATCAATTATTCAACACGCTTACTAAATACTAGACACGTTTGATTTTTCACAGTCCCGATCCGCTGCTGGCGAACGTCCAGCTAGATCCATTTACACGTAAAACGTTTTTGAATAAATGATTTCGTTCTTTTTCTTTCATATTTCTTGTAAATGATAAAGATAGTTATATCCCACTAAGTGAGGTAGTAGTGAGAAGCGCTCGTGGCGTAGCATGATTAGCCGTTCTTAATCGATCGGCAAAGTTAAGCTACGTCTGTCGTGGTCGGTACCTGGATGGGTGACCGCCTAGTGGTATTTCAAATCGAGCGGAAGGCACGTAAAAGTCGTTGTCACTTAATTGTGATAGTCGTTAAGCTAGTTGGATGCCTCCTAGGCGGCTTGAAAAATTCCAACAGTAGGTTGACCACTAGCCTACCTCCACCAATCCGCAGTGGGCACGCGTGGTGGAGTATCGCCCAGTCCCTTTCACCCTCATTTGTGAAAGGAGGCCTGTTCTCAGCAGTAGGACATTATAGGCTGATGATGATGATGATGAGGTATCAGTATGTATGATATGAACAATCAATAAGTAAATTAATAATAGTCAAAAGATAACAATTGCCACCATTATAACATTAGAAGCACGTTAACTCCGTAGAACATACATTGACACAATCAGCAGCATCGACAGTAATCGCGTGTCAAATATAGAACATTTTATCGAGTGGCGCCCAACGTGGGGCCGGACTGCGCTAGCTAGGGCTATCAATTATAACTTAAATTGAATTTCTCACTTGCTAAACTTAAATGAAAGTAAGATTAGGACGGTTTTATTAAATCTTATCTCGAAATATAGTACTATAATGGAATTTGGGGGTCAACATGAAATGGCTAAGAAAATGTTGCCACGATGTTCTAATGATTGTAATCTAGCAAATATATATAACTGCGATTTAAAAAGTATTTCTAGGTAAAACTTACCTAACAAATGCTCGCCACTATTCAAATGATTATCATAATTTCTCGCTCGCTCTTGCCCACTGCTAAATAGGCCTCATCGCTCTCGCTCGCGTCGTGATTTCAAAATGTCGCGACAATCCCATTCGTTTCAACTTTCAACGAGTCTAATCTAATCTTTTTTCTCAAACTACTGTATAATTATTGAGAGGAATTTAAACTTTTCGTAGTATGATTAAAATGATTAGATAGAGAATATACATCAGTCATACAGTCATTAAGTTTTCTAAGCTGACGCTCCAGAATCACAGATATTAAATATCACTATATATCAAATCCAACATGAATTCTCGTTTGTCCCACGCGCATTAGGTAGTTTACGCGCGCCAATATATTATTACCAAGCAACTTCGAATATTACGAAAATGTGTGAATAAAAAAGAATTAGAAAGAAAAAATTTGAAGACAAAAGATTCAAGTTACGGAACACTTGCGTTTTATATTTGTTTGACGACTGATGTTTCAGTGTTCATACAAACGATAAAGTCTGGCTAATAGTAGACAGAAATAGCAAAGCAACTAAAAAAATTTACCCCACAATTAGTAAGTAATACTTGGACTAACCTGATTTGATACTTTAGATTACATTTCTACTTATATGTAAAAAATTGCAAATAATTTGAGTATCTAATTTTGTTAGCCAGATTATCTAAAGATATTAAATACAAGTATCCAACGCATATTAACAACAATGACAACCAACTAAGGCAAAACTACTGCTCCTAAGCTCTTTATTGTCCGCAACTCCGCAACTATGTCAGAGGAACTTTTATTTCGTGGAATATCTGGCAAGTTGCTGCATAAAATGAAAAACTGAGTTGTGTAAAGTGATGGCGCGTTATGAAAGTGTCATCGGGTCATTCGTACGTCAGCATTCGTTGGAGAGCCTCCAAGAGAGACTCGTAAACAAATATATAACAATCATTTTGTCGCACATGTGGCAATTCGATATTGAAATTTATTTTCTGCAATAGTAAGCAATTTCAATATTTGCGATATTGTTTTTACGGTTTACAAAAAATATACAAAACACATACTATTACTATCCTACTTATATCCTATCCTTGCTATCCTAGTAATATTATAAATGCGAAAGTTTGTGGGTATGTATGTATGTTTGTTACTCTTTCACGCAAAAACTACTGAACGGATTTAGATGAAATTTGGCACACAGATAGAATATGTTCTGGATTAACATACCCCTCGGGAATGCGGGAGAAACCGCTCGGGACAGCTAACTGTAAATTGTCATTGGAACACAATTGAAATAGCAGACTTGGGCCCCTGTATATATATTAGTACCCCAAGCAGCACGCAAGCATATTCTACATCAATAAACCAGCCCATTTAGAACTTAGAGTTCTTTTAGAGACTTACAAGAGTGTAAAGAACAGTTTTAATACTTATAAGAGTGATTTATGAGATATTATACAGCTTTAGCTGTATAACATTCTTAGTAAGGGATCCGCGTCAGCTTAGGGTTCTTAAACAGAATATCAAAACTCTACTATACAGCGTTAAGAATTTAATAACACTCCAAGCTGGTTTTATCTTTAAAGCTGTATATAGGCTGTATAAAGGGATCCGCGTCAGCTAAGGGTTCTGAAACAGATATTATAACTCTATAATACAGCGTTAAGCTTTTTCTGACACTTCAAACTGGTTTTATCGTTAAAGCTGTATACAGGCTGTATAAAGGGATCCGCGTCAGCTTAGGGTTCTGAAACAGATATTATAACTCTATAATACAGCGTTAAGTGTTTTCTGACACTTCAAGCTGGTTTTATCGTTCAAGCTGTATACAGGCTGTATTAAGCATGTGTTCACTTACTTAATACAGCAATAAACGTTCATAACTTACTTAGTACAGCTACTAAGACTTATAACACACTCCAAGTATCGTTTAGGCTGTATAGCAAATTGTCGACATTTTTACATTTACAATAACAACATTTAAATTACAATTAAAGGAATATTTCATAATAACTATAGCCGTATCATGGTTATCAGCTTGAATAATGATCTTGTATACTCATATCTATTATTTATAAATATATTTTTAACTTCCTAACCTTAAAAACAAACACTTATTTACTGTATTTAGTATAATTTCTTTATTTTGGCTTGATTATTTTGTTGGCGCGTGAATATTTTGACGGAAAACATACACAGGTTCACAATAAATTAAAATTTGCACATTGAATTCAGCAATAAACAGCATTAGATATCCATGTCCAAGATTTTATCCTTTCCATTTTAATAACAATATTATGTCGCCATTCAATATGGCATCGTAAGTTTTATTTATTTTATTCTCACATAATTCTCTTCGACAACCTATTTAGAACTATTATTCTTACAAGATACTTATAAGAGGATGTCCGTAGAGTATAGGCTGCTCTATACACCTAATAACAGCCCTAATACAGCTTTTATACTTGTCTTTTGTTTATACAGCCTCTATACAGCTCCAATAACGAAATAAGCTGTGTAATGTGGGCCCTTTTTACACTTATAAGGCCTGTATAAGCGCTTATACAGCCTTTTTACAGCCTGAATATTCAGCGTTTAGTATAAGAACGAACTTTAATACAGCCTTTAAACAGCTTGTTATGCTACTTGGGACTGCCCCAGGTTGGATTGAATTGTTACGGGTAGTAAGGGCACCATAAAGGTTGAAGCCACTCGAATATGGCACTTACTTGGTAAAATACATTGTAACTACTACCATTTCCTACCACATTGAGGTTTCATAATCACTATTAGTACGGCACCGCTGGTGTTTAGTTGGTGGTACAGCGGTATTTCAATTAGGCGCTCTGCCATCAAACTTGATGTTTGAGCACCGGCTAATTGTCTCAGTCTTAGCTAGTTGTACTCGTACAGAGAAAATATCTTAAATTATTATTTAGACAATATACAAACTGACAAACGTAAACCATTTTTTTATGTAAGTAACAGTACCGCAAACAAAACCAATCATAATAAGATGTAAAACATATTTCATAGCGTCCTATAACGTTGTTACGTTATCTCATAGATATGGTTTGTAATAAAATTTCTTGATTTCTTAAAAAATATTGATTGCAAAGATATGACCAATATTATAAAGGTTGCCTGGTAGAGCACTCTTAGGACAGAGTTAATAATATACTACGTATATACAGGTCTTAGTGATAAGGTCGCCCATTGTAACACTTATTTATGAATTTAAGAGGAAAGGATGGCTGCAAGAAATTTGGTAAATAGGTTTTTGACATAAGTATCTATTTCTGTCGCGCATGTGCCCGGGCTATCCCGCCCGAGGGCGATAGAGACAACTACAGCTTGGACCGAATATACCTATTTAAATTAGACGAAATCGCTATTTCGTAATCCACTGTTTTCTCCTCAAAAACTGGATCGATTTAAAAAAAAAACAAGAATCATAATAAGAAGGGCTTTGGCTATGTCTGTCGGTTTTCCTTTATTGTTTTATATTCGTCAAATTTGTTCTTCCCGGGAATAAACCCAACTTCGAGTAAATTTCCAATTTAGTGGGAAAGAACCCGGGAATTTTCCCATTGGGTGGGAAAATACTCAAATGGTCATATTTAGTCGATTTTGCGTATATAGCGAGAAATACCTTTACCAAATCGTTTGAATAACATTTAACATGATTTCTATTAGGGTCATACTCATATCATACAATAAAAAAACAATTAAAAAAAAAGTTGCATTGTTTTTAAAAAAAGCGACGTTTTGGTCTGTAAGAGTTGTGGTGGACTGTCGGTGGACAGTCGGACAGACGGTCTCGTGCAGAAAGAACACGTGTGCACATGTACGACGCTTACATAGCCCGTCCCGGGTCCCGAGGGAGGTGTTGCAAGCGTCCATAGGATACGGTAACCGCTTACCAACAGGCGGGCCGTATGCTTGTTTGCTACCTAGCTAGGTAGTATAAAAAAAATGTGTGATAACTTCCTCCAAGGTCCGCGTAGGTCCGCGCGTAGGTGAAGTAGGTACATACAACAGCGAGTATGATTAAAATAACAATCAAAAGCATCAACAAATATTTTTTTTGAGGAACATAAAGCCATTTGAGTATTTTCCCGCCGTTTGGGAATTTTCCCGTATTTTTCCATTCTTTTCCGTATTTTCCCGTATTTTTCTTTTCTTCCCAATATTTTTCTTTCCCTGCCCATCCCTAGTGGTACCTACAGATTGCATGGTAGAATAATCATTGCTCTAGTGTCATTATCCAGAGACGTGGCGTTTGTATGGAACAAACGCCACTAGCATTTCCTCTTAAGTTTTTTTTTGTATTTTTTGAATTATTTATTGTGTCTATCTATCTAATACTGTGAAATTAAATCTGCTAAACAGAACTATATGAATATACGTAAAAGAGCGCTGCAGGCTGCCGGGATTTTAATCGGGCAAGTGTAAGTAATATAACACAATATCAATCTAATAATGTACAAGTATCTAAGTGTCACAACTTTCACAAGTCATGCAAAATTACAAATGCCTTCGACAAGTTATTAAAGAAAGAGCGTTTGATTACATCGCGAATGAAATACTTTTCTTTACTTTCCACTTTGTTACACAAATGCTTTGGCAAACTATTGGGCGGCCAGACATTAATTTGAATATTTGTATGGGTGCAGACAAACCGGGGAAGTCTGCCAAGTTACATCTGTGGAAGTGCGTGGATTGGGTGGGTTTCATTTACACAACAATACGATTTATGTGGAAATTGACTTTTTTATAGTCTGTCTACCATGGTATACACTCTCAGTGTTTTTGTACATATCTATCTGGCTTTGTGTGCTTACCGCTTTCGGCCACATCATCACCGATGATGAGATCCTATGCATACTAAAAAAAATACTAGCAAGCTCGCCAAGACTTCTTTCACCGAAAGCGCATTCAAATTCACGACCTTCCCAGTAGAGTCTAAATACAAATTGTTTAGCCACGGGCCGCCAGACAGTCTCAATGTATTTTCAACCGTAAAATCAGTAGCTTTAATTATATATTTATATTTTGTGGACTCATTGGAAAGAGGCGCTTCTAACGCGAGTTGCCAAGCCTAAGCTGCCTTCCGCTATTTCTATACAGTCACTTCCTCTCTTTTTAGGTCAACGAACCAATGCCTTATACTACCTACAACTATATGACCTATAATGCACATAAAATGGAATGTCATGCTTTTGTTGATACCCTTTTAAATAGCAGTATTAATTGTATGTTTATGCCATTACTAAATATAATATATTTGAATCCCAACATAAAGATATTTAGGCACACTTTGCGACTATTTCCGGGATTGTAAGCGAATTACATTTACATACTTTTATCTTTTAAAAAAGTTTGAACATAAATATGCGTGAGAAAAGGAAACGGGTTTCTTTGTATATTATTCAGACGCCGGTATACATAATAAATATTTATCTATATAAAAAAACATCAAAGAAAGAAACACATTGCAATGTGTGTCTGTTTGAAACGTACTTACGCATTTCTATACCATTCATACGGTAGTGATAAAACTTTAGTGGGTTTTTGTCCAGGCTTGGGAAGGTTTCTGACAGAAAAAAGAGGTGTTGCAAAGCTCGACATCAAATTCAAATTCAAAAAGGCCCTGATGAACGTTAACTTTAACGTTCTAAATAAACCAAATTAAACAAAATTGCGTGTCTATCACCGTTATCTATATCCGGTAGGTTTCCGCGGTGCGTCGCGTGGCGCGGCCGGACGTCCGGCCCACTGCCACGCGGACGCAACTGTTTATATACTCACACTTTATAATGTTTTGTAGAACATATTGACCAGAGATTTCGATATAGAAATGCTCTTTTTGGTATTGATTTGTATTCACACATTTCACCTATCAAAATGGACAAATAGGTACAGTAGTACCCAACTGATAAGGCGCATCGTGAATCTTCGTTCGCACAGAAAAGAAAGTATGGCCCGAAGATTAACGACAGAATGCTTAAAACTTACAATCAACCTTAGATCACTACTATAAGGTTCATAATACACTGCAGCTGGTAGTTCCGTCTCACTCGCAAGTCACGCCCCTCCGCACACATGGCGGCAGCTGGCGACCAATAGCATTTCCCGCGCTTTGAAAATGTATCTTCTGCGCAGGTACATCGGTAAGCCATATTAGTTGGGTACTACTGTAAAGATTTTTATTTTGAATGTTGACAAAAGTAATTAATTTTTTTGTATAGTTTTTGATTTGATAATACATGCACCAAGAAATTATCAAAAATGTTTGCTATACTCAACGGCTGCTCTTAGATATTCTGGCACATTCTTTTCTTACTCATTCTTCACACACGACACGATCGGATCCCAAAATAAGTAGGTACAGAAGATCATTTTCAGACTTATCATAACTCTTTCTTTTCAAATAAGACACTTAAGAGGGCGTATAAAGCCAGAAAAATATGGCAATGTCAGATGAAACAAACTTATGTCTAATATTCGCGTGGGATGAGACGGAGATAGCGTGTTTCGCGGAACAAAAATGAACACTTATAATCTAAATAACTCGTAAAGTATTAAATATTTTAAAAAATCGTTAGTATCAGCCCTAGGTCATACGTTAGTGATATTATTTATCGAATTTTTGTCTTAATTAGATAGACCATGAACGAATGAAAACGAAAATTCATTATTATTAGAGGTAGCTTTGTGTTTTTTTTCTATCGAGGAATTTTCATTCCATTATGTTTTTGCTCTGATAGAACCCTCGCGTATATAATGAAAATACACATACAAAAATATTTTTTCATTTAAATATTATTTACTTGGGTAAATTTCAATTCTAAGATATGGTATTTTGCTTTATACGCACTCTTAAAACCGTTCAAACAAGGCCATAGGGCTCATTCTACTCATGATTTACCGGTCAGTAGGGCCCCGCGAAGGTCGGGCCCTCCCCCCAGTGCTCGAGGGCCGAGCCAAGGCTGCACTATCGAAGCCTTGTCACTTTGTACCTATCAATCACAGCTGTGACGTGGCGGAAACAGAGTTGAAGTTCCTTTGTATTTGTTTGTTACTTGAATGGAGTTTCATAATGAAGTAGTCGGGTTGTAGCTGTGTTACTTATATAAGTAAAGGGTACCTTTGTCGAACTGTTTATGCTATTTACCTAGTAATACCGAGATAACTTGAACGTACATACTTTGTGGTATAAAAAAAAACACCAAGTCTAATTTCAAAAATGCTGCTAATTGATAGTTCCACACACATTTTGGCTTCGATAAAATTCGTATATTTGGGAAAAAAGCGAAATAAAATAACTTGTTTAACGTGATTGCTATTTGTACACGTAAACAGAAAATTATTTTTTATATTTTAATTCTCAAACAAAATACAATAGCCCCATACATTCCAATTCGAATACAAAAAAACAATGGATGTGTATTGAATGCGTAGAGTAGCGTGCTAAATAGACTTGCTACGGCACGTAGTAGGGTCTACAGCTCTACGTCGTAGCAATGACGTGTACATTGCTACGTCGATGACACTAGCTCACTCCCACGATTTCACCCGCATCGGGGTGGAAAGTAGAACTACTACGAAAACTGACGAAACTTAAATTTTGTGCTATTCTATTGTTTGATTGATGGACAACGATGATCGGACTATTCGGACTATTGTGTATCGTGTTCCGTAGTTAGACCCTCTGATTCTGAAAGAATTTTCAGAATCGGATCAGTAATTATCTGTATAATATTAGTGTATATTTGCACATTTATGTAATGTTTAACCACCATATTGATTACAGAATAATTCCTTTATTGAAATGTAAGTCATCAATTAAATTCACAACACAAAAGTAAGGGAAGTATACGATGGGCATACATTTTTAATATGGCCACAAAATGTAGTGTAATTAATAGTAGGTGAACATGCGAGCGGAGTATTAACATATCAGTGGTGGTGTGCTGTGTGTGGCCACTCCTGACCTTCTGACTAGGTTGTATCAGTGCTGGACGTTGAAATATTCACTTGAATATTATAAAACTTGTATCAGTTACCATGGCACGCGGTTTTTCTTTCGTTTAATTTGGATTATGTCGTAGCCTTCTTCAATAAAATGGCTATTTAATAAATGGTTTTTTTACAGCGTTACATTTGTATAGTATATATACCTATATGTGTCATGGATCTCTACCTCGAAAACGGAATGATAGACCAGAAGGTTGGATATCTTATGTGAATTTTTGCATCAAAACTGAATCATCATCATCAGCCTATAATGTCCCACTGCTGAGCACAGGCCTCCTTTCACAAATCAGGGTGAAAGGGAATGGGCAGATACTCTACCACGCGTGCCCACTGCTGATCGGTGGAGGTAGGCTAGTGGTCAACCTACTGTTGGAGTTTTCAAGCCGCCTAGAAGGCCTCCAACTAGCTTAACGACTATCACAATTAAGTGATAACCGGGAGCAACGGCTTTACGTGCCTTCCGAAGCACGGAACAAAATTGAATATTTGATTAGAAATCATATGTCAGGGGCATATGAGGTGACATTGTCTAGAGTTCATTAAGTAGAGTACGAATCAGTCAATGTCAGTTACATACCATTTTTAATACGGATTCTATGCCTAAAACGTATTTCAAATTTAGTTATATATTTGTACCAAATACTTGGCGAAATATACGATACCCTAATAGCGTGTGGCCCGACTCGCACTTGGCCAGTAGTTTCTGTTTTCGAATCTTTTTATTAGATAAAATAATCGTAGAATATATAAAAGTGTAAAGGATATTTTAGTTAATAAAACGTATAAATAGACTCGTCAATTATTATATTCAGTTCATTAATTCATATAGGTATAAAAGGAAATATAAAAACATCATAAAAACAATAAAATATACGATGGTTAATTCATATAGGATATTTCAACATCTGATCAAATCAAACTCATTATTATAACATGTAATAAATAAACAAATAACTAAGAACTTCAATTCATTGACACAATAAAATATAAATGATTAAAAAGATAATAATAATTAAAATAATCGGCAAAACCAAACTCAACGTAAATTCAATGAGATTCAGAGTGTTGTCGCTCGGACAGTTGATTCACTACTGAGCCTCGGAGCCACAGAGAAAAGAAATATAAGAAAAGAAATATAAATAGAGACGCTATGCTAGCGGAGCCCGCGCGCCACACATGACATCAAATGGGCATATATCAACCAAAACACGCGTCAACGCTTCGTAGTATCCGCCATACTTAGCAGAGGTGCGTAGCTCCGCGAAAAATATTAATTATGTCGTGATGCGCTATTATTTCCTGTAGGAAACGAAGTGAGGAGTCGGAGTGTAACTCAAGGAGGGATTTCCTTTCATCGATGAGTCTACAAACCTTTATTTAATTGTGATATTTATAAAAATGTATTCGAGATTATGATAATTTTAGGTGTAAACGATAAACTCTGATACTACTGCAAAATTATACATTGAAGGCAATGTACTCACTTTATTTGTACGCAAGGTAGCGAGCGCAACTCCGCACGTAATGTATTGCGTTCTTTCACATTCGTCGTGAGTCGTGACCTGTCGTGACCCCAAAACACGTGCATCGATAGTTTTGTTCGATCAATATCGATAAAATACATCTTTTTATCACTGATTTGATTAAGGCAATAGTTGAAAGTTATATCAATATCCGCATTCATCTGTTAAAATTAAGCTTTCAAAACGAGAATTTCGAAACAAATAAATTTTATTTCAAGGGCAATAAACCGTGTAAAAATAACTTTTTTTTTAATTTACTTCATCATGTTAAACGTTTTTTTTACAATTCAGTATTCTTTGCACAATTATTCTTATCGAACGTGAATTTTCTTACGGAATTTCTAAAAATATATCGACGAAATTAAAATATCGATAATTTTATTGATATTTTATCGATAACTTTCGCTGCATTAAGCGAATAGCAATAAGTGTTGCTACTCGACGCCAGTCGACGCAGCTATTACGCAATTATTAACATTATGTCTAATGCGTTTGAGTTCAAAATTGCGTTCCATGAAAATAAGGCCATCTAGTGCCGAGTGGCAGAACTTTTTCGTCGATTGAATCTAGTTAGTTTGTAGATTACAAAACGACGTAAATACTTTGTACGCTATTGAAAAATAAATTTTATGTTAACGTAAAAAGGTATATTTTCATATGTATGACCTGTGTGATTAAAGCTATTTTTGAGTAAAATAGAAACGACCAATCAAAAGGATTGTTTATTTGTTGTACAGTATATGATTTAACATTTATTTGTGTGAGTTTGGCGACGCTGGTTCCGATACAAATTCTAACGCATCGCCCTTCCAGTGTATTCTCTTTTCCGTGCTCGGAGCGGTCGACACGTCTCTTTATAGTGAACGCAGGTAGGGGCATAGATAATACACTAGGGTAGGGGCGAGCGCCGCCCGAGTAGTAGGGATGGGGCGTGCACGTGTTGTTAACTCGACTCGAGAGCGCAGGTGCACTGTGCACGTGGTATTTTTAATTATGCATCGGGTTATAAGGTGATATTTCGTAATTGCGCCGACATATACAGGTCGTTGTTTTGGTCAGCGACGAGCGGTGGGGCTCGCCCGACAGCTTGCGCCTAGCTCTAGTCTGTGCACGTGCCTAGTGACCATACGTTACGGTAATTTTAGTTCAAAATAAATTTATTTTGGATAAATATTTTTTGTTCTACCAAAAAAACAACCTGTATAAGCATTCTAACTTAAATTCTTTTAACTTTATAAAAAATCATACGCATTGAGATAAAAGTTTCAGAGTGCTTTAAGTAAAGCTTTGTGGATTGGGTAACTGACGATTAGCCACATTTACATAATTATTCTTGCGATTATCATAATAAGGTGGGGAATTCATGCAATTTCATAGATATACGTTTAATAAATTAATATATTAGGGGATCCAAATTACATTACAAATATATAAATGACATCAATATTTCCGTATTAACAATTTCAAACAAAACTAAGGGTCAGTTCACACTGAGACACCCATAGCCTCCTTATATTATAAATGTGATAGTTGGTGTGGATGTATTATTTGGATGAAATTTGGCAATAGAAAGATATAATATAATCTATATGACCGGTTGGCGCAGTTGGTTAAGTCTCCACCTATCGCGTCGCAGGTCGTGGGTCGATTCCCGCGCAGGACATGCAATTGTGTGCATGAACATGTCTGTATGTCCTGAGTCTGGGTGTAACTATGTATATATTTACAAACAAAAAGTAGTATATGTATTATATCAGTTACCTGGTTTCCATAGTACAAGCTCTGCTTAGTTTGGGTTCAGATGACCGTGTGTGAGGAATTTCCCTGGATATTATTATCATTATATCCCGGGAAAATATATTCTTTCGCGGGTATAAAGCGTAATATTGAGTGATTTATCAACCAAATATCGATTATTAAACGTTTTTTGACAACATTTCCCTCTTTATACAAACCTGTACCTATACCTGCAATGATCAAGAATGATTTTATCATCCCTAAACCATCATGCACTATGTCATGACTTTTTAACTTTCTATTCGCTTTGTCAAATCCTTTTACTCACTCCGTAGATTCTACGACCGCTTTGAACTCATGAACATAGATGTGTATTGATATAAATTAAGACAGTTAACGTGAACGCCGGAAGAACCGCAGACAGTACAGTGAGTTTGCATCGTAGGGTTGGCACGCATCCAATTATGAGACATGACGCATGAGACTTTTATAATCGCAGTCCACAATGACAGGCTCATGCACCAGCTATTGCGTGATAGTGACTTTTTACAGCTCATATTGAAGCATCACTTTTTGACAGCTGGAGTGTAATGACTATTATAGTACGTATGGTACGGATTCGGTTCAACACCATCGGAAAATCCTAAACACTCTACCATCTCATTTCCGATGAAAGTAAAATTAATAATCTTGTAGGCTATCGGACTACCTTGAAAGATCAAGGTGCTACGACCCAAATGTTGAATGGACCTTTAAGAATAATTAAAAAATATGTAATTTATAATAGAAGGATCACCTAGTAACCTTTCACCTTTTGACGTAAGGCCTGTATTTTAGAACGAGAATCAAAAGTCAAGTGTAGTCTCAAGAACAGATTATGTTAATTTAAAATAAAGTTGAGAAAATAAAGAGATAATCAGCATAAAACAGTCCATAAACAAAATACTCATAGACCTTATTTTCTTTACATAATAAGGTACCTATACTCTACTCCTGTACTTAGGTGCACTTTCACCCCCTTATTAATAAATAAGGTGTAAGTCAGTCTTGTAGATAGCCCCAGCCCTTTTTATTTATATGACATTAGAAAGTGTCGGATATATTTAAAACCTAGGTATTACTATACTTGACTTACACCGTACTTATTATTAAGGGGGTAAAGTATTTTACATTACTAATATACAATATGAATTCTTATAAAAGTAGGCATATTTTCGTAAATATAAAATTTTCAGAGACTTGGGCCAAATGCCAACCCTGGCGGCTCAACAAAGCACTGACGAGTAAATAATGACGGCGCGGCGCAACCTCTTCGATATAGTATATGATCAAATGATAAAATACAACTGAGTATTTGCACCGTGATATCAGATTGAAATCCTGCGATCACTAACCCACTTACCAGATTGAACTATCTCACGCGTGTCTTTTTGAAGGATTGTTCATCATCATCTCCCCCATTAACTTCCACTTCGAACGGTTTTGGGCCGCTTGCATCCAGCGGTGCCCAGCGATCTTGACCAGATCGTCGGTCCACCTGGTTGGAGCTCGTCCCGCTCGGCGCTTTCCAGTACGTGGTCGCCACTCGAGAACCTTCCTTCCCCATCGGCTATCAGTTCTTCGAGCGATGTGGCCTGCCCATTGCCACTTCAGCTTACTAATTCTACGAGCTATATCGGTAGTTTTCGTTCTCCTACGAATGTCCTCGTTTCGGACCCTGTCACGTATAGAGATCCCGAGCATAGCTCGTTCCATAGCGTGGTGAGTGACTCTGAGCTTATTTATTCGGCCAGCAGTAAAAGACCACGTCTCTGTACCATATGTCATCACTGGTAACACGCACTGATTGAAGACCTTTGTCTTCAGACTCTGAGGTATTTTAGACGTGAAGATATGCCGGAGCTTCCCGAATGCTGCCCAGCCGAGTTGGATTCTTCGATTGACCTCTTTGTCGAAAATGGACCTACCTAGTTGGATAATTTGTCCGAGGTAAACATGCTCGTCTACAACTTCGAGAACAGTGCTCCCAACAATCACCGGTATTGGCGGAATATGAACATTAGACATAACTTTTGTCTTGTCAATATTCATTGACATATTCAAGGATTGTTATCAACGATTTATTAAAAAAAACACCCCCACTTTACGTGTAAGGGAGGTACCTACCCTAATATATTTTTTATGATTTGATTCTACCACTTTGTCGGCGTAATTAATGTATAACCATACCAAATTAGAGCGTTGTAATGCTAAGAGTCTCTGAGCTAAGCCGCGGGTAAAAAGAGAGACGGACAGACATGGCGAAACTATAATGGTGTTGACTACGAAACCCTAAAAAAATAAAATCCCATTGAAAAAGATCAAAGCTCAAGTCTACATTATATTGAAAACTATTTAAATAAAGTTTATTTCCAATTCACAAACTTTTCTTGACACATTACATTGCAGTCTTTGAAAAATACCTAATAGGTAATAATAATTTGTTGACATAAATATCAACATTTGATAAACACAAACAAGTAAATTTTTCAATGTCAGAGTTTTGTTGAACTCTGGTACCCATATTAAGATTTAACTTATATCATGGGTGCCAAGTGCGAAGTCCCTCGCATCTTTCAATCTTTTACAATATTTGATGGTATATTTACCATGTTACGATGGGGAAAAAAATAAACTATTCGCTATGCTAGTTACTACACTTTATTTAACAACAAATATGTACAAAATACAATCTATATTTACAAAATATAATCTATATATATATATAGATCTATATAGATTATATTTTGTAAATATAGATTGTATTTTGTACATAAAAAAAAAAAAAACTATATATAGAAAATTTCCTCAAGGCTGCCGCTGCTTCCGATTAACGGCAAGGTTCCCAGAAGGCTGGCAGCGTTTCCTCTTTGGATAGCCAAGCTGACGCGTTGGCGGAAAAAGCTCCCCGCCCGCTGGTCTCCGGAGGTCTCGATCAATTTTGAAGACAAGGTGCGAGCAAAACGGCGAGCTTCTGACCCCCATGGTCCCAAGGTCTCGACCGCAAAAGGCATAAAAATATAATTGGGTCCAACCGATGCATATTTTTCGCTATGCTATAACTGAAAATACGTCCTAAATCAAGAAGCTGACGGCTCTACAACTGTGGCTCTACGCTGCGTGCAATCCACTCATTAAACGCGGCCAGTCGACTCGCGTGCAATTGCAAGATAGCCGAGAATACCCGATGTATGCATCAAGATAATCTTATTATGATTATTGATACTGCCCACGAGCAATCAAATATTTAACTAGATATTTGGTATGTTTGTCTGCAGTTTAATTGCAAATCGTTAATCCTACTAATATTATAAATGCGAGTTTGTGAGTATGGATGGATGTTTGTTACTCTTTCACGCAAAAACTACTGAACGGATTTGGATTAAATTTGGCACACAGATAGAATATGTTCTGGATTAACACATAGGATACTTTTTATCTCGGGAAAACATACGATGCCTCGGGAATGCGGGTGAAACCGCGCGGGACAGCTAGTACATAATAATGTAGGTACCTGGTGTACTTCTAGGAGGGGCTCGGATAAGCATTAAAGGTGTGTCATTAAACAAGCAAAACTTAATCCAACATAAAAAATTCAAAGCAGTAAGCTAACGTTATCACTGCTTAGATATCAACAATGAGTGGCTATCTTCAAAGCCATTCAGTTTAGGCTCTAGAAGCGCTCGGGGTGTAGCACGAATAGCCGTTCTTAATCGATCGGCAAAGTTAAGCTACGTCTGTCGTGGTCGGTACCTGGATAGGTGACCGTCTAGTGGTATTTCATATCGAGCGTTTCCGTGCTTCGGAAGGCACGTAAAGCCGTTGGTCCCGGTTATCACTTAATTGTGATAGTCGTTAAGCTAGTTGGATGCCTCCTAGGCGGCTTGAAAAATTCCAACAGTAGGTTGACCACTAGCCTACCTCCACCAATCCGCAGTGGGCACGCGTGGTGGAGTATCTGCCCATTCCCTTTCACCCTCATTAGTGAAAGGAGGCCTGTGCTCAGCAATGGGACATTATAGGCTGATGATGATGATGAGAGCTCTTGTGTACCACCGGTTCGTGCCTTCAACCGAGAAGAACCGGCGAGAAACTCGGCAAGTTCATTCTCAAATGTGTTTCGGGCTAGCTCTGTTATTATAAGCGGCAAAATATGTTGATACCTGTAGTTGAATAAGTGTGCTTTAAAGTGAAAAACGTCATTAATCATAATACATTAATGGATGGATTGATGGATAGTGAAGACCTCATCGATATCCAATCGACAATTTATGAAGACCATTAGTTGCAGCGAACTAGAAAATGATATCAAAGATAAATAAAACCGGCCAAGTGTGAGTCAGACTCGCGCACCGAGGGTTCCGTACAAACCTGTAGGTATATAAGTAAATGGTAGTATAGACCTGAGTATTTGATATGAATTTCAATTTATGACGTATTAAAAAAAACTACTCACAAGATCTCGTTCAAACCAATTTTCGGTGGAAGTTTGCATCGTAATGTACATCATATATTTTTTTTAGTTTTATCATTCTCTTATTTTAGAAGTTACAGGGGGGGAGGACACATTTTACCACTTTGGAAGTGTCTCTCGCGCAAACTATTCAGTTTAGAAAAAAATGATATTAGAAACCTCAATATCATTTTTGAAGACCTATCCATAGACACCCCAAACTTATGGGTTTTATAAAAAAAAAACTTGAGTTTCAGTTCTATGTATAGGGAACCCCCAAAATTTATAGTTTTTTTTCTTTTTTTGTGTGAAAATCTTAATGCGGTTCACAGAATACATCTACTTACCAAGTTTCAACATTACAGTTCTTATAGTTTCGGAAAAAAGTGGCTGTGACATACGGACGGACAGACAGACATGACGAATCTATAAGGGTTCCGTTTTTTGCCATTTGGCTACGGAACCCTAAACAGGTTTCGAAACTAATTTGTATTCGATGTGTCACATACGAGTATCTCTGTGATTCATTGATGTATAACATCTTAGACAGGCGTTTGCGTTGTTACTCACACTTGTGACTACTTGAGTGAAATTCCTTCAGAGAATTCAGAACAATTTGTTCATTCTCGAGAGTTCTCGGATCAACTTAGATTGTTATTGACTTATATTTCATTTTCTCTATCTCTAGGCCTTTTCTGAAGAGTTGAGATTTATTTCGATAATATTGATTGATGTAAGTTATTTTCTGATAAAAAAAATATCTCGAAATAGGTAACTTATAAATATTCTATGACCTAGGACATTCTTCACACAATGAGATGTATGGATTGTGTGAAAGATGACATGTGTAAGAAAGGGGTGAATGCTGCTATGACGGAGTATTAAACACATCTATAGTGCAATGCGGCCGCCGAAAAATGCGTTTCTTACATCTGGCATTTTTTTTCTGCTGATAGTCCTGTGTTTGACCACAATCTCACTATGGTTAGTGATGATGTGGTCGAAGGTGGTAAGCACACAAAGCATAGAAGGAACTGGCTCTCAAGTGCAGCTGTCGGAACATACCGTTAGGTGTTTGGCGACAGATTTTCAACTTGAAGGTGGTAGCCAGCGAGATAGATACCTACTACAAAGTACCCTACCACCGTGCTATGGTATCCTCACGATATTTTTCCTTCACCGAAAGCTCAAGCTCATTGTAGGATTCGAACCCGGGACCTTCGTCTCGGTGTCCGACGTCACTACCACTGAGCTATCATCGCCTTATGTCTCGGAAATAGCTAATCCTATTACGATGGGACTCTCACTGGATGCTTCAGTATTTTCTTAAGCATAGTCAAAATCAAAATCAAAAAGTCATTTATTCAGTTTAGGCCCTGGTAAAGCACTTATGAACGTTAAATTGGTACATACAGTTCAATTTACCACCGGTTCGGAATACACTTAAACTGAGAAGACTCTGGCAATAGCAATATAGTTTAATGAAAGTCCCATATTATTAATCAGATCAGCCGTTTACGTGATTTGGCCAATATTAACAGGTGTTAGAAACGCATTCTCTCGGCGCCCGCACTGTGTTGCACAGATAAGTCTTCTTAAAAATATCTTCAACATTTACTTCAGGGCCTTAAATATAAAGCCTAAACCACCGTTGAACAGTTACAAGAAAGTGCAGCATATGTTATGTTGTAAAAAGAGGATAAACTCCAACTCCACTCCGAGTGTTACAGCCACATTTTCATGTTTACTGCATGGGAGGCTCAGTACGATCTGTAACTGGTGTAAGGCACTAAATAAAACGGTTTATGAGTCTGCTCTTACGTAGTCTTTGTTACATCGCATTTGGTCTTCGGTCTATGTGATAAAAGGCAGCGTTAAGAAAAGAAAGTTTTCATTGATGTTTTTATTGCAGGAAAATATCTTTATAAGTACTAGAAGCTAATGCTCGGCATGTGTTGTTAATCTCTTTAGTTACATGACTGCCCAAAAAAGGTGTTTAATATTTTCAGAGTTTATGTATGTGAGTTTCTTTATTCCACCGTAACTTTTGATGCCTGAACAGATTTGAATATGGGGTATCGTTAGAATCCTTACATCATCCCGAGTTACAGTAGCTATCATTTTTACTATTAGTTAGTTTTTTGGTCAAGTTTTTTATTTATTTTTATTTGTTTATTATGTCGGTAATATTCTATCAAGTGCGAATACCTGTAGAAAATTTATCTCGTACGAACAACTACATAACAATTATAATTCTAAGATCCTGTTTTCGGTACTTCTTATTTTAAAAGAGAAATAGTCTCATTTTTTCATTAAAATCAATCAATTTTATATCGCTGC
This sequence comes from Achlya flavicornis, assembly GCA_947623365.1. Lineage (NCBI taxonomy): Eukaryota > Metazoa > Arthropoda > Insecta > Lepidoptera > Drepanidae > Achlya > Achlya flavicornis. The sequence goes on from OX392478.1 coordinate 13,809,546, forward strand.
AGTTCGTACCTTAAGCCATGGTACTAAGCTTCAATTACATGGAAAATATTCTATGATCCAAGGATAATGCACTTAACCTTATTGGCTCCCAGAAATGGATTCAAACGTTGCCAGCACTTAAAAATCTATTCAGATAAAATTCGAGAGATAGGTCAGAAATCTGAGATTTATCTAATGGGAAACAGAAACTATCCGGCGCGTATAAATCGAATTTCCTTAAGTGCTACTCGTTTAATACCGTGTCGAAGATAACCCTGTAAGTTTAGGGTGATAAATTTGTAGAGTTGTAAGCATAGACAGGCCTAGGCTTAGGAATAGGTAACTAGGTCTTGAAAACGGTTTTAGTACGTACAGACAAGACAGCCAATAAAATTCTAGAGGTTGTTTTATAACACGGAACAACGTGTTTACAATTAGCAAAGACATTGAGCATACCACTAAGATTAAATGCGCAATAAGACGGCTTTTACGAGAGACTACGTGTCACCATGAAACGCAATAACAAACGACGGTAAAGTTTATGTGCCCCGCAAAATACCCCAATAAACTCCCCACAGCTTGGCAATGAACAGATTACCGGCCTAGCTAACCCAATTTGTAAGGACAAAACTTGATATTTTGTAGTGTAACCTCATTATATTTACGGCTGCATAAAAGAAAGGGCGAGCATATCGAGAACGATCGTTTAGGACCCTAGTGACAAGACCCCATCCAATAGAACAATAGAAACATTCATTATTTTCAAGAAATAGGCAACAAAAACAGACGTGGCAAATAGGTCAGGGAACGAAAACAATAAACATTCAAATACAAGATAAAACCATCCCGAAATATTTTACCTATCGTTATTAGACAAATCGTTACTACTTGAGACATTATTGTCACTGCCTACAGCGTTTGTAACAAAAACAAGCTGGATTTGTCCAAGAAATATGCGTAAAGTGATGAGTAACATTAAATATGAACTTTCTTCAAAGTTCCCAGACAGGAATTATATCAATTGGCACCATAAGAAACTAGGAAGCAACTAATGTAATTAATGCGTATGTCTGCGAGGATGTTTGTTACGCAAATCCTCTTAATGGCTTAAGATAAAAGGAAATTTAGAAACATTATCTAAAAGTTATCAATAAAGAAAGTGTTTGTGTATATTTTATTATGTTGATAGCTAAATTATCATTGATCAAGTATAAAACACAAAATTGAAATACAGTTTATTTGTTGCACGGGAAGTTAATTAGATTAGCGAAATCTGCCAAGCTAGGGTGGATTCAAGCCTGGCAGATTTCGCTTAAAAACTTTAAATCGATGGTAAATTAAATATTTAACAAGAATGGAACTAGGTATCAATAACATGTAAGAAGACATAAGGAAAACGCAGTTTCTCAGAAACGATTAGAGTGTATTACAGTAATTGAAGGGAAATTCAGTTCCCAGTACGCTTTATGAATAAGTTACGAAGCGTGTCAAACCTACCTATATTTACGTGCTTTAACAAGTAGCTCTACTTTTACAAACTTTTATAAGTTCAGAGACGGTATTTTTAAAGCCATATCGATGTATTTCCAAGGAAATACAACATATATATTGTATAAATAATTAGTGTCCGGTCATCTAATGTTATTAAACGTTAACTAGACCTTCTCTCAAATGAAACCAATAACACTTTACAAAAATAGCTTTTCACAAATCTCTCCCAACACCTGATCACCTCGCATCCGTAAAATTTTCACCATAACCAAAGTGAAACGGCAATAAAACAACCTAATACCGATACAGGAGCTGAAAAGAGACGGAAGACGTGTGAACATAGCCGATCATAGCTCGGTTTAATTTCTTGGCGTGGTGCATTCAACTAATTAGCGTTAGACATTTAGAGCGGTATAGAATAAGCTCGTTTTGGTGAGAGTGAAAGGGATAGCCTTTGGGCAATTTTCCAAGATGAATTTGATGTTCCGGAAGAACTTTAGTGGGGAGAAGACCCTGACGTCGAGCGGGGGAGGGGGGAAAGCGCGAGGTGCTCTGGGAGCCGGGAGAAACGCCAAGCGGCGCGACCGAGAGCGCTACTCCTGCATGGATGACCACCACTACAAAACTCATATACTGTTCTCGGTGCCTAGGGCCAGCACGCAATACAATGAAGGCTCAGGTAAAACGTGTTCTGTGTCACTAAAGTGTCAGTGAAATGGATATTGCTATGTTTTTGTGTTGTTAATTATCATGTAAGTTTGAAGGAAAGTTTTAAAGTAGAGAATACCTAATGGTTTAAAAACGGCCGAGTTAGTAACCAAGCAGAAAACGCGCGACGAAATGCTAAAAATAATCTGTGTGACTGACAGATGGCCAGTTGTTTATGCTTCAGTTTGTTATTTATTTATTTCTTTATAGGCGAGCAACTTTCTAGTCTATACTTCGCACTTCATAGTTCAATTTTGAAGTTTTCTAGTCTTCGACCAATTGTCTAATTTGTTAAATAATGCTTATTAAACAACTTTTCTGCTTAAGCGGTTTATGACAAAGGTGATTTGGTTTTTTTTATGTTTCAGTAGATTACTTAACTAATCCTTAAAAATGCTCTACCTCCAAAACATGTAAAGTACCTCTTTGAATGCAAAGCTGTTTTATCCGGTATAATCTAGTTAGCTACATCCGCGCGAATATTTTGGCTCTATCCAACATTACTGAGGCGAGGTTATTTATCAATAATTCTACTATGATCCCTTACGATTATATGCGGAAATGCTTCAGTAAATTCATTCATATTCGACTTCTCTTTCGCGCTTGTGTGAAAACTTGAGATAAAACAAAGTGCACATTATTTCCCAAACCAATGCTTCGAAAAAAATTGGGTGAGATATTTTTTCTTCCGATTATATTGAAAATATAGATTCCCGCGGGTTTGTCTGCTTTGAAAACCCTTTTGCACCGATATAGGCTACATGAGTATTATTCCCTCCCATTTTTTTATCTTTTACAATTCTAAGCAGATGGCTTAGTCTTATGTTTGTCAAGGTGCTCGTGCTCACTCCAGTTTTGTTATGAGTTGTATAAAAATGTTACATGAAGTTACATAAAATGTTCCATAAAGTTACATAAAAGTTTCCATAAAGTTACATAAAATGTAAAATATTGGATACTCAAAGATAAAATGTTACAAAAAGTTATGTTGAATAAAATATATAATTAAAAAAACAGACAACGCTAAGTTCAGAAACATCATCAAATGCTGTACTATATGTATTTGAATGTTATGAACGGTTTCTGAGGTTAGCTAAAGTTAAAAAAAAAACTTTTTGCTTCCACACTGATCGTTACAAAAAGCTAAATAATGTTATACGCGAGCACCATAATCAATCAATCGGTTAGTCAACAAAATTACTAAATATATTCGTCTCCAACTACGATACGAATAAAACTAATTCAGAAGCAAAGCAATATGAGTTGAGAGCATTTTCGAACCGTTTAATGAACTTATTTTACCTATTCAGTAACCGTTTCAGTAATAGGTACAAATTTAGTCCATAGTACTTGTCTAAGAATTTTTCCGCGAATATTTTGTATACAATGGAAATTTTGTATAATTTACATACCTAGCATTAGTTTTTTCGTGATGAAATGTTTGTCAAAAGAAAATAATAAAGAAACGTTTGTTTGTAACTAGGTTGACCTTTCTTTTAGTGGTTTTGGTCAGCTCAGCGGCCCGAATATAACTAAACATGTATATTTATTAACTTAAAGGGCACGAATTTCATACATAAAAGATATATACATAGAGCTGAAAAAGGTGTACGATAGTAAAAGTTTTACGAATGTATTTTCAACAAAACTATTCTTGATTCATTTCGGTAATGATACAATCTATATTCTTTCATCGGTAATGTATACCCAGATACACAGAAAGCTATTTCGATGCTCATTTCATACCTATTCCACAGCTCTCAACTGAAAACCTAAACTAAATCATCACATTTGGTTTCCAGAGCGATGCGGCCCAGTTCTGGGCGGCGGGACGGGCCCGGAGCCCGAGCCCCCGCAGCCGCTGGTCACGCGGGAGCCGTGCGTGTCGCTGCTGCGCTGGGACCGCCGGCCGACTCCTCCCGTCACGACGACCACCTCGGACCGGCGGCGGACCGAGCCTGTCTCGCTGGCGACCCTCGAGAAGGACTGCTTTGTGATCCCCGCACATGCCCTTGATCGGTTCCTACCAGACGGTGTGCCGGTAGGTTATTTTATACTAAGAGTTACCGACTCTTCTCCTCTCCCCAATGTGCTCTGGCGACCTTACTCACGCGCTGAAAACCAAAGTAAACTTATTGGTTTGCGGTATTCTGTAAGGTGGAGGTACTACCTACCGCACTACTCTCCACCCCAGTCGAGCTGCTCTTTGAGCGAATAATTGCTATGCTCTACCACTCTTATAGGTTCTGTTTGTTCATCTATTTGTTCCAGGGTCACATAATTTAGGCAATTGTTTAAAAAGACCGTATCGTGGGACAATTGTTTGTTCTCGAATAGATGTGTAGTGTTTGTGCAATATCGAAGCGATAATAGCAGTAGTAGTGGGTCACGTCAAATGCCGTTACGAATGTCCTGGATTCCAATCCTGGTATGAGCTTGACATTATAGTTTCTATTACGATCTAAAACACCAGATTTTTAAGCCAAGTCTATAATAAAAACAGGGTTTACTGCATATAGAAAACCTTCATCACTTTTTCTAATACCTACTTATAACTAATTCTCAAAACGTATGTTTCAGCTCCCCGTTCCACCTCCAACGCCTGAAAAGGGAATAACGACAAAGACTGGCCAAAACTCCCTGAGCATTCTCGAAGTCGCTGATCCCAAACTTTGTATATTAGCGCATCTGATGAGCCCATTGGAACCGATAGAACCTATACTAGAATCTCCACTTGCTAAGCCATTGATCAGACAGAGAACAGCAGCTGGGGAGCTTCTTATGGATGTGGCACAGGCAAATACGGCCGTCGGTGGCATGTTGTTGGCCAACATGGAAAAAAACGCTGAATTCCCATTCATATCATACTATGTGATAAACACGATGCAAACAGACCCCTTGCTTTTTTACAACAATATGAGAGGTGCTTCCCTGACCAAGTTTGATCCGAAGATGATAAGATACTCCGCAGCTCATACCCTAGACCTGTATAGTGAAGTAGCAATGATTTGCAGACCACCGTTCAGTGATTTGGCTGGTGGACCGAAGAAATCTCACACGCCAACCACTGGGTACATAATAAGTGTTTATAAGGTGAGTCTTTACATTTTTTACATTGTATCAAAAGCTTCCACCTTGTGTGCTAAGCTGGCAGCGTTTTCAGGAGTGTTTTCCGTGCTTCGGAAGGTACGTACGGCTGTCATTTAAATGTAATAGTTGTTAAACTAGTTAGAGGACTCCTAGGCGGCTTGAAAATCAAACAGTAAGTTGACCACTAGTCTACCTCCAACAATCTGCAGTGAGCATGCGTGGTGGAGTATCTGCCCATTCCATTGCATCTGCTCAACAGTGGGACATTATAGGCTGATGTTGATGAATTGACTACCACTTCTAATACTCTCTAATAATCCAGTAAAACCAGACTATTTTCCAAAAGGAATCGGAACTGATTCAAAACCTGTCATTTCAGGTGTTCGAAGGCGACGACGGCGAAAGGTTCGAGAGGAACTGGCTGTACTGGACGGGAGCTCGGATGCTGTACCGGCACCTGCCGCACACGGTGGGCATGAGGAAGATCGCGCTGCACAAGTCGGTGGCGGCGCACGGCGACAAGATGTACCTGCTGGTGTGTGAGTGTGCCAACTTGTTGGACGACTTGTCGGGCGCGTCGGTGCTCATCACGGCGCTGCGCGCGCGCCTGTGCGGGTACACCGGCCTCTACCGGCCCATACAGACCTTCTAGTAGAGGGCCCCCGCCATAGTGCCATACACTGTCTTCTTCTTTAGGACTTTTGGGACACTTTTTGGGAAGAATAGGATTTTTGCTTGCTGAATTAATGAAGAAATGTTATAATGTCTTTCCATTTCGAAATGTTATGTCCTAACTGCATAGGTATTTGCAAAAAGTGTGGACATTTTGGTAACAAAATTAAGTTGATTCGAGAAATCAAATTAATTTGACTTCTTCAGGATCGAAAACCTCACGTGACTTTATTGGTATGAATTTACCAACATGAAGATATTATGACGATTTTTTTCTATTTTGAAATGTTCGCCCTACGTGGATAATTCCGGACAAATAACAAACTATATCCGGAGAGGTCAAACCGCCATGAATCCGGTCGATCGAAGTATATATCATCAAAAATATCAAACTGAAGTATGTACCATATGTGTGTAGGTATAGTGACTTCAGAAATAGATGTCCTCAGCACAGCGACATTTCTTCGTGACTTCACAGTTAGTCTAGATCTAGATATAAAGCTATACTTGGAATTCCCCGAATAGCGTCGACCTAAAAAGATGTCCCGACAAATTGGTCAAACGACATCACAAGTTGTGAATAAAACGGACCAAAGTATTAAAATGTAAACGTTTAAGAATTTCTTTAATGTTTAAAATGTATGATTGAAGCATGTTTCGAGCCGAAGTGTTCTTTGATAAAATACTTAGTTATAAGAAGATTGAATCTTAAATTATGATGAGTAATTATCCGTTGTAGGCGCTTTATCATGTAAACATTAAGATGGGCTTCGTTTCATATATTACAAATAACAATTATGAACATTACGTAAGGTATTCAGATTTTCACAACATATTTTCAGATTCGTTTATTTTTTGGAAAAGTCTTCCATAAGTTCACTAGGTATTATGTTATTTCAGCGTAATAATTCAATGGTTATTTCATTCTCCGTATAAATGTGACATCTTATTTAATTCTAAAAGTACAGGCAATTGACAATATTTCATAATTCTTATGTCCCTGAAATAAATATATACTGTTTCTTTTCATTTTTGTTTTGAGTGTCGGAGAAAATCAATAAAAACTGTAATCGTGAAAGTAGGTACCTACACATTTCACGTCATATTAGTTTGAAATGGAAACGATTTCAAAATTGAAATCTACAATTATGATTGTTCGTCCGTGCAATGCGCTCATCCAACTGAGTTGAAAAGTACAGTTGTTGATGGTAAAAATGTCTCCAACAGTAAAAAATGAAACCGGCCAAGTGCGAGTCGGACTCGCAAACGGAACGAACAATATTAACTAACTCATTGTGCTATGAAAACAAAATACCAAAAAAAGACGTTTGTTGTATGGGCGGCCCCTTTAATTTTTAATATTAGGTAATTCATTTTTATTATTTGTTGTTATAGCGGCAAAAGAAATACATATTCTCTGAACATTTCAGCAGACTAGGTACCTATTACCTAATGAATAGTTCGCGAAAGCTTAAAAAGTACACTACCTATTACCGTTCATGAGATATAGCCCACTGACAGACAGCCGGACGGACGGACAGTCTTAATACTAGGGTCCCGTTTGCCACCCTTCGGGTACGGAACCCTAAACAGGAAGATAAGCATTGGCGAGTAGGTATTATACCTACTGTATAAAAAAAATACCTACGCATATAGTATTTACGGATTTCTTTTAAGAATAATAAAAGCACATCAAATTATGAAATGTTATCAATTGCACATCTTACATATCTTGCGATACATATCATAAAATACTTCACGGAAATAAACGAACTGCGAAAATGTGCGTGTCATGAAATACTAAGCAGAAATAACAAGACCCGCCCTTGAGATCTTACCACATCCTAATTAGATCCACTTTATTGTACCGGTGTTGAATCCATACTATAGTTGTCGTATTATATTCCCAAGAACTTTTCAGTAGCTTCCCCATTGTAATCTTACTTCGATTTCAATAAAACTATTTAAAATAATTGAAAGAGTTCAAAATATCTCTACTTACTGGTGGATGGTATCCATTTTTAACCGACTTCAAAAAAAGGAGGAGGTTCTCAATTCGGTTGAATGTTTTTTTTTTTTTTTTTTTATGTTTGTTACCTCATAACTCCTTCATTTATTAACCGATTTGAAAAATTCTTTTTTTGTCTGGAAGGGTACACTTCCCGTTTGGTCCCATTGTCATCAGATCAGGATTTGATTACTTCTTAGTGTACTTTGAAGTCGGTTTAAGTTTTTTGTAAAACAGTCCAATTATGTAATTATTATGTTGAGAAAAGGGCAGTAAACAATTAACAGTTCTATAAAGGTTTGTGTATCCTTCCTGATACAGTACGAAAAACAGAGATATAATATCTCTATGACAAAAATATATCGATTGCCATAGGTACGTTACGTCTCATGCACAATAACAAAACCTACTCAAAAACGCAAGAAATATTCGTTGAAAACTCCAAATGGATACCATATATTTATATATTTAAAAGTATCTATGGTAGGTACATACGTGGTACCAAAGACAGCAAAGGAAAATTGGCGTTTCTCCATTATTGGATTTTAATAACAGACACGCACAAAACATTTCATCTGCATGAGACAATAATGAAACTAGATTGTTAAGGTAATTATAAACTGGGCGATTTGCGACCGATAGTGTGCTTATACTCCAGCAGGGCTATTTTAAAACGTCGGATTCGATATCGGAAACGGATTAAAAAAAAATCGAGGCGAATTTCAGCAATTGCTATTTTAATTTCTGAAAACTTTTCGATGAATCGAATTGATATTTCCGTAAAGAAACATCAAAAATATTCGAATTCGGCAATTAACAGTAGCAATTGCGGAAAATCGCCTTAGTATTTTTTGAATCCGTTTCCGATATCGAATCCGAGCGTTTTAAAATAGCCCTGCAGAAGCAATTCACTCCTACATATGCCCACTTATTAAAAAAAAACATATACAATCGAGAACATAAATATGTATACACATAGTGAAATTCAAAAATAATATTCTCGCATTGTATAGATTCAAAAGTAGTAAGTAACTTATATGTTTAAAGATTCTAACTACATCTCATAAATAAAATCAATAGTTTAAGAGAAAATCGTTCTTGAGTTTCATAGTGTCACATCCCGTACTTATGTCCTCGTTTTTAACTAAGGATTTTGAACATAAATATAATTTGAAAAATAAAAGATCGTACGAGCTCATCTGACACCTGAAAGTAATCGCCTGGTTTGCAACTTAGGTATTAAAATAAGATAAATAAAATAGGTACTTATTTCTCATGCAAATAAATTAAAAAACAAAGCAATTTAAAATCTATTTGTAGTAGGTATTAAGATAGAATATATATTCTAAGGATATACAATATATAGTTAAACTGCTCGCGAATTAAAGAGTCACATTTCTCGTAGCTTAAACATTTTAAAACCAAAAAGAGAAAACTATATAAACATGTAACAACAACGACAAACGACAAGAGTGAGTGTCAAATGTGACTTGTTAAATCCCGTAGAGATATTGCGATATATCGAAATATCCACTTTCTAAGCACATTTGCTACATTTTAATTTGCCGGTGAACAGTCAACTGACCAACATGCCTGACATTGTGATTCATAACAATAAATTAGAAGTAAACGCACATAGTTATCAGCTTCAGAAGCATTGAATAAATATTTATAATAAGATTATATATTATGAACACTTGTCTATTTCGGATGAATTGATACTATGTATTTGTAAACATCCCAATATAAAGTTAAGATTATTTTTATAGTTAAGTAAGCTTCTTTGTTATAAATAATATTTTTAAGCATATATTACAGTCGATCTTATCAACTTGTTTAATTTCATGTTGCATAGGAAGGACCAATTAAAGCTAATACAAATCTGAACTTCATTTATTAAACATAAATATAACCCTATTCTGTTTCCGGTTTTAAAATAGGTATACAAGATTTAATGAGATACCAGAAAAATATTTATAAATTAATAACAGTTGATGGAGCCGACTGTACATAAAAGTTATTTTGCTATGGTGCTAAAAACTAGTCAATTTGTAGTTAGCATTAAAATGAAGCTTGCAAGTTTGTTGGTAATTATTTGCTTTAGTTATAAGTACTTAGGTTCTTAGTTGTTCACTACATAGAATTAAATTGTTAAATTAATCCTCTTTGCCAATTAAATACCAAAGTAGAGATTCTAGTGATACCTATTGATTCTTTAAAAAATATATTTGTAATTTGGATTTGTATTGCTCACAAAACTTTAACTAGCACTGATGAAATTGGGTGAAATACGTTTCCCAACCAATGAGTTCAAACTTGGAAGAAATACGGTATCTGACTTCCATGCAAACATCGAACTTATTAAACTACTCACAAGGTTGATATTACTGTTGTGCTCAAATTCATTATTAAGACTCCCACTGGCACTTACGAATGAATAGTCTGACTCTGATACCAGTTCGGTAGGTTGCAATTGCTGAGAAGAGCAATAAACTCAGCACTTTTCAAAACAAGCTTAAATCCATTACATAATATTTACATCTGATATGACAATAAATTGCATGTGACGGCGGAAAAACCAACAAAGTCCATCAGTTCAGTCGAGCAAACTAGAAAATCTACATTTTGGAAACTCACTAAGTACCATTTGATTTGTTTATTTAATAAACACGCTTTTAATATAATTAAATAACTAAATATAGAGTGATTGTTATATGTACGTATAGGAAAAATACCACTTGCATAAGGATGAATCTACATTTGTCAAATTTGTATTTACAGAATCGCTTGTATTGTAAGTAATTCAATCATATTCAAATGCAAAATTATTAAATATTGTATAAGCAATTAATTACATTGTTCAGCTTGAAAAGCAAATTTTGATTCTGGGCTGGAGCTCTTACTTAGAATATATTAGATTTTAAATTAAATTTCAATTATTTTTATAATAAAAGTTGAGATTATTTGTGATGTTTTATTTCTTATTCACTCAATATTTTAGGTGTCTTCCTACATCAATGATACAACAACATTATCTGAAGTGACAATGTCAGGAAAATACTAACATTCAGCCACAAGGCAAAACATATTTTCCCAGAGACCTAGCAAAAAACCCCATATAGCAAATTTCATCAAAATCGTTAGAGCCGTTTTCAAGACCTAAAAACCTATAATTTTTATACCATATTGCTTATTATAATAGTATAATATTATTGGAGATTGATGCATTAATAACATTCTTTCTACATAATGGCTACTTTTAAATACATAATTTAAATATCAAAATAAACAATAAACTTTTATTTCAATGTTATTATTAATACTTTGTACATTATTTTAACAGTTTAAAAAATAAATATACCTAACAGTCACTAATACAAATCATTTCGGAACACGCATCAGTAGCCTTTATGCCCTCGAAACCTTCTTCTGTTGTCAAGCTGAAACAAATTAAGCAAATATTAATGTACTTTTCTACTATCGTTGGTAAGATGAGGATGAAGGAGAAGCCCTTAAAAAAAACTGGCTCTCTAGTGTTGCAGCTAGAAAAAACCTATAAGTTATTGAAAATGGAATCCTAAAGGTAGCTCACCAAGGGGAACTAAAGAGTACCCTAATGCAGTGTTATGGTTTCCACATTCTATGTATGAACCCAGGATATTACATTATACATTTACAGGCTTTGTAAGATAAACTAAATACCAAAAGTTGTTTAATATTTTTGCCACAGAGTAGGGGAGTACAGTGTGGCCACCAAAAAAAATCATTTCTGACACCTGTAAATATTGGGCTATTCTCGGAAGTGGATAATCCTGTTGCGATGGGACTTTCACAGGGAGGTTCAGTATTTTCTTAAGCATTGCTTAATGAAGTCCCATCACAATCAGATCATCAGTGATCACCACCACCTAGGGTTAATTGCAATTCATTTTTTTTTTATGTTAAATGGGCTTGCTTTTGACCTTCGTTGCGGGATGTCGACAACATATGGGTAGAAATTCTCCCGTCGTCTTGTGGTTTGATGGAGAAATGATTGCCAATGTTTGCCCACCTTGAAGAGCTCTTTTCATGGTTTTTTGAAGAACTCCATGTTGTTTATATTTAAATTAATATTAGCCTATTGTACACGGTGTATTGTCCTATTTACCAAAATGGGATGGGACAAACATAATGAAGGGTCTTTGTTAGGCGAAAGCCACATAGGAGCTTGCGTGGGCATGGACTGCTTGGATTTGAATGTGGTGTACACATTTATCTAGATATAGTTAGTATATAGTAATTTGAAGGATATTTAAAGCTATATATCTTATATCTTTAAAGTGGAGCTGCACAATGGTAGATTTGTGGTTAAGAGTATGTTCACTGAATGACTCACCAATGATCGTTTGCATTCAAAGAAACTCTGCCGCAGTTGCACACATTCCATAGGGACTACACCTTCTTTCAAGCATTCTCGTGGTGTCTTTTTATCCTGAAAGTGATAGAAAACTTAAAGAACTTGAAATAATGGAAGCTCAAAAAGATCTTGGCACAGGCCGATTCACAAATGAGGGTGAAAAGGAATGGGCAATACACCACCATGAATGCCCACTGCGGATTGGTATTTTTGTATAATGTCTATACAATTTCTATATTATTTATGCTGTTTTCCATTTAATTGGGTAAAGTTAGACTGCTGTGCAATTAGGAATTTTAGGATTACTGCCATGGTCATTGGTATCTTTATCATAATATTAAAAATTAAATTAGGAAAGATACCAGCCTATATTTAAATTGGTGGACTAGCTTTCTATTTAAAAAAAAGATCAGTTAACAATCATTTTGTAACGTGAGGAGATAGATAATATTAAACTGAGATGGTTTATGATAATTTATAAGATCATACATTTAAATTAAAGTGATAAACAATGAAATGAAACTAACCTTTTTACAACAGTCGCTCTCTAGTAGACAGGATTTGAGATCGGCTCTTAAATTGGCACATGGCGACTTATCTGCTAAACCAATTTCATCGGGAGCAAAGCTAACCATTATCAAATCTCAATTAATGAACAATATTTTCGATAAAAGAAAGATTAATCGGATCGGCTTTTAGAAGGAAGAGGAAAAGTTGAAAATGACATGACAATGACAATAAACAATAGTGTTGCCTGAAAGAAAATTGAAAAAGAGAATGTTGAGCTTCAAAAATAACAACCAAAAAAGCGAAATTCTTAGTTTTATCATTTTTTAAACATAAATTATTTATTGAACGGCCTGAGTTCATCATAATTGATCAAGTTGCTATGAATAAGTTATATGTATGTGAAATGTAATTCTGTTACAAAAAAAATATTAAAACATCATGTATAATTTATTCTGATGTTCGATGATTCTGAGTGAGTTGAGATCACGTTGAGACGTAGTTTGAATTTTGACCTTTAAAATGAACTCTATTGACTGGACTTGCAGTCATTGACATCTTATCAGCTGTTCGCGAATTGGTGGTAGTCCTGTCAGTATTTGTGATTGATTCAATGTGCTGTCTTTCTGCAACAAAATGCGGAAATTATTTCCAGTTTTAACAAGAAGGGTGTCGCATGTTTGCAGTTTGAAGCCCTACAAGGAAACGAAATGGCTTATGCCAAATGGGAATCCTATAGGAGCGTATGTGTATAATTGTGTTGCTAACGAAAATGTTCCGATGATATTATGTGACCCGCACATCGCAACGTGGTACTCCTGTGGGCCTACAGTATACGACTCCGCTCACATAGGCCATGCCAGCTGCTATGTCAAGCTTGACATCATCCAAAGGATCCTCAAATCATTTCTAAATGTAAAACTTGTGACTGCTATGGGCATTACGGACATCGACGATAAAATCATAAAGAAAGGCCTTGAGACTAACGCGCACTTCACTACAGTCGCAAAAAAATATGAACACGAGTTCTGGCTGGACATGTCCAGTTTAAATATTGAGAAACCACTTATTATTACCAGAGTATCTGAACATATTAATACCATTGAGAATTTCGTGAAACACCTTATTGATTCCAACATGGCATACATAGCTAATGATGGCTCCGTTTATTTTGATACTAGCAAGTATCCTGCCTATGGGAAACTACAGAAAATGCAAGATATTGGTGAACCTTCACATGAATCAAAGAAAAACAAAATGGATTTTGCCCTTTGGAAAGGTTACAAGCCAGGGGAACCGCACTGGGATACTTCTTGGGGTAAAGGGAGGCCAGGGTGGCACATTGAATGTTCCGCCATGGTCAGTAAAGTGTTTGGTTCACAGATAGACTTCCACGCAGGGGGTGTGGATCTTCAGTTCCCTCACCATGAGAATGAAGAGGCCCAGTCATGTGCATTTCACAACACGAGACAATGGGCCAACTATTGGATCCATGTTGGCCATTTACATATAAAGGGAGACACTAAAATGTCCAAATCTTTAAAGAACACAATATCAATACCAGACTTGCTTCAATATTATAGTGCAGATACATTTAGAATGGCCTGTCTCATGTCAAATTACAGGTATGCCATGGAGTACAATGATCAAGTAATGCACACAGCTGAAGATGTTTTGAATAAGTTTAAATACTTTCTGAAAGATGCCTATATTTATGTGAACAATAATAACATTGTGAATGACTGTGATTATAAAGACAAGATATTAAATAATCTGCAAAATGTTGAAGAATCAGTCATGGACGCTTTGAAAACAGATTTCAATACAGCATCCTGCATCAATAATTTGTTAAATCTAGTACATGAAACTAACAAAATAATTAAGGCAGACTCTTCAAATTACTACCCAGTACCTGTTATATTGACTGCTGAGTACATATCTAGTGTCTTGACAAGATTTGGGCTCAAATTGCAAGATTCAACACAAGAGAATATTGTATCTAACTCCTTGATAGACACACTTGTGGAGTTCAGACATACTGTAAGACAAAATGCTTTAGGTAGGAAAGACAAAGAGTTGTTGACTGCTTGTGATATTGTTAGAGATAAAATGAAGTCGATCAAAGTTCAAATTAATGACAGCAATAAAGTACCATCTTGGGTATTTACCAAGTAGCAATAAATTAATATATTAAATGATAAGGATTATTCTAAACCTAAGAAAATATAAGGATCTTATTAATTTTGTAAAATAAAAGTATAATATTTGTTAATTGAGGTTTTTATTATATAATTTACTTACATTCATGTCCACTGACTAGACTATGATGAAATGAGATTTCAGGGTTAACAATATGAGTAAATAGACAGTAAAGTAAAATCTTTGATGGCAAGTTGTTTATATAATTGTTTTGATCTGTAACAGTTGACTTAAAACAACAGCAGATATGCAAAACCACATTGTATTTTAATCTCAAGTTAGGGCTGTCAACAATGGCATGTCAGTCTTATAAAACTTTACATTCAATGCTATGTAACATTGTTACTTTTGTTCAAACCAAACTCTTAAAATAATTATGAGCCCTGTTCCAAATAATTAAGTACAATTGACATGGAAGTTCAAAGTTGCATTTGTCTAATCAAGTTTCGCAATACAAGATAATATGTCATTTGTGGAATGTATAGTACAAACAGAATAGGTAGCGCCACAATACAAATATATCTTGTATTTGATTACAAAATCATTTTACATAGGGTCAGTGGACATTTCGTAAAGAAGGATTACCTTCTAATGTCAAAAGAACGATATTTTAGATGCACAGAGAATATTTCAATGTTCAACATTTATTAAACCATTTTTGAATGTGGCACTACCATTTTAAGCAAACTTATGATAGGTACTTTTTGCGTCCCAAGAAAAGACAAATGCTAAGAAGACTTAATTTTGTGCACGGGAGACTTTAGACGTTTACATTAAACTGGAATCTCGCTTACTATAAATAGAGTACAAACTAATTTGACGGTATTGCCCCGTTTTTGTCTTGTATCATATTTTCCGCTTTATAGACTTTCCACGCAACTAAATAGTCTCGGACCATCTTGAATAGTGTGTAGTAGTTTATGAACAGTAGTATGACTATTGATAGGAAGTTGTGCCACGCTATGGAACTGAATAGTAGACACAGTTGTAGCACTATGAGTGATAGCTGCAGGCAGAGGAGTAGGCACAACAGCATTGATGGATTTATAAACACCGCCTGAAATCATAAGAGAAATAAAATCAACATATTGCCAAAACTAATTAGAAATTGTCGATACCTACATCTGTCAAAACCAATCAATCTTATTTCTAATGTGGACTGCTGTATTTTAACTTTTTGATGGCCATAGTCGTGTATGGCAGACTAAAAGGTAAATCTAGACTCTCTGCGAAAGGACATCATTCAATTTGGGCCTTTTCCGAAAGTGCCAGCCTGAAGAAAATTTCGTTAGATATTGTTGGATTATGTCATTTTAAACAATTATTGTTATGACACAATTCATCAAATTCAGTCATTTTCATCATTTGGAGTCTTCTGAAAGTGATAGCAAGAGACAAACTATGGCCAGATATTGTTACAACTAGTCATTATGAACAATTTAATAAGAATGAAACCTAGCTGTATGCACATCATATATAGATCACACAAACAAATCCAGACTGGGACAATTTCTATACATTTGGATGTTCGGTCCATGGCCTACCCCAGAATTTTTTGATGCCCTACCTAGGATGTTAGGAATCAATCAGTACTTATTGATACATTGGCAGTGGCATAGCTACCTAACCTACCTGGGCGCTAGACGGGGCAGTGCCCCGGGGCTCCCAAGCTCAGGGGGCTCCTTGGACTCTGACTTATAAACTATAAATAGAGTTATTGAAAAAAAATAACTCGGAACTCTAGAACTCTCTCTGTGGAATCGGCGCCTAATATTTCGCATAAAAACAAACAGTCGTTGACCCTTCATACGGATTATCATGACGGACAAGATGGCGGAACGTGCTACGATATGTCATTTTTTAATGTGTGAGTGTAGTCTTTCTGCAGGTGTAAAAACCAGATGGCTGGATATGAAAATTTTAAATAGTTTAGTTGGGACCCTATATGGGCCCTAGTTTATTATTTGCCCAAGGGCCTTTGGTTACCTAGCTACGCCACTGTACATTGGCCATTGTTTTTAGGTGGTTGGCCCCCCTGGAAAGTAAGTCCAAATACGGCAATGAGTTGGTATATATCTATACTAATATTATAAAGAGGAAAGATTTGATTGTTTGTTTGTTTGTACGGGAGGGAGTAAAATGTCAAGAAATGAAGTTCCAGCATAAATTCTAGCGTAGCAGGGTAGGGCAGGGTAGATTCTAGTAGGGTAAGGTAGGATAGGGTACGGGAGGGGAGGGTAGGGTAGGGCAGGGCAGGGTAACACCACGCGAACGAAGTCGCGCCGTGCAGCTAGTATATATATATATATGGTACATACATGGAAGCGGTCGTGTTGGTGCAGGCCGGGCACGGCGCAGACGGTGGCGGCGTCGGCCACGAACACCTGCCCGCCCACCGACACGCGCGCGCCGCGCGACCACCACCTCCCCGCGCACCACGCCGACACCGCGCCCGACCACGCACCATCTGACACATACACATTTCCTTTCAAAAATAATCCCGACATCAAACGAGATAAAACTGTCTCAAGAAACATTAGGAAAAATAAAAGATTTTTTTCTGAATTTAAATAAGTTTTTTCAATTTTAACGGTCAACTCACGCTTGACCGAAAATTCAATACACTTTGTATATCAAAATTGTTTGAAGGCAAGTTTTAAGATGTAGGGCATATTGGGTTCTCTCGTTCAAGGTGTAGTGGACGGAACTTACAGAAGATCGCGGCCATGTCACATTAATATGAGAGAACGAAAGATTAAAACGAACTTTTCATACTTTTAATCGTGCAACATTTTATATGACAGAATCTTTTTTTTTTCGTAATTTCAGTGTTGATCCCATAGCAAAAGTTAAAATGATGAGTACATTAACACCTGAAAATTTTACTAGAGTTTGAAAAGTAGCCCTGTATAGCTCAGATGCAGCGCGTCGGAGACCAGCTGCGCCGCCAGCCGCCCGAACAGGCCGCCCCACACGAACGTAAAGTAGCCCTGTATAGTACAGTAGACAGACCTGTACAAGTGTTGTCTCGGCTGCGCCTCCAGCGGCCCAGATGCAGCGCGGCGCGGTGCGGCACGTCGCAGTGCGCGGCGGAGACCAGCTGCGCCGCCAGCCGCCCGAACAGGCCGCCCCACACGAACGTAAAGTAGCCCTGTATAGTACAGTAGACAGACCTGTACAAGTGTTGTCTCGGCTGCGCCTCCAGCGGCCCAGATGCAGCGCGGCGCGGTGCGGCACGTCGCAGTGCGCGGCGGAGACCAGCTGCGCCGCCAGCCGCCCGAACAGGCCGCCCCACACGAACGCCACTTGCTGCGACGCCGCGTACACGTCGTAGTATAGATACGACTGCCGGACATAGACAAGACATACACTAACATCACCATGGACAACTCACCGGCAAATTTCGCCCAAGCTCGCTATATAGCACTGCATTTGACATCGTTTCAACTCTAAAATTCCAACATATATACGATGTTGTCATTTTAAATGTGGAAACGTTCATTATCTTCATTAAAGGTGTTAAAAAAATTGATTAAAATCTTCATATAAAAATTTACAAATTTGCACTGGCCATAATAATTAATATTTTAGACGTATACAAGAAATGGGACGTTATATCTTTAAAATGATACCAAATACAATGCCTTAAATCAATATTAAAGTGGAATAAATATTTGCTGAAAAAAAAACTGGCCTGTATCAATGCCGGTAAGCAAGGGCGTCGCCAGCCGATGGCGCAGGGGGGGGCAAGTTGACTTTACCTACTACAATTCATACTTTTGAGAAAAGTAGGTATGAATTGTAGGTAAAGTCGACAGCACATGAAGCTTTTCGATAGATTCGGCGATAGAGTAGAGCAGAGCGTAGTTGAGCGTACGGAATATTAAGAGTGGAATTGGTGAATTCATTCGAGTTTCGATGTACGGGAATGATTGTTCAAGGCTTGAACTTCAAGCAAATCAACTAAAAGACTTAGGACTTTGGTTGCATTATATTTGGCAAATTTTTTAGAATCTCTAGGGGGGGGCAGCTGCCCCTCCATGCCCCCCCTTGGCGACGCCCTTGCCGGTAAGTGTAGGCTTTTAACTCACCTGTGCAAAACAGCACGGTATGAAACTAGAATAGTAAGCTCCTACGACGGAGTTGAAGATGATCTTCTTGACCCTCATGTTGAAGTCGTCCCTGAGCGCGTCGACCTCCGCCCTGGAGGCGCGCGCGTCCGTCGAGCAGCAGTGCAGCGGCGGCGGGCCCGACCCCGCCACCAGCTCCAGAAACGGACTCGACTCGAACCCGAATAGCAGCAAATATATCACTGCCCTGTGGGAGAAGGTAAGTACCAGATAGCAAACAAGCATGATAGCTCAGTGGTAGTAACGTCGGATTTCGAGACGACTTAATTCCACCATCCCCATTTTTACACTGAACCACAAGACGCCGGGAAAATTTTCACCCGTACGTTGTTGACATACCGAAAATACGGACACAGCTTTTGCATCCTCATTTATAATGCGGACAGCGAGGGAGTGGAACTTGCTTCCGGCGTCTGTGTTTCCTGACGCTTACAATCTTGGGACTTTCAAGGCCAGAGTGAATAGGTTTCTTCTGGGTAAGCGTGTTTCATCTTAGGCTTCGTCATCGCCCCTTATGGGCGGGTCAGTGGCCAAACGCAAGCCCATTTAATAAAAAAAAAAAGAAGGTCCCGGATTGGAATCCTACAATGAGCTTTCGGTGAAGGAAAATATCGTGAGGAAACCATAGCACGGTGGTTGGGTACTTTGTAGTAGCCCACCTGGCTGGCTACCACCTTCATGTTGAAAATCTGTCTCCAAGCACCTATCGGTGTGTTCCGAGTTTCCGACAGCTGCACTTGAGAGTACGGGGTGGATACAACAATACGACTTAAATAAAACCACGTAAAGTACTCAATACGATCAACTTTTACTATGGGACCAACTTCGAAAACGCAAAAAAAAAACTGGTTTTCATACAATGGTCATGTCTTCTCGGCAAAAATTAGTTTAGGTAAAATCTGATTTTTTCAATGCATCGTATAATCTAAGCTAACCTAATCTATTAATAATATACTTATTGCGAAGTCAACCAAATTCGTCAATGTGGCAGCGCGTAACATTTAGTCGCAGTGCAAATTTTAAAGTATAAAATTCTGAGCAGGCTGACTGGGGAAGTACCTCCTTACAAAAGATCGCAGGCAAATAACAATATAATAATGTGTAGTTGTGTTCCTGTGGCGAGTAGGTACATAAGGTAGGTATTGCAATGCAAGCGTCTATAGGCTTCGGTACGGTAACCGATTAACATCAAGTCGCCCTCTTCAAACGTATGATTTTATCAACCTAGTCATATATTAGAATGTTATGATGAACGAGAAAATGAGGTCCTTAATTATTTTTTGGTATTTATGTATCTAGATCTACTGCACAAATTATTATTTTTTCTGTAAACTAGTACTACGGCCCGCCTGGTGATAAGCGGTTATCGTAGACATAATGGACGCTTGTAAAGCCCATCAAAGACGTAGCTATTAATACTATACTAAATTAATTACGTATATATATATTAATATAAATCATACAAGGCATATTACGATATATTTTCAATACAAATCTTACGCAGCAATAATATATATTTCTGTTACTTCGCCAACCTGCACTGTAATTTATATTATAGCTTGGTATATAAATATATATTATAGCTACGTCTGTGATAGGCTTAACACCCGGGGCATCTCTCACGCTTTACCGACCCTTCCCCCCTCCCCAATGAGTTCTGGCGACCTTATTAACGCGCAGGAACACACTATCGTTATTTCGCTGTTGTATTCAGTAAGGTGGGGAGGTACTTCCCCAGTCGAGCTGCTCTTCGAACGAAATAACACTATACTCATACATTATTACATATATTATTGTATAGATACTAGGTAGCTATTTTATGAACAAAATAACAATTTTAAGGTTATTATACTTGATGATAGCTCCTAGTCGAATGCTTTTAAGTTTTAGATAAACATCATATTAACAGAGTTTTTAAGTGAGGTAGCACTATCTATACAATAATATATGTAATAATGTATGAGTCAATTATTGAACAAATGAAGTATTAATATCCATTCACACCCACTATGTTAATTTTGTCCACATTGACATTTAAATGTGAAATGTATATTAAGCGTATCTAGTTTTTAATAAACAGGTATAAAATGTGTCATATTATTTGAAGTGAATACAAAATAAAAGGTTTTTTTTTTGTTATTATATTTCCTTTGTAAATCCTTTTGTGCGGTGAGCAAGCTCTCAACTAGAATTAGTAAATTCAGTAACTATGCCTGAGAGCGCTCCAGGTGGGGCACGAACCTCGGTTCTGGATGTTACGACGAATTAGGGACGGGCGGATTTCTGATCACGGCAGCTCGTCCCGCTTGAACGGGACGAGACTGGGTGGGACGTCGCTATATCGTAGTGATTGGTTGTTAAAAAATAATTATTTATTTTTCTTTTAATAGTTTTGTAGTAACTAGAGAAGTACCCAGGTGCTACAAGCTTCTATATGCTATGGTAAAATGTAACATCTTGACATAAGGTGTTTGCTATCTTAGTACAATATAAAAACATACTATGGGAATCCAGTGACATAGAACTGTATTATAAAACGAGATCAAAACTAAACTCAAAAATAAACCTTATATCAATGCTGCAGGTTCCAAATCCAATTGTTTTAATCTAGACTCAAAACTTGACTTGAGCATTGATTAACATAAAATACAGACCTTAGATAGCAAACCAGAAGAAGGTCTTGCTTTCACATAAGACACCAAGTGAAGACAAGTCTAAATTTTGATGGCAGATTGTTAAGTAATACTTACGGATAGCAGAGGTAGAATATCTTGACAAGTGGATATTTGAGTGCAATGAAGTATGTGCACCATGCCAGGGCTCCTAGCACCACACCCAATATGAACATTCTGGAACATGATTTCAATGGTGTTATTTGGCCATCCTGTATTTCGATTTGATGATATTTTGATATGTAAAAGGAAAAGTAAAAAAAAATGTAGTTTTTTTTTTTTATTCATTTTTTTTTTAGAAATGATAATCCTAGGATTTTTTTCCCCAAGGCAGGCATGGTAGGCATTATGGAAACAGATAATAATTGATATACTACATTTTTTATAATACATTAATAAATAAGCCTTGTTTATGCACTCAAATATCTGTGAAATGAACCCACAACCTGCGGCATGACAGGCAGCGCGTGACGAAAACAATGGACCCGTAAAAATATATTGTCTTGTCAATGATAAGTATTTGTGATATAAAAGATGCTATAGAATTACATAACTTATAGCCATACATCCTTATAGTTTTAAAACAAGTATCACCAACTTCTAATAATACTGATAACTCTTATTGCTACAGTTTGGATAAAATTTAATTCAAAGTCATAGCTATTTATTTGTAGTAGAGGGCTATTATAAAGGTTAAAGCTAATGAAGTTACCACCAGTTCATAAGTCGGCCTTCAACTGAGAAGAACAGGCAAGAAACTCAGCAAGGTTATATTTTTTGAGTAGTTAATTATATTCATAAAATTCATTGTTATGATTAAATAGAGAGCAGACTTTATAATAGTAATTAAAGCTTACCTGGCAGCAACAGTGGCTGCTGGCATTAATTTTGGTGCAAGTATGTAACTCAACAGTGTCAGACTTAGACTCAACAGCAATCTACGGAATATTATCGTCACTATAAAAGCAACTAGATGAGGATCTATCAGGTAGAAGTTCTGGAACAAAATACATGAATTTCAAGCTAATTATGACGAAACAACATGTGTAGTAACTTTTTAAATACTATTGTAAGCCTACAAGGTCGAGTTCTTGAAATAGGAACTCTCTCAAAATGGAATAATGGAGATTATTGCTTACAAAAAAATGTGATTTATGTACTAACACAAATAAAAAGATATATTACCATAGCCTGGTTTGTGTATGAGTGTGGAAGCCACCAAGCGGTCCTATACAGATTAAGGAACTGTAGACCAGTAGCGACAAGAGTAAAAACAAATGTCATTGCTTCAAACAAAAGTATCCCATCCTGCGGGAGGTATGGGAATGGAATATGCTTTGGGGGAATAGGTCCGTCAGCTAGCTTGACGTCCGTCAAGTTTACGGATGTCGGTGCTGGTGGCAAACGAGATGGACGTCCCACTCGCTTGCCATTGTTCATGTCCTCATCTGAAACTGGTAACGATCCCTGAAAAGATGTATTATGATTAATTCAATTATGTTGAGAAAGGAATTGATTGTATTTATTATATTTACACATAAATAGAACAGTTTTTTTTTATATGGCCATATAACAAATAAATAATGCTATTGTATGCTTAAAATAAATTATAAATAAAATATACTGCTAAAGAAGGGAAACCACTAAACGAAAATGTTGTGGTTTTAAGCCACAATGCTGATTTTCAGTACAGTATACAACTACTTAGTTTATAATTACCCAAATTAGTCGAGTCTGTTTACCACATTACAAGGCCGAGATACTGAGCCAATCTTAATAGTAAATAGTGGGGTTACTTGGACCCAGGCAGGAAGGGGATATAGGATAATTTTATGCCTTAAATATATATGTATGTGAAACAGACAGTTTAACAATTTTCGTGGTTCAAATTCATCTTGTTACTTATCAGAGCTACTATCAGATGCTAGTTCAAGATAGATAACAAGTCATAAACACAAATGACATAATTTATACCGTAATATTGAATATCTATAATGGTTAAAACAACATAACATTAACTCAAAAGTAGAGTAACTTATGGTACCTTTTTGCTCGCTCCGGTCGCTTTTTTAGGCACCTGAGGCATCATTTTATGAGCGATAGGCGGCAGAGGCCGCTTAATTAGCGGGTCTTTGATGATTTTTCTCCGCCTGGAGATTGCAGTTGAGGAAGTATTGGTAACTTGGGAGTATGCCCAGCGCCTTGCCAGGAGTATTGTCAGGCAGCCAACCACCGCTGGTAAGAAGAACACGACAAAAGGTCCACTTTCATTTTCCGTACAACTCATCACTTCACATGTTAAAATATTTTTTAAAGTGTCACAATAATATTTTATTTCGATTTATTTTTGATATTACACACTCGACGAATCCAACAACTGTCAACTAAAGTTTTTTTTTGTTTGTTGTGATGGTTTTTTAGTCAAAGGCATAGTACCATACAGCCTCATTAGTAGTCTATGGTGGCTAATACTTGGCTGGCAGACATGACATGCAGTAGTCAAACATGGATAGTTTTATCATGTCAATCCATTCGTCTTTATTAGCGCTCATATAGCTAGTTATTCTACAAAACACTTAAAATATTAGGAAAACTGCCCAAAGAGAGTTGTAGTTAAGGTGCGTTCGAATTGGGGTATGGTAGCAAAAATAACAGTCCAAAATGCCAAAAACGATCACAACTGGCGTTCGATTTGGAAAGTTGTGGGCGAAATTGGCGTTTTGAACAGTTTTCGTTCACCGTTCGTTTTGCTTGGAAACAGTTAAAAACGACATCGTGAACTGCAAATTTTGACCCACCTCCGAGGCAGGGTCGTTTGTGATCATATTTTGACATCTTTGAATCTGACAGATAAGTTTCGGAAAATTCATACGGGAAGCGAAAATTCTAATTTTTATTATAAAATTTTATAGAAATACTAACAGGTAAGAGAATAATTTGTTAGATTAACTTTGTTTAATGATTAACTGAAGGAAAAAGGTAGGTTGAGTCAAGTGACAAGCAGGCGATGAGCATGGAAATGTCATTTTTGTATCTAATCGTTCGATTTGGGACATATCGTTTGTGGCAAAAGTTGCAAAATTGTTGAAATTTTCCAATTCGAACGCAAATACAAAAATGCCCATTTTGAAACTGTTAAAAACGACATCACTCCAATTCGAACGCACTATTAACAAAGATCGACAACTCATTATACCAACTACGGATCGACTTTTTGGCGGGAACTTGCAGAGTGACGTAGCATTTTCATTTTAATTTTCATAAATTTGTGTATTTTTAGTTTTATTGTGTATTATTGGTGGTATTTTACCCAATAAAGATCATCCATGTGCACCAGTGAAGTGAAATGAAATGAATTATGTGTATCGTAACTTTTCAAGTTGTCTCAAAATGTCCGTGAAGAGTTTTAGTACAATGACCACCATTGTAGTAAAACATGACTTTTATGGACGGTGACTGACTACGGACTATAATGTGAAGTGATTTTCTGACTGGATATAATAATATAACTCGACACTGGCAGAAATGAGCCCTAATTTGGGCTTGGTTGCCAAAATTAAAAATAAGAAGAAGAAGAACTACGGATCGATTGGTATGCATGGTCTTACATGCACTTGGCAAGTTTTTCTTTAATCATTTATCTTCGACGAATATTCTAATCTGTGGTCGATCATTCTTTCTTTCTGTCACTCTGACAGTTGACAGACACCAACCAAAATCAACAATCCGAACTGGCTCTCAAGCCTGCCCAAGCCGGTGTTTGTTCGATTTTCAGTGAATATTTCAGGGTCCAAACAAACAAAATCTTTGTATCCTAAAACAAAATGACATTTGCAATACTTTGCACATTTGTTTTAGCATTTTATGTTATAATATGGTTTTTTGACAATTTATTTAAGGTATGTTTTTATCCAACTTAATTTTCCTATCCTAATGGTTGTACAAATGCTAAAATGTTATCTTACTCATTTGTTTGTTTCAGAGTTGTATGCATTACCCATACTTCGCATTCCTCGAAGGCACTGGACTTAAAATTGGCTTACTTAACTTTTCATGGACAACAACAGCATTCAACAGATTCATTTATAGATGGAGTAAGAATCTATCTCGCATCCTCAGAAAATGGTTTACATGCGGATACTTATTCACTATTTGGTTATTCCTGCCATTTGCATTATGGACTCTTCTTTCATTCATTTTCGAACATTTCTATGAAACTATTCAAATCAACAATGTCCCAGAAGTCAAAGCAATGTTACCTGGAGTGAATATTCCTGCATCAGATTTTTGGGTATATTTCATATCTATAGGTTTAAGTACCATAATTCATGAGCTTGGCCATGCATTAGCTGCGGCTCAAGAAGATGTCCAGATATTATCTGTAGGTGTGTTTGTATTTACAATAATACCAATGGCTTTTGTAGAGCTGAATACAGAACATTTGAACAGTCTAGCTGTCATGAAAAGACTAAAGATCTACTGTGCAGGAGTGTGGCACAATGTCACTACTGCTTTTGTGGCTTTGCTGTTGTTTTTCTCAGCTCCAATATTGTTTAATATAGCATATGAGACTGGTATTGGAGTCAGGATCATTGATTTCACAGAGGACTCACCCCTCAAAGATGCCAGAGGATTGGATATTGGTGATATTGTGACTTCTATCAACAACTGTGAAATAAAGACATCTAATGACTGGACATATTGCCTCCAGATGGCTCACGATCGCTTTGGAATATGTACAAGTGCCGAATTTGTTGCTCAGAATGATGAAATATTAATGGAAACAGTCAAAGAGAATGATGTTGTGGAATGTTGTAGAAAAGATGACTTATATAGCTTCTGCTTTGAATACATGGAACCTAAAGTTGTTGCCGACTCAGTGCTGCCAGGACAATACTCATGCCTCAAACCAAGAGATATGGTAAAGGAGAAATTCATTAAATGCACTGATGCTGGAGGCTTCAGTTGTCCAAGAAGTATGCATTGTCTAAAACCTTCACTGAACAATCATACATACTTAATAATCATAGAAAGGAAGGATAACACTGCTGTTTTGTATTTAGGGTTGCCATATGATTTACACAAGACTGTTTTCACTGATCAATACTTTCCAAGAATCACATTGTTCTCATTCTTTTCACCAGCTCAATTTGAGAAGTTACTGAGGTATATATTTATCTTTTCAATGGGGATAGGGTTTCTGAATGTCATTCCCTGCTATGGGATGGATGGTCATCATATAGCTAGGAATTTGATACAAATTTTAGCAAAATACTTAAATAGGAATGGGGATTTTGTTTTGTTTTTCACAGTATTTACAGTAGTTGTAGGCACTGGGATAACAGGCCCTATATTATTATACTTGTTTTACAAAGCAATATATGAAGGTAATTAAGCTTTGTATGAATTTTAAATGTATAGAAACACTGGCTTTAGAAGCTGGTTACTACTACTTACTAATGAATAACAATAGTTATTAACAAGAAGTCTGATAACTGCCTGTGTATGTTTAAATACATAAGTATGGAGTTGACATGACTATGTAATATTATCAGGTTTTAGAAGGATTATTCCCTTTTGAATGACACCAATTGGCATGTTTTAGTTATGCCATATTTTCCTGGATTGTACTGAAGAGCAAGATTGTCAGATTGTTATAGTTTAAAAACTATAAAATTTTGTACATAGCTATTATTTACCTATTTATTTTAGATTTAGATCAGTTATATTGTTTTTTTTTTTTTATGAATATGAATAAAATCTTTTGTATTATTAAAACTATGTTTTTTAACCTCCCTGTTTCAGAATAAAAATCTTTGGTCTGCTATGGGTCTGGTATTTTTTTTTTATGAAACAACATTTACAACAAGAGTTCAATAACAAAATGACAGTTCAACTTTTTAAGTCTTTGCATACTAGTCTTGCGCGTAATAGTTCCCGACCGGGAGCGCTCCGTTTAGTTCGCTCCTCCTTGGCGAACTAGTTCGCTCTTTTAGTTCCTCAGCTCCCGTCTCGAACTAGAGAAAGGCAAATCGTTCGCCCACTTTGCCAATGCTCCTGCACGATTTCTTTAGTTTTTTAAAAGTAGCTCTTTTTACCGTAACTTTTTACGTTACATACATTGTACTCATGTATATATATAATTTTTTAAATGATGTAGTTCATTATAGAAATATTACCACATATTACTTAAAATGTATTCTAATTCCAAGTGTGTTAATAAGAGTTTCAACTTGAATATTGTGTAAATAATAGTGTAATTGGTTTAATAAGTATATTGTATTCCTTATTATGAATAAGTAATCGACTAGGTAACGTGCGTGACTAGTTCGGGCGGCGCGCCGTTCCGCGCTCTCGCTCACTCTCGCTATTACAAGTCGATTTTATTATACCGAAGCGAACTAAGGAGCGAGATATCTGGGAACTAGTTCGCGTAGTTCGTCTGTGGGAGCGCTCTTTGGAACTAGTTCGTTCGTGAACTACACAAGACTATTGCATACTCATTGCTTACTATTTATTGGGCAGAAAAACTACAGTCTTGTTAACAAACATTTTTTACCATCTCTTCAACAAAGTCTTGGCGCTTTACCCTAAAAATCCTTGTATTCTAATGATTCAATTAACTAATCTAAGTATCAAATGTCAGCTTTTACTCAAAGCAAGTGAACTCTGTAGGTCCTTCAAAGATTTCTTCCCATGATACAGCATAGCTTTGATAGTTGTTTCGTCTGTATGATGCATGTTATTTCTGAAGTCAGCTCTTGCCCAATCTCTGAGGTCTAATTTCGTTTTCTGATCATTCACAAGTCTCAATGTGCGGAAGATGTCTTTATATAACTTGATGACTTCTTGGCGTAGGAGAAACTGGAAAATAACGTTTAATTTAAAAAAAATATATATAAATGTGACTTCAACTAATAGTTATCATTTTTAGAATTACCTGCTTCAAACTCAAAGTGGTCTTAGGCAATTTCGAGGACATTATAATTTAACAAATAAATTGAAGGCTAACTATTGTTTTACACAATTGGCAAAATTAATTAATCATTGTAATCCATTTAAACTGAAAATCAACCCTCGTAGAATTTACATTTTATCCTTTTTAAAAATTGCAATGAATGAAAATAATGAAATTGAATCCTCAGCTGTTTTTGACATTAACCACAGACCACTATAGGGGATATGACATTGACAGTACAACACAACATTTACGGATGGATTTAATATAATATTAGGACTTTTTGGCGGGAACTTGCAGAGTGACGTAGCGTTTTCATTTTTATTTTCATAAATGTGTATTTTGAGTTTTAATGTGTATTTTTGGTGGTATTTTACCCAATAAAGATCATCCATGTGCACCAGTGAAGTGAAATGAAATGAATTATGTGTATCGTGACTTTTCAAGTTGTCTCAAAATGTCCGTGAAGAGTTTTAGTACAATGACCACCATTGTAGTAAAACATGTCTTTTATGGACGGTGACTGACTGAGGACTATAATGTGAAGTGATTTAGTGTGACTGGAAACTATAATATAACTCGACACTGGCAGAAAAGAGCCCTAATTTGGGCTTGGTTGCCAAAATTAAAAATAAGATAATATTATAGATGAGAAAGTGAGTTTGTTTGTTTGTTTCGCCTTCACTCCTCAACTGCCTACTCAACGATCATCATGAAATTTGGCATACAGATAGCCTATGGTATGGAGAAGGACATAGCCTACTTTTAGTCTCGGGAACGTGTGTGAAACCACGGGGGACAACTAGTAAAGTATAAAAAGGACTTTTTGGCGGGAACTTGCAGAGTGACGTTGCGTTTCCGTTTTTATTTTCATAATTTCGTATATTTTGAGTTTTATTGTATTTTATCCATTCATGTGTACCAGTGAAGTGAAAATGTGTATCGTGACTTTTCAAGTTGTCTGGAAAATTTCATGCAGAGTTTTAGTACAATGATCACCATTGTAGTAAAACATGATTTTTATGGACGGTGACTGACAGACTGAGGACTATGTATGCGAAAATGATTTATTGTGACAGGAAATTATAATATAACTCGACACTGGCAGAAATAAGTCCTAATTTGAATTTGGTTGCCAAACATAAATCCTTAAAACTAAGAAGAAGAAAGTACCATAAAAAATAATAAATAAGTCCTAATTTGGATTTGGTTGCCAAACTTAAAACTAAGGCGCAAATCCCGCACAGAGAGTTCTAGAGTTCTGCGTTTCGCGTTTACTGTAATTAAATGCGGCGCCATTAAAAGTAAAAAAAAGTGAATGACGTGTGATCGGTACCTAGCGAATATTGTGCTTGCTGTGTGCACAATCACAGACTAGGTAGAGATACTACTGCACAATAGTGAATGCGGCACGCAGAACTCTGCACGCAGAACTCTAGTACTCTCTCTGTGGGATCGGCGCCTAAGAAATAGATTGGTGTGATGCGTGATATGACATTCTATTGATATGGGTTGACTTTTTTGGCGGAAACTTGACTTGCAAAGTGGTGTTTTCGGTTTATTATCATTATCATCGTGTAGGTATTTTGAGATATATCGAACCGAGTGCACCAGAAAATGAAATAAAATTAATGCATTTAACGTGCCTTTTCAAGTTGTTTCAAAATGTTTGTGTAGATGAAGCATTATAAAATAAGCAGCGCATCGCTGTAAAAAAAAAACATGCGCGCCTTATTTGTTAACGTTCTCATTGTGTGGCTGATAATTATCAAAAAATCTACTTAAAAAGATGTAATATTTTTGTGTTAATAGTTATACCTAATGTTTATAGTTTTAGTTTAGGTAGTTTAAAAATAATATAATAAAAGTATTTTGTACCTACCTATAAAAAAAACATAAAAAGATATGTCTGTTTTTAAGGTGGCGTACCTCCGTATATCCGTGTGGACAAAAATCGCAAATAATAACATAGATAAAAAAAGTTTCCGTACCTTAAAAGCTAAAAAAGGAACCCTTATAAGATCACTCTCTTTTCCATCTGTCTGTCAATGTGTCACCACCGATTTTCTCAGGAACTGGTGGACCTAGCAAGTTGAAATTTATATCAGATACTAAGGTCCCTATTAGGTGTATAAAAATCAAGGTACTGATTCAACACGATAAAAAGATATGGACAAATTTCGATTTTCGCGAAAATTTGTAAGTACCAAAATTTACTGTATTTTTTTACTTATCGGAATTTTCACTTTAATTGTGCTGTAAGGCCTTGCTTTTAACCAAAATTGTCAGTTCTAGGTCAACCGGAAGTACCCTATAGGTTTTGGGTCGAAAACTTCCTAATCCTAAGTATCCTACCCTATACCTAATTAAATTTTAAGTTAAATTAACTTACCAAAGTATTTTATTTACACATAAGAAATGTAACAATAAACCTTGCTTCTATTTAAAAATAAATAATTAAAATGCAAAAATTGTTTAAGCTAATAAACTGCTTAGCTTAAACAATTTTTGCATTTTAATTATTTATTTTTAAATAGAAGCAACTTTCAGAGGGTAAAAGTTAACCGCCCAAGTGCTACATCCGGTAAGAAAGCTCCGCCCAAAACTGAATCGCGCGCGGAAAATTGAGCTTTTTCTCAGTAGGGACGGGCGAAGCGACCAATCATGGCCGCCGTCAGTAGCGCAGCGACCGCCGCGTAAATAAGACGTGTTATTTGGATTCGGACGTCGCGATCGTATGAAATGTTTACGCGTACGCTAAAGTTGGACACAAAAAACTTTTAAATTAATTTAATTTAATGTGTAATCTTACTTTCTGAATTTTGTGAACTGTCGTTTTGTAAATATGGACGGTAAAACACCGAACGACCCTTCATCACCTCCAAGGGCCCAAGTGAAAAAGGAGAACGAAGAAGAAATCAAGGTGAGATTTAATTTCAAATATTAGTAAGCGACATTGACGGGAGTTTCCGTTGGAAAACCATCATCGTGTTACGGTCTCGACTTATTGGCAACCGGCCGGTTTCATCCCGTCTCGTAATAGGACACTTCGGAATCGTATTTTTAAATTCGATATTTATTCACGTTTCGCGAGGGGTCCACAAAGGTTCGGGTCTCGGGGTTACGACGAATAAATTATTCGGTGTACAGTTACGATATTAATTACATTTTGCGATACACAATAAAACGCGTGTAATATCACGTTTTCGAGGCCTTTTCCAGCCATTAAAGTGTGTAACGCGATACCCGAAGCGCGCTCGGATCGCTGTAACCAGAGTCGCTGGATGTTTTGATAATAGATATAGGCGCCGCTGCTGTGTTAGCGTGTACGGACTGGCGGTGAGATGTCTGTGTGCGTGCGGGGTAATTTTAGACGTTCCTTTGCTCAAAACGTAACTCGAGACCGTCCCAGGCCACAAGCCGACGCTTCAATTTATTGTTTTCATCTGATTATCGTAATTGTGTACGTATGGTGTTGCAGTGGATGACTCGCCGAGGGCCGGCCGCCCCCGTCGATTCGCGCGCTTTTATTTTGGCGCCACGGAAATAGTTTGACATGTCAATAACCCCATTGGCGGTGTCCACGCGATGTGACGTCACGGGACACACGCTTAGATATCTTCGCGACAATTTTGAGGCCAATTTAATTTATTGGTAACGAGCCGCCCATGCGTTCCAGATATTGTATCTCTAATGTTATTTTTTTTAGATATTTTCAGTTTGATGAGATAAGTAGCTGGGATATTTTACATTTTCTTAGAAAAATAAATATCTTGTATAGTTTCATGAAACCGATTGTATCAATATGAATGTATAAATAATGTATACATGATGTCGTATAAAATTATTTCGCCGTAGCAATAAATTTAATATAACGATCTGATAGGTAACACTTGAAGAATTTCAACCAGTTATTAAGCGCCGTAAATAGCAGAATGTATTGTGAATAAGATACCTATTCTGGGTATCATTTATATCATTTATATTAACCGCTAATTAATGACCATAAAAATACTATGTAGGTAAGGTAATTCTCATCATAACTAACAATACATCCACAAACACGATCGAGAAACTTTATAGTAAATTGAACCACAATATTTCTAGATAAGTTAAAATTAATATAATCCACCTGTGTCCTTATTAACAAAAAAAAAACAGAGAAAGGACTCACAATACTAATGACTTTATCCCGTTTATCCTGAAGATTTACCAACATTTACCTCGAAGGTAAATAAAAAAAAAAGTAAATGTTCCTAAAGTTCCTGAAGTGCTATAAAATAAAACCGGCCAAGAGTCTGACTCACGCACCGAGGCCATAGCTGTAGAAAAAACCGGGACCAGCTCCCAAATAAAAAAACTATCTTTCCATACAAAAGTGCCAACGCTTAGTGATCAAAATGTATAAAAAGTACTTAAATAACGAACTTTTCGAGATTTTAGATGTGGTCTCATAGTAAAAGTTGATCATAATTATGAGTATATTAACTCATGAAACCATGTATAGTGAATGGTAAAAGAGTTTATGTATTTATCTATTGATTGAATCTGATTGTAAAGATATAAAAAAGTTCGATAAATCTAGAATGTAACAAAAAAAAACGCCCTTTATTTACTTTAAAAAAATCCTCTGTCATAATGATAGGGCTAAGCTCCCAATAAGTTACAGACGCCCCTGTGTAAGTAAGTAACTAACTTACGAATACGAATATGAGTAACAGGCCGATTTAAAACCATTTTATCCGTAATATCGAAGAAATCAAATGCCGTTTTCGTTCTAAATGTAAATAGCTAATGCAATATGCATTGATTTATAACGTTTGCCTGTTTCTAACAAGTTTGTACAATGAAAGGCAAATCGTGTGTCATGTAACGGATGCCACGGTTATTTGACGGAACTTATTTACGGTACAACGCTGAACACGCGAGTCAAATGCCGTGAACAAGCAAACACTGGTATCTTTAAATAATTTGTTTCCACAGGACGAGATGACCCAGCCTCCCATAGCACAGAGAACCCTTGTTTGTGGAGTTAGGATTCGCTTTATACTGAGTGAAACGGAGAGTGTATATACATCCGAAGGGGGTGAAGACTTCATTATAAAAAAAGTTTCAGATCGAAAAAAACTCATTTTTTTTGCATTCAACTTTATTGAATAAAAATCATAACCAACATGTCACCGGTCAATGAGGGTCATTATCATTTTGCATCCCGTGCTAATCTATATATATAAAAATCAATGCCACTTTTCGTTGTAATTTTATAACTCGAGAACGGGCGCACCTATCCAAACCAAATGTTTAGTTAGGCTTTATTCGGACTATTTAGTAGATGGTTTATGTGAAGTTTGCACAAAATCGGTCGAGCGGTTCTTCAGTAATCACATTTTTTGTAACAAATGAATTCAATAAATGGCGGATCATTTTGTGGGTCGGGTAGGGTAGGGTAGGGTAGGGTAGGGTAGGGTAGCACCACGCGAACGAAGTCGCGCCGGGCAGCTAGTAGTAATATAAAATTTTCTCTTCCGCGATCTGTGCGCCTAGTACAGTCGAGGCCATAAATATGTATACACTTTTTGAAATTCAAATGCGATAATCTCGCATGTTTAAAATGCAAGTGTTAAAATATTACAATAATTATAATAATATATGATAGAAGATTCTGCCTGCATAATATCTCATAGTTTCAATCAGTAGTTTAAGAGGAAACCGTTGTTGAATTTCACTTAGTGTATACATATTTATGTCCTCGACTGTACCTACCAAAAAAGTGGATTACTGTAATGTATACAACTTTCCGTTACACCCTGTATAAATTAAGCCAGCCTTACACATGTTCATAACTTTTTAAATATTTGAAAACTGCTGACTAAAAACTAAAAGTACAG
The DNA here is from genome assembly GCA_947623365.1 of Achlya flavicornis. Taxonomy (NCBI): domain Eukaryota; kingdom Metazoa; phylum Arthropoda; class Insecta; order Lepidoptera; family Drepanidae; genus Achlya; species Achlya flavicornis. Next base: position 13,844,244 of record OX392478.1, read on the forward strand.
TCTCGAAAAGGCTCCAATTTCTTAACTCAACGGGTGGCGCCAATATTTAGCTAATTTGCAATATAATCCTTTCAAAACGTGTAACATAATGCCCTAGAATCTTTTCCGCAAATTGCTTGCGAAACGCCCATCATAAAGATGCTGCACTTGCAACAAATGCGTTTGCGCATTATTGGGCCAAGGTCGTCACAAACACTGTTACAATATGCGTTCAACATGAACCTTCTACGATGACAATAAGATTCATAATTGAATGCGTGTGAGCTAGTTTTTCGGCCAACGATACGCATGTCAGCGCTCGTTATTTATGTAACAGATCTGTTTTAGTAACGTATCATTTGATTAAGAGGGCATTAAAACAGAGAGGTCAGTCTATGCACATTGCACGGTCAAGGAAGTAATGTTTTCAACGATGCATTACCTACAGTCATTAGGGTTACTTTGTGGTAAGTGATGATGTGGCCGATGGTGGAAAACACACAAAGAAAACAGAACTGACGCAAACGCATTGGAACACACCACACGGGTGGTCCTTGGCCACGTGGGTACTACAAAGTACCCTACAACCGTGCAGATATTCAATAAGGACATTGAGATGGACGTATCACCTATAATGTGCAAATATCGGAAATTTTCAATAGATACCTGCCGTGGTTTTCCAATGGGGGCATGGGATTCTTCAAAAAGGGTGTGAAGAGATTTCTGCAGGGTCGATAACGCGCGAGCGATACCCCTGGTGCTGCAAGCGTTCATAGGCTACGGTAACCGCTTACTATCAGGCTATTCTATTACTATCAGGCCGTATGCTTGTTTGCCACTTAGTGAACAAAAAAAAGAGACAGGTATGGTAATGCCACTAGAAGGCTTTTAAAAGTAGGGAAGGTTTATTGTTTTAAATTATATTATATATTATTAAGTAGTTTTTTATACAATGTATTCATTATTAGTGTTACATAAATAATATTTTTCCAGGACATTATTTTCGATCTCTGTTGACATAATATTAAAGTTATTAATTATATCATTATGGGACAGAAATCTGAATCTGTTACTAATTATTGCTGGGTTTCATGTTCTAATTAGGTAGCTATTTAATTACATAGCCTGACAACATTAATAAACATACTATTTTGTTTAATAATGTTTGTATATTACAATAAATAACCGTACCAAATTTATTCACTTGAATTTTCAACAATAGTCTAGTGTCCTGAATTTTTTTATTTAGTCCGTCAGTAACAATATCAAAAAATATTAGACACGTGTTTTTTCTTTTGTCAATCAAACAAAAAATTACGAAGATATGGTGTGTTGATTAGTGTCGAACTTCCTTGTGACGTCATGCTATGGTACACTTTTCACAAACGTGATGTCACGCCTTTGAGTATTTCTTACTGATACCTCTATGTGTCACGCATCACGCACGAACCTCACTCCCTAACTTTGACGGCTTTCTTCTCTTTCCTTCGCGGCTACACCTGCAATCCCTTAGGTACTTTAACCCTTTAGAGGTGTAATTTATAAAATCTCCCTCTTAGTGCATGTCTGTCTACGTTATATAAGGACCCTGCCGTTTGATCTATGAATCTCTCAATCAGTCAGTGGCCCTGATTCTGTTGTTTACAACTAAACTAATTTTAGTCTCACTATGTCTCTTACTAACAAAGAACATAAGAAAAGGATGTAAGAAATTTAGTCCTGTCAAATTAGTCCAATGCTTGTTTTCAATATAAATTTAGTCGCCATCTATCGCGGTTACGTCTAAATACCAGCAAATGATGGCGGCAAAGACTAATTTGACATTTTTAAATATGTTCTATCCTTTTTCAATAATGTTCGTAAGAAAGACATGTGACGTGACTAAAATTAGTTTAGCGCGATTTACAACAGAATCGGCACCAATATCTCCCAGTTTTTAAAAGACTCCCTAAAATTACACAGTCCACATCATAGCAATATTCGCATGATAACTGCGCATAAGTATAGCTAAACGAGATAATATAATAATTACAACAGTATAAGGTAACACGAACAAACATGGAAAGTTAACACGGGTGTGATGGGAGTGTCACACGATAGCCAGTTGTAACTTACACCGAACGATGCGATGCCTCTGCATTGTACATCTTCCATAGACTATACCTTGTTATGTAGACGGTTCGTTATGTTAATATGGATATTGTCTTCTGTGAGGCAATTGTTGTTTTTTTAATAATTTAATCCTACTGTTTATTATAACCTATTTAACTCAGGAAAGTTTCATCGCAATGGTATGAATTGTAATTTGTATTGCATGCAACGCATACGTTACAAATAGACAGACAAACATTTTATTTTTTGTGACAGCTATATCCTCATCATCACCCTATAATGTGCCACTGCTGAGCACAGGCCTCCTTTCACAAATAAGGATGAAAGGGAATGGGCAGATACTCTACCACGCGTGCCCAATGCGGTTTGGTGGAGGTAGACTAGTGGTCAAACTACTGTTGGTTGGAGTTTTCAAGCCGCCTAGGAGGCTCCAACTAGTAACGACTATCACAATTAAGTGATAACCGGCTTGTTATATTCACAGCGCCTTAACCGATTTGGACGAAACTTGGCACAGAAATAGAACAGTCGCAATTTTTTTTCCTGTGAAAACATTATATCCCTCCCTATGGAACGCGGGTAAAACCGCGGGTTTGAATGAAGCTAGTCAAATAATAGGTACATTTGATAATTTACGAAATGTCCTTTAACTTCTGTCACAATGTGTATTCGTTTGATTTATATTAGTCCGTGTTAGAATATGTATAATTTAGTTTGTTTTTGTTTAGTTTAGGTATGTAGGATATGTCCCTAAAAATAAAAAAAGACAAAAAACTCTACCTACCATTTGCATTTTTCCCCGTAGGTTTTTCAGCTTTGTGCACATTCACAGGTTTAAAATGAATACGGATTATTAATTTACTACTGACATACCTCCCTACCCAAAAACCAACAATTAGCAATGTCAAAGAAAACCTCAAAGATGCGAGCTATCTGAATAACAATACGCTTCATTTGTCTGTGACAAAGGGGGGTGAATAAACACCACCTCTCTGGCACGGGCGTGAGCGTATCAAGTGTCCACCGTCGACCATCAGGACCTGATTAAACTACACAGCCAATATGACTCTTGTTGCCCTTGTAATAAAGGGCAAATAGCCTTGTACCAACTGACTTTGTAAGTTTGGAGGGGGTATGGAGTGCGATAAATCTAGCAGCTCACAGTTTAGATCACAGCAAGCTCTTTTGGTCTTATCCACAGAGCGATGTTGAATGTATTGTTTTTTTAAATGATTCCAAATGAAATTGTATACCGAATTATTGATAAATCCGAAGAGTGAATTTTCCATATATTTAAATTATATGTCGCGTTACTAGGTATTGATAATATTTATTGGAATATGCTAATTTAATTTCATTTATTTGAAATGCACAATGATCCGACCAAAGATCTTGTATGTCAAGATAAACAGAACAGAGACAGATCAAAATGCAACAAAATATTTTTTCAGATTTGTATGGGAAAAATAAAAACTAAGTAGCGTTTTGTTATATACTTACTTATATTTTTAGATATATATCAATAGATTGTAAAAACTGATTTTGGAGATTTTTTTCGGCTCGGCTCTCTAATCACGCTTAATACTGCCTCGTCTGTAATTACCAACTTTGCACACATGTATCATAATGTACTATTTCAACACACTCGCTCGTAAAGTGACATTTATTGCACCGTTTTAGTATCTTAATGCAGATTATTACGCACTAGTGCTTTTTACTTTACATTACCGCACAGTTTTTATGATAGGTATAATCCCGATTATGATAAGTTTGTACCTCACTGCAAGTGATGTGTGTAGACCAAGCATTCTTATTTTAAACGGGTAAAATAGTTTGACGGCTGTCAAAAAAAAATCTTGCGCATCATATTTGTCAACGTTCTCATTGTGTGGTTGATTATTATCAAAAAATCTACATAAAAAAATACAAGTCTGTTTTTTTCCTCACAAGTGTGTGGAAAAAGTCGTATGACACACGTGTGCATTGATAATTACCATTATACACTCTCGGCTCACTTATCGCGCACGCCCTCGTGTGTTAAAATTTGCACACATGTATCATAGTGTAACTATTATTCGATCCACCTTCACGTTTACTTAATGTCGAATGACAAAAAAATGCATCGAGTCTGGATTATGTTACCAAGATATTTGACTCCTCAGAATGTGAAATTCTCAAAACAAAGTGTTTATTACGTCGCGTTGGTGTCATTAAATGCTGGGGATAAAATAACACATATTAGGGTTACGTATCGATTCACAATAAAATATCACTGTCTCTACCTACTCAAGAAACGTCAATATCTGACTAAACTACATATATCTATCTAGCTTTGTTTATAGCCTAGTTAGAAAGGGATAGCTCGATACATTGTCAATCTGATGCGATAGCTCAAGTAAAATTTTATAAATTATAGGGAGACCATATCTATGGGGCGAAAAAGGACAAGTCCTAAAAACGTTAGCGTTTTTCAAATGTAAACTTTCTTTCTCCATTTCGAAAATCCGGTTATGATTACAAAATATATTAATAGCTTTCAATATTAATATCTCCACACAAAACCCTTCACATAGAATATGAAATTCGATACTGTTGAATGATGTATCTACAGTATTTGGACGGGTTTGCTTTTAGTCCAATATCGTTTTACGACAGCTTCTCGAGTTTCACGACGACCGGACACAACTGAACTTTACGTTTAAACTATTGAAATATCAAGTTATGATTGTAAAAGACAAGCTAGGATGTGAATTATCTCTGTGGCTTAATAATGTATTACTGACACACTTACCTTTTTTTTCAAAGATATTCAAATAGGCCTTCTCTTGTTTGCAATTATGAATTTTCAGACTCTATGGCATAGTGAAGAAGGTTCCTTTTACTGAGAGGTCCACTATTTACTCTTTTCTAAACAAACTTAGATTTATTGCATAAAATGTGTCCTGCAAAAGCATGCGCTTATGCTTCTAAAGTTCGTTTATGTTTATGTAAGTAAATTTCGGTATATTTCTCTTAAATGATGAAATCCTTTGGCTATTAAAATTACCACTATTACTGACTGTAGTAATCTCACACGGTACTTTTAAAGTACTATTCTCGAAACATTCTTAATTATTATTAGTGTTTATTGTGTAAATTGTAAGACTCCTCTATCTTACTTAGTAGCCTGGAACAGTCTGACAGACAAAGATGCCACTACGATAAGGTTCAGCTCGGACGCTCATGGGATGGAAAACTAAAAAAGAGAGCTTTAGATATAAAGATGATATAAAGATTTACTCACTATCTTAAAAATAACTGCAAAAAATACATAAATTTAAACCGAATACTGAAACCTAGCAAGTAATAAAATAACCAATAATATTTTTAAAAGCATGAGTAATGAAAAACTGAACGTATACCGTTACGATAAACGTGAAATTATGATGTGGTTTAATTAAAATATTTTTAATTATATAATTTGAGAACATCGCCTAGCATCGGCGGAGGTTTCAATCGCGCGTTTTAATTATTGTAAAGTTCTCGGCTCGACACCCGACGCCGGATCGTCGTTAATTTTAGTGTAAACCGATATACGGTGTGCCTTCAACACTGTTTTTATGCAAAAAATATAAATTTTACACACAATTTTATTGAGATATTGCGGGGATTCTTTGGAAAATTCCTTATTTGATGTAATAATGAAGCAGGTACATATAAATTGATTTCAATTAAAAATTAATTAATTAACTTAACTTAATTCTAGAATAATCTAGAAACAGATTCAGAAATAACTGTATGTGGTATTTTAGGGCTTACAAAGATGTGATACAAATCGCAACTCAATTTTTCTGTTTATCGAATATCTTGTACCTAACCGAAAAAATAATCGTATCGTAATTCAAAGTACAATAATAAAAAATATAAGTACTTAATTCTGTAAGCACCAATGTTCTATATTTTCATCTGTTATTTCGACTAACTTGAGACTATAAATAATTTGCCACCGCGCCGGGGCACGCAATTGTTGTCAGTGCGATTAGAATGTAAATATTATGTAATGAATCTAAGCTGGTTTTGAAAAGAGTAATTGCTGAGTTTATTGCCGGCTCTTCCTAGCAAATGCAACCTTCCGAACCGGTATTAGAGTCAGACGTTTCATAAGTGCCTGCGAAGGTCTATTGGAATAAATGAATTTGAATTTGAAAACTGCTTCAAGAAATACTTTCTGCGTGACCTTTAACTATGGAAATTTAAAAAAACCATACTGTTCCATCTACAATTTGTTATGTTGTTTGCCTCAGGCCAGCCAGTGGACCCCTAAACCCAGTTGTTGAACATGATCCCGTATAATTAATGCTCATCTCGACTAAACCGGGCTCGGGCGTCATTTGACTCCATTTTGCGTCACAGCCCGTCCCGCGTCAGGCTGACGTTAATTTTCGTGTAACAAGAACCGTCTAGCTCAACTACATTTAAACTGTATCTATGATCGGTTGATGTATCATATGTATTCATATTTCATATGTACCAGCTTCGGATGTGCGGAGTCGTACATACATAGTACGTTTATAAATATGTATTAAACTATTACTTTACTAGGTACATTACATTTACATTTCTGATAGATAGTTTTTGTTTATTATTTTGTGTAGAATAGAGTTAGTTAACAGAAGATAAAGTTTACATTTGGCATATCATATAATATAACTCATAAACATAATATTTTTGCAGAAATAATTCGAATTGAAGTGAAAAAATCATATTAAGTTGAATGATCCTAAAATATAAGTAGGTACAACATCGTAGTACATCATTGTAGTAGCAACATCTACAAAATGGTGGGATTGGCAGACTGCTCCATCATAAGTATCATAGAATAAACATAGCCTAACGAAAATTAAAAGTATGAAATAATTATTACTGATCTAAATATGTATACTACTTTGAAAATATGTTTAGGGCCGATTTTACCATCGTCAGATATCTTTTATTCGAGGAATAAAATTACCGTTGGACAGATTTTATATAGCTTTTCATACATTTTAGACGAGGAGATATTGACCTTTTGTATGAAATGTTGTATTTTTTTGTGATCTCGATGACTGTTGGTGCCATTGTAAAAGTTGTTCTTATGAATACTTTTCGTGGTTTCATTTGTTGTCGTATTCTTAAACACGCGTATAAAAAACTGTCAAAACTGAAAAATCGGCCCTAAAATACTTTGGAAAGAATGCCTTTGATTAATAGAACGCAAGTGACTGAAAGTCAAGACAACTGCATAATTATCTCTACAAAAATAAATCTTAAAATTAAATGAAAACATTACCGATCAAATCAATAGTAATGATGAAGACTGCATTTTATTTTTGTATGTCTTAAAAAGCCTACAGTGTTCACAAAACATGAACAAGCCAGACATAATATTCAGTTAACATAATAAAATACGGTTACAAAGTTTGTGACTATTTAAAAACAGTGGCGGGTCGGCGGGACCCCATGTTGTCAGTGCAACTTGACACCGGCGGCCGCCACTCGAGACCGAGCCATCGCACATTAATATCTCGTAATCGGACACCCGAAGACGACGGGTTTTTATTTTCGAACGGAATTTTATGTTTGTTGTAATCCTTTTAGCGATTTAAAAATCGTAATAAAATGTGTCGAAATTGTAAATTACAGCAATTTTGGTTGAACCTTTTTATTGCGATCCTAACTAGCTCTTGTTTGCACTTGCGTGGGATGTTCCAAGTTATTGCTTGAGTTTTTAAGAAAAAAATATAAAAAATATTTTTTATTAACTTTATAACAAAAGAAAAGCGTGTCATACTTATTCATATAGAGGATTTGTGATCTCTAATTGAATTATTTGATTGACACCAAAATAATACAGCTAACATTAATTATCTCTTTTCTTTAAGAAAATTAATCGTCGAGGGCACAGTTTTTACAACGTATTTTATCTTGTTTATTCACAAAAATTACAATTATTTCAAATTATCATCCATTCAAGAGTTTTATAGCAGGACTGTCCTGGTAAAATACAAACTAATGGTCTTACTACATTCTTAATTTAACCCTTAAACGTTCAATATCCCGAGAGCGAAATAAGCTCAATCAATAAGTGGCATAGCTTTAACCATCTTAAAAAAAAGTGGTTCTTTCTACATACCTATATTCGCAGTAATTTCTCGGATGAATGATTTAAACCGTATTCTAGTAAGATAAGATCCTAGACAAGTTATTAATGCAATTAGCGATGATATGAAAATAAAAATTGACTTTGGTTTCGACTAAAAGTTATAAAAGAAAGGAAATTGTATAGACCACAGATTACAAAATAATAAACAGATGGAGCGGCGCGGAACACGAAAGTGAAGCTAAAAATCTGTGGTATAGACGTACTATTTTCAAAGAGTAGCGTTCCAATGAAAAATCTCAAGTTTTACCAAAATGCAAATTTCACACGCATTTTTAGGGTTCCGAAGCAGACAAAAATGCCAGGCAGCAAATGGCAAAAAACGGAACCCTGATAGATTCGTCATGTCTGTCCGTCCGTATGTCACAGCCATTTTTTTCCGAAACTATAATGTTCAAACTTGGTAAGTAGATGTATTCTGTGAACCGCATTAAGATTTTCACACAAAAATAGAAAAAAAAACAATAAATTTTGGGGGTTCCCCATACTTGTAAGTTTTTTTTTTTTTAATAAAACCTATAAGTGTGGGGTATCTATGGATAGGTCTTCAAAAATGATATTGAGGTTTCTAATATAATTTTTTTCTAAACTGAATAGTTTGCGCGAGAGACACTTCCAAAGTGGTAAAATGTGTGCCCCCCCCCCCTGTAACTTCTAAAATAAGAGAATGATAAATCTATAAAAAATATATGATGTACATTACGATGCAAACTACCACCGAAAATTGGTTTGAACGAGATCTAGTAAGTAGTTTTTTTTAATACGTTATAAATTGAAATTCATATCAAATACTCAGGTCTATATTATATTTATAATATTAGTTAGGATGGTAGCCTAACTAATATTATAAATGCGAAAGTGAGTTTGTTTGTTTATTTGTTTGTTACGTCTTCACGCCTCAACTACTCAACGGATCAACATGAAATTTGGCATGCAGATAGCCTATGGTATGGAAAAGGACATGGGCTACTTTTTATCCCGGGAACGCGGGTGAAACCACGGGGGACAGCTAGTTTACTTATATACCTACAGGTTCGGAACCCTCGGTGCGCGAGTCTGACTCGCACTTTGGGCCAAATGCCCAAAACTACCGTAAACTAGGTAGGTAAACTAACGTAATCTAGGCAATAGTGATAAATAGGTACCAAACTTGTAGAAAATTTTCAAAGACTTGTCATCAAACGTATTGAATTACAAAGCAAATAACGCTAATAAACTGTTGGATTTCGCACACAATATTGTGTGACAAAGAAAACAAACTAGTGTGCATAATGTGCCGATATCCGTGCGAATAATTCGTTTAAGTAAACAAAATACTAAGTAAAATGGTGCTAAATCAGATTCATATTCCGGGCCGCAGTTTTGTCACCTAGGAGGACCTAAAAGCGAATCTAGCCGACCTTCGCTTGCAGGAGAAGGAACCAACAAAATAAGTGATACCTACTACACGTGATAAACCATATCTACAGTTCCTTTTTTGAAACATCAATGGGTGTTCGATTTTCAAAAGTCTACAAACACATATTTCTAAAAATCATAGACAACAGAAAGAAATTAAAAAAGAAAGTCACGCAGATTATGCCCAATGTACATATAAAGAATGTGTAATGCAATCTATATCTACAGTCTGTAGCCGTTGGCTGCCGTAGTATTTTTAGCAGATTCAACATCCGACACCGCTGAAGTTCACGATATATGGCAGAGGAGAGAGGGAGCAGTCCTAAACCGTATGTACACCGTACGCCCTTGAGCAACGAGTAATGAGTTGAAAATTGTTGAAAATCATCGCCAAATTGTAAACACGTATTATATTCTATCGTTGGAAAGTGCGGTCCACTTGCGTCATGGAATTGTTTCTTTGTATCACGTGTGTGACGTCACGTGAAATGAAAAATAATAGAGAACACTGAAGCTCACTTAGGTTTGTTATTAAAACGTTATTAAAGTACCTACCTAAGCAATAGTAACGTTCGTAAGTGCCTTGCGAGGGCCTATTTTGAATAATGAGTTTGAGTTTCAGAAGTAGGTATATTATTTCTTTATGCTAATTCCAATTGTATTGTTCTACTCTTTACCTTTTGAGAAGCATTGTTTAAACAAAATGTTCTACTCGATTATGTTCGTAATTCATGAGCACGTAGCGTTATTTTTCAAAGGCGCGCTCACGGTTTGGCGCGCAAGCTTCGCCGGTGTAGCCAGCTAAAACAAGTCTTCCCCGAAAGTGGCGTTTGTTCTCACATGACCAAAACAGTGTGCAGTTGCAGTCTCCGGTTGCCCGAAGAGTAATGCACGGCAACCCGACACTCTCTTTGTTTCGTATCCCAGACGTTATAATGAGAAACATGTGAAACATAATCGATCGATGGCTATACGAGATGTAATATTACCTCGTGGTTTTTGTTCTGTGCGCGTTCGCTCCGTGCTCACGCCTTTGTGTTTTCTGTTTTCTATTGAGAATTGAGATAGGGTTGGGATTGACGAGTGAGTATCGACTGTGTGTTGTGTTTGTCTATTGAAGTAATATTTAGGTATAAGTATGAAATACCAAAAAATATTTTATTTAAATACGTCATAGAAATAAGATAAACCAAAATGTATTATACACAGAAAGTATGGTGAGAAAGAATCTATAAGAATTATGAAGAATGTAATGCTTTTAAAACTAGTAAAAAATAGTTTTTTTTTCGATTTATGGTTTAAATTCATTTCTTGTAAAAGAAAAACGACTGGACAACAAAAATAGAGTAAAAAAAAAACATATATCTTCAGATTTAGGTACATTTTACTCACATCACATAAACCTTAACAAGTGAACACTCACTTGGCTATTTCAGTCTGTAAGTATACCAATATAATCTATTTCTGGGAACTTACCAACAGTTTGCGTGTAACCCTACCACATGTAGAGGTCTGTTCCGCAACACTAGAACATATGGCATCAGGTTACAACGCAACTGTCTTGCATTGCGTTGCTCCCTGGAAACTGACACATGCTTTGTTAATGGTAAATATTAAACACAATACCTACTCCCGTATTGGTATTTTATACAATTTTTATTGAAGGTTGATGGACTGGTCCAAACGGCCTCCTCAAATAAAATGTCCTAGGTACTTATAAAGCGGATCATAGTATAAAGATATATTTGTTCGCCAAAAGATAAAAAGCGGATGCTGTTTCGCGAAAAAACGCACCGTGACATCGTTTTAAAATAGTGTAGGTACCTACCTACTCTATTTATCCGTAGTTGTTATGATTTGATGCAAACGGAGTTCCAATATACTTCAAATACCTACTTACCTACCTTAATCTCATTTTGTTAATAATACCTCAGAGTATATAAATACTACGTACAAATAATATTTATGTTTCGTCATAGGTATCATACTTAACATGACCATTTATTTTTTTCGTCAGAGCGGGACGGGCCTGCTGAATTGTGTAAACAAAAGTTTTAGCTATTTTACTAGTTTTTGTTAGAAAACGAAGATAGTAATAATAAACAGTTCGTATAATATAATATTTTAGCTTAATTACTAAATCTTAATAAAAGACTTCTATCGGCTTTGCAGTATTTTTCGGCAAAACAAAACAGTTTCAAAATATCAGTCCAGTAGGAATGGTGGTAATTATACGATTTGTTGATGTTAGTCTTGCTAATCAAAATTTTCAATACTGGGACACTTAACATTGTAAAGTATGGACTTGCTGATGTTTTGCGAAAGCGGGACATTTTTGCCTTCACTGGGGACAGCGGGACAGACAACCTGAAAGCGGGACTATCCCGCCCAAAGCGGGACGCATGGTCACGTTAATCATACTTTATTTGTGAAGAAACCATCTTTACGCTATCTATTCTATTCATCGAAACCCCGAAGGTTTCGATAAATACGCATTAGGTACATATGTTTTATGCAACCCAACATCCACATAATAAATAAAATACTAAAATATGTCACACACATGTAACATATTTCATATTATGTAATGATTATCTCCTCTTTCAGTTTTCTCTTTCTTAAAAAGGTACTATCCGGCCCGATTTGATCCCTTCGAAACATTTTATTGCGCCGAGTCCAAAATTTTGCAAGTTGCGTAATTTGAGTTCTTTGTAGTCCATTACACTGAACATTATTATCAAGAACAGAAGAATCTTCGCGACAGATTTCTCATCAAGTCCCTATTACTATATTTCTTCCTGAAGTTTTCCTTCACCGAAAACTCAAGCCCCGACCTTCATAGTAATTGTTCCCACAATGTTATTTATTTGTACAACAGTGCATGACGTTATTAAACGAGCACATGTGCTGTAGGTTTAGAAACAGTGTGGCGTCCATATTTGTATCCACGTACATTAGCACACCGATCGTTTTACACGGCATTAGGTAAATTATAAGCTCCACTAGTCGTTGTCATTCGATATGTTTGCAGTCGGTGCCGTCTCGGCTTCACCCTGAACCACATAGCATATTGCATACAGTACGTCAAATATTATTGGAGGTTTCTACACGATGGTGATAGAAGATTGAATACCGAAAAGTTTTGTAAAGTACAAAAGTTTTAGAAAAAATTTATGTATGTATAATGGAGAATAAATGGGTAATAACCTTTGATTAAGGATACATCCAGATAGAGTGGCGCAGCTGTGCACGCGTCGATAAAAATAGGCTCTAACTGTTAGGGGCTAAATCAAATAAAAATAAATGAAAATGCAAAATAATGTTCAATATTTAAATTTCTCCCGATTTAAATTGGAATATTTCAACAACTACTACCATTATGAACGTCACTATGACAAGCAGAATGACGCAGAGGGAGCGTAAAACGTAGCTGTTACGCGCAGCAGCCTATAAAAGTTGGCCTGTTTTATATATTCGTGTAGTATGGCGACGTTCTTTCTAGATATTTATCTCTATGGTAATAACTTTATCTATATATAGTACCAAATATCAACCCTTTGTATTTTTACATGATTTTGTTTTCTAAGTGCGTGTGAGTAAAAACTTCCAATTAGTATTATACTTGTTATACCAAAAGATTTTTCCATATCTACTCGAAAAAATCCTAAATATATGGGCACGACAAACATTTGCATAACATAATCATTTCTTAAAATTACTTTTGCTGAGAAATTATAATAGTCACAGCGAATGCTTGATCACCGCGTTGTTGTTTTACTGTAGGTGTGTATACTACACATCCCTCTCGGGTCCGCCCTAATGAATGACGTGATCCCTCTAGGATGCCGGTGCCGGTGACATGATAGCGATTACGTGGGCTTTATTAGTTCTTTTGTCAGCTCAACCTGGTCACTGGGTCAAGGAATAAGAGATATGAGACGCAAAGCTTTCTTGAATATAATAATAGACCGTAGAAACACATAGCGCTATCAGAACGCTTTTAGGAGTATTTTTATCGCAAACACCGTGATTTTCACGGCGCTTACGCGTTTCGTTCATCTCTATACAACAACAAATGTGGCCGGATGGCCTCACTTGAAAGGATCATTGTTGATGTGTGGCGTCTTCTCTATACGTAGTAACAGTAGCTCAATGGTACTAAGCCATAGTGCGGTGGTAGAACTTTGCTGTACCTAGTGGGCTGCCACCATCAAGTTGAAAATCAGTTGTCGAGCACTTAGTGGTGTATCACGGCAACTTGAGAGCTTACTCTAGAGTAGTACGCCGTAAATCTTCACTCGTGCTAAAAGAGAAACTCATGGTTTTCCAAGGGATAAAAAGTACCTAATAAGTAGGTATGTAGGTCTTATATTTAATCTATCCCAGATGACTCGATGGTTAACCAATCTTGATCATAACAAACACCAGTACCATTTTTTTTGTATAATAAGTTTATGTTATTGCACTTGCCGCAAATAAATTTAATTTCTATCACTAATATCTAATATGGCATAATGAGTTTCAAATTACTAAAAAAAATTCTACAACGGAAAGTCAATCGGGCAACTTCGACGACTTTCACAGCAATACATATTATGTATGTACGTATGTATGTAAACAAATTTATTTCATAAACATCCACAACCCACACAGGTGCAATGGAGTAATGCAACACACGTACAAATGCTATAATAATACCAGCGTCAAAACAAGCTTGTATTCAACGACCATTAAAATATGACCCATATAAAGTTTCAACTGCACAATAAACGTTTAGGGCAATAATTTTTCCCACATTAGCTACCGTGCTAAGAGCAACATTACTGAGCAACAAATTGCTGCAGGTCAACAAGAATGTTGAAGGACAAGTATCCGTAGGAATAAATAGTTAGCTTGTTTTTTTTATGTTTATTCAGTTCATGATTTGCAAATATTCCACAAACTTAATGGTGCGTCCACGCTACGCGAAGCGCGAGTTTACGCGATGTCAAGTGTGGACGTACAGCGAGTCTACAACACGAGCGAGATGCGAATCTCTGTGTTCGTCAAAATACTGCCAATCCAAAGACTACAATAGTATATATTTATATGTGATGTGTCAATCGGCGGAGCCATCGCAGTCGAGCGCGAGCCCAACGCTCGTTCGAGGTTCGAGTCCGTCCACGCTACGTGCTTCCGTAGTGCTAGAGTCGCTTCCGTATGGACCTAAAATAACGCGCCTTTCTTAAAAGGGATAAGACTTGTAAGCATTTAGGACTTGACACAGTAATTTATTTTTAACTGTTTCCAAACTTTTTAATGAGTCTTTTGCTCATGATCCCTCTATGCTCAAAATATCTATCAAACTGTTGATAATTCCTCAGAATAATGATAATTCGGACCGATTTGAAGCTTAAGTTCACGGTTTAACCACGAGGTTTAACAAGTATTTTGAGCATAGAGGTATCATGAGAATAACGCTAAAGTAAAAATAAAAGTCGGCCAAGAGTCTGAGTGTGACTCACGCACCGGGGGTTCCGACCTTCTTTAGACGCATAACTTCTTGGCATTTTTTTTTAAATTTTTGTTTGCTATAAGATTGGATAAGTAAATTTTATAAGTAAGTAACTATTCCAAGTTTGAAATCAATAGCATCAGTGATTGCTGAAATATAGCGCTGTGCTGTGACAGACGGACAGTGTTCCATAAGGATTCCTTTTTACCTTATTGCTTCGGAACCCTAAAAAGGAAAGAAAAAGGCGTGGCTACAAGTGGCTACAACTCTCAACATGAGAATCTGTCGCCAAGCATCTACCGGTGAGTTACGGCAGCTGCACTTGAGAGCCAGTTACCCTTCTAGGCGTTATCTGCCTACCACGGCACTTACTATGATGTGTTTGTGACCCAACCCATAAAAAATAGCATTGCAGTATTTTTCTAGTTTAGAGCTTGAACAAAAATTACATTTGTAATCAGTTTAATGCCCACAAAGGTAAGTAATCACACCTTACACACACCTTTACATTATTGTGAGTGTGGGAACTCTATTCCACAGTACCTACCTACGAAAGTGTTCTAAGTTTTCAGCGCAGCGCTGGCAACACCGCGTGCGTAGGTCGCCTCGACTCGGTGTCGGGTTTCCGAACGCTCCTAAATTTACCTTAGGCGAGCTACTGCCATTAAAAGCATTTATGTTATATTGGATATCACAATATTATCGACACGGGGCGTATAGCGTTACCAACGTGTGACGCGACCGCGCTTTGACCGGACTAGCTATGTCTGCCAGACTGGCTTTTGTGCAAAATATACGAGTCTACGTACTGACAAGCAAGGTCGAAAATCCAGATTCAATGTCTAACGTTGAAGTGTGTGTAAAGTTTCAGGTTACTAAATGGACGGCTTCGTATTGCTAGACTGGCACATGCTAAATACACTGTCATATGACAAGTTAGCTCTTTGATGAGGTTCCTACTTACCTAGATTTAATAAAATACTAACCCCCTTACTCAAAAAAGCGCTATTTAACTAATATGCTGTTTAAAGGGTCACGTAAATAACGTCACTCTATTGTCATTGTCAAATAATTTGACATTATTTACGCAGTATATTAGTTAAATAGCGCTTTATGAGTAAGGGGGTAGGTGGCTAAGTAACTAAATGGTTGTATGTTTTTTGGAACAAACTTTACTTGTTCGTGAGTAGGAACTACACCTGTCGCCTATGTTTTGAGTGGGTAGTAGGTAGGTACTTAGGTTGGTTTACTTGGTTGGTAGCATCGTACAAATTCATCATTCTATAATAATTTATTTGTACATACAAAGTCCATCCCATCGAAAATTTGAAATATAATTTCCATGATACGTTAATAAGTACACCACATTTGAACTGGGCATTAATTAATAGAGCGCGCATCGGGAGAAGTTAATGTTACATACAGGCGCCTAATTAATATTTCACAGTAAAGATGGAATATTCTGTATTTATGCATCATTTTGGCGAGGGTTTGATATCATAAAAGCTGAATAATGGGTATACGTTTTACGTTACCGAACGTTCCTTGTGAACATTGATGGTCGGTCGGTGTTCGAAATTCGAATATCGTGTTTTAACTGGTGATAATTATTACGCAATGCAACACTGGCAACACCGGTGTTGGCGGTAAAATGAAACGCAAAAGCTCACGTTCGCTACTCTTCTCACTCCGTGTCCGTTGCCTAGCGCTTTAGTACCGAGCGGAGTTGAGTAAAAAGTTGATCTATTATGAGTTTATTTTATATTTATCACACATTTTCAATATTCTTTTTAGGGTTCTTTACCCGAAGGGTGCCAAACGGGATCCTAAACTAAGACTCGGCTGTCCGTCTGTCCGTCTGTCAGTGGGCTGTATCTCATGAATCGATGAATAGATAGACAGCTGAAATTTTCTGAAAATATGCCTATTTCTATTGCCGCTATAACAACAAATAATATTGAAAATGAAAGGGCCCACCCATACAACAAACGTCTTTGGTATTTTGTTTTCATAGCACAATGAGTTAGTTAATATTGTACGGAACCCTCTGTTTGCGAGTCCGGCTCGCACTTGGCCAGTTTTTTTTTATGTTGTGTCAAATGTTTTCCTTTCCTCAGCCTGCACAGAGATCCCTCACTCACCACCCCTACTGGGTTCGAACTTTCGAAGAGATTTGCAGGGAGGGTCGGCAACGCGCAACTAATAAACCGTGCTACGAAAACCGCTTACCATCAGGCGGGCCGTATGCTTATTTGCTACCTTTGCAGTATAAAAAAAAACCTGATTGGTCCCAAAGAACTTTCCCTCAATAAATGCGTTGATTCATCTTTATAATTGTCTAAGTTAAAATAAAGGGAACTATGAAGTACTTACCTTACCTACCGGAAAATTCTAATGCACAAAGAAAATGGAACCTATAATATTATCAGATGTTTAATAATAATGAGCTTTCCGTGAAAGGATTCTTTCCGTAACTGGAGTCCAATTATCTTTAGCCTGGCGACTGGTCATCTTCAAACTGAAATATTAACCATCTCACAGGACGCTGTCATCGCAGAGCCTTGAGCGAGCTACGGATTAATTAAAACCAGGTTATTTTGATACTCGTGTGTCAAACATATACGGTTACTGAGTATAATGAAGGCATCTTTACTCTACACACGCTTTGTAATGTTACTACTTAATGACGTAACATTTTTATTTGTCTGGCTTATAGTTAAGAGTCAAAATTTAAAAAAAACGAACATGTTTTTTTTTTAATGGCGTCACACGGCTTGTGTATTTTGCCTATTTCCAGTTATAATAGACTAGAACTTATAATATAAGATTCTAGTCACAATATAAATCACTTCGACATAGTCCTCAGTCCTCCGTCCATAAAAGTCATGTTTTAGCACAATGTTTTAGTACAATGGTGGTCATTGTACTCCGCAATAAAACTCAAAATACACGAATTTATGAAAATAAAAATGAATACGCAACGTCACTCTGCAAGTTCCCGCCAAAATGTTCATCGAACATAAAACATAGTAATCTGTGGTTAATAAAAGGTTCGATATTTAAAATTATAACACGGCCACGGATGATTATGTAAGAGAGGGCCGTGTCCACAATAAGCTCGAATAACCATGATTAGCTCAAACGAAAACTTAAATAAAATTTTCGTTTCAAGAACAAATTAAACAGACATAATGTGAAATCACATCACACATTATCCGTTTTTCACGTTGACACAGATATTTGGTGAGATACGTCGCGTTGTAAATGGTGACACTGTATATTCAAATGAATTTATTAAAGTGATCGTGAGCAATAAAACGTCACGTAAGGAGGTCATCTGAGAAGCCATTTATTTTATATAAATCGTGTTTTATTTAAAGAATACAATTTCTGAAATAAACGCTTTATTTCTGTCGCCTTTTAAACAACTTAAATATGAATCTTGCCTTGTGCGTATTTCCATAATTCTTGGAAGTAAACTCCCACCGCCTTATTACAAAAAAAGGTGTCGAGTCTATTATGCAACCTAGGATTTAAATATATCCGTCACTTTCTAACGTCATATAACAAAAAGAGCTAGGGCTATCTTCAAACCTGGATTTTACATGACTCTACTTAAAACTTCTTTTGAAATTAAGAGGATACTGTTTTTAAAGCCACATTGGGCAGCCTCTATTTTATTTCCTTCATGGGCAGCCTATATCCTGCCTGTTTCGTAGGTCACCAAAGGCCAAAGAGAATTTAAAAAATATAATTATTTAATTTTCCTACGTTTATTTTCCAGGACTTCGCGGAAACAGCGATGAACGAGCTGCTCGGCTGGTACGGGTACGAGAGGCTCGAGCTACGGCGCTGGGCGGCGTCACGCGCCAGGGACGCTTCCAGTCCTGAGCAGGCCAGCGACCAGAAGAATAAAGGTAATAGTTCGTTTCACACAGCCCGCTAAAGACAATTCAGTCATGTGATTTTTTGCATATTACGCCAGTAATATACCTTTAAGTCAATGCGATATATAGTTTTTTACATTGAGTTATTATTACTACGTACAGAGAAGACGCCACACATCAGAGGTGTGGGCGGGTAATTGAAATATGTATATGTTGAATACAAAGTAACGTTTATTTTGGTAGTTATATATAAACTTTCGTTTGTGTCTCTACTTAGTTTGTGCCACACATCACAACTATGTTCCGTTCAAGTAAGGCCTTCCGGCCACACTTTTTTTCATCGTTTCAGCGCCTAATGCTAAATCTAGCGCTTTTTCCACAATCCAAAATTGTGTCTAAAACTGACTCAGTCCGACTATCTGCTATATTTGGAGCAAATCGTCAAGTCGTATCACAGGCTTATTAAAAGTCACAAGAATCAGATGATGATTATGTTGGACATCTCTATTGTACGATTATTGAGCAATCCCTAATATGTTTGTTGTCTATTGAATGTGGTCTATTGTGTCTATGGTTGTATCTGTAATGGAGTCGAATACACGCTACATAGAAAAATGGCTTCCGTGGTTTTATTGTAATCCCAATAGCACGCTTCCACTGCGCATAAACGAAACGTAAGAGAAGAAAAAGCAAGAAAAAGTTATACTATGTGGCATTGCGAACAAATATAAGAAACAGTAAAAGTTTGTAAATCGAGTGCTACTTTATTCTATAAACGAAATGGAAAAGTTGTTACCCATATTGAAGGAAGGCGATTCGTTTTCAAACTGGAAGTACCGCGTAAAAATGCTATTGCAAGAAAAAGAAGTTGAAAATACAATAGATAAATGTTACAATAAAGATGACGACAAAAACTTCCAAAAGAAAGACAATAAAGCAAAGTGCCTTATTGTGCAGTGCCTGAGTGACAAATATTTGGAAATAATTAAAAACAGTGAAACAGCATTGGAAATGCTAGATGCACTAGAACAACTCTTTGAAAGAAAAAGTGTATTCAATAAACTATATCTTAGAAGGAAATTAATAACCTTAAAGTGTGCGTATGGTACTAAATTGCAAGATTTCTTTATGTTATTTGACGGTTTGGTCAGGGAATTGACTGGCATTGGTAGTAAAATAGAAGAAGAAGACAAAATATGTTATTTATTGGCAGCTATGCCACAGGAATATGAGGCAGTAATAACATCTATTGAAACTATGACAAATGACAGCAAGATAAATATTGAATTTATAAAAGCAAGGTTGTTGGATGCCGAAATAAAATTTACAAATAAAGAAACAACTTTAGAACAGGCATTCTCATGCTATACATGTGGAAAAAGAGGTCATAAATCATTTGAATGCAACGTAAAGGGACAGGGACACGGTGACAGAGAACAAGGAAAAGGATATTATGGGCAAGGAAGGAGTAATTCAACATCATATGGAAGACGATCAGGTAATACTAGAGGACGAGGAAGAGCATGGCAGCGAAGACCAATGACACGAGGACGAGGAAGAGGTGTGCCAAGTAGAGCAACCTATGCAATGGATGATGAGGAGGTAACTAATGATCAGTGGGTATTTACAGCTTTTGGGGAAAACGAAGAGGTGAAACATAATGATAGTAAAAATAATTTCAGTACCAATTCAATTAAGTTTATTATAGACTCGGGAGCTACCGAACATCTAATTAAAGATTGTTATAAATGTTTTATGTTTGACATTGTAGAGACTAATGAGATTAAAATCTATGTAGCAAATGGTGAGTATTTAACTAGTAAAGAGAAGGGTAAAATATCTGTTACTTGGAAAAATGAACAGATTACTATTGATTGTTTAATTGTTCAAAATCTTTCATACAATTTATTATCAGTTAGGCAGTTATTAGCCAAAGGTTTACATGTAAAATTCCATGAAAATGTTGTGTCGATTTGTAAAGGACAAAAAGTTATTCAAGGACAATTACAGTCACGGTTATATATAATAAATTTGGAGTTAGGTACCAACAAATGTATGTTGAGTGGAGAGAAAGACAAAGACAGCTCTTTGTGGCACAGACGGCTGGGCCACTTGAATAGAAAAGGTTTAAAAATTTTAGGGTTACCAGTATCTAATGAAAAATGTGATAGCTGTACGCAAGGTAAGAGCACAAGAAGAGTTTTTCAAGAAAAAGGAAAATATTCAAAACAGATAGGAGATTTGATACATTCGGATGTATGCGGCCCTATTGGACCAGAAAACATTAGTGGAGAAAAATATTTTCAGGTTATAGTAGATGATTATTCTCATTTCGTTACAGTTAAATTATTAAAAGTGAAAAATGAAGCAGAACAGAATTTGATAGACTATATTAAACAAGTTAAGACACAACTGAATTTTAAAACTAAAAAGATAAGACTGGACAATGGAGGTGAGTTTACATCAAACTATTTTAAAAATTATTGTAGACAAAAGGGTATTGAACTGCAGTATACAACACCTCACACACCAATGCAGAATGGAACCAGTGAAAGGATGAACAGGTCATTATTAGACAGAACAAGGACAAAATTTGCAGAGACAAAACTACCTAGGCAATTGTGGGGAGAAGCTGTATGTTGTTCAGCATATGAATTGAATAGATGTCCTAGTAGAGTATTGAATTACAGAACACCAGCTATGATTTGGTTTGGATCAAATAAAATCATCAGAATAAAAGTGTTTGGCTCAAAGGCATGGAGAGTCACAATACCAAAACCAAGTAAATTAGATGCAAGAGCAAAGCCTATGATTATGGTTGGTTACACAAAGTCCGGATATAGGCTGTGGGATCCTGAAAATAACAAAATTGTTATTTCTACAGATGTAATATTTGATGAACAGAAGACTAAATTTAATACCAAAGAAAATGAGTTAGAAGGAAAAAGAGAAGATAATGAAAAAGAGAAAATGTTAAGGTATGAAGACGAAGAGAAAGATAATCAAGAAAAACTACATGACAATGAGAAAAGAATTAGGTATGAAGAAGGGATAGATAACCAAAAGAAGAATGAAAATGAGGAACCACCAGAAAAAGAAACTAAAGAAAATAATAGAGAAGAAGAAGGTGAATCAAGAACAAGATCTGGAAGAATAATAAATAAACCTACAAGCTATCAGGATTATGAGTTGTACACAGCATATTGTTTAATAACTAATACTGAAGATGAAGTACCACAGACATATAATGAAGCTGTTAAAGACAAAGAGTGGAGAAAAGCAATAAATAAAGAAGTAGAATCATTGGAAAAACTAGAAACTTGGACAGTTACTGAAAACAAAGAAGGAATAAAAGCTATTGACACTAGATGGATTTTTAATATCAAAGAAAATGGTATCAAGAAGGCAAGATTGGTGGTAAAAGGTTTTCAAATAGCAGATAAATATTTTGAGACAAATTACGCACCAGTGGCTAGAATGTCCACTGTACGAGCATTCTTAGCACACTCAGTACAAGAAAATCTTCCTGTTTATCAACTTGATGTGCCAACAGCATTTTTGAATGGAATATTGGAATCAGATATTTATATTAAAGTACCACAAGGAATTAATGTTAAAGGAAACAAAATATTAAAACTGAGGAGGAGTCTTTATGGATTGAAGGAAAGTCCTAAGTGTTGGAATAAACAGTTTAACAATATTATGCTAAAAGCAGGATTGAATAGGTCAGGTCATGATTTTTGCTTATACTTCAATGAGGATGTGAAACTCTTAGTATTTGTTGATGACATATTATTAATGGGACAACAAGAGGAAATAAAGAGAATAAAAGAAATACTATACAAGGAATTTAATACAAAAGATTTAGGAGAGATACAAACATTTTTGGGTATGGAAATTAAGAAATTAGAAAATGGAATTAAGATAAGTCAAACTAAACAGATAGATAAAATACTAGAAAAGTTCAAAATGACAGAATGTAGAGAAGTATCTACACCAATGGAAGCTGGCTTTAATGCAAATCAAACAGAAAACATAATTAATGTACCCTATAAAGAACTTATTGGCTCTCTCTTGTTTATATCATCAAATAGTAGACCTGATATTACATTTGCGGTTTCATACTTAAGTCGTTTCTTAGATAAACCTACAGAAAGCATTTGGAAGGCAGGAAAGAGAGTATTACGATACCTTAAGGGTACCAAAGATAAAGGTTTAGTATACAGATGTAAAGGAAGTCCCAAGGATTTGATGACATTTTCCGATGCAGACTGGGCAAGTGACAAATGCGATAGGAAAAGTACAAGCGGCTGTGCAGTATTCTACTGTGGGAAACTAATCTCTTGGTATTCTAAGAAACAAGCTTCAGTTGCCTTATCAACAGCTGAGGCAGAATATTTAGCAGGAGCTCAAGCAGTATGTGAATTTGTTAATTTAAGGGGAGTCTTGTTGGATCTCAACTCAGGAAACATTTGTTGCAAATTATTGATAGATAATCAAAGTACTTTAAGATTGATTGAGAGTTATGAAAATAGTAAAAGGTCAAAACACATAGACATTAAAGCTCACTATATAAAAGACATCATAGCAAAGAAATTAATATCATTAGCTTATGTGGAAAGTAGTAAAAATATTTCTGATATATTTACCAAAGCATTGTCAAGTAATCAACATTCTTATCTAACTTTTAAAATGAATATAATGTAAGTTTAAACAAACTAGTTTCTTATACCACTGAGTAAATAACATAAGTAAATAAAACATATTTCTGTTTGTAAACTATATTTTAATTAAACTGTATTTCTGAGTAGGTATATATAAAATGTTATAAGTTAGTCGGAGTTACATTATTATTTTGTGTTTTTGAAAATTAAATAGGTATTAGAGGTATATAAGTTGAATGTTATAATTAAATTAACAAATTGTGTAGTAGTTCAGTATTACAGTTTATTGTTTTAGACTTAGGTATAAAGTGCGTCTATTGTAAGAGTAAACACTGTATTAATGAGAGACAATTTAAAATTATTTTGTTAAAGAGATTTCAAATTGAGAGGGAGTGTTGGACATCTCTATTGTACGATTATTGAGCAATCCCTAATATGTTTGTTGTCTATTGAATGTGGTCTATTGTGTCTATGGTTGTATCTGTAATGGAGTCGAATACACGCTACATAGAAAAATGGCTTCCGTGGTTTTATTGTAATCCCAATAGATTATACAAATAGGTATATTAACTACCTCTTCTGAAAATTAAAAAAAAAAAGGTTTGTTTACTTTGTTATTTTTTTATCTCAGTCGTGCTAACTCATGCGAAATATTATTAAAAAATTCATGCTAAGGGGTGCTATGTTACAGTTTGTATTTGGTGCTGAATTTAGGGTTTTTCGCAACTGCTGTCTAGCTCGATCTAGCGCTTTTTCAAGGGACTGGCAGCTCCTTTTTGGTCAGAAGAGTTAGCAGCACTGAAGCGCCGTGAAAATCACGGTGGGTATCAATCGTAGGTTCCACTGGAGTGAACAATGAACATTGTACCTATTTCTACAACCACAATCGAGTCACATGTAGGTAATGAAATTAATTTCGATATTCCAAAATTACATTAAATAAATGATCGGATATTCAAATCATATTATATTTCTTAGAAAGAGAGCTCCCCTTCATGCAGCAGCTGTAGTTCTGCGAACTATAGCGTTTCCGAACGCACCCTCGCGCGCTTTTTTGACACCAAAAATGGCGGTAAATTGAATAACTTGGCGGGGCGCCACCGATAATAATCTAATCCTGATATATACCATTTTCGTGCCTAATAAACTCATTTTCTTGGAATTACTACGGTTTGTTAACTTAGGGGTTATCATTAGGTATCTACGATTATTTTAGTTATTTTTTATTACCGCTAAATGCGTGGGTGCGGTAGGGCAGGTGAGTTACAGGTAGGATAGTGTTACAGCTATGTTTTGAAATCGAACCGTCAGGCCCAGGCGTCATCGGTCGTTCTGATAATTGGATGTAATTTTCTGTAGGTACATTGTTATTGAAGTCACACAGTATGTTGAGAAAATTGCTAATAGTTAAGGTTTTTAATTAGATTAGTTTATAATAGTGAGACCTACCCTACGTAAGGGCAATGGTGCGTCCATGCTACGCGAAGCGAGCACGAGCCGAGCCTCGAACGAACAGGATTCGTTCGTTGCTCGCGACTTCAAGCGTGGACGTACTTAGCGAGCCTTCAACGAGCCTACAACGAGCGCGATGCGAATCCCTGTTTTAGTGAAAAAACTGACAATCGGGCGGAGCGCAGTCGAGCACGCTACGAACGAATGCTCGTTCGAGGTTTGCAAGCCCGTCCACGCTACGCGAATCGTGCTCACAGTGTGCTCGTTCGTGGCTCGGCTCGTGCTTGGTTCGCCAAGCATGGACGCACCATTAGACCTTAGTTCGTTTAACAAAAAAGACATGTTTAGAAAAAAGAGGCTAAAATCCTCCAATTTGTCTCTGTTTGAGTCATATAAACATCATCATCAGCCGATAATGTCCCACTGCTGAACACAGGCCTCCTTTCACAAATCAGGGTGAAAGGGAATGGGCAGATACTCTGGAGGTAGGCTAGTGGTCAACCTACTGTTGGAGTTTTCAAGCCGCCTAGAAGGCCTCCAACTAGCTTAACGACTATCACAATTAAGTGATAACCGGGACCAACGGCTTTTCGTGCCTTCCGAAGCACGGAAACGCTCGATTTGAAATAACACTAGGCGGTCACCCATCCAGGTACCTACCACGACAGTAGTAGCTTAAATTGCCGATCGATTAAGAACGGCTTATCGTGCTACACCACGAGCGCTTCATATAAACATACCCTTATACAATAACAAGTAATTTGAGAATAGTTTATATAATACCTAGAGACGAAATCCACTATTAAAAGCTTTGTAGCCGTGTAGGTACTCCGGCTCCACCGATGCTCGCAAACGAACATTATTTACAAATTTGATACCGCAAAGCCGGTTTACTATTCCTAATGAACGCCCCGCGAATTTAACCACATGTGTGTATTTTACATAGGTACGCGCCACAAGTGAAAATGTAGAACTCAACGATGATTAGGAAAGTATTATGTTACGTTATATTTTGTTACACACAACATCAATTTAATGTGAAATGAAATACGTTGGTAGAAGTTCGATTCCTTTCAGTGATAAACTGATAAATTGTTATCATGGTGGGTTTATTTTGAAGCACCAGTCCAAAATGAGACTTCGAATAGGTAGGGGAATTGGGAGGATCTCGAGTCCGAATGTTTCGAGTATTTATTTACTAAATAAGAATAATGTACAAGTCAATTTCGCCGCGTTAAAGGGGACTTGGGAGGTTCTCGAGAACCTGCCCCCTTATTAATAAATAAGGTCTGCGTCAAAGATCGAGTCAAGTATAGTAATACCTAGGTTTAAAATATATTCGTCACTTCACAGTTTTTTTTTTAAACAAAAAGATTTATGTTCTTACTTTGGATATGAACAATTAGTAGCAACAGTATAAATCCAAGACGAGCGCGCTCGGCCTGGCGATGGCGGTAATGTTCTCTTTATTCCATGTTTTTACTCGATAGCAAATTATTTGAATAGCAGGTAAAACTAAATACTCAGTGTCAAGTAACGAATCCGATCCGGAATCGTTTCATTTTTCGTTATTCGTCGTTGAATATCGTAAATTAATAAGGTTTGTAACGAGCCATCAATGTTTTTGCTGTATGGCCGGTTGTAGCCAGACTACGAATAATGAGAGCCGGTGTTCTGTTACACGACGTATTTTTTCTCCTTTCAATATCATTCGCAAATTAATTGGAGATGGATATTCGACACAGCCGAAACGAGCTGCTACTACGACAATTAAGTATGTTCATAATTTTCGAGCGGCAAACGAATCATTAGTTATGTTGTAGTTTTCCCTCATTCATCTCATCGATGGTAAAAAATATTCGACCTCAAGAACTTGCTTGGGATACAGTTTAGAGAATCATGTCATGGTTTAAACTTCAGCTGTAGCTGATAATGCAGTAAAATCCAACTCTTCAACGGTTAGTTTGATGGGCATTTTGTATTTGCCCTCGATTGCTTGGTAGGCTCAAACAGGCTTTTTAATATTGGTGAATCTATACATATATAAATACGTGAAGAGAAAATTCGGACCCCCGTTGGTATATTTAAGCATATACCAACTGTAAGATTTGGCATACCTACCTACTGAAAGTTTATATGGAGATGAAACATTATTTAAAGTGCCCGTAATCTTGTATCGAAAGGCCGAAATAGGAAGCTTATAGAGTGTAAAATAACATACCTACATATTATTTTCAAAATTTTAATCACTGCTATTTACTAATGATATGAGAACCAATACTCCGGTTTTCGGGAGAACCCCGCCTTAAATGGTCGAATTTCGATCTCTTTTTAGGCAGTAGCAATAAATAGGAATAGGTACATACTTTTTACAAAAAAAATGGGGTACTTTAAAATTATTATAAATTTTATATAAACCTCTACAACGTTAGTAAGTACTATCACAAACCCCCAAACTTGTAGTGTGTAGGTAAATTAAAAACCTAATAGTTATGTTAGACATAAGGTTTATTTTCGATGAACACAATCTATTATTGAGATTTCACTTCATATGTATCATCTTATTTATTTATAATACGAAACAAATCCCAGATGATCTAAAACAATCCCTTTTGTACTACTTACAAGTAAAAATGTTTCTTCTCCATCTTTACAGACGAATGTTCATGGTGCAACAAGAATATAACCAGCGAAGGTGGCGCCCTCCAGCAGGCTGGTGCCACTTTCTGCTCCGAGTTGTGCTTCAGCCAATCCCGGCGCGCTAACTTCAAGCGCGCGAAGACTTGCGACTGGTGCCGCCATGTGAGGCATACTGTCGCTTATGTGGACTTTCAGGTGAATATATTGACTTCTCCGCTGATGATATAATACCCTAGATATTTATAAATTGGACTACTGGAATGTACTACTTTGATCATTTCGTCATTTATCTGAAATTAACCTAAATACTTTATTATTTCAGGATGGTGCCACACAACTGCAGTTTTGTTCCGACAAATGCCTCAACCAATACAAGATGCATATATTCTGCCGAGAGACTCAAGCACATCTCGATCTGAACCCACACTTGGTCAGCGCCTCGTCGACATCAAATCTGATCACCCCCGAATTATGGCTGAAAAACTGCAAGAGCCGGTCGGCATCCCCTACGTCCGAACGATCAGGGTCACCCAACCCCGAAAATATGACAACCAAACCACCAAATCCAGAAAAGACAGAAGCACAAAAGACTCAAAACAGATCTCCATTACCTTTAATAACGATAGCACCGACGGCAAAACTAATGAAGCCAAAACGACCATCGGAGGAAACTCCAATTCAAAAATCACCTGAAACTAAAAAGGAAGCTAGGAGCACTAAAATGAATCTGCGAAAACGGCGGGCTTCAAAGTGTTCAGCTACTGTAACGTCACAGACTGTACGACAACGCACTTCGACACCGAAAGCACAGGATCTTCGAATGTGCAGTCCTTCCGAAGGATCATCGCCAGCTTCAACAATAGGAAACACGATACATTCTCCGCCGCACCCAATTAATTCACATCCAATACCACCCCCACAGTTTCCAAATCCAATGTTTGGAATGCCACCACCTGTTTTCATGGACGGACATATTGACCACCGACATCCAGGCATGTTCCCACCGAGACTCAACTTCTTGCCGAGACCTGGAATGCCGATGCACCAAGAGAGACCTCGACTTCCTCCGCCGTTGCATTTCCCGCAACCGTTAGGCCAAGCCCCACCTGTAACAGTATTAGTTCCATATCCAGTAATACTACCCATACCTCTACCGATACCAATTCCAATACCTTTCTCGGCATTCTTACAAGCCCATTATGCAAGTAAAGTGAAGACAGAGAACAAAAGCGAAGACACCGAAGGACCTTTAGACTTTACAATGAATAGTGATAAAAAGAAAGACGATGAACCAACCCCAGCTAGCTGTGAAATTAATTCTGAAGTAACTGAAGAAAACGTTGCTTGTGAAGACAGGAATGCTACTTGCGAACAAAATAATGAAATTAATGAAAGAATAGAGGATGAAGAAAAAATTGACAACGACGTAAATGAAACTGCAAATGCTGAACAGACTTTGCCTAAATTCAAAATCACAAGGTTAGGTAATAAAATGGCGAAAATTGTAGCTAAAACTAGAGATCCGTCCGAATCAACTCGACCTTTGAGGAAACGGCGGAGACTGGTCGAGGTAACGACAGATGACGACGCGCTTATTCCTAAGACGAGAAAAATTGTTCAAGTGTAAATTAGTAAAAGTATAATCCATAATCTCATATATAACAGTTCAATACATATCACAAAATGCATGATAATCCGAACAGAGTTTAATATTCTTTCAGATTGCTAGTCTTAGGTTTAAGATATGAATAAATCTATATATACTTATCTTAGTTTAGTGATTACTATAGGCCGCACTGTAAATGTGATATTAGTAACTTATTGTTAACTTCATTGTATGTGAAATAAAAATAATAACATAAAAGATACAAACATTTGGTTTTCATTATCAACCTCATTCATTTCTAATTTTCTATTACACCGCATGTGTGTGTAGTTGGCACGAAGCGGAGGGCAGTGGTCTTGTGTAGTTCGCGAACGAACTAGTTCGAAAGAGCGCTCCCACAGAGGAACTATACGAACTAGTTCCCAGATACCTCGCTCCTTAGTTCCTTAGTTCGCTTCGGTATAATAAAATCGACTTGTAATAGCGAGTGAGCGGGAGCGCGGCGCGCCGCCCGAGCTAGTCACGTTATTTGAGTTGCACTTGCATTATACCTAGACGATTACTTATTCATAATTTTATTCTCTTAAATAAGGAATACAATATACTTATTGCACCAATTAAACTTTAGTTATTTTATTACAAGTTATTTACACAATATACAAGTTGAAACTCTTATTAACACAGTTAGAATTGGAATACATTATAAGTAATATGTGGTAATATTTCTATATTGAACTACATCATTAAAAAAAATATTCATTTAATGTCGTATTGTCGAATCCACCCCATTATACATGAGTACAATGTGTTTAACGTAAAAAGTAACGGTAAAAAGAGCTACTTTTAAAAAACTAAAGAAATCGTGCAGGAGCATTAGCAAAGTGGGCGAACGATTTGCCTTTCTCTAGTTCGAGACGGGAGCTGAGAAACTAAAAGAGCGACCTAGTTCGCCAAGGAAGAGCGAACTAAACGGAGCGCTCCCGGTCGGGAACTATTACGCGCAAGACTAGAGGGCAGTCTTCTTCAAAGACTACAGTATATACTTAGAGACTTCTTTCTGTACCCGTGGTTGTTGGTCAACAACGTTTCCTTACATGCAATAGGGCACTCATAAAATAATACACGAATAAGCATTAAATAGGTACCTACTTCGTAAGTTCGATAGTCTTCGATGATTTAGTAAGTAGTTATCTACTATACTATATACCTACGTAGTATCCGTAAGCCGTCTGTGTAGATAACCAACCAACCTCACAAACACTGGTTACTTAGTAGGTAACGTAGATCCGTAAAAGCACTATATTAAAATCCCTGCCTGTGGTAAAAGACCCAGATTACATTCAAAAAAGCCGCACACTTCACATACTTGCGCATTTTCAGAAATACTAACGCCATCTACCGTAAAACATGAACACACGAAAGGAAGAACCTTAAAACTGTTCTCTTTGATGGTAAATTAAATGATTTGCTATGGAATATATGTTTATTACGTAGATATTTTATTTAGGTATTGAATTAAGTAATGCTACATTATTAATCAGTACACAAGTGCTCCGATTTGAAACAGTTGTGACAACAATGATTCATTTCAATATGTATGTTGAAACTCATTTCATAGTTTAGGGTGTAAATGAATAAATCGAGTAAAATTTTCATAGATTTTTAATGCGTTGAATCATTGAAAATCGCTAAAACAATTAATGGAAAATATTGATTGCTATGTTTAACAACATTTTCACTTAAAATCGCTTACTAGCTTGGCCACACAAGATGGACAATAATATGCCTCTAGTTATAGTAATTTGTACATTTCTTGAGATCCAATTAGATTTATATAATATTGCATTCTAAATAATTATGTCCTCAAAATTAATTAAAGCATTATTTGATGTACCATATTAAATGCATAACAACATTTTTAAGTAAAGGCAATACTGGCATAATATATTCGTATTAAACTGCAAATTATATAATATATCATAATGCATGATATGAGTTTTGTCTACATTTTTAAAAGAGCAACTTTGCAGCACTATTCAATATCAACAAATTAAATGCATTAATGTTTGGTATTATATAAGTTCCAGAGAGTTATAGCACCATCAAGTCCCCCTGCGGCCATGATATAAGCATTCCATAATGAAACCTTTTCAGTAGAATACACCACGTCTTGCACCGCTTGTTTGTGCTCAGTTAGGACGACCAAGGGCCGCAGAGAGAACCAAGAAAAAATACGAATATGCCCATCCCAACCCCCAGATGCAAAAACTTTACCATCCATCCGAGTCTGGACCTTATTTATGCCTGGATTTTTTATAGTTACATCCAATTTATGAGCCAAGCTTAAGTCTTTTTTCGCTATACTAAAGATCTGTATCACATCTGTTGCATTACCAATCATGCCTCTTTGCTGCTCGAGATGATAGTCTACAGACATCGGACATTCCTTAGTCTGCAGTTGTCCAATGCATTGATTATTATTGAGATCCCACAAGAGTAACCAACCTGCTTCATAGCCTACCAGTAAGCAAGGTCTATCACATGGAAATTCAATGTACTTTAAGCACATAGGGTCACCAAGTTTAGGTGTGAGCGTAGGCTCCAAACATCCTTGTTGTTCTCCAGAGAAGCTGTAGATCAGTATCTTTGAATCCTTATCAGGTACATAGAGTGTTTCGAGTTTTGTGTTGGCTTCAAATCGGCAAAAACCAGGGTAATCAGTTTCAATAACGGCATCCTCTTTATAACCACTGTTTGTCAAAACAAAAACTTTAAACTTCCCGCCTTTCTCTTGAGTGATGAGCTGACTACTTGTGTGAATGAGGTGAAGAATGGGAGCTTGACCAACCTGGATCTTCTGTTGGACTCTGTTGGTCTGTGAACATTAATAATAAAAATTTGTCATGTGAGTGGATAAATAACAATACATTTTATATAGACCTATATCAAAAAGTGAAATAGAAAAAATGCCAAAGGAAAGTTTTCATGCTATAAAACTTATAGATAGTTCGCTAACTGCTGTTTTGATTTGGCAGGCGAGCCAATTTTTTCTAGGGCACGTAATGAGGGTAGTAAACAAAAGTGTCGCGCAGTATATAGAAGCCGTACGACACGTCATATTACAGTTTGCTGCGTAGTTATGCATGGGAAATGTTATCCTTGGAATACTTGATCTCACCTGAAGATTGTATGCATAAACACAACCGTTTTTCGAGCCGGCTAGTAACCTCTCGAGACCGCCAGGCAAAAAGCTGAACGCCAGAGAATATACGGGCACGTTGTCGACGTTTCTAATTGTATAAACTGGATCTGGTGGTAGCAGTGCCATTTTTGGTCAAGCTCAAACCGAAATATATTTACGGAATTATAAAATAAAATAATAAAAAAATTAATCAAGCCATCAGAAAATCAACCACTACTACGCACAACACAAAACTGACAGAAAAACAAAAAAGTTTACGTCGTCACGTCACGTTTGGTCACGTTCAGAACATTTGACTATACAATTAAATATTTTGTTTTGTTTTAACGTGGTTTTAACATTTTCTGGCCAAAAGTTATTTTTTTATCTATATAAGCTTCATGGTTCTAGCCTAGCTCCTTTATTGTGATAGATGACTGAATTAAATTAAATACATAAATAGAATATTTCAGGCTACCACTATAATATTCGGATTTCGAAATGCACCTCAGTCAGTCAGCCACTCTTTAAAGCCGTAACAAACGTTCCGATCGTCGGACTCCTAGGAGGCGGGGCGTCCTGCCGTCGGAGCGTGGCAGGATCGATATAATTATTATTAGTATCGGTCGGAAGCTGTAGGAACGTCCTACGTAGGTACGTCCTGTCAATAGGAGCGTGTGTAGCGCTTTCCGACGGTCGGATCCTCCTAACCGCAAGCAGTCGCGCAACACCGGTAGGACAAGTCACTTCGTTTTTTTATAGGGATTTTTGTTGCGCGCAAATGATGCGCAATGCGCAATGGATCAGGAGAACGAAAAGAAAGTAATTATCATATTATTGAATTACTAGAAATGTATAAGGACTTTCCTTTGCTGTGGGATTTATCCCACAAAGAAGAAGCCAGAAATAGTGCATATAAAATATTGCTCAATGTATTTAAAAAATAAGACTATGAGGCAACTTTGAAAACTTTAAAAAAGAAATTGGATAATATGAGATCAGCTTATAATAGGGAGAAAAAGATGCTGTAATCGCTTTTCTCATAATAGTGATTAATGGCTTGACTAAATTCAGTAATTCTTGGTTCATGCGTAAATATATACGGAAATCGTTCTCATCAAGAACCTTCAGTAATTTCATTTGGCTAAACCTTTCCCGGTATCTTAAATAGAATTTTGCCCATTCTTTCCTTTTTTTTTCGGACGCTCTTTAGTAGCTGCCACAGCTATTGCCACTATAGCGCGTGTTGTTATTACCGGTGGCATGATGTCAGCACTGCTATAGTAGCAAGAAGGCGACTGACTGGCGAGTTAATTATATAAATGATCTGTGGACTCGGGCGGTAGGATGCTAGCGATCGGAACGTTCGTAGGCCCCTCGGACTAGGACGCATCGACGTAGGAGGGCGGTCGGATGCTAGCGGTCGGAACGTTCGTGGCCCGTCGGGCTAGGACGTATCGACGTAGGTATAGGACGCCCCGCCTCCTAGGAGTCCGACGGTCGGAACGTTTGTTACGGCTTTTACTAATTACTAAGCTAAAAAAAAAAAAAAAAAAATGAAAAATGTATTTATTACAGCAAAATGCACAATACTCTTACACATTTAAAAATATACACAGAAATATGCATAATGCTGGAGGTTTTTTCTTATGACTTAGAATTAGCTTATGACCTTCACACTAGGCAAAGCCTGTATCGCGAAGGCCGAGAGTATACTTGAATTGTCCTGTAAAGAAGAAACCTCGGAAAGTAGGAGAGACAATTTATGAAAATAATAATAATAGTAAAAACACAAAAACCAAAAAAATAATAATACTAAAGCTGTGATTCGCTATCTACAAAATTGGCGGTAAACATCGAATGTTTGAGATTTCGATATAATATAATCGATAGTTAATCGATAGTTGTACGGGACGTTTGAGGTATAAACTATTTTGTAATCTTATAAATTTCTTTGTATTTAGTTAATTTGGTAAGATTTGAGTAAGAACTTGGTGAAAATGAGAAAGAAGTCGGTAAGTGTATGAATTAATATGATGATAAATTTTGCCACAAGATGAGTCAATGCGTTACTTCGATAAAAAAAAAATTGTTTGCTATCGTATCACTTTTTGATCGATTAGATATATTTCTTACACGCTGTATCTTATCTTATATTTTTTGCTGCTAACTATAGGTGGTAAATTTCGAGTTTTTGTCACAAAAACGATATATCGATATTTTTCTCAGACAATCTATAGATTCGATAGTTGAAATACTATCGATAATCGATTGACTATCGATGTTTAAGCAACAACATTCCCACAACATCTCTGCTGCGCTGCGTCAGTCAGTTTCTCTTTCAAGAGCAGTCATAAATTGTGGATATCATTTTTTATTAAGTTATGAATTATTGAATGAGACATATTCGATCATACCTAATAATGGGTGCCATGTATAAATTAAGAAGATTAATATAATCGCTGTGATCACAAATGGCTACGGAATCGCTTCCTAAATCGGGCAAGCATTCAAAGAATACATCGTATAGAAAAATATTGTATCATAGGTTTTTCGTGGGCCTTCTGTTGTTTATAGTGATATCGTTGGTGTTTATTGTGTTGTATAATGTATTTTCTGGTGGTTCGCCACGGACGGATGTTTTTGAGCCTGTGAATTTGGATGCTTCGAGTGTTGAAGTGATAAAAGTGTTAAAAAAACATCCTGAGGCTATTCCTCGGGTAACGAACTGCACCTATTGGGACTGTTTCAACGTCTACAGATGCGGGAGAGGAGGCCACGACAAGATAACAATATACATCTATCCTCTAAAAGATTACCAGTCTGATGATGGCAGTCCTATTACTCAATTTTCTAGGGAATTTTATATAATATTAGATACGATAAAACGTAGTAAATATTACACGCCGAACCCTGAGGAGGCGTGTTTGTTAGTACCCAGCTTAGACACCCTGAACCAGAATAGTTTCTCAAGTAAACATGTGTCTCGGGCATTGCAGTCACTTGAGCAGTAAGTACTTTTAGAATTTTTTGTAGAATCTCTCCACAAGGCTACTCTCTGATAAATTTTTCAATGTTTAATTTTGTTATTAATATAGTTATTATTTGTTCTTTAACAGTTGGAATGATGGTGAAAACCACATCATATTCAACATGCTGTCAGGTATGGCACCAAATTACGATATGGTTGTCAACCTCAACACGGGAAAGGCTATTATAGCTGGAGCTGGCTTCAACAGATGGTCATTCCGACTAGGGTTTGACGTGTCAATACCTGTGTACAGTTCCACCGCTGCCAAAATTGACAGTAGTCAACCTGAACAAAAAAAGTACCTTATTATATCAGCACAGCTTAATATACCACATGATTATTTAGAAGAGCTACAGAACATTGCATCATCATCAAATGATTTGTTATTATTAAATAACTGTAAATCAGAAACGGGTAAAATAGATCATACAAAACGCTGTGAATACACAACTGGCAGGGTATTTCATTATCCAGATGTATTGAAAGACGGATTGTTTTGTTTGGTTGTACGTAGTGCAAGACTGACACAAGCCATTTTGATGGATATTTTGGCATCTCAATGCATTCCTATAGTAATTGCTGACTCAATAGTAATGCCATTTAATTCACATGTAGACTGGCATAGGATATCTTTATTTTTACCTGAAGAGAATATCAAGAACTTGCTGAAAATTGTACATTCAGTCAGTAGAGAGAGACGGGGAGAGTTGTTTTGGCAGTCTAGATGGGTGTTTGATAGATATTTCGCTAGTTTAGAGAAGATTACGTCAACTACATTAGAGATTATAAATGATAAAGTGTTTCCGTTGGCTGCTAGAATGTACGAAGACTGGAATATGCCTGTGCATTTGGTAAGTTTGTTTTATAATTATATTTTTTACATCTCATGTATAACATCATGAGCATCCCTCAAATGCAATTAGAATGGTTTACTTATTTACTTACCATGGATGTTTTGAGAGCTCTATGTACAGTCCAGTGTCTCTATCAACTCATTTTTAACCGACTTCAAAAAATGGAGGAAGTTCTCAATTCGGTTGTTTTTTTTTTTCCCGTTTGGTCCCATTATTGTCATCAGATCAGGATTTGATTACTTCTTAGTGTACTTTGAAGTCGGTTTAAGTTTTTTGTAAAACAGTCCAATTATTGTTACGGCTATTTCCTTTTGAGTTGTTTATTATAGCTATACTTTTAACCTCTTTGCCCAAGGAGGTTCCTTTGATTAATTAATTTAATTAATAAATAACAACTTAATTGTATAAATAATAAAATTTAACACAATCTCAGCCCTTTACCATTAAAAAGGTACCATAAAATATATGAAGAAGTAAATATTTAATATCAAGTAGTCCATAATGTAGACACCATCATTGTGACCTTGCCCCCTTGCCCTCCGACTTATGACCTACTAACGTAAGCTATAAGAATTAATAAAACATAACTTCATTGTTACAATAATAACTACCTTCACACCCATTGTAGTTATTTAATATAAACTACATATACTTGTATATATATATATCTCATGATAATACTGTCAAGTATAATCTGTTTTTAATTATGCCATTAACTTATTTTTTTCGCCAAGGACCTAGCGGTGCGATCCGATAGCTGCACTTGAAAAAATAATTAAAAAAGATTATTTTTTGTAAAGACACGTAAAAGCAGTTTAGGTATATGTTTCAGTCAGTATTATGATCCTGGAAGTCAGATATAGTCATTGTGACATATTTTTAGGGGAATCCCCACTGATTAGAAGTTACAAATCTATTATAGACTAGGATATTGTTATGTTTAGTGTTAGCAAGTTTTGTTGTAAATTCAAATCATAGCAAAAGTTTTGGGTTCGAATCCTACGAGCTCGAGCTTTCGGCGAAGAAAAAAGTAGTGTGGATAGATACAAATCCGGCTGGCTGGATACCATTCTCATGTTGCCAAGTGCTGGAATCGGCAACTACAATTCTACATGATTGATTTAGTAGGAGATTAAACAATACATTCGCTTGAAAGGCCAGAGGTCACTCAATCACCGTATAAAAAAAATAGATGTATGGTTCTCTAACGCGCGCAAGACCCTGGTCTTCGATCGCGGGAATTCCCGAAAATAATAAAACATCCATTTTCTTGTGACAATATGGACTATGAGTAAATGAGGTAGTGCATAATTCACAATCACAAAAATTTTGGTCTTTTAAATCTGAAGAGTTATATCCGATTTTAAAAGATATGGGTGCTGAAATATTTTGTGGTAGATCGTCCGAGCACTAGTCTAAAGGCTACTGTAACTCCGTACCATCATGTGTATGCCTGTATGCCGTTCCGTAGTAGTAATAAACTATATCTTAACAATTACCAGTACGGCCCAGTGAACCCGCTGTTCCTGCCAGTGACCGCAGCGAAGGCGCCGGGCTTCACCGCGGTAATACTCACGTACGACCGAGTCGATAGCCTGTTCACGCTGGTCAAGAAGTTGGTGCGCACGCCGAGTCTCGCCAAGATACTGGTCGTTTGGAACAACCAGGTGAAACCGCCTCCACCTTGTGAGTATATTGTTTATTGTGTTTTTGCAGGAGAATTATTTTTGGATCGCAGGATAAAACTAAATTATTTTGAAAAAAAAAAGAGATTAAGAAGTGGCTTATATCATAAAAGGAATAAGATTAACATAAAAATATATTCAGCAATATTGGCTATTAGAAGATTTTGCCAAAAATGTAATGTTGATGTTCTCCTGATCTGAATATAAAAAAAGCTAAATACCACTGTCTGATTAATTACAAAATGTGAGGAACTAATAAAGACGAAAACTTTAAAAACAGGTAGGGTGTAAGCATAAGCATCCGCCACCCGACACCCGTCAATCTGTGGAGCGAAGAACTACTTCTAAAAGTATTAGATGATAAAAATAATCGTGTATAAAAAAAAAGTTGGTTAGTTACTTTCTTGATCCTTGGTGCCCCAGGAATAAACGGAAGTATTTAGAATATTTTTAGAACCCCAAAAAATTATATAAAATTCCAAGTAGATCTATACGATAGAACGAAACGACCAATATTTCATGAACAAAATGTGGCTGTTAAAATTTCCATAGTTCGTTATTTTTCCTTGCTACCTTTTCTAGTTTGCAATCATAGATAACATTCAGAATTCACTGTGTCATGCGAACCTTTGATCGCTTTTACAAACAGTGTTATAAAGGCAGTTCATAAATGTCAATGTAACCCATTTTTCACCTGGCCTACTGTTAAAGAAAGTACTAATTAATAGGTACGTATGTATGTAAATCTGTATCGAATAGCGTGAGAGTATGAGAGGGGGTGGTTCATATACAATTAACCCAGGGCCAGGTCATTTCATCATCGAATATTAGTAGCATTACATTGTAATTAATGGCTCGCGATCAGAACTTTTAATGTAGTTTGGAATTTTTTACTGTACGTCGCGTTTTGTTAATTTATCGTATTGTATTTATATTTATTTGATCCTTGAACATATGAGTAATAAAGCTACTACTATTGTTTCGCTCCAAATTAGCTCTAACATACTAGGTTTTATAATTAATTTGGGTCGAAGTTTATACACCTCATATAAAATCACATTGATGCCAATTCTATTGTTTACAAAATAAACTAATTTAGTCTCTCTATCTCTCTCTAACAAATAACATAAAAAAGGATACAAAAATTGAAAAAGGAAGATTACGATTTTTATTCTGTTATCATGATTATCTCTTCAACCTGAATTTAGTCATGGATCGCTAGTGGTCACGAGTATTTCCCCGGAAATTACAATGGCATAGAGAGATTGCCGAGGAGTCTTATGTTTTCCCGGGATAATTATTTATCCATGTTTTATTATTCCATCTATGTTCCAAGCTAAGTTGCGTGATTCAGTAATAAACATCTATTCAAATGTACAATAACATACACATTTTGTAGGGTTGATATCAGTGGCGTAGCTACCTAGGGGCTAGACGGGTCAGTGCCCCGGGGCCCCCAACTGGGGGGCCCTCCGACTCTGACTTACAAACTACGTATAGAGTTTTTGAAAAGAAACGCAGAACTCTGAACGCGGAACTCTAGAACTCTCTCTGTGGAATCGGCGCCAAATATTTCGCATAAAAACAAACAGTTTTTGACCCTTCATACGGATTATCATGACTGAGAAGATGGCGGAACATGCTACGATATGTCTTTTTTTAATGTGTGAGTAGTCTTGCTCCAGGTGTAAAAACGAGATGGCTTGATATGAAAATTTTAAATCGTTTAGTTGGGGCCGTAGTTTATTTTTTGCCCCAGGGCCTTTGGTTACCTAGCTACGCTACTGGTTGATATAAGTAATAGTAGATTGTTAACCAAGGGATGTAAGCCACAAATCCCTCACCAGAATATTTTGGCGCTAGAACCCGCTAGAACGAAGTGAGAGCGCCAATAGATCGAGTTTCATTTCGCGTATGAAGAAAGTAACAATAATGCAAAAGTAATACCCGAAAAATGTGCACTAATCTTCGCGGCAGTTTTATCGAGATCACATATTTTTCCGTGTTAAGCATTTAACAGAAAAAGAAAAAAAAATGGTTGGAATCCCGCTTCTTAGATACTTTTGGGTTTAATTTCAGAGTACGAGAGATGAAAAAGTATTTGTGATTGCATTGGTGACAATCTCGCTCGGAATAATCGCGAACACCTTACGCAGTCATACATGAGTAGCGTGAATATTTTCGTATGCACATTTTTATGGCTTATTAAATACAAAGTGGGTCGGTTTTCTAGTCCACATCGAAGATATACCTAATCATTGCTTTATCTGGAAGAACGAATGTTATTTATAAAAAATATCCCTATTTAAGTATATACTTTAGGTACCTACAGTGTGTCTTTGTATATTGTGTTTTAAACTTTGTCAATTTTTATTACTAAAGTGTACTCCTACTACTTATTGAATATTCTGTGTTCTCGGGTCGGCAACGCGCGCGTAATAATGTAGCAAGCGTCCATAGGCTACGGCAACCGCTTACCACCAGGCGGGCGGTATGCTTGTTGGCCACCTTAGTGGTATATAAAAAAAAACTGTTGCTACAATTTTTTTAGATGAAAGTTTTTACAAAATATAAAAACGCCTAAAAAGCGGGTTTGCATTGCACTAATGAGTCTAAGGATGTGGCAGTGACTATGCGGATTTAGACTACAGGAAAATACATAGATCGATTTGACATATACCTACCTTGTAAAACATTGGATATTTATATCCCGGGAAAAAATAGAAAAACTGGGAGGCGGAAACTAGTTCGGTATCACTTAAAAAAATAATATATAAGTCTTAAAGGAGATATTAGCTGGTAACGAATAAAATGTTTCAACAAAGACGACGTTATGACACCATCTCTATGTTTGGTTCACTTTTATGATACGACTCGTCAGTATTTACTAGGCATACCCTATAAAAGCCAACCTACGTGTGCCACAAGTCGTTCCACCCAAGGATGTTTACACCATCCTGTGCATACGGAACATTCGTGCTATCTCTATCTAACCAGTACATCGTAATTTTATCTAACATCTAGAACTGTGATAGCATTGTTATTGGCCTGGCAAAGAACTTTATTGAGGTTAACAGATAAAATTATATTTGAATAATATATGGTTATGTGAAGAAATTACATATACTGCATTATAACACCTATAATTCATGGTATATTTAGTCTGTCTGCATACAACATCTTCAAAATCTACGGAAAGATATATCAATATGAAATTTTATTCGTCCCGTATTTGAATATTTTCTTCGAGATTTAAAAAGGCCAAAATAATTGCCAAAAAGAGACAAACATAGCGAGACAAAGAACGATAGATACCCTCTGGTCTCAAATGTGGCTTCTTTAAAGCTTTATAAACTAAGTTATTCACCGCGGTTTCACCCGCGTTCCCGATATAAAAAGTAGCCTATTACCTTTTCCATACCATAGGTAGGCTATCTGCATGCCAAAGAATCATGGCGAGATTTGTACATAAATATAAATATTTTTATAGACGTTAAAATGACATTATTATTGATCCTT
Organism: Achlya flavicornis; assembly: GCA_947623365.1. Classification (NCBI taxonomy): domain Eukaryota; kingdom Metazoa; phylum Arthropoda; class Insecta; order Lepidoptera; family Drepanidae; genus Achlya; species Achlya flavicornis. Next base: position 13,885,924 of record OX392478.1, read on the forward strand.
GGTGCCCATGGAATAACTTGAGTCATTTAAAATATTTTTAGATCTCCGGGATAAAAATTCGACATTTTATGTCATGCCGGCGAATCGCGACCTAAACCATTATGTTGTTATGTTTTACGGGATTTATTAAAATATTTTACTTACCATAGATAAATAAATAATATTAGGTATATACGAGTAGAATCACTGCATGGGAAGTCACTAGTCTCCAAAGATACAGAATATACTTCTAGTTTTGGAGGTAGGGCCATAAATGTATTTTGTCCCCTTATTATGTGTAATAAATTATTATTATTAGGTATTTCAAGTATATTAATATGTTGCCAGTAATGTAATATCAACATTGGAAGTGATTCAAAACTCTCTTAAATGTTTTATTTTTTTGTACAATTCAATGTATTTATCTCGCCATGCTTCTTTCATGATGATCGATTGAGTAGTTAAGGCGTGAAAGCGTAACAAACAAACTCATTCGCATTTATAATATCAGTAAGCATTAATTATTAATTTAAGTAGTTATGGCTGTTATTAATTACAAATTAAAGCCTGTTTTTCAAAGTTTTTAAAACATTTTTAGAAAAACCAAAGATTTTTTTTTGTGAACTAGAATCATGCTAAAATCATAAATGGTAGCGCAGGGCACACAAATTGCATGAACCCTTTGTATGGAAATAATATGGTTGTACTTTGCATCCTGCGACGCGACTCGACGTTGCTTATACGTTTTTATTAGCCGCGCGTGTCCTCTCTTTTATACACTTTTATTTGATACGGTATTAATAAAATATGTAGATAAGTTTAGGTTAAGTTTTAACTTTGGAAACGAATTTTCAAAGACCTTGCACCTATTCAGGGAGCCAACTCTACTTTTAAATCAAACGTCATTTTCACACGATCCCTACAACTCCACGCTATAGAATTAGAAGTAGACCAAATCTGTCAAATCTGTAAATTTTTACACCATTGATTGTTAATTTGAACATTATTGTTATAAGTAGCAGACTTGGGCCCCATATTGTTTGATACCGACAAAACTTCCATAATTCTAATTTCATAGAAATCTTTGGAAACTTTTTAGAAAATAATAATAATAGTAAACCAAAGTTTAAGAATGAGGACTTTTCTTATGATACCTCTATGCTCAAAATACCTGTCAAACTGTTGATAATTCGAACCAATTTGAACCTTAAGTACACGATTTGACAGGTATTTTTACCATAGAGGTAAGAAAACTCTTCATTTCGGGAAAACTTCTGGTAATCAGACTCGCCTACGTTATACAAATTGATTGAGGCTACGCTGTATCTGGGGATTCTGAGGCACGGGAGTGCCCCCCGCCAAGACAGTCAAGTGAAGCGCAAGGGCACTACCTACCTTTTCTCGAAGCGCTTCGTCGTTTTTTTTAACCCTCATAACTTAGATTTGGATTATACGAGATAAACAAAATTCTCGGGACATGATGTCAATAGTGAACTTATTAATCATATTGCACCTTATTACAAAACATGGTTTAAAGGAAAACCAGGTTTTAAAATAGCGTCGTCCCTTTTTATTATATGACGTTAGAAAGTGACCAATTGACAGTAAAACCTGGCTTTACTTTAAACCATGTTTTGTAATAAGGGGGATTAAGTTTCAATAACATTGCTCTTATACTTTAGATTTTATTGATATCTAAAAAACCCCGATTTCCTCACTGACTCACTGATGATCATCAAAACTCTTAGGGTACTTCCTGAAGTCCTAGAAAGCCGTTTCACTACTACAAGAACTATTGTATAAAAAAAAGTTATGAACAGTGAATTAATTTTTCACCTTACTCCCATGTGACGGTAGCGAAACGGCCAAGCCACATATTTTGACTATACGGTGTGTAGAGTTTGTGAAGTTAGGGCTTGTAGAGTAAGGGCATGTAGAGTTATAAACTTGGCTCTACATGAGATCTGATAACTTTTTGACAGTGCGAGCCATATGTCACGGCAACATTTTACATTAAAATGTTTTTTGTGGAATAGTACTTACCTATCTATACGTACAGAATAATTTGAGTAGGTATCGAAGATAAACGCTAACTAGTCAAATCAAGTAGGTACATTATAAATCATCAGTTTATTTATTTATTTATAAATTACCATTTATAACCCAATACAAAAGTAAATCGGTGTTGAAATTAATACGCCTGCAAACGCATTGCAACCTGTACATTAATTAATATCAACCTTATTGCTAGTATATAAGCGTGATTTTAAATTGTAGAATTACATATTGATCACAATTTTTATCTGTAGCGAAATCGCAATTACAGACTCACATTCAATTTAAATGATAACAAATACACAGCGCATTAACACTATGTGGAATGTTATTACAGACTTTTATTTCAAACTAGCTGTATACCGCGGACACACCCGTTTTCCCGAGATAAAAATATCCTATCCATCTTTCAATCGAAGGCGGCCGGCCGTACCGGGAAAAAAAATTGGAATTTTGGCTATGATGCAATTATTTTCATAGGGTATCTATTATAGCCATTTATTCAATTACTAGCAGACCCTCGCGGATTCACTCGCGTACAGTTTGAATTTCTTTGCGCGGAAAACTAATTATTTTTCAAAAATAAAAGTAGCTAAGTTACTCCTTATAATATCAGCTATGAACCGGAACAGACAGACAAAAATGTTTAAAAACTCTATCCAATTTTATTCAAAAAAAGTTGAACTCACATAAAAGCTTGGTGCGATGCAATACTCTTTAAAATTGGAATGTCAAATACAAAAGAATATTTAAATGAAAAGCACAAAGTTTAGGCTGTGCGTTGATTTTCAGTCAGTCATTCAGGACAAAGCATTTTATATGAATAGATTAGGCTCTCGGAGGGCACTTATGAAGGTCAAATTTCCTGAAGTTGCCACCGCGCCGGTTCGGAAGTCGGCCTTCAACTGAGGACAGTACACATTTACCCTAATGTTAGTAAAGTTCGTAACATTTATTGTTTTTCTTTTCAGCGTCCGAATGGCCAGTAATAAACAAACCATTGAAAGTGATACGAACCAAAGAGAACAAATTATCGAATAGATTCTACCCATACGATGAAATTGAGACTGAATGCCAGTTGACCATAGACGACGATATTGTCATGCTAACGCCCGACGAGTTGGAATTTGGGTGAGTATATACTGTATGCCCTTTTAAAAGGGGTAGGGATTTCCGAAAGCGCAAGCCGCAGCAAGAAGGGGTGAGCTGCGCATCGGGCACAAAATGTATGAAAAAGACGTGGCACAACACATTCTTCTTTAAACAAGTGTACGGCCCGCCTGATGGTAAGCGGTTACAGTAGCCATATGGAAGCTTGCAATACACGAGGCATCACTCACGCGTTACCGACCTTTCCCCCTCCCCAATGAACTCTGTCGTCCTTATCACGCGCAGGAATACGACATAAGTTATTTGGCTGCGGTATTCTGGAAGCGCTCGTGGTGTAGCATGATTAGCCGTTCTTAATCGATCGGCAAAGTTAAGCTACGTCTGTCGTGGTCGGTACCTGGATGGATGACCGTCTAGTGGTAGGTATTTCAAATCGAGCGTTTCCGTGCTTCGGAAGGCACGTAAAGCCGTTGGTCCCGGTTATCACTTAATTGTGATAGTCGTTAAGCTAGTTAGAGGCCTTACAGGCGGCTTGAAAAATTCCAACAGTAGGTTGACCACTAGCCTACCTCCACCAATCCGCAGTGGGCACGCGTGGTGGAGTATCTGCACATTCCCTTTTACCCTCATTTGTGAAAGGAGGCCTGTGCTTAGCAGTGGGACATTATAGGCTGATGATGATGATGATGATTCTGTAAGGTAACTGCTCTTTGAGCAAATAAACGCTACATTCTACCTCTCTTAATAAACGCTATGCTCTGCCTCTCTTATCCCGTTGGTTCTCGCATTGGACGCACTTGCTTTCATTGTAATTTTGTTAATCGCGATTCAAAGATTAACCTTCTAATACCTGATGTGCGACACGCACGCTGTCTGTTTGAGGGGGAAAACAAGTTTCCGCGGGGCGGAATGCTAGTTCAAAGCTTTTTCCAGCTCTTTCTGATTAAAATTACCTATACCTTTACCTGTTATTAGATAGCTGGTAGTTTAAATAGGTTCTAGGTTACCATGTCAATATCTTAGTTGTAAACATTGTGTAGTATACGCTTTTAGATACAATCTAGTTTAGTTATCTAGGCTAGTTAAACTTCAATACGGTAAATTACTGTGTATGGATTGTTGTTTGTCCTAGATTAGTAAAACGCCTGTGATAATGCTTTTGAGAATTCTTTGAAGAGATGTAGTTTTTAATATTTAACCAGCTGACCCTCGCGGTTTTACCCGCGTACGGTTTTTTTGTGCGGATCCCTATTTTTTTTATTAAATGTAGCCTAAGTTACTACTTGTAACATCAGCTATCTGTCTGTGAAAGCCCCGCCAAAATTGGTCCAGCCGTTTTGGAGATTAGCCGGACCAAACAGGCAGACAGTCAACAATTTCAAATATTGTTTTTTTTGTGTCGTTAATACTTTCATATGCATTTAGAAAATAATACCTGTTATTTTGATATAACAAAGACTTCAATTTTATTTGTTTGTATAGATAGCTGTGCCCCGCGGTGTCACCCGCTTCAACATGTTAAATTATATAGCTTGTTGTTACCTTATCCAATAAACGACCTAACGAAAATATATTATGTCAAACTGGATGGATAGATCCTGATCCTGATATTTGTGCTTTCAAACATAAACTCATACTTTAGAGGGTATTTTATTCAAATTTTGACACAACCACCGGTGGATCGTCATGCAAGTTGCAGGAGTATTAAATTTTAAAAGCTATTTTACCTTCATAGAACAATATCTCTAATAAATAATTTAAAAAAAAAAGTTTTCAAGTTCGGCAACACATCGGCAATCCCCCTGGTATTGCAAATGTCCATAGGCGGCGGTGACCACTTACCATCAGGTGACCCGTCTGCCTGCATGACCTGCGCCTATTGACATAAAAAAATATGTCTAAATCGTTTCGACTATTTTCGGGAATGTACGAAAATAGTTCATATTAAACAAAAAGTATCAACTCCACAATGTGCCAAATGAATTACTTTACCTGCGATTCACTAAACGATTTATGCCCGGTTTCTATAAACAAAACGGAATCGTTTTGCTTACCATTGGTAGGATTTTTTATTGCCAAACTGGGCATATAGATAATTTTGTAAGCAAATTTTAGCTACTTCCATATGGGAGGGTCTGCTATGTAAAGCCATGAGGGCTTTGCTTCATTATTAGTAAAGATATAAGAGTCTTAATTTTCCGTCCGTAAATTATAGGAATCGGCCATCAGACATATTGTATTGTCGTGTGATTGTTCTATGAAGCTAAAAAACAATAAAAACTTGGCTAATCCAAACTCGCCACGTGCGGGCACATCCATCCACGTTAAACCACGTATACACTTAAATCGAGAAGAATCCATTTTAAGAAACTCATCTAAGCATTATGAAATCTCAATCAATTCTGTGATGATTTGTAGAGAAAATCGAAAGTGTTTAATTATAGCGTGGGTTTACAAAGCGTTACTAATTGTTGCCTGTCATATCACTAACTATGTCATGTGTGCTATATGTTTTCATTACTATTGTAACGCAATTTCCTTAGGGTTGTCACACTTATAGAAAATAATATTTTTTTTACATGGGTGGTCACGCTTTGACGTCATAAAATGTGAAGAGAAGGTCGGCAACACGCAGTGATACCCCTGGTGTTTCAAGCGTCTATAGGCCGTTATCTGATGATGAGCAGTTTCCAGTTACAGCTGTACTGATAACTGCTAATCATCATGATTAATTAAAGGCCATGGTTGTTACAGTTTCGACGTGTGGCGAGAGTTCCCCGACCGTATAGTGGGGTTTCCGTCCAGGCTGCACGTGTGGGACAACGTCACCAACTCCTGGAGATACCACAGCGAGTGGACCAATCAGATATCTATGGTGAGTCTTGCGAATTTTTATATGTTGAAAGATGGCTCACGTTTGACCGTCGACTGACCCCAGAAGGAGTGCCGAGGTCGATTTACCCTTACTCGGAAAATGCATATTCAAATTCAATTTTTTTTTATTCAATATAGGCCCTAATAAGGCACTTAGGAACGTTACAATTGATTTTACCACCGGTTCGTAAGCTCACTCTGGCCTTGAAGAAATCTAGAACACGAAATCCCGGGAGTGAGTTCCAATCGTCCATATAACCATTTTATCTAGTCATCGTAAAATTTACTTTAACGCATACGATTTAAAGGACTCAATAGGATGGCAAGGTAAATTCCGAGGCGTAGCCGTGCTGGTATAGTGAGCGGTGACCCTAAGTCCCGACGACGTTGTATTTTCTCGCAATATTGATGCTAAACCGCTTTTTACTGAAGTAACCAAGCCTCGGCAAGCACTTCTATGTAAAACGCGTATATTTTACTTTTCCGATTTCTTCCATCCGTAATTTTAAGAAACGTTTGTCTTAGTTTTTTCTTAGATTTCTTTCATCAATTTACTAAATGTTAAGACATAAAATTATGCATACATATTTCGTGGAGGCCTATTTTCAGCTGTGTCCATGTGATTGTAATAAAACCCGCGTAAATTTATGAGCCAATAAACCTGAAAATCTACTATATACTATTACGGTCTTATTCATAATGAGTTATGATAGGTTTATAAGCTCGATAAAGTGACATTTCCAAAAAGTATTATTCATAATGGCTTGATAGCGCTAAAATACCAAAGAAATTGGACTAAAGCAGTAGAAATAGTGTCAAAACGCAAACTTTATAATTATATCTGTCACGATAATTTTCATACGATTACTCCATAAGATAAAACAGGAATGAGATATAGTTGTGTGTTTCTGTTCATACCGCCTGTAACCCATTTTGAGTTGTCAGTGGCTACGATTGGTTTAATTATACTACCAAATTGAATAGGTTTAAAAGTCAACTATGGTGTTGGCCCTCAGATGTAGTTTTTATTTTAGTCGTAGTTTGTTGTCATACAGCAGACGGACGACGACGCCGCGAAGATTCAAAATTAATATTGTTTATTTAGCTTCAAGCAAACCTAAATGTATTAAATTGTGATCTGTGATAAACACAAATATGGTGTGTGTTGTAATCGAGTGCAAATATCATTCCTACCGAAAGGAAAATGAATCTGAAATTATTAGCTTTCATCGGTAAGATGGCATTTTGAACATATTTCGGATTTTATTCGTAAGATTGCTTTGATAATTTGTAGAATTGTAAACTAACATTTATGTATTATAGTATTATGTGTATTATATGTTGAAAACAAATTAGATTACCAAAATATTGCTATATTTTAAATATTTTGGTATAGGTTCGAATAGTGCTGTACATTTCTTATCGACAAATCAATGAGGAGTTGTAATACCCTTACAGGGTGCATTTATGCCACTACTTTTAAACCTTAAAATGTATGTGTACTTGTTGCAATTAATAAATGAATATGAATATGAATAAATATGAATATGAGGATAAACTTTCCTTGACGAGACGCTGGTCTGGGATTTCGTATTTTTTTGACAGAAAGAAGATGATCTTCTTACATCATCATCTTTCAGTGAAGTCCTTTTTTTAAGCAACTTTTTTTTCATTATTTTCGATAGTTAAATAATAGAAGATTGTATATAGTGATTAATAAAATCACTATTTTGCGTCGTTTCTTTATGAAATGGCTGGTAAGAGCTAGGCTGCGGTAATTCCTGCAGAGTCGGCGCATATATGAATTTATATCAAAAAAACTCATACTTAACCTCAACATCAACCATTAATATCTAGGAAACCATGAGTTTGCTTAAAGTTTTGGGGGAACCAGGTTGGAGGCCTTCCCCCCGCATCCCCTACGTTGCGTCCCGTCAATTAAAGTACCACAAATGATGAAAGTGTCTAAACTTTAAGATTAAATTATTTATTTTAGATTCCCCGATAACGGTGGGTTAGAGAGAGTGAGCAAACACATCAGATGCTTCAATCAGGCGACGCTTTGAAAATTGCTTGGGAAGAGATTCCAGATGAAAACGTGAGGCATTATGATCGAGAGCATGCATTCCAGTCTTCAGAAGTGCATAGCTAAAAGAGGAAGGCATACAAAATTATACAAAAACAGAAAAAGAAATAAAAAGTAAAGATTTTTTTAGTTTTTAGGCCTTTTTCGTTGTTTGTGTTTTCGTAATTTTTATTTAAACATAAATTACTAATTTTATTGATAATTTATTTAAACAATTAATTGCCTAAACGGTACACAAAAACATTGTTTTATGATTAATTTAATAATAAACGCGTGATTTTTATTTTATTTTAAAACCTTATCTGTAAACTGTCTATAGTATAAGTACCTTCTTGAAGAAACTATGTACCTATTAATTTTTGTATGGGAGCTGGCATAGCCACCCGTCGCCATTTAGATTTTAACAATTATTATAAACTAGCTGTCCCCCGCGGTTTCAACCGCGTTCCCGGGATAAAAAGTAGCATGTATCCTTCTCCGTACCATAGTCTATCTGCATGCCCAATTTCAATATAAAAAACAATATGATAAACTTTCTGGGACGGGACGCTGGTCTTGGTGCTTTTTTAACAGATGGTAGATGATCTAAGGAGTCTTTCAGCGAAGTCTTTTCAAGAAGCAACTTCATAATTTTTTGAGATATCAATTATTGAAGTGTGTTAATAAAATCACAATCTTGCGTTTTTTGATATACACTTGCGTTTCGTTCGGCAAAAGTTTAGTCCATACAGTAAATGAGATTAGTTTTGAATGTATTTATGTTAAAATTCAGTTTGATAGTTTTATTATCCAAACCCATTTTATGAGTATAAAAAAACTTGCAATTATACATTTTACAAAGGATATCGTGCAAAAACGAAACGCATGATGACACCATTTTGATTTAGCGCCGTGTGACATTTCACCTATGGTTAGATAAGGTGTGTCACCTGTCAAAACCGATTTCTGTACTGGTCAAAGAATTTAAAACGTCCAGAAGGATAGTCGCCTCTATGGCAACATGAAATAAACAAGCCAGAATTGACAGTATTTGACAGCCGTGCGCAGTACGAACTGAGAGCGATTTGCTCAGGGAGCCCCTCAAGCGGAGTGAAATTAAATGTCATGCTTTAGTAAGGCGGATTATCCATCTGGGTAGAGGCACGATGCCCTATGAAAATCTTTGGTACTGGTATGGTAGGTTCAAACGGTTCAAAAACCAATGCAGCGCACCCCGAATATTTGTAGTCTTGTGGTTATTACCCCTAGAGTGTATATAAAAAGCCGGTGGCGCGGAGAGAGAGCAGCCCCCGCCTGCTTTTTGTTACGCAAGGGCAAAAGGGCTGCACTTCCCGCCCGCAGCGCCAGAGCCGATGCAGAAGTGAATTTATGCAAAAAACCTCATACATAATCTCAAACTTCAACCATGAATATCTCGGATTCCATGAGCTTGCTTCAAGTTTGGTGGGTACCGAGGGGGAGGGCTTCCCCCCTACCCCGCGTCTCGTCCAGGAAAGTTTTACCATTTCTATTTTTTATTTAAACCAAATTTTGTCGATATCGATATTATTGTATTCATAACCCTATTGTAAATTTACTTGATCAATAAAGTCTTGCAACAGTGTACAACCTTACTATTTTAGGATATAGTAAATATATAACTGTCTCATTTTGGCACTACGAATCCCAATAAGAGTAATGAGTACAGCTATTCAGAAGTCGCTTCATTTTTTAGAGCTCATTCTTTGCTATTCTTTATTCTATGTAAAATACTCTATAACTGTTCTATAAAGTCAGTTGGATTTAAAAATGCCAAGACCCTACTATAAGCCTCCGATAAAGCTCCGATAGCAAAAAATATGGACGACTTCGATCAGCTGTTTTGTGATTGACGTTAATTTTGTTGTTGTTGTTTATAATATTCGCCAAAAGGCAGGCAAAGGTCTGAACCATACAGCCTAGTTATAGTTTTTAATTTGTAAGAAATTAATATGGTTGTACCTAAGTGAACTGAAAATTAATATTAAATAAATAAATATCCTGGGACATTCCTCACATACGGTCATCTGATCCCAAACTAAGCAGAGCTTGTACTATGGAAACCAGATAACTGATATTTAACATATACAACTTTTTGTTTAAAAATACATACATAATATACATAATTACACCCAGACTCAGGACATGCAGAGATGTTCATGCACATAAATGCATGTCCTGTTTGGGAATCGAACCCACAACCTGCGGCGCAATAGGTGGAGTCTTACCCAACTGCGCCAACTGGCTCGTCAAATATTATATTAGACATCTATTATTGGTTGTATAGGTTACACCCATATAAAAATAAAAATAAAAATTGAGGAGATGCAGCTCAGTACTATATAAATAGAAAGGGGTTCTATTCCCTCAATGTACAGGTAGGTAAGTATTTTACGCATAATATTCATTTTTACCGTCGTGCTAATAGGTACTAAATCAAAACCTCTGAACTGATTGCGATACAGCTTATGTCGTGAAGAGGTAACAGACAGACAGAATTACTTTCGCATTCATAATTTTAGTACGTATATAGTAGGATGTTTAGGACCCCCCCCCTAACATTGATACGGGCCTACCTAGTACCTACCTAGTAGTACCTGGGTGAACGAGCTTTGCTCGGTGTTTGTGAAAATTCCTAGTGGTCGTACTGGGCTATGGCTTACATACATGCTGCAGTGAAATTACCGATCTTACCATCTGCGAATGAACTCGCTGCGTTATAATCGATATATAAAATTCTACGGATATTATTTTTAATCAGGTAACTCTGATGCTCGCCTCCGGGAAATTGTTGCGAGGTGGCGAGGTAGCACCCATGCATGACTCCGGGATCTTCAATGAACTCATAAACTCTAAAAGAACGTTTTGAGTCAGGCGAGTTTAAAGGAAGGCTTTTGGGAGATTCGGGATACAGGCTGGAATCATACCTGTTTACGAAGAAGAAATGACATCAGTCAATGACAAAAATATATAATTCTGCCACTTTGTTTATGGTTTCATTCACTCTTTCTACGAGTTGGCCCAACTTGGCCTGTTTGGCAGGATGCGTTCGAAGTTTTCAACCGATTGGCAACATTTTGTTTCATAAGAACATTTTAGTTATCGGAGCGCTATAGTTCGATTATGAATAAAGAATTTTATAAGACGTTTGATAGTCCTATTAGACGTTTTAACTAGTGAACGCTATAAACCTTCGATAAGCATTTTCTATGAATAAGACCGTTAGAATTTACTATTTAAACTCCAAACGCAAAGACAGCCTATGTATCCTTACATGTACATCAAAGAGAAGACATGGGTCACAGGGTCTGTCAAATGTGGTTTTAACATAGATCTCGTTTTTAGGCCTGTGTTTGACCATAATCTCACCATGGTAAGTTATGATGTGGCCGAAGGTGGTAAGCACACAAAGTCTAGAAGAAAATTGGGTCTCAAGTGCAGCTGTCGGACGGAATAAATTCGCTTGGCGATTGATTTTACAGGGTACTACAAAGTAACGCCCCTACAAATGAATTATAAGACTTTTCATTTGGACCTTTTCGTTCTGGCCTTTTTGAGAAAGTCGAACAGAGATATGAGTAAATAAATACATTTAGGTCCCATACGGTTCCCTAATGCCCATAAACAATTTGCACGGTACGCGCGGGCGTCAATCACGCCCGAACTAAAATAGACTTATGAAATAAACATTGCAATCCAACCCATTCGCCTAATGGAGGCACGACCTTCGCCATATATTGTTAAAACTGGACCAACCGTGGCAGATTTTTGTTATTTACTGCAGGAGATTGAGGACTTTATAGTGTTGTTATAGAGTTTGTAATAGCCTGAATGTGTTTTTGATTCTTGTTTGTTATACGGGGTGAATACGACAATAAATGAAACCACGTAAAGTACTCATAGATACGATCAACTCTTACTACTGAACAAACTTCTAAATCGCAATAAAATTACAGCTTGTCATACAAAAGGTACATACACATACATGTCTCCTCGGCAAAAATGTATGAAAATCTATGTAACATAAAAGGTTTCACAAAAATATATGAGCATATATACTTTGACATATAATTGGCATGCAAAATATTAATATAATTAAAATTAAACACATTAATTGATAATTAAATATATAAGCGACAGACCACAAATAAAATTCTTAAAAATACACTGGCAAAATTAACAAAAAATTAACAATTGGAATGACTTTCCATATAATTGATCCTTGGTGCCTAAGATTGAATTTAATTGATAATACTTAAAGCATTGACAATATATTTTGTATTTCTGAATAAAAATATGACATACTTATTAAATTATTATGGGTGTCGAAACATCACATAAAACTGCTATTTTATATTGTGCAATGTTTTAATCATGCGGGTTTGATAAAATATTTATGTACCGATTTATATTTACACAGTATACTTTCAATCCTAAGAACGCATAAACATTTCAATATTCATCATAATGGAGCAATGACCTAATATTTTCATTCATAAGCAATTCGAATCAATTGTCACGACGCCACTTGAAGTTCACTGAATCGAGTATCTACAATTATTTTAATGAGAACGTATGATTTAGTTTTATTTAAACAGAAAATACTTCATGTGACAAATGTGAATCGATTGTCTGTATAAAGTCTAATAAACTGTCTATATTATTCGGTCGTTTATTATTTTTACACGGCTGCTAAAAAAAGGAATTAATGTTTTCAGGATTCATTTCTTTATTCTACCATAACTTTTAAATGCTTGAACAGATTTGGATGTGTAGTGATCTATCAGTAACACTGAGATAGTTCACACACAGGATAAATGGCGCGGCGCCACAACAACCTGAAGTTTTCTCGTAAATCTGCATATATACAAGTGTCCGACATGTACAGTTGGACCGCGGTCCCGAGGCACGATGACCTGCCGGAAGATCTTGCCTTTTAAATGGAGGTGTCATCCACCTTGCACCTCCATAGATGTATGGGGTATCGTTAGAAGCCTCACATCATCCCTAGTGACACTGCGGCAATTTTTATTTTGAAATATATTCGGCGTCTCTAGCGGATTATTGAAGTGCATTGCGCTTGGCGTAAATTACGTGAAGGTAGCAGCCAGAGGAGTACCCTAACAAAAATACGGTGAATAATATGTATGTATGTAAATATTTCTAGGTGCTTACTGGAGCGGCGTTCCACCACAAGATCTGGTCGTGGTACTACACGCACCGCATGCCGGTTGAAATCCGGCGCTGGGTGGACGACAACTTCAACTGCGAGGACATCGCCATGAACTTCCTCGTCGCCAATGTCACCAGGAAACCACCCATTAAGGTCAGCTCTTGATATATTTTCCGTGCGAACAATCAAAAAAAGGTGTGAAGAGGCACTGCAAGCTGTCTTTTTTAACCGACTTCAAAAAAAGGAGGATGTTCTCAATTCGGTTGTATGTTTTTTTTTTTATGTTTGTTACCTCATAACTCCGTCATTTATTAACCGATTTGGAAAATTCTTTTTTGTCTGGAAGAGTACACTTCCCGTTTGGTCCCATTGTCATCAGATCAGGATTTCATTACTTCTTAGTGTACTTTGAAGTCGGTTTAAGTTTTTTGTAACAGTCCAATTATTGTTTGAAATTTCGTGAATAGGCTAAATTCAATGGCTGGTGAGTTTATAACGTAACTAAGGATGGACTAGACCAAACTAGTATAAGTTTTAGACTGAAATTTAATTACTAATTAGTTTAGAGTTACTAAACTTTGCGTTTTACCAAGTCTTTTTACAAGAATAACAATATAACAGAGAATCTAAGAATAAGAATCTAAGAGAGGTAGAGCATAGCGTTTATTCGCTCAAAGAGCAGCTCGACTGGGGAAGTACCTCCACCTTACAGAATACCGCAGCCAAATAATTTTATGTTGTGTAAAGTTGTGTTCCTGCGCGTGAGTAAGGTCGCCAGAGCTCATTGGGGAGAGGGGAAAGGTCGGTAACATGTGAGAAATGCTTCGTGTGTTGCAAGGGTCCATGTGGCTACGGTAACCGCTTACCATCACCTTGTTTACCGATTTTGTCGTATATAAAAAAAAAACTTGAGAGTAAATTCGTTACACCGCCAAAATGCAAGGTGTTAACATGTTATCCGAGAGTATTTTAATGGCGGCTGTTAGGCTGAACAAAACACATTATTGTATAGACGATGGAAAAACGTTAACGAAGTTAAAAGTGTAAAATATTGCAGGTTTTAAGAGAGGTAGAGTATAGCGTTTATTCGCTCAATTAACAGCTCGATTTCTTAATCGTCATCAGCCTATAATGTCCCACTGCTGAGCACAGGCCTCCTGCACACAAATGAGGGTGAAACGGAATGTGCAGATACTCCACCACGCGTGTCCACTACGGATCGGTGGAGGTAGGCTAGTGGTCAACCTACTGTTGGAGTTTTTCAAGCCGCCTAGGAGGCATCCAACTAGCTTAACGACTATCATTAAGTGATAACCGGGACCAACTGCTTTACGTGCCTTCCGAAGTACGGAATCGGCTCGATTTGATAGTTTTGATACCACAGGCGGTCATCCATCCAGGTACTGGCCACACCGGTGGTAGTTTAACTTCGCGGATCGATAAAGAACGGCTAATCATGGTACAATACGAGCGTTTCCTAGCCTAGTTTAGTAAAAACTAATAAAATTGTATATCTTATTTCCAGGTGACCCCTCGTAAAAAGTTCAAATGTCCAGAATGCACAAACACTGAGATGTTATCGGCGGACGCGCGCCACATGTCCCAGCGCTCCGCCTGCATCGACCGGTTCACGCGCATCTACGGACACATGGCGCTCAAGTCCGTCGAGTTCAGGGCGGATCCGCTGCAGTACAGGGAGACCGGATCCGGAGTGCCGCATATGTATCCGGATATTGGTGCGTTGTAAGGTAAGGGTTAGGTTTTGGGCCCTCTTCATTTGATTACCGCTGTTTTTGTGATAGGTACAGTCAGTAAGACAAGTAGCTGAACAGATTTTACAGGTTTTGAAGAGTAACCAAATTATCAGGGGTCAATATAATTGCACAAAATACACGATTCGTCAGTTTTGCCACAATTCTGTTGGTGAATATTGTGTATCACTTTTATCTTATGTTGCTGACTGTACATACAGAAAATATGACCCGTAAAAAAGGCGTTAGGGTCAGTTCACACCCAGACGCGGTTAGTTTAGAAATAGAATAAGTATAGAACAAAAAGGTGCCCGTTTCAGTGAGAGTATTCGTGACAAGTGACTCCCTGAAATGTGTACCTTTTTGTGTACTAAATAAAGTTCTATATTCTATTGTAATTTTAAAAAGAGCGCACCTCGGCGCATCACGTTTCGGTGTTAACTGACCCTTAGTTTATTTCGGCTTTGTTCTTAATAAGAGATACATTGTTTATGTAGAAGTACTATCGCTGAGAAAAACGCCAAAAGAGTTGACTTTATATAATTGTATTTTTGGAAGTAATTAATACAAACTTTTTGTTGGTTGGAAAATATGAGAGGGCTCCAAACATAATTATATTTAAAAGAATGTAGGAGGTACGGACAATAACAAATTGAAAGGCTGTAAGAGAATCATTAAATGGGATTTCGTCCCCAATACCAGGGTATGTAGTGTTAACTGCCATTTTTTGACATTATTTTCTATTATTTTCTATTAATTTTCAATGTACAGTTGCTGAGAAATGACAATATCTTTGATTTTCACTAGAATTTAAAGCGAGATCTCTTTTTATTTTAATAACGCACTGTGCCATGTTACTGGCTTTGCATATTAAGATATTTAATTTAATTTTTTTGACCAACTGTTCGAAAAATGTTTTAAAAGTACATTTTAATGTTGTAATAACATGATAATACTTTCGTTATATTAATATTTGCGTTGTGAGCTTACTGAATGCCTTTTGGAATTTATTTTGACGTTTTACAATTAGGTGTACGGTCACAATTTTTTGTGGTGACAATTTTTTTATATTTAATCTTTATTTTGACTAAGAATGTGATAGTTTTTATTCGGTATAAACGTTTATTCGGAATCCATATTATGAAATTTAAAAAGGTTTTTGAGTTCCAATCAAATCAAGAACCGAATTTGGGCTTGTACAGTATTACCCAACTAATAAGGCATCTTCGTGAAGTATATATATCAACTAATAAGGCATCAACTAATAAGGTGAATCTTCGTTCGCACAGAAAAGAAAGTATGGCTTGAAGATTAACGAAAGAATGCTTAAAACTTACAATCAACCTTAGGTCACTACTATAAGGTTCATAATACAGTGCAGCTGTTAGTTCCGTCTCACTCGCAAGTGACGCCCCTCCGCACACATGGCGGCAGCTGCCGACCAATAGCATTTCCCGCGCTTTATAAATGTATCTTCTGCGCAGGTACATCGGTAAGCCATATCAGTTTGGTACTACTGTAACAGGGTTGTTGGGTCTCTGACGCCTCGTAAGGGGTTGCCAGGAATAGTGTGCCGTCTTTTATACCTAACGGTGGGCAAGGTGGCCACTATAGAAAATCTCAGTAGATTGATAAGGGTTTGTACCAGGGTTGTTGCGAACATCAGCATTAGCGGATTATGAGCATTGATATCAATATCAGCATCCAAATTAATCGATGCTGATTTTATTGCTGATATTCAGGTCGCGACATGACTTTTGAAGCCGGCTTAGTGCTTAGATACAATAAGTTGGGTGGTTTACCGTCAATTATATTATATTTTTATTATTAAAAAAAAAACCTGCATCAGCAACATTTTCTGTCACTAAGTATTTACCGCAAAAGAACCGCCGGGATTAAAACTAGAAAACACAGATTCCTTATTAAAAAAAAGGTTTCGCAGATGAAACCTTCTTTATATTGGATGAAAACTATCACTTCACGAATTCACTTGAGCTTCTTAATATAATGTTGTCCTCTTCTATCAAACGCGGCATCTGAAACCCCAGACATATCTAAGTGTAGAATAAGTTATTAGTAAATGGAATTTTTAACAATCTCATATTCCCTTGTCGAGGTGTTTGGAAGAGATGAAGGAAAGAAATAATCAATTTGAGATACAGAAAGACAGACCATCTGAATATTTAAATAAAATTGATTCATTTTTGTTTTGTATTCAAATGTTTGAGTTAGTTTTTATAAGTTTTTATTTTAATACTCAATATATTAAACGCCATAATACATATATATTAAAAATTATAAATGTCTTGTCCATACATCTCGACATTAGGGGAGACCTCGAACTTGCCATTTCTTTTACGTTTAATAGAGAAATAATTTTCTATGACAATAAGTTATTAGATTGTAACTACCCCAATTGCTTTCATGTCAATTCTAATTCGTAATAATGTATTCTGATGTTTGTCAAAATGTCGCCAAGACTTCTTTTAGACGATTGTTTCAATATAAATAACCATTCAATTAGTATATAATTTTTGTATGAGTTTGTTTCATGTTGACATTTTGCCAGACAATCGGAACGTAATAAATTAAAATGTACCTTATGTACCTAATATTAAAGTTGCCATCTGTCCTTAGGTGAGTAAAGAAATGATATTCTAAAGCGTTAGATTTGGGTACTATAATGTTAGTTGTCTAGTGAGAAATTATAGTCCATCTCGACATATCGGTGCTTGTGCGATTGTAAAAGAAAAAAAAGTAATTCCTAATAATTTTAAAATGGATGTAGTAATATATGTATTGTATAACACTATACGAAAACGCACGATTTACTATGTAGTCGAAATATAGTTTATGGTAGAGTAAATAATTTTAAACATACAATATTTATTGTATATTTTTATCATGGAACGGGGACTGAATAGTTTTCAGCTAACGGCTTTTTCAGCCGCCATTTTGTAAAGATTCCAGTGCAATGCTTTAAGTAAAAAAATCGCTATTGATATTTACAAATGATGGCAAAAAATACACGATGGTGCCGATTCTGTTGTAAATCGGACTAAACAAATTTTACTCACATCACATCTCTTTCTTACAAACATTATTGAAAAAAGATAGAACATATTTAAAGCTGTCAAATTAGTCTGCCGTCTTCATTTGCGGGTATTTAGACGTAACCGCGATAGATGGCGACTAAATTTATATTGAAAACAAGCAATGGACTAATTTGACAGGACTAAATTTCTTAGATCCTTTTCTCATGTTCTTTGTTAGAAAGAGACATAGTGAGACTAAATTAGTTTAGATGTAAACAACAGAATCAGCACCAATATTTATGCAAATGTCAATAGATTCCCATTGTTTTTTATTGCATCTATATATTATTACACTTTTACACCCATGACATAAACGGCATAATGCTCATGGTGATGCCGACAGAACAATATTAATTCTTATAAGTATACCATTCGAGTTGAGTTTACCGTAAAGTAAGATGGCTTCCTTATAACTTCATGTTATATACAGTGTTTATTAATATTACTAGTATAACTGAACAAATGGATTTAAAAACATACTATTTTTACATTAATACTCCCAATTGTAATAGTGAACAATGAGTACATATTTAATACATAATATTTAGGCGTATAATGATGCCGATTCTTCATCTCCGATTCTGTTATAAATCTCACTAAACTAAATTTAGTCACATCACATCTCTTTGGTACACACGGCTACAGATCAAGCTATACATTTCTAGTATAAGCTGACCTCCCAATGTACTGAAATCCCATACAATGCGAGATCAGCTTATACTGGAAATGTATAGCTTGATCTGTAGCCGTGTGTACAAACATTACTGAAAAATAATAAAATATATTAAAAGCTGTCAAATTAGTCTTTGCCGTCTTCATTTGCGGGTATTTAGACGTAACCGCGATAGATGGCGACAAAATGTCTTATGTTCTTTGTTAGAAAGAGACAAAGTGAGACTTAAGATGGACGCACACTTATTAGAGCCGAACGCGGCGAACGAATCGAAGTCAAGGAGGGCTCGCACACATATCCGCAACGAAAGAATCGACCGCGCCGAAGAAATTATTTCTATTTCCTTTACGCCTGTCACACAATATTTATAAACAACTCGCGTGTTGCTACGCAACCGATAGAATGCGATGTGATGCGAGCGCATCGGTCGATTCGACCGCATAAACCGCGCCGAATCTGATGACGTCATTCGAATTCGTCTAGGATTTCTGAGGTTCTTCCAAGATTCGGACGATTCGACGCGGGCAAGTGTGCGAGCTTTCATAAGATTTCATATACAGAATTCTAAAATTCGTATCATTCGATGCGTTCGGCGCGTTCGGCTCGGATAAGTGTGCGTTCACCTTTATTTAGTTTAGTTGTAAACAACAGAATCAGCACCAATATCGGTTTATACGATTAATTTATCCCGATAGTGCTCGTAATTTATATTGGTATTTTATATTTTATAATCAACTTTTAAGAAAATATTTTTTGTCTATTTTACATTGATTTTGTTGAACAACAGATATCCTCTTTAATATCTTTTATGCAAATTGTGTTGCGAATTAAACATGTATTTAATTATTTAAGAATTAATTTTGTAGTTTCGCTTTTGATAAATATAAGAAAAAACTAAACTTTTACCAATATGGCAAAGGTTGTAGTATTTCTAAATAAAAAAAATCGATGTATTATAAAAGTAAATCAAATTTATTTATTCTATATTAAATTGAATCAATATACATTTTAATGTGAAACATAGCCAAAGACTTGACTGCTAGTCTGGGAGTTGTATTTATAATTTTTTTGCATTTAAATGATTATAATTAATCGATTAGGGAGCGTTCACTTTGGATATAATGTTACCAAAACTATATCAGAAAAGACATACTGACGAGTGACGATTCATTTTAAACGATTAGTAAATATTGCTAGGTGTTAGACTAAAATATTACATAGACTATAAAATGTAGAAGTGACATCGATGGTGGTACTAAAGTAATTTGCGATAAAATAATTAATTTGTTAATTTATTAAGGTTTCCTCTATTACAGAGGAATCTGTAAAGGCCTAATACAGCTTACGTAAAATACTCTAAAAAAGATATAATTCGAAATTTTAACTTGTATTGTTAACCATTTAAACTTCCTAAATTAATAATGCACGTGTTACTATTAATACGTTCTATTATCAATCGAATTTTATGGTAATAAAATCATTATTGCTCTATCAATTCCAAAATTAACGAGGCGATTTATTGTTGTTTTTTTCCTTTCGACAAAATTGTCATCATATCAATGTCGCTTCTATATATTGACGAATGTAGGAATGTAGAACGACTAGATTGGCCTATTTCTATATTATATATAGATATTGGAGTCTTGAGTTGGAAGCACTGATTGTATTATTATGATATACATAAAATGTACTTAAAATACGAGAAGCTTGGGTTTTAAATTGAACTTAGCGCCATTCCTAAGACGGTTGCGTCTTCAGTGTCTTTGAAATGTCTAATCTAGTTGTATGTATTTTAAGTACATATGTATATAAAGTTTTGTCACTCCGGTACTGGCTAAGACTTTGCACTGAAAATTACATTTCATTGAGTCGAGGCTATGGCAATGTCTTGTTTCATGAGTATTTTAAGTTTTTTTTGGCTTGGCATTAAATAAAATAACAATAAAAAAACACTAGAGAGTAGGGTAAGAGCCCCGGTTTTGGCCAGTAGCCTGGTTGTGACCACTTGCAATTTTGAAAGTCAATAAATAAGACGGTGAAACCTCGTTTATTATCTATAGTAAATATAATTTTATTTATAAATTTATTAAATTTTCCGATAAATATCTTGCTCTAATTTTTATTTGTTGCGTTGATTCTACTTGAAGCATAAATTCAAATTCAATTCAAAATTCAAATTCAAAATCATTTATTCAAATAGACCTTCGCAGGCACTTATGAAAAGTCTGACTCTAATACTCTAATACCGGTTCGGAAGGTTGCATTTGCTGAGAAGAGCCGGCAATAAACTCAGCAATTACTCTTTTCAAAACAGGCTTAGATTAATTACATAATATTTACATTCTAATCGCACTGAAAACAATTGCGTGCCCCGGCGCGGCGGCAAAATTACAAAGTAGACTGAAAAAATATTTAATAAGTAAATAAATAGCAAACTTAAGCAGACCAGCCCCCACCAGCAGCACCTGTTCACAAGTATGACGCGTGTGATACTATACTATACTGTGATACTATGATGTGATAATAAACTAATCAACACGATAACCATTTTTGAGTTAAAGGTGAATTTTTTGTATAAAAAAATCAGAGTGGCCACAACCTGGGCCCGTACCCTATATAAATAATGCGAATACAACTTTATTAGTAAGATACTTTGTAGTACCGGCTAACCTGGCTTAGTCTCTCAAGTACCCACTGTTGTTACACCCAGGCTGGTGAACTTGAGAGGCAGTTTCAAGGTATTCTGTGCTTTATCCTTTATTTAAATATCTGGAAATACTAAGAATATTGTATTCGACATCATGACTGTTTCCCCTAAACTAGAGTGCACCACCGATGCGGTATGAGGGTCAACTACGAAAAACGATATACGATAGGCCGATCATAGTTGTCAAATATTAACCAATAGAATTGCTGCAAAACTGACGAGACGTAAATTTTGTGCAATTCTATTGGCTAATTGATTGACAACGATGATCGGACTATCGTATATCGTTTTTCGTACTATAGGCCCAGAAGTCAATTGATTGTAGTCTTAATAAGCATTCCAGTAAATGATTGAACATTATTCGAATTCTAACTCTGCGAACTAAATTTAATTACTATTATATTATTAAATGTATTATCAAAGAACATATTAATTCTCAGGGAATGACTGAAACCAGGAAATTATATTAATTTAAAGTTATAAAGGATTTCCTTGACATATTTAAAATACCCGAACATAATATAATATCAATTAGGTTAAAATGTAATGGTGCGTCCATGCTACGCGAACCGAGCACTTGAACTACGCGGACTTGCGAGCCTCGACGAGCGTTCGACTGCGCTCCGCTGATTGTTGGTTTTTTCGCGAACACAGGGATTCGCATCGCACTCGAGGCGATGAGGGCGATGGCTGCCACACATGGATGGCTGGTCTGCGCCGAGTTTGCTATTTATTTACTTATTAAATATTTATTCAGTCTACTTTGTAATTTTGCCGCCGCGCCGGGGCACGCAATTATTGTCAGTGCGATTAGAATGTAAATATTATGTAATGAATCTAAGCTTGTTTTGAAAAGAGTAATTGCTGAGTTTATTGCCGGCTCTTCTCAGCAAATGCAACCTTCCGAACCGGTATTAGAGTATTAGAGTCAGACTTTTCATAAGTGCCTGCGAAGGTCTATTTGAATAAATGATTTTGAATTTTGACTCGTTGTACGCTCGTTGTAACGTCCACACTTGACATCGTGAGCAACGAAAGAATTCTGTTTATTCGTGGCTCGGCTCGTTCTCGGTTCGCGTAGCGTGGACGCACCATAAGATGATGTAATCAATTTTCCCCGATTGTAATGAAGCCTGCCTTTTTGTCAGATAAAACTCATGGAACTTGACAGATTATCATAATTTTCTCCTTCTCGCAGGTCACACCAACTTAACCTTTCGACTAAATAAGTATATCAACAATAAATTACGTACATCATTATTACTAGTGTTGTTATTATTTTTTTCAATATTATTATATTATAGATTTTTTTGAATGTTAACAACCTGTGGGTCTCGAGTGTTTATTAGACCTGAGATTATTTATAAAAGTGCTTTATTGTATGTACTGTATAGGTTATTAAGCAATAATTGTCAATATGTGTAACTATTTATGATTATGAATGATGAATTATAATTTTTAAGTGTACATATTATGTGTTTTGTCGATGTTCGTGTTTCGTATATGTTTTTAGTCAAATTATTAATACAAACCCACGTTGAAACTAATCCATGAGACAGGCAAAGAAATATGTCTTTTTGTATAAGGTAATTTAAAATAAATTAAAGGAAAGACTTTAAGGAATTCTCCATGTTAGACACTGACTACATATTTATGCGTAATAATTATTTATGTCGTATATTTTTGATGTTGTGTATAATTTCAATTATATTAATGTTTTGTATTTTTTATGTTGATAAATGTTTTAGGTGTAAGTACTTAAGTATTTAATTCGTTGCGATTTTGTACAGCATGTAAATAGTACAATTATTCTGTGAATAAAAGAAGACATATCAATTTGTATGTATGTGTTTTTCTTAATTACCTATTTTAGGTTTATGCACAGATAATTAAAAATATAGAAGGCTCTGTTTTCAGTCTGTTCCAAGCACTTATAACAAAAAAAATGGAGGATGTCTGAAAAATAAACTAGCTTTACGATTGTATGAGAAAACACCGATGCTTCCCTATTTCGGTACGCAGAAAACCTGACGTAGATTTCATGTTATCTACTTACATAGTGCCCAATTATAATTGTATGTGATCTATTAATGAACTGGAGTAGGTAAATACATGGATTTTAATCGCCGGGCCGTTGAATTAATACGTCACGCAAGATAAGGAACAATATCCGAAATATTGTGTCGCTCTAACTTCCCGCTATTCACACGTCACCGGTAGGTACAAAAAAAAAAGGTTTCATTTGTAAATTCCAACAACTTATCTTTGGTCTTGATATGACGTCATAAATGTGGTCCCACTAGGAGTTACTCCCACTCCATATTATATTTGTCTCGGATTTGCACCAAAAAACTCGGCAATTACGCTTAATATACTCGCTGAGAATATTTGTTAGAAGAACGTGTCATTTCGAAGCGCTGGCTTATGGAGAACTGCTGTATAGGATATGCTGATAGGACAGATGTCCTTGGACTGAAAATGATGATGATGCCCTTTTTAATATCAGAAGTGGCAAACAAGCATACGGCCCGCCTTATGGTAAGAAGTTACCGTATTATGTGAATGCTTGCATAGGGTATCACTCGAAAAGAATCTTCAAGGGAGTCGCTGTGCCGATATAGCGGAAGGGAAAAGTACAATAATTGTACTATTGTGAGGGCCAGTGAGAGGGGATGGGATACACGTGTACCCATACAAACTGGTACTTTAGGAGCTCCTGAGCCTCCCCACTACTCCTCCTCGCTACTGGCTGAAAGCACAGGGTCAAGTAACTTGTTTTTAGTACACACCTCAACGTAGGAATCCATTCAGGAAAGGTTTTTCCAACCTCTAAAAAAGTAAAATATTCCTCATTTTCGCGGGTGATACCGCGGGGCGAAAATATAGTCTATGAGAAGGATACGATGCCTACGATGCTCAAGTATCTTGGTAATAAGTAGGTAGCATGCTGTTGTTCAGTAACTAACCGAGATTTATTCAAAAAGTAGAAAAATAAATATCATAGTGGAATGCGCCGCGCTCGTAAGACGGTGTAGCCTTCTCAACGCGTGCGCATCTAAGGAATTGTAGTGAAAATTACGGTAGGTACCTACGTAGATATAGATGGATAATATATTTTATACGTTGGGAAATACCTTATTAGTTATATCTGTAATATGTTGGAGAATATGAACTAGGTAACTATATGTACATCAGAGTACCTAATAATTTTTTCAGTGACTTTCGATAAAGAAAATAACGTTGTTTTAAGTATATTATATGAGCTTTGTTATTACGAAACAATATCAAGTACTAAGTCCCTGTCTGTATTTAGGCTGGTACACTTGAGAGCCCGTTAACTTGGATTTTTACGTGTTTGCCCTATTCTCCCACATTTAATAAATTAGCTAAGCACTATAGTGAAATTGTAGCAAAATACATATGTGGTGAAGGATTGCTGTAAAACCGATTTTCCTAAAATTACGAGTTATAGCAACAAACTCATGAAACTTACCAACCACAATAAACCAAACTTTACACAAATCAAACTATATCTACCAACCTACCTCATTCACAAAATGAACGGTCAAAGAATTTGTATGAGCTGTAAATCGTAATCATAATGAACAAGCGCCCACTCGTGGCGCACTAACTTAAACAAACCTATTCTATTAGGCGGAAAAGATGCGATCTAGTTGCGAACAAAGCATCCGAGCGGCCATATATCGGTTGTTAGTTTACTTACGAGTCGACTATTGCATTGTCAGTTAGGATATACAAAGCGTGGTGGTCGCAAATCGTTCCGACACTCTCCGGCAGTGTTGCCAACTGCTAGCTTTACTAAGTAGCTAGACATCTTGCAAAAAGTAGCTAGATTGCCAGATTTTGATACCCAAAAAAGTTGCTAGAAGTAGCTAAATGTTTCTAAGTAGTTAGATAACAATAAAATTGTTAAACAGAATTAAAAATCAGTAAATTAAATACGTTTTTTTTTCAAAGGTAATTAATTTTCACAATATATTTAACAGCGATCATTAGTTTTAAATGAGGAGATTTCTTATGATACCTCTATGGTCAAAATACCTGTCAAATCGTGTACTTAAGGTTCAAATTGGATCCAAATATCAACATTTTGACAATAAAGTATCATAAGAAAACTCCTTATTCCCGGCCACCGACCTATACCCACATCTAGGCCAATAGCGTCGCGTTTAGTCTTTTTCTATCGAGACCCAGTGCCCTATTACGAACTTTTGAAAGTATTGAAAAGTAGCTAGAAAAAGTAGCTAAATAAATTTAGCTACAAGTTACATTAAATTGTATCTGCCTAACACCAAAAAATAGCTAGATCTAGCTATAAAGTAGCTAAGTTGGCATCACTGCTCTCCGGTCGCGGTCCTTTGTAAGATCCGACAACGCGCATTGTAGGACCAACACACGGAGGTGTTAATGTCAGCTACCCACAAATATGTAGCGCAGCAAAAACAAAGCAAGACCAACAACAAGCACCCGCGCTCCATACGGGATTTATTTCACGCGTTACACCGGCCGAACAATTTTAATTAGTATGGTCTCGGTATAATGAATAGAGACATAAACTGTGTATCGGCATTCCTCAAGTTTCGATTGCCTATTTGCGCGTTCCACAATAATTGGGTACTAGATGACGATATTTGTGAAATGTCGCCAATGCCTTTGTGATATCCGATTGTTCAGCTCTCATTGTCCTCAAGGGAAGGGTTGTGATAAAATATGTTGGCGACTGGAGAATGGACTTTATTTTCTTATTTTATCTGGATATTCGTTATAAGCTATCGATATTTTAATGAATTTGGGTACCTAGAATTTAAACGAGCGACTATAAATCAAATGTTAGGTAAAAATACTGAATAAGGCATACCGAAATACTCAGTGAGCGACTACAAATCTTGAAGACGGCGATTTGATTTATTATTTAATCAGAACGAGCAGCATGATAATTTTTGTGCGAACAATTTTCTATTTGCTCACTGAGTATATCTATTCGCCCGCTTCTGAATTTAATTCGCTCACTTTGAATTTGAATTATATACCAGTTTACATTCATTATTTTCCACTTTTCGGGGCTCATTTTATTATTTTTTAGTAAATCACGATTGTCGCCAGTTTAGTCATTGTTTCGCAAACTAAGTTTTATGCCGCTCGGTTTAGTATTACAGTATCTCATCATCAGTCGCCAGTTAATATTTTATTCGCTCGATTAATTTTATCCCAAACATTATTAATTACTAAATGTCCCGTTGAGAGACTAAAGAGGATAGGATGGCTGCAAGAAATTTGAAAAATAGGTTTTTAATAATTTTTAACATATCCATTGCTGTCGCGCTGTACCCGAGCTATCCCGCCCGAGGGCGATGGAGACAACTACAGCTTGGACTGATTATACCTATTTAAATTAGACGAAATCGCTATTTCGAAATCCCCGGTTTTCTCCTCCAAAACTGGATCGATTAAAAAAAAAACGAGAATCATAATAAGAAGGGCTTTGGCTATGTCTGTCGGTTTTCCTTTGTTTTTTTATATTCGTCGAATTTGTTCGCTGGACGTCTGATAAAAGCGTAAAAAATAATCCTAATTCTTATAATAATTAATTTATGGAGAAAATCACAACCGAGGGACATACAGTGATACCTACAGGTTGCATGGTAAAATAATCATTGCTCTAGTGTCATTCATTATCCAGAGAGGAAACTGAGGATTACGTTTGTATGGAACAAACGCCACCAGCATATCCTCTTAATCCATATTAATTTACCTATAGATTTACTAAAAATGTAATTTCCGCTTTTCCATTATCTGTAGAGGAAGGTCTCTAAAACGAGGTAAATTAATTTTACAAAATTAAATACATCGTATGATATATGTAGTAAATTATTAATTTACCTTAACTTTTTTTTTATACCACTAAGGTGGCAAACAAGCATACGGCCCGCCTGATGGTAAGCAGTTACCGTAGCCTATGGACGCTTGCAACACCAGGGGTATCACTCGCGCGTTGCCGACCCTGAAGAAATCTCTTCACGCCCTTTTTGAAGAACCCCATACTGTACTCCATTGGGAAAACCACGGCGGGGAGCTCATTCCACAGTCCGAGCGTCCGAGGAAGAAAACTCCTTTTAGCCCGTGCAGTTCGAAACAAATCTGGTTTCAATGTGTGAGGATGGACTCCCCGTCGGTGGCAAGAGTTGCGATGGTAGAAGGTAGCCGTGGGCATCAAGTCGAACAATTCCTTAGAACACTCTCCGATGTGTGATACAATAATGTAGGAAATAAATAGGTACTTAGGACTTCACACGGATGAACAATCGTGAAAACTCTAAGAAGTTTGTTATTTTTTCCCTTTAATTATTAATTTTATTTAATTTTTATTATTTGTTGTAATAGAGGCAATAGAAACAGACATTCTGTGAAAATTTCATCTGTCTACGGTTCATGAGATACAGCCCTCTGACAGACAGATGGACGGACGGACAGCGGAGGTTGCCACCCTTTGGGTACAGCAACCTAAAAACAAGGTAATAAGGTCCAACTAATCATAGTAAGATGATTCTAAGGAAGATGACGCAAAATGATTACAATCGTATACCTATTTACCTATATAGGTAGGTACTACTTACCATAAAATATAATACCTACTCACATATGACTCAAAGTCCAAAGGGTCAACGACACCGACACCTATGATATGAGGCTATGACAGCTATCCTGACTACACTCACCATGGTTTTGTGAAAATTTTGGGACAGTATTAATTATAATATTTTACTATAAATAGAAATAAATGAAGCGCTCGTAGTGTAGCATGATTAGCCGTTCGTAATCGATCGGCAAAGTTAAGCTACGTCTGTCGTGGTCGGTACCTGGATGGGTGACCGTCTAGTAGTATTTCATATCGAGCGTTTCCGTACTTCGGAAGGTACGTAAAGCCGTTGGTCCCGGTTATCACTTAATTGTGATAGTCGTTAAGCTAGTTGGATGCCTCCTAAGCGGTTTGAAAAATTCCAACGGTGGGTTGACCACTAGCCGTCCTCTACCAATCCGCAGTGGGCACGCGTGGTGGAGTATCTGCCCATTCCTGCCCACCCTGATTTGTGAAAGGAGGACTGTGCTCAGCAGGGGGACATTATAGGCTGATGATGATGATGACTATAAATAGGCTGTTTTCTCGGCCACATCATCACTGGCCATGGTGAGATGGTGGTCAAAAACAACACTATACAAAGTACAAAAAAAAGCTTTGATATAAAGTTACGTAGCATTTTCTTGCAGGCAGCTACTTTACAGTTCAAACCACTTTGGCTAACAAAGCTTTCGATGTCTAACCTAATTGATTGTCCCGTAGGAACGCAAGCGCAACTCTTGTAGAGCTTTTTATAAAAGAGTTTAAACGTTTTGTACAACTTGCATTCAGCTTGCTCTTACATTAAATAGATCAGGGGTTTAGGGCTGGGCTCTGATTTTGATTTGGAAGACTCCTAAGTTCAAATTTCCTTTGTTTTTTTTTACTGTCTATAGGCATGTTTTTGACCACAATATCATAATGGTACAGTATAAGGCACGAATGGTGAGCACAGATAGGCAGTAGTGGGGGCAAGCTCGCGCATTTATACTTTTGCCCAAATCACAGTAGCCAAATGACACGCGGGAATCCAATAGACGACGAGTATCGACTGACGAACCAATCATGTGCATCTCGGCGCTCCCCCCTGCTTCATTCCGCCAAACAGAACGAAAAATTAACTACTGCGCAGGTGTCAAACTGTGCTGACGACTCGTGCCCCTTACTATAAGTGATGGTGTGGCCGAAGGTGGCAAGCACAAAAAGCCTAGAGGGAACTGGCTCTCAAGTGCAACTGTAGGAACACACCGATAGGTGCTCGGCGACAGATTTTCAACTTGAGGATGGTAGCCAGTGGTACTAGTGGTCGATGGATACCAAAAAGTACCCTACCACCGTGCTATGGTTTCCTTCACCGAAAGCTAAAGCTCATTGAAGGATTCGAACCCGGGAACCCTTTCGTCTCGGCATCCGACGTCACTACCACTGAGCTACCTATCACCGCGTTTGTTTTCCGCTACCGATTACTCACTCTCTACTCCAGTTCAACCTCTTTTCAAGATGTAGAAGAGATTACAGGATTGGTAAACCCTCTGGTGTAGAAAGCGCCTATAAGCTAAGGTAATATCTTACCAAAGGGCAGGGTTTTAAAAAAAAAACATTTTAATTTTATTATATCTAGAACTCTCTCCTACCGCTATACTAAAGCTATTCTTAGTAGATTAATAAATATTTTTTTTTTTAAATTTATTTAGACAAACAAACAGTATCACAATGGATAATTAGTAAAATAAAATATGATTATAATTAATTGTGACACCAACACCGTTAACCACAAATTATTAATTAGGTGTACATACAAACTATAAAGAACTTAAAAATCGTAACAAAAACCAAGTAGGTACGTACACACGGCTACAGATCAAGCCATACAGTCCCAATCCTAATACAAGCCGACCCCTCATTGTTCAGAAATCTTAT
Source organism: Achlya flavicornis (assembly GCA_947623365.1). Taxonomy (NCBI): domain Eukaryota; kingdom Metazoa; phylum Arthropoda; class Insecta; order Lepidoptera; family Drepanidae; genus Achlya; species Achlya flavicornis. The sequence goes on from OX392478.1 coordinate 13,916,002, forward strand.
ACGATGCAAGATCAGCCCAAACCGGAAATGCATAGCCCGATGTGCAGCCGTGCCCACCTAACTGATTATAAAGAAAAAAAATACATTAAAATAAATTAGATTTTACTTCGAAGTAAATGAAAATTACAGTTAATTGTATGAATAGTACTTATATTGTTACTAATTATTGAAGTTTATGACAATGACACACTTAATAATACCTATAGTTCGATGGAAAGAGGAAATTACACAGATATTATTACTTACAGATTTACTAATTCCTCGGTTATTTAATTTATTTTCCACTAAACCGCAATCTTGCAGAGCAAAGTTCATAAGTTAGTAATGCCCAATTAATTTTAGTTTACTATCTATACCGCAAATACGTATAGGTAGGCACAGAGTTAATATTAAACTAAATACTGAGGTAACTTTGGTGGGTTACCTACGCACAAAGAAAGTATGAATAGGGATCCTATTCAGACACTTTATTTAATTACTAGTTTCCGCCTGTGGTTTTACCTGAGGGGTCTATGAAATGAAATGAAATGAAATAATATGTTCATTCAAATAGGCCTTCACAGGCACTTATGAATAGTCAAACTCTAATGCACGGTTCGGAAGGTTCGGAAGGTCTAATTTATCTAAATCCGTACATGCACCATAAGAGAAGGGATGCGATTAGTGAGATGAGATGAGATGTATAACACATGTGTTCGGTGCTATAAGTTACTGTTATAACTCCAAACATCAAACACATCACCCTCCCATCCGCAGTCGGTAAATAAGTCCTGATATTGCATAAAATCATGTGGATCGTACAGCAGTGGCATATTGAATGGCATTGCGTCAACACTTCCATCGCAGGTTGCAGGGCACTCGCCACTTTTGGCAAGGAATGCCAAGCCAACTGGCAGGCACTCGGTCTGTTACCTACCAGTGCGCTTCGTTTTATTTGCTTATTAGCAAAAGTACAACTTTATGTCGATCAAAGGTTTTAGAAAGAAAATGAAAAATAATAGTACGGGTTAATCTACAGTGAAGAGGTAAAGTTTGCAAGTTTGTATGTAGGGATATTAATCTCAAGAACTGGAGATCCGATTCTAAAAAATCTTTCACGATAAGGCAGAGTGCTATATTTGAAAAAAAATATAGCTTCAATGGAACATAAACTGTACTGAGTATAATAATTTGAATGAAGATATCTTTTAATATCATAAATGCGAAAGTAGCTCTGTTTGTTTGTTACGCTTAGCGCTGAACCGATCCCGATGAAATTTGGCATGAAGAAGATAGAAGAGAAGGACATAGGCTACTTTTTAATCCGGGAACGCGGGTGAATGCGCGGGAGACAGCTAGTTTAATATAATATTAATCTTAATGCAGCATTTTTATTGTTTCGTAGACAGACAATATTTTCACTTTAAGGCTCTATTGGGCTTACCATCTTTTGTTTTATTATTTATTTTTTATTAGGCCTACCAACATCGAAATAGTATTACGTTAGAATAAGGGTGACAGCTGTAAAAACGGCCGAAGAAATAAGACAACGGTGTCGCTATTTCAGTTTCAGTAGGTCCACGTTTGAACGTAGAACATTCATTCATGACTGACATAATTTTGTTTTATTGAGTTTCCAAGCGGCCACTTTCACGATGTTGTCTTGTACCTACGTAACAGAAGATAATATATCGATGCCTACCAACGATTGTGGAAATAAATGCACAATCACATAAAGCAAAACATTTATATAACTGAAACTATATTAATAACTTAAAACTAGACAGACACTACATGAATATAATAATACATATATAGAACTAGCTGCCCGGCGCGACTTCGTTCGCGTGGTGCTACCCTACTCTATGGTGCTACCCTACCCTACCCTACCCCACCTTACCCTACTCTACCCTACCCCACCCTACCCTACCCTACCCTACCCCACCCTACCCCACCCTACCCCACCCTACCCTACCCTACCCTACCCTACCCTACCCTACCCTACCCCACCCTACCCTACCCTACCCTACCCTACCCTACCCTACCCTACCCTACCCTACCCTACCCTACCCTACCCTACCCTACCCTACCCTACCCTACCCTACCCTACCCTACCCTACCCTACCCTACCCTACCCTACCCTACCCTACCCTACCCTACCCTACCCTACCCTACCCTACCCTACCCTACCCTACCCTACCCTACCCTACCCTACCCTACCCTACCCTACCCTACCCTACCCTACCCTACCCTACCCTACCCTACCCTACCCTACCCTACCCTACCCTACCCTACCCTACCCTACCCTACCCTACCCTACCCTACCCTACCCTACCCTACCCTACCCTACCCTACCCTACCCTACCCTACCCTACCCTACCCTACCCTACCCTACCCTACCCTACCCTACCCTACCCTACCCTACCCTACCCTACCCTACCCTACCCTACCCTACCCTACCCTACCCTACCCTACCCTACCCTACCCTACCCTACCCTACCCTACCCTACCCTACCCTACCCTACCCTACCCTACCCTACCCTACCCTACCCTACCCTACCCTACCCTACCCTACCCTACCCTACCCTACCCTACCCTACCCTACCCTACCCTACCCTACCCTACCCTACCCTACCCTACCCTACCCTACCCTACCCTACCCTACCCTACCCTACCCTACCCTACCCTACCCTACCCTACCCTACCCTACCCTACCCTACCCTACCCTACCCTACCCTACGCTACCCTACCCCACGCTACGCTACGCTACGCTACGCTACGCTACGCTACGCTACGCTACGCTACCCTACGCTACCCTACCCTACCCTACCCTACCCTACCCTACCCTACCCTACCCTACCCTACCCTACTTTCTTTGCTTTAAACCTCACGGAGCCCGAGACCTTTCCAACGAATGCAAAACCGTGGAAATCGGTTCGTGCGTTCTGGAGTTATAGCGTCAGGAAGGAAAACCCGACTTATTTTTATATAGTAGAAGATAAATACTACATATTTCACAAATTAATTATGTTTAAGAATGAACGTCAATGACGTAATTAATGAGTAAATTGAACAATTTAATTAATTAGTTTTCCCTATGGCAACGATATTTGATAAAATAATTCTTAAGTGCAATAATCCTAAATACTTACCCGTATGATAGCCGTATGACCCGCATATAAATTATTGACGTAGGCAATACCTACCTACGTCTGATAAGTTCGAATATTTTAAACCATGAATGCACAATCACATAAAGCAAAACATTTATATAACTGAAACTATATTAATAACTTAAAACTAGACAGACACTACATGAATATAATAATACATATATAGAACTAGCTGCCCGGCGCGACTTCGTTCGCGTGGTGCTACCCTACTCTATGGTGCTACCCTACCCTACCCTACCCCACCTTACCCTACTCTACCCTACCCCACTCTACCCTACCCCACCCTACCCTACCCTACCCTACCCTACCCTACCCTACCCTACCCTACCCTACCCTACCCTACCCTACCCTACCCTACCCTACCCTACCCTACCCTACCCTACCCTACCCTACCCTACCCTACCCTACCCTACCCTACCCTACCCTACCCTACCCTACCCTACCCTACCCTACCCTACCCTACCCTACCCTACCCTACCCTACCCTACCCTACCCTACCCTACCCTACCCTACCCTACCCTACCCTACCCTACCCTACCCTACCCTACGCTACGCTACGCTACGCTACGCTACCCTACGCTACCCTACCCTACCCTACGCTACCCTACCCTACCCTACCCTACCCTACCCTACCCTACCCTACCCTACCCTACCCTACCCTACCCTACCCTACCCTACCCTACCCTACTTTCTTTGCTTTAAACCTCACGGAGCCCGAGACCTTTCCAACGAATGCAAAACCGTGGAAATCGGTTCGTGCGTTCTGGAGTTATAGCGTCAGGAAGGAAAACCCGACTTATTTTTATATAGTAGAAGATAAATACTACATATTTCACAAATTAATTGTGTTTAAGAATGAACGTCAATGACGTAATTAATGAGTAAATTGAACAATTTAATTAATTAGTTTTCCCTATGGCAACGATATTTGATAAAATAATTCTTAAGTGCAATAATCCTAAATACTTACCCGTATGATAGCCGTATGACCCGCATATAAATTATTGACGTAGGCAATACCTACCTACGTCTGATAAGTTCGAATATTTTAAACCATGATTGGACAAGGAAACTAATTTGAACAATTTTGCCTGAAGTTACCTACTCTTAATTAATATAAATTAAATTAGTTGATAGGTAATTCATACTAGTAAATTCCTTATATAATAACGAATGCCCATTTATATTCGCATTGTCGTGGCAGAAACGGAAATGTGAATACCTGTTAGGGAGCTATAAGTTTTCATAAAAAAATAATCAAAATTATTTCGTAAATAATATTATGTGAAATTATTGAAGGTGATTGAACCGTGAGTAAGAACTATAAAATAAACTTTAAATGGAAAAACGACGCAATATAGTTAATCGTGGGCGAACTACTGTTACGCTTCGAGAAAACATTGAAAAAACATCATAAAATTCGCATAAAACTACTAATTCTAATATTGTTTTGTGTCATAAAATTAATTTTCTAGTGCGTATCTAGGATGATCACTATAAATTCAAACTTTGACAAGTCAGGATTGAGTTTTCTTAAAATATAGGTAAAAAGTGTTTACATGTTTGAAGTCCCAGGCGTCGTATTATAATGGTACGTAGAGCAACGTTTCAAATTTTTTCACGTAATGTATTCGTATAAGTTGTATATTTGTTTATGAAAGTAAAGCAATAGGTACAATGACCGTCTACCACACCATGAGGGTTTCGAGTACTTATAAGGTGGTGTTCACACATATTTGGTATTGTTACAGTAATCTTTTATTTTAGGAGTCGCATCGATTGTGAGCGCATATAGATAGATCATAATGACAATCCATTGGATTTTTTTTGTTTGAAAAATTACGAGTGCTAGAATTAAGAAAATATCCCCCTTACTGATAAAACGCTATTTAACATTTAACTAATATACCTGCTGTTTAAATGTTCAAGTAAATAATGACACATTATTTGACAATTACAATAGAGTGACGTTATTTACGTGACCCTTTAAACAGTATATTAGTTTAATAACGTTTGATGAGTTAGGGGGTTAAACTAAAGGTATAGTTATACAGGTAGACATTTTCAGCTTATTTATATAAGTTTCGCAAAGTTGAATAATATTTACGACCAACAATGAAATTGCGAATAAATGTTTTCGGTAAACTAGCTTCCAGCCAGCCTCATGGTAAGCGGTTACCGCAGCCACATGGACGCTTATGGTGCCATAGTGATCACCCATGCACAGGAACACAAAATAGAGTTATTTAGCTGCGGTATTCTGTAAGGTGGAAGTACTTTTCCAGTTGCACTTTGAGGGCTCTACCTCTCTTAAAAATTTAATTGAATATTGATTATAAATGGTTCCCAATTTTTTATGTTAGAGGGAATCTATCTAGATAGCTACCTGATAGATTCAGGGAGACGGGTCATCGCCAATGTGCTGCCGACTTTACAGAGCTTAGCAGGCAACCGGCTCTCAAATGCAACTGCGGGCACACACTAATAGCTGAACGAGATTATCTGGGGGCCACGTCTGCGATTTTAAATCAAAAATGACATTCTGACACGGCCCCATTGAAACTCCACTGCCATTGAGTCAATGTGCGCTGTCCACTCAATTCATAATCGTTTTTAACCCTATGGAATAAAATGTTTTTGTGTTATGTGTTATTACCACTGATAAGTTTATTGGAATACAATTGTAATAGCATATTTGGGCCTCGGTGATCTAAACTAAAAGTTGTCCAGAATGACAAATACAATATAGGTAGGTAGGTACTTAGGTAATACAGAAGAGATCTGTGTAAATTGAATTGGCCATTAAGCATTATAATTCTGTACAAGTCGGAACAGCTTTCTGTCGAGTGCTAGGTTTACCTATCGATATTTTTCCGAATTATATTCACAGGATAGTTAGGAAGTTTATGTGATTCCTTCGTAGGTCCTTAATATACCATACCAACCTCAAAGGCATTTTTTCCCGACTTATTATTATTTATATGCTACACACCTACATGATCGTAAATCTATCTACTTTTGAATCCAATGGTTTTCCTTTGTCAGGTAGGTATTTCCCCTTCAATAACAACCTAAATAGCTTTTTCAACAACTTTTTAGTGTTTTCATCAGGAAAACTTTAAATGAAACATTGCTTTGAGCAAAATGAGTACATTTTCTAAGCAAAGAAATAAGTACCTACCCATGTACCCAGTATATAGTTCCCAAGTAGGTAGGTATGTAGGCAGTTACCTTAAGGTATGTACTTAGTTAGGTAGATCAAATTAAATGTTTGTAATGCAAGATAGGTACATCTGGGTATTAGTTATCATTCAAGTAGTGACGTGACAAAGTTTTTAATTATTAGACGTGAAAATCGCCAGGTGCAAGTAGGAGGGATTTCAGTGGCCCCCATTTGACCGTCGATTGCCATATTTGGTACGGCTCGAGTCTAAATATGGCTCTGGCACTGCCCACCGCCCCGCCGCGCGCAACCTCGCCCGAGCCGCTCCACTTCCGACTCTATTATTTCTATTTACGAAATAAACTCAAAATAAAAGCTCTATTTTAATACAGATTTCGGGCACTGAAACGTTCGCGGGTTCCCGGTGAACGTCGCTTTTCATGCGGATGTGTCGGGTTACGGGCGAGCCGAAACTTCGTCCCGCTTGCTGCCTATTCGTCACGCCGTGCGAGAGCAAGACAGCTAGAGGTCGAGGTGCGCGGGAAGGAACCGCGCGAAGTCAGTCGCGGTCCGAGCGGCCGAGTCGTCAGTCCCGCCCTCGGTTCTTTCGCGTTTTCGGTCAGTCTCCGTTCGACGTTCGGACGGTGAGGTGTACATAGTGCGTTCGCGCACCGGTTACTGTGGCGTACTGCGAGGTTATCATGGACGCGCCCGGCGGAGCGCGGGAGCCCCGCTTCGGGTCGCCGTATGGTATGGGACTCCTCGGAGAGATGCCTGATATGTATGGCGCCGGTAGGCCGCCTAGCGCCCTGGGAGGCGGTGGAGGCCTACGACCGGGCATGCAGCCCTGCCCCATGCCCAGACCCGGCGTTAAGCGACCCTCGGATCAGTGCTACGACGAGAGACCCTCTCAGAGTGTGGGGCTGGAGCATTGCCCCATGCCGGACATTGCAGATGATGGCTACGCATCCCTTCAACCTAAGAAGTCACCTCCGTCCAATGGTAAAAAGACCAAGGGTCGTGTGAAGATTAAAATGGAGTACATAGACAACAAACTACGGCGGTACACTACATTCTCCAAGCGGAAGACTGGGATAATGAAGAAGGTGGGTTGCTGCGTCCACTTTTGGCAATATTCCATATGGGTCACGAGGGGACGCTGGCCTCTTGCAACCAATGTTTGTGGCAAAGTGCAATAAAATCCTATAAGTTCATGATAATAACAAGTGAAAAGGCAATTAATTGTGGTGTCAAGTATCTTCAAGTAGGAGATAAATTGTGATTTAAGTTTTATTAAAATGTAGCGAATTCATTGGAGCAAAAAATATTAATAAGAAACTATTTGAGACCTCCTGCTAAGTACATACCAGGATAAAGCCCAAATCAATGTTTCTTTAATTATGATTGTCAAGTGAGTAGAATAATTTAAAAATCACATTAATTACTAAGATGAGATTAAAGACTAACATTAAAAAGAACTGCCCTAAAATATAAAGGTTATATTTCAGGGCAGTTCTACTGAAATCTTTGCAAATACCTTCATAACATTTAAATTCATTAAATCAGAGAACATGAAATTGTATCAAAAAAAGAGCAAATTGCTTTCCAAAGGCACTTATAAATGTGTAACTTTGATGAGAGCATACTCAAGAATGAATATAACTTTGGTATTGAAATCATAAATTATTGAAATTTAATCATTCTACTGTACAGTCTTATTAGTAAAATGGTCAAAAAAGTGTTATGTTCAACGCCTTACATGTTATTTATTATTATTTTGGGGTTATAGGTTATGTTACTAAGATAAACAAAAACGTATGGAATATTGCTAGAAATGAGTGCATATGAATTTTTTTTATACCATTTAAGTATCTTCTGGTCGCTAGACCCAAGAAATGTGAGTTTTCCGTTTATTTATCGTGTTTTTGTGAACATTTGTGACGAAAGTTTTGACAGGTGTCAGCTGTTGCAAGGTTATATTTCGTGAGTATTGTTACGTTTTTTACTCGTAAAAGTTCATTTCTTTTTATAAGACTTAATTCTAGTCCCGATCTTTAAGTGATAATATACCTAAAATAGCGTAATTTCACGATTATTCATTGCTAAATACGATGACAGCTGGCTGTAGCTGTCATAATTTGATCCAAATCAGTCAAGAGATGGCGCCACTTGTATCATCGCAGTGCATGATTGTAGTATTGTAGGGATGTACAGTTTCTCGATTGTGTTTATGACGAGATCGAATGCACTTTGCGCAGCAATTGTGTATTGACAAATTGTCGAAATTTCGAATGTGTAGTTAGCGTAAGCCTTTGCTTACATTTTCCTTATAATTGTGCAAAATCGATTTCAAACGTATAAATGCGACATATAACGACATATTAACTGACGCAGTTACGGTAAAATTATGGTTACCTTTTAATTGTTTTAAATATTACCTATAAGTAAAGTTAATATTTGAATTTTCTCAAAACCTTTTAGTTGTCCAATTTTTTTTTATAAACGCGATGTGTATTGGGTAATAGACGATTACAATCCTCTGATAAATATGTTAAATAAAGATTATGGATATTATCAGTAATTGTGTTTTTGATGTAGTAGGAAATTATAACAGCACCCTGCAGCGTTATAAAATGAACACTGTCCACTTGTTTTAATTCAGTATTTATTGCCTACTGTTGATTAAAACACTATTTAATAGAATGCCTTGCAATTTATTATGTAGTTTTTATATTTTATACATCACTAGCTGTGCACCGCGGTTTCACCCTTAACTTGAATATGCCTAATACTACCTAATTTCCTCAATAAAAAGGGTATCTTAAAATTATTAAAAAACACAGAGATAGTTCTTGAGATTGGCGCTTATAATCTCCAATAAAATAAGGGTTTATAATATTAGGTACATATATTTTTGTTCACTGACCATTCACCATTAATTATACTTAATTATAATAATCATCAAATCCAGTACTTACCTCAGCACATTAGTTTGACTTGTAGAAAAAAACAAAAATTACCTTTAAATATAGCATTTTTCATGCGATTAAACTTGAATATGCAAAAAATACTAATTGTTAAATGAAATATAGTATTTTGGTCCCAAGTACCTATCTTAATTACTAAAAATAAATGCTAATTTATTTCTTATCGCCCGCTGGCTACATTTGAAAGCCTATAAATGAGTTGATACTCGCTTTACATTAAACTTCGCATTTTCTGAAGTAACGATCAATTTAATAAACACAAAAAAAAACATTCTCTATTTGAGTTCGATAAACTTTACCCATTGAAATTGCATGTAATAATTAAGGTTAAAGATAATAATCAAGTTTTTATTGATTTTTACCTTAGTAGAATAATATGGCTAAATATATCAGTGATCCGCGACCGTATTGGTTCATTTGGCAAACTTTTTTATGAATGTTTTTTGTATAATATTTGAACTTTCCTCTAAAAACCGTAAAACTGACTATTTTACTCAATGCACTATAATAGTTCATTATAAAGAAAAAGTATTAATTCCAAAATCTGCCAAATGAACTACTGCGGTCGCCAATCACTGAAATATTTAGCCATATTGTTCTACGATGGTAGAAATAAAAATTTTAGAAAAAAAACAAATTTCCCGCCTCATGCTGAGCAGCCTTAACATCTTGCACGCTACGCTTTTAATCGGCTTGGTTTAAACCCCGCGAAAATTCTAAATAAAGTAATTCAATATTTTGATCGTTAAAACTGGTCTACCTAACAGCTGGAAATTCTGTAATCCAGGTATTAGTATTGCAGTTGGAAACATAACATATAAAAAATTCCTATGTCCCTAGGCAAAATACCAAACGGTAGCTTCATTAACTGTGCAGACATTGTCAATCTTACGCGTGCAGAAACGTCTAAGTGGCTCGTGTAACCTAAGGATGTCCGTCAAAACCCACCATTAAACCCTGATGCAAATGGCAAGCGCCCGCGAAGGTTCTGCTTAAGTTTTACACATGTCCCTTTATACAATGAAACGATACGTTAAATTGATGAACACCATGCAGAAGACGTGACATTTTCATTAAGAAAATTCATATCACTGGCTTGACTTTTTGAAAAACCAAATATCTTTGGTATTTTCTATTTAGCACGGGGCAAAGACAAGTGTCTTTGCCCATGTTCATGTTAGCAACATCAATCCATTGCCGACTACAAACATTTTTTTAAATTCTGTTTTAGGTGAAATTAAAATAAAAAACACATAAATTGATGGTTAAATATTTCTTCGTCATGTTTTCGTCATGTTTGTTTTTGGCAAAAAAATACTAACCCCCTTATTCATAATAAAGTTATCAAACGTTGATTAGCTAAAATTCTGAAGTCTTTATCTGACACGTTACATTTGGTGATCGAAAGAGACGGATGACACTATTACACTGATTTAGTTAAAAAGCGATTATGAATAAGGGGGTTAGTAGATATCACTATCATAATTTATACAAAGATAATTGCGTCCCCAAACCCAATCATCATCTCTAATACCATCCATTGGAACTCTTTGCACCAATTTTAAGTCTGCACTAACTTAATCGCCTTAATCTTGCACCACAGTATCTTGGCCGGGTAGTGCGCACGCAAGCGGTCCTGTCGCGCAGCGGGTATCAAAGTCGCCGGCATGCCCTGTTGTTACTTGTTAGCTAAACGTGCGCCCGCGCATCCGTCCGGCGGCCTCGTTATGTCGCCTGCGCCCTCTTGGTTCTCTACTTTTTCTGTTACATCAAATATCTAATTAAAGTTAGAGTTTCCTTCTTATTCTGTATAAATTGTTCCCATAGTAGAAACACCGAGTAATCTGTCTTTATTGCCGTCTGTCTGATACTCAGTTACAAAATCATCTATTTCTTTTTCTCCATTAATGACATCTCAAAATCTGTGATGTTCACTACAAATCATAAAAAAGAATGCTCACTTCTTAACATTATCTTACCGCACTTAGTTCAGTAATTACTCTTTTATGCTTCAACAACTTTTAATGACTTCATTTTAAGTATCGTGCAGATTATCTAAATGCAGTTTAAGGCTAGTATTCTTTTATTAATATGGTCTACCTAGAGACTCATCAGTTCGGTCAACGGTGATCACCCCGTGTAACCGGGACTTTAATTGCGACGCCCCAGGGGCCGTCGGGGCAACACGACGGCATTTGTTGTCGGCATGCCGGTATATTGTATCGACTTTGTCATGAAATTTGCCGACAATATGTTTCAGATTTCCGATAGTTACCTCTAATATAATTACATGCTTGAGATCGATGAGTAATAGTGATATTTTTTACTACGTCGTCTATAGTTTGTAGATTGATTAAATTGATTTATTCATCTTACATCAATTCATCAGTATTATCTACACCCGAAATTTTAATTTCTCTACACAAACTTAAAGCATCATTATTCAATTAATTCATACCATGTTTTCGAATCCGAATATGAAAAATACATTACTAAATTAAAAAATGTTTGTTTTAAAAAAATACGAGAAGTTTTAAGTAGGTATTTGATCTTTCGTTTAAAACATACGGTTGATGGTTGAATGTGTGAATAAAATATTTGATTTTGCCTTGATGTAAAGTAACGAAACTTGGTATAAATACCAAATACTTGTCTAAAAATCATTACAAAACCCATATTAATTGATAAAACTCACTATTAGGATAACTTCTATTAAAATTCTGAGCATTCCGGTCCCGCACCAGATGAATCCATTGCTCCCATTGTTATATGATTTTATATAAATCAAAAACGTGCTCTTTTAGAAATGATAATAGCCTCTCATTGTTTAGCGCGTACCACCAATGCAAGAATAAATTATACAGTCAGATATAGGCGTTCCGATATAGTCCTTAAAGAGGACATTTTAATAAATTTAAAATAACGATTATCGTTGTCTGGCGGAGTCGTGATTTCGTTAGGTTCGTGGTTCGGTCTAGGGCCGGAATAAGTCGTCACGAACGATTACTAAATTAATTAGGACCTAGCTCGGATGTAGATTGCGCTTGAGATTATTTTCCCACACGACTTGACGACGTTTAGATCTTAAGATTTTGTAAGTATTGTTTTATGTTAGCACAGAAGCATAGGTACATTTCTTTTTTAAACCTACAGAGCTGTTTACTCTGTGTAATTTCACATTAGTCGGCACTATTAACATTGTCTTAGATGGAGCATCTGATTCAAGGGTGGAAGGGGTGAAGAAGGGATTTGGATGCTGAAGCTTTATTAGTTAGCCATAATTCCTGATCTATTTTGAGAATTTCAACATGTCCGAGATCTTTGGTAATATTTTTTAATAAATCTTCTACATAATTTCGGTAATGAAGTCAAAGGAGCACTACTGAAATGAAACAATTATATATTGCGCCTACACTAATTACGTCGCGGCGCGGGCGCGCATCTGCGACCCATATCTCACGGCCTACCGCCAGTTTTGTAATGCTAATGCAAACCGGTGCGATCTGTGTGGCTCTATTTTGAATTTCGGTAGTCTCCGACATCGCACACCTGAATAACGAGAGCTTTTAGAGGTCTTTTTTCTTCAAAATCTTTCTTTTGTGTTTTGATGGCGCCTTATTCACAGGAAGTGGATGTTTAGTTAAGTAGTCAGTGACGTAAAATACTAATGAAAACGTTACACAAATATTGCAATACATAATAATAATCTTTGTGTAAATACGATGTGAATGTTATGATACAATTATTGTTATCGTTCTTCTAGAACTCGTACATGTTATAAATTAGGCTTATAAATAATACTTAAAAACTAAAGATTTGTGTTATTATTTAATAAGATTAAAACAAATCAAATATAATGTTACTAGCCGTATCCCGCGTTGTTTTACACACGAAAGCGCGAGATAACATGTATTAAACGAGCTTTCGATTATTGAAAGATTTTTTTAGCAAATACAAATTCAGAAGCAAACGTACCATCGTATCTCCTTCGCTCCATCTGCCTTTTTGTTCTGTAATCTGAGATACATGGTAAATAAATAAATATAAAACATGGCGTCTCTTAATCTGTTAAAACAATTATAAATTAATAAATAATTAATATAATAAATATTATTCTTTTTTCAATACAAAAAATAATATAAAAATAATTTAAATCGATCGATTGTCTTCATAGTTTGCATGCAGACAACAATACGCGATCACAACGCGACGCGGACGGTATCATCTGGGGACATCACTGAGCGCCAACGTTACTAAATCGAAAGTGCCAAATATGGACCCAAAAATACCAGGAGCGCAGATATTGTAAGGAGTTCAAGCGTTCGGAGCGCCCGCCCCTATACTAGGTTGATAACGAAGCCAACGAAAGCCATCTTGCGGTAACAGCACGCGTTTACTACCAAAGCAGACGTAGCCAAAGTTCTACCAAATCATCTTTCAAACCTTCTAAACATAGGTGGCGCTAATAAGTGCTCTAGAAATTTAATTTCGATTAAGCCATATCGTTTTATAATTATTTTTATTATCTGATCTTTGACGAATTTACACAAAAATAGCAAATAATACTCATGGTTTAATGTCCCGATATATTTGAAAGATTAACTTTTTAAAATAGTTTTAATATTATAAAATATCATCGTACATTTTATAATTTTACCAAGTTATATTATCTTATCTACAAAGGCGCACCCTACGAAGAAGTCATATAATGGTCGCGAGCGCGACCGCCTTACCGTCCCATTTACCAGGTCTTCAAAAGTCCATAGGAGGTAGTCATAAGCGACCAAAATACAAAGACCTTCAGTAGCGTTCGGTGTGACTCCCGCATTAGATGTAGATCGTTATCATACGGGCGACGGGGTAGGTCAGTGTTATTGGACGGTGGGAAGGGAATGTCTGGCGGGTCGACCCGCCTCTCAGCGACACCTAGCGTGAACGCCTTGTTGTTATGCTCGCCTGGTACTTGGGTGCCATTGTGATGCCAGTTGAACAAGTGCAAAGGGGACGCTTGATCCATATGATAAGAAGGATAAGAACCATCGAACGTAGTTGTGCAGGTGGCGGCACTGAAAGCACAAAGACTTACTTTGAAATGTATTTTTTGGGACCGATGTACCTATGATTTGTACGGAATAAACTAATCCTTATTACAGAAGACCTGTAACAAATGGACAAGTTGTCATTGCAAATAGCAACACTGATTAGTCGGGAAGACCGACATCTGTCCGTATGTCTTGAGTCTTTGCGACTAATCGCTGGATTTATCGGTCGGACACCAGTTCGTTAGGAGTCGGGTCCACATCAAAGAGTTTTCGACTCACGACTGTTATGTTCACGACACGAGTTTTCGAGAAAACTGTGAGTTATGCGCACGAATATGAGGTACTTATGTCATTAATGGCTGGTCACATAGGTAAACAGGCGATTATATGCAATTTGTTTATCGGGTTTGTTACGGTTCGCCTCAATGCAATTTATAAAGAATCAATGGGAGAAAAAGTTACCTGTATGTCAAATACGGTAAACTATTAGCATTTATATACTCTGAGCTATTAGTAGGCCAATTCTTTTGCATGACAGCCAAGAATAAAAAGACCTATTAAAAAGTTATTCGGGCAACTAATTTTTGCTTTTAATTAGATGACGCGAATATTAATATCACCATTTACTTATATGAATTCTACTATTCCACTATTGAAGACAAATTGAAGAGCTAAGGTGCAAAACTTCATCCTCACTGAACAGGTGGCAGAAAACCCATGTTTCAAAACTAATGCAGCAATTATTGCTGCCAGTATTTTCTCTGTTTTTAAGTATCTGATAAAGATAATTAATTTTCTTTATACGCGGTTTATATGTAAATTCTTAATTATGTTTAGTAGTTGTTCAAGTTTCGCCAACACTGGTCTAAAAACAAAGATTTTATATTGATTCGAATAAATCGTAAGGTAATGTTTCTGCCGGTGCGACGCTTTTGTTTTTTTTTAAATAGAACACAAACACAATGCTGGCCCGATAGCGTATTATTGCAAATAGATCCGGTAATTATTGCGTGTAATGAGCGCCTTGTGGACAAACAAAACGTTTCTGACGCTAAGTTATAGGAGAAAGCGTTCGCGGAGAAATACCTAAGCCTGTCCCATGAGCCTGTCCCTAAGCTATGTTATTTTTACTTCAAAGTCGATATTAGTTGGCAAGACATGACGTATTATTATACAGGGAATAATTATAATTAAGCACTATTAAAATTAGTTCCATAAGGTTGCTTCAGCGCTATGTTATGTTTTTTTTTAAAGTGCTCTTCTTGCAAATTCCCATAGGTGGGACGAACCACTTAGCATCAGGTGGACCGTCTGCCTGTTTAAAATAAAAATCCTAACTATTATATAAATGTGAAAGTGAGTTTGTTTGTTTGTTTGTTACGCCTTAACGCCTCAACTACTCAACGGATCATTATGAAATTTGGCATTCAGATAGCCTATAGTATCGAGAAGGACATATAATTTTTATCCCGGGAACGCGTGTGAAACCGCGGGGGAGAGCTAGTAAAAAATAAATAAAACAAAGTTAAAATATGCTCTTCAGTTCTTTAGAAATTATTTCTAAGTCATAAGTTGGTCGCAATTCGGTTTGTAACTTTCTAACACCGCGCTTAGTCTTTGTCTTGAAGCACTTAACTTGCACCATAAATTGAGAAGCTAGTAGAACGTGGATATGGGATCCGGTTCTGCAGCGCGGGATATAGGTCCCGTGGGATACATATCACAGATAACAACGCTCTGCTAGATTCTTTACCTCATTGATTTCTGTTCACATATAATTATCGGTTCGCACTATATTGCAGCGAACCAATTGCTAAAATCATCAAACATTAATCTTATCAGACGGGCCAGTTGGCGCGGTTGGTTAAGATACCTACCGCGCCGCAGGTCGTGGGTTCGATTCGCGCACAGGACATTCATTTGTGTGCATGAACATGTCTGTATGTCCTGAGTCTGGGTGTAATTATGTATTTACAAACAAAAAAAATAATATATGTAGTATCAGTTATCTGGTTTCCATAGTACAAGCTTTGCTTAGTTTGGGATCAGATGACCGTATGTGAGGAATGTCCCAGGATATTTATTAATTATTATCTATATTGGTTGGTTTGCTATTTGATTGGACTCCTCGAGTCTTGCTTATTTTTAAAAGCTTATCTATATATATAAAATGCTTTGTCCTGAATGACTGACTGACAATCAACGCACAGCCTAAACCGCTGATCGTAGAGACCTGAAACTTGGAGGGTCTGTTTTTTGTATGACGTAGGCATCAGATAAGAAAGGATTTTCCGAAATTCTACCCCTAAGGGGGTGAAAAACGGGGGTAAAGTTTGTATGGGACAACGTGATTCCTTGGTCTGATCTATTTCAAATTTTGCATAAACCTTCCTTAACAGAATTGATGCAAGATGTGTTTCGTATTTTATTGAAAATCATCGCCTAACGGGGTCAAAAAGGGGAAGAAAGTTATTTTAGGGGTGATTTGCATCGAAGTTGATATCAATACTCCTTAGTACTTTTGATTTTAAATAACATTTTTTATTTTGACACATGTTTGAAATCTCAATCCGATTTTCACAGATTACAGAATAAGGCAGATGGAGCGAACGAAACACGGGAGTGAGGCCAAAAAAGCAAATACAAATTGAAAACCACATAGCTGGTATTCGCTTTTGAATTTAAAATTTGCTTTGTTTAAAAAACTTATTTAACGAAAAACACTTTCTTTTTATAAATTAGCACACAACTGCTTTTTTTGGCCTCACTCCCGTTTTTCGCGTGCTCTATCTGCCTTTTGTTCTGGAAACTGAAATGCTCTTTAAAATTGGAATGTCAAATATAAAAGTATATTTAAATCGGATTAGAATTCTAAATTTGTTTGGAAGTTCATTTTCTCGGACTTTTTGGCGGGAACTTGCAGAGTGACGTTGCGTTTTCATTTTTATATTCATAAATTCGTGTATTTGGAGTTTTATTGCATATTATCGGTGGTATTTTATCCAATAAAGATCAATCCATGTGCACCAGTGAAATGAAATGAATTATGTGTATCGTGTCTTTTCAACAGTCCGTGAAGAGTTTTAGTACATGACCACCACTGTAGTATTACATGACTTTTATGGACGGTGACTGACTGCATGAGGACTATGTGAAGTAATTTATTGTGACTAGAACTTATATAATATAACTGGAAATTGGAAAAATGCATACCCGTGTGACGCAAATGAAAAAAAAAAGTTCATTTTCTCTATTTCATTAGAATATTTTGATTGTAATTAATTTAATTTCTTTCTCATTTGTTGTTATAATAATTAAATAATATTCTTTGAGTAAGACTTTTTTGTGTAGTTATAATATAGGTTTTTAGTTTAAATTGGAAAAATATCTGTGTTTGATTTGTTGTCTAATAATCAGTGGCGTGCATTGGTTTTCGAAGGAGAAAATTCAAACCGTACGCGGGTGAAACCGCGGGGGTCTGCTAGTTAACGATAATTATTCTTAGTTGCCTACTCAATAAAAAATAAAATAAAATACCTTATTTATACAATAATCAGCTAATAAATTCAAATGCGCTGGCAACCCTTAGACCATCTTACCCCGACACCTGCGCGGTAACGATGCGTCCGCGCAACTGGTTCGACCGAAATAGTCGTTCAGGTGTTTCCATCTAAACATGTCAGTGTTGCCGTATAATAAATTAAGATTGTTTACTATCTATTACGCTATCAAGTAATGTCTAGGTAAATGTGTTGTTGTAATTAATCCCTTGTTGTGGCAATCCATCAAAATTTATAATGTTGGAGCAATAAGGTTGTTCATAATTGGTTTTTTGCCTCCCGTTATTGAATTATAGCAAACAAAATTCCCATTTATTCTTGTTCGTTTGATCGGCTTCTGGTATTCATCTAGGCAATTTTGTAGTACAAGTAACTAGCTAAAATAATATTGCTGATCTTTTTTTATTAATGACCACTATAGTGTTGAAATTATCCGCCTAAAGTACGTCATAATAATACTACGGAGTTTGGAATCGTTGATGTGATATCCTTAATTAATAACTGTATAATTTGGAATCGCTGCTCGTGCTTAGTAAATCTCACGTTGAACATAAACGAGGGTATATTTACATATATAATTTCAATACTGTGGAAACTTGGTCGGGTGTTCGGGACATTATTCGCCATCAGATGTTATCTGTTGACGACGTCTCCAAAAAACACTCAAGATCGGCAGCCACCATAGAGATCACCGATATCTGTCGTTCTGTCAAATTTTCGAGCGCACCCGAGCCAGCGGGACCCCATCCATAATGGATCGGCTTCGGGAATTTCATACATAATTCATTAACGAGTAAGTTTTTATTTGATTGCAATTCGAAACCAAGACCGCGTATTTTTTTCGATCAATTAAAAAATATTCACCAAACATCAACATTTCAGTGGGAAACCTCGAGTTGCCGTCGTTATCATGCAATTGAACAATACCAACGCGTTTTTGCTCTCGATGTTGATTTTCATGGAATTCGCAATATTTTCAACAGAAACTGGATCTTGTCGCGTTCTACAGATGATTTCGAAAACGGTGTTTTTGCGAGATTGCCTTGATCGATAATTGAACGTTGACTGACAGCTGAAACATTCGAGCTTTCAAGTTTAGCCGAAAAATAAACCTTATCAAAGAACACACTTTCTGAAGTTTAACCTTCGCGCTTTGCTATTCGACTGCTGTCACAATATCATAAACAAATCATCAGATGTATCGAAGGCGCTCATCTGTGGCGGGCGGCGGACTGGTAGTTTTGCGGCCGCCGCCCACGCAAGCGGTCGTGCGGTGGCACACCACAAAATCACAAAGTCGTCACGTGCGCGCCCACCTGACGCCTACCGATGCATAACATTGCGAAAAAAAACTCAATCTCTTAACATAATTCCCGTTTTAACCTTGAGATTTAATGCCTTCGTTAAATTGCCGCATGTGGGCTACTTAGGATGTCTCATAAGTTCCTTTCAGTGTCTTTTGTTCATTGTATTCAAAAGCATAAACCTTATTGAACTTCCTAACTTTGAAAACAAAGTCCGAAGAGAAACGAGACTCATTTTCAAGATCATAATTCACGACATCTAATTAGGACTACGAGAAGTATAAAAGCGACTCGCTAACCCAATTAAAATTCTCCATAGCTGCTCATAAGTATTGTGAATAAGCGTTCCATTATCGAGCTCCTTCTGAGATGAACCATTCGGATAATCTCAATAATTCTCGTGTCGCGTGTTAGTCGTTAATTAAGCTATTTGTCAGGTGGCGGGACAATTTACATTTCTCCCGGAGTCCTGGGGATTCTTCGTGGGTCGGGAGCTTCGGAACGACGTATTATTATCCTTTTAGGGAGGGCGGCATCTTCTCAGAGGCGCTTGGCCTCCACCGAACCTTTTATTGGGACCACCTGTGTTTGTTTGCTTGGACGTCTGAATTGTACCGTAAATAAGGTTAGCGGAATATTTGCCTGTGCGCTCTTAAATTATTATAAATTTAGTGGCATCGCTGTTAATTTGCATAGGGCCGAGACAGAAATTAGCATTTAACACGAGGAGCATTCTTCTCGGTGATCTAAATGTTCGATTGCGTTGAATTGTCGTCAGACTCAAATTGGAAATTCGATCGAGCATCTCAACAAGCGCGCGAAGATCGTCGCCATAAACCTCAGCGTGATAGCAAGTACATTAACATGTAAGCTAGTGACTGAGGTACATCTTGTCGGACAGAGGTATAAAAATGTCTCGAACGCCACACAATTCATGGGAACTCGTTCTGGGCTCAGACAGCCCATCAAGTTAGTTCAGCTCGCAGGTGAAATGTATTGACAACTGGTCTTCCTTGATGCGTATCGGCGTGATGGTATCGTGGTGGCGGCGCTTCAGTCGGCTCCTGTTGCCCTCGGACCCGTTGCATTGTGGAGATCACAGATAAAGCTTGTTTATTTAGCGCTAAAATTTATTCAGCCATGAGAGGCCATTAAGAAAAGAATTATTAACAGTTGGACAGGTTTACGTTCATAAGCTCGGGTAATAGCGTGTTGAGTTATGTTTGTTTTTTCGTATGTTCCAGTAATGAATTGAATCTTAGAATACTTTTGATAAATTCATCTTTAATAAAGCTCACTAACGTACAAATACAAGTAGGTCATTCTGATCTAGACTCCGCTGTAATTGGACTCAGATTAATATCTCTTCTGAATGAACTTCACTCGTCAAGGTCGGGTTAGTATAGTGACAACAAAATAATAGCGTAGCTACTCGAGCAACATTCGATAAATGGTAATAATCGAGCAGGTAACTTATAGAAGTGTCGGGCGACAATAAATTAAGGACAGCGACATGGTCATTCATAAAACAATCTTGCTTGTTTATGAATGAAACTGGCAACAAGAATATAAGCGTGCAATTATCGACGCCATTCGATATCAACGCCGGCCACATTTGCATATGGCTCTAGGCTCTATCTAATGTCCATGGAGCACTGATCTCGAACCTCTATTGATTCAAGCGTCGCTTATTGTTCTGTGGATTAGGTATTGTTGTTGATAGCTTCCATTGTCACTTTGAATTTGGTCCTTTAATTGGATCTGCCTTATTGTCCATTTGATAATAACTCTCGAATCGCTTCTGAGGTTTACGGAACAGAAGTAAGGCTTTTGTCATTATACACATGATTTTAAAATAAAATGTTAATACTCTTGACATGAAGTGTTAATTTATCTGGTCTCATGTCCCAAGAATGCAAATTCCTTTATAAGGAGTTCTTTAGATAATTTATACGAAGTCAGTTTGTAATCATCGCGATAACTATTTGAGATATCCCTCGCCGACATGTTGATTACAATGACAAATTAAAATACACAGGGTTTTTAAACGGCGAGGCTATTAATCTTGATCGCAATTCTTATACTACCGGAGTTACACGACGATAACACACCGGTTCTAGTAATCGGTAATTATTGTTAAAGCGGCGTTTAAACTAATCGCCGCAGACGCCGCTAACCCTCCATCGATTGCCGCTTTGACGCCGTCAACCGAGCAATCTCTGGTCATGAGTTGAATGACAATTTCAATATAGCCGATACAGATTTTTGCTTAATGAACAAGACTAACAACATTCACTTTGTAATTACCATGATACATTATCAGCTAATTTAATTCTGTATTTGCGCAACGCGTTCCCTTTTTTACTTTTAATTTTTCCTTGCTCTCAATATTAAGATTAATCAAATAAAAAAAATAGTATTATTTGTGTTGAGTAAAAAATCTGTAGATTTTATTTAAATTTAGTATCACTGAGTTTCTGCACATATTTCATCGAAGTATAACTTTTCTCTCCTCAATTATTCTCGATCTTGTTTATTTTGCTTCATGGTTGCTTAATTTTTGTGCAAATTCTCGTTTAATGCAGAATTTAGTATGCATTATTAAACGAATAAGCATATTCTTATCGGCCATTGTTATCTTTAATAACACATTATTCGTATGCGTAGGTTTTCAGTTCAATATTCGGCTGTAGTATATCATCCCCAAGTAATTTACATATTGTACCGCTATTCAAGGAAACATTCGACCGACTGGTTCGTACTGAATCATTACCTTTTTTTATGTAATCAAGTTTTCGGCCGCATCTGACGAGCTCTCAAAACAAACAAGCCGCAAATATTTCTGCACGCTTAAATCTGCTGTTGATTTAATGCCGTTTTAAATGTTTTTAAAAGTTTAATTTTGACGATGAGCTGCAATGTTAAGTTGGTCTCAACTAGTCTTAAACATGATTGAACGTGTGGCTTCCGATTGGATTGCAGTTGGAAATAATGAAGCTCAATACTTTCACTTCTCGATCATTACTGGCGTAGCTGTCGGTTTTATGCGAACATGGAATTGGCAGCCACCTACAGATTTTTAATATCATGTTCTTGATGTACGATATGTATCTCGAATTAAGAGTAGGTACTCCTTTTTCTGATGCGAATATATTCCTGACTAACGATGACATGCAACAACGTAAGAGTTATGTTTGACACCTTCCCGAGGATGAGACGCTGTTTGTAGAGAAGAAAAAGCTAGAAAAGCTACGATTCAAAATATTAAAAAAGATAAACGTTAAGACTGATAGATATATTTAAAACGCAGGAATAAAAAAAATAGGACAACAGATGACTTGTGACGACTTTTTGCGGTCATTTTACGATCAAGTAAACAACAATCGTAGCTACAACTATACTTTGATATATGTACTGTGACTATACTAAAGAATCGTGGATTTAATAATCCCTCCCATTAAAGAGGTGAATCAACTTGGCGGTCCAATGCAAATATCATGATTTCCTTAAAGGGTGAGTGGTGACGTAAAAACGTCGAGAGGCTCGCAAACAAAGCCACGTGGCATACGCCTGGGTAGGCAAAAGACGAACTCGGCCCGTTTAAACCTTTTACGACTAATCCAGTCGAGAACTGCCCACAAATATGGCAACCTGGCCTTTCATAACCTGTTTTTGGGGTTTCCTTTGCCCCTGATGTATTTAGTCTTTTTTTTATAGAAAACGCACGTGGTGTCAGTCTGCAATATAACGGAGATTTATCCTCCTATACATTCTGCTATTATTACATTATTAGTCACTTTAGATTTATCAATATAAATGGTATTAATAACTTTTGCGTCTACACGCGATGTTACAGTTTATATGGAATAGGTTTTTGTTACGTTTATCACAGTTTTCCATTTTCTTGTTATCGTGAATGTAGTTCAATCAATGCTTGATCTTTTTATGTTTTCTATTTCATCTGTTATTTAATTCATAAAATTCTTTCACGTGATCTTTGAAACTGATGGATCAATCACTAAAGTTTCGTTTTTTTTTTGTAAACCAATCGTTTATAACCATATCTATACTTTTTACTATTTATAAACGTACTTGTACCTTTACTCGCAATAATGTCAATATCAATATAATTTAAATTAGTATACATTACGTCACTGTCCATTGTATTGTATGCAGGACAAACAACGCATCTAACACGACCGGAGTTTCCTGAAAAGTTATAAATATTAATGGTCAGCGTTTAGCTTTGCTGAGACACCCAACCTGTCCCGTAACCCTGCCTCTACAAGCCTTATTAACATACGAATTGCTGTCATCTAGCCACCGTGAAACGTTAATGGGATAACACCTTCGGGCCCGGGCGTAGTGAAAGTGGATTGAAACACGCTAAAAGGTTTCAAAGAATCGATGGATTGTTACACTCTAATAGTTATGAGAACTTCTCGTTTACTGTGGAATTCAATTTTAATCACCTGGAATTCATTCGGTACATCCTAAACCTGTGATCATGCCGCTTTTGTGAGACATTTAAATGTCAAACGTTCTATGTGTACGACATGGTTGACATTAAGAAGCACACCGATCATGACACTGATGATCTTAAAAATGTGCGCTGAATAATTCTTGATCAATATCTGTTTAGCTTGATTTTAATTCCCGTTTTTATAGAGCGGTCTCCTTCGCATTTTATTTTAATGTTTTATTCCATATATGTTGAAACTTTTTTTAGCTGCTAATGCCTTATTTCTTTTATGTCATTAATATTCTCGTCGTCGTTGATCACTGACAACTTCTTCAATCTAAAGTGTGAATAATGTTCTAATTGCTCGGAACAGTATCGCGTCATGGACACTTTAATAGTTCTATGTAATTAAAATTGAATAGGGCGATTGCGGCATCTGTATTTATTGCTACAAAGACAATAATCGACGCATTCATGTGTAATATTAAATTTTATATCTGAAAATGTCGCTGCCTCGTAGCTATAAAGTTGTTAAAGCAGAATTGCCCAACGCACCGACTCTACCGGTGAAAAGACTGCATTAACCAATAAAATTAAAATGTCATAAAACGATGATTGTGTACGAAAATCGACACAAGAATCACAGGGTATTCGTAATATTACATTATTATTAGTCAGTTATTGCGAATTTTATGTGTTTTCGAGTTTCTGGTTTCCAAGAAATGTTGATGTTAGTGTGACGGGCGGGTCCGGCGGAGGCTGATTTTAACAAGACTGGCTTGCAATTAAGGACTGTTTACCGGGCATTAATTTTTGGCAATAAAAGAGGAGCACGCCTGAAATGATCGGTACGCATGCGCGGTCGGATGCTCCGTGGGAAAAGCGGCCGCTTTGTACTCCATTGTAGTCGCAATTAGCCGCTTTTTTCATCGGCGTTGTCGCAAGTCGCACTTGTCAGAGAAATGTCGCATCGCGTCGTCCCGGATGTTTTTCATTAATTTGTGACTTACGAACCACACTCCACGGACGACCTCTTTGTTCATCCGACAATTTTAGGGAGAAATTTTATAAGACTCGTTCGTTTTTTTGCGACTCGTACGCTGTTACTCACGTGTGAACGGTTTGAGTGACGTTTTCCATTGTCAGTTATCCGTTTTGAATCTCTCCTTGTTATTATCTCTTTTATTTCAAATTAATTTCTGACAGTTTTTTGATTCTGGTATTTACATCGTTAACCTCGTGTTTCTATCTACTAAAAGTTTTAAAGCTTTCTTCTTTTGTATAAATAATTTGATAAATGGTAAACATGCCATGCTTCCCAGCGCTAACTAGGCGATTATCTTGTTTATAGAGCTATTAGTTGGCGTGCTATCGGATTCTGTATCTGATCTCGGCAAAAAGTGCCGTTTTCATCGCCCTGTGCTGTGTTGGTTAGATACTACGGAACTAGCGCCGACTAGCTTGAAATTTTACTAGGGTTGTCGATTTATATCTAGCTTATTTGGAAGTTATAAGATTCTTTATAAACTTTTCATTTAGGTATAAGTTTGATTTAGATACGTCAGATTAAAAACTATTATATTATTCATGAATATTTGTCAGTTAGTTAGGGTTTTAATCGTAATAAAGTCCAAAAATACTTTTTGTATTAAAAATAAAAAATAAATAATTGTTCCGTGAAGTTAATTATATAATTGTGCAGTGGGTTATTTAATATGTTTTACACAGTCAGTTTTGCGTTAATGTATGTTATTATGCGTTTTATTTTGACGTAAGTACCATGTAACGGTTCATTAACACGGACATAAATATATCACAATCTTACTGATATTGACGTTGGCGATACAATTTTGTAAAAGTGATCACGCTTAATTTTGACAACCGCAATTTGGTTTTCGAATTTTGAATTCGTGTTTTCAGTTTCTACTCGTGCGCATGACAGATTTTGTTGCACCTTACAATCACTTGTGAGTTGTGTTGTGACTTATCTGGAGCACTTATCCGCCTTTTTTTGCAATGACATAAATAAACCAACACCGGATGCCTGTCAGCCTTTTTCTTTTTAATTCAAAGATTATAGTTGCGTCATAGAAATTAGTTGAGGTTTCAAAGGGATTAATAGTGAAAGTTGTTAATTTGCTTTTAAGAGATTTATTTGCATGTGACTGAACTTAGATGACAGACGGTAGATTAATTTCTTTTTAATAAGCTCTAACTTAGTACCGCTTGTATGAAAATAATTTAGAACATCTATGCATCTCAGCATCTTTCCAAGTAAATGACGTTCACCGATAAGGCATTTGTGGCAACCCTATTTTAGGTCAATGGTGGAGTCAAACGGAGGTTAACCAATTGTTTGCTTCGGTTAATCATCTAAACTAAGCTATTGACTTAACTTCGACAAGGTAATTCGAGTTAGCTGTAAACATTATTTGAAATTATTTTTGAAAATGTGGAAGAGCTCTACATAACCTGTCCTTGGGTAGTTTAATAGTTTGATTAAGATTGATGAGGGAGGAAACCACACTAGCCATGAAAATTCTCCTCATAAAAAGCATCTTCCAAATCTAGGGCCATCCAGGCGTTAGTAGACAACTCGCACGTTCTTGTATTGGAGATTTTATTGAAATTTGTTGTCTGCTCTGTGACTATTTCGATGCAATTTATTTTAGGATAGAATATTGATTGGGTGGGTTTCTTGATTATTGGTTGGAGATCTATTTTTTCTATTATGTATTATATCTGTCATCACATCTGTGGTTTCAAGATTCATGTCAAGCCTTTGATAGAATGAAACCATAAAATATGACGAAAGTTTCATGACATGAAGAAATATAAGTACTTCGTGATATTTAGTTTGTAATCCAATAATAATTCACTGAAATGAACGCGGTCGTATTATAATGCGCGAGTTTACGAGCCAATGAAAACTGCAATAAAAACAATAAAATCGAATCTTTTCATCATGTTACTTAAACCTGTATTGCTACACGATTAAATCACTATCTTTTGTACAGATTCCTCTTATAAGCTACTTTTTAACCGACTTCAAAAAAAGGAGGAGGTTCGCAATTTGACAGTTTTTGCTGTTTAAATTCGTCGAGGTACTTTTGAACTACCTTTTGCCTATACCTATATCTATCTCTTATATTGTATCTTATTCTTTATCCTCGGGTGGTCAATTTGTGTGTCAAATTGTATCCTTACTATTATCTAACTAGAACATACTTTCCTTCATAATTATTTGATCACTTTGATGATAGTTCATTGATTGGCGTGTGTTTGCATTAATGTAAGTAGCTCTGGTATTCATAAGTTTCTATCAACCAGTTTGTTATTAATTAATGCAAGGCTACATTCCACGTACTAATACTAATTAGTTACCTACTTGTAATTAAAACTAATTATCAGGAACATTTCCCATCACATCGTTTAAAATTCTTGAAACTTCAGTTTCTTTGATATAATCTGGGTAGGTACTTATGTGAATATTTTTTCCAATTTTAATTGTATACATTTTTATACTTTATAAGAGAAGAAAGTAACTGTAAACGTAAATCTTCTCGCTACTATATTTGGTAGCAATTTTATACTTTTAACGAGGTAACGAAGATTCGTGACTGGTCCGAAGATTTTTTTTAAGAGATTAACCTCAGTGCCAATATTTTCAAGTTCACTGAAATTTCACTGGACATCCATTAATCATATTAAACAACAAAGCTCATTATAGGTGCATTTATAATTGTCAATTTCGGCAGTGTTCCTGACTGGTGCAATATTAATGGCGCCGACACTGATTATCTTGTTTCGTGATCAATAAAGATCATTTTGCGTTGACCCAGTTGGTCGGTTACGTGTGTCGGTGTCACAGATGCAAGGAGTAGACTTGCTAATTACGATCTTATCATCAATCACTGAGTGAATGGGACGGGAAGTGCAGGCTTGAAGCACGGGGGCGCTACGCTTGTCCTGTAACAGCAAATTAATTTGATTCTTAGGTTGACGGAATTTGAGTCGAAAATAAAATTGAAATTTTATTCAATTATGTTTTAACACTACTTTAAGTATCACTTACTTTTGTTAAGGTTGCGATGGATGAATATATAATTAAACATATTAACCTAGGACATTACTCAGAGCCATCTGATCTCAATAAACTAAGCTGAGCTTTCTCTGAACTGAAAAACTAAAAATCAGACTAGTACAGACATTTTTATGAACACAAATTAATGTTTGTTCTTAATGGGAATCGAACTCATTTTTCTCTAATGCTTTGGTGAGGAATTCATGAATACCTTGATATATTAGCAATATCTGATTGTTCATCTTTATTTGATTCATCTTATATCTTGCGTCGATTCTGATTGAGAGCTCTATGGCCTATATGATCTTTGTACTGATGACCTAGTAGCTGATAAGGTCAAATAATACAAATAATATTTTATCATTGTAGAATTTGAATGTTCAAGTGCCGCTAGCATTTCTTTGAAATCGAGCTTAGTCACATATCTCCAGGAATATGGGTTGTTAAACATTTGCAAAAATGCAATCGCATTTGTTGCAGTCCACTTATGCCTAAACGAAATACACATCTGGGGAAACACCTGTTACACCTAGATGAAGTAAAATCCATTCCTGCCAAGAATATTGTGCAGTTTATTATAGCTGCAGGTCTTGGCAGTGAAATTTAATTAACGTGGCGATCACAATAGATCTAGTCTGGTCGCAGTGATACAAGCTCTGGAAAGACTTGAAATAGCCACTTAACCCCAAATAATAATAAATAATAATCGCATTTGTTACCTTGATTCTAAAGTTTGATTTCCTATACAAATCTAGATTGACAATAGTAAACATAAAATGGTTTACACATACGTAACTTGTGGTGGGCGAACTGTGCCGCGACCGCAGACCGCGATTATGCAATGGAAACCAAATTAATACACATCCAATGTATATTTACATTTAAGAACCACAAAAATCCTCCACAGGGGCATCTATTGCCTACGCATTAAGGTTTACAATCTAGTTAACATCAATTTGAGAACAGAAAATTATTGAGCTACCTGACTTTTGTCAATTGTCCTCGACAAATTGATGTTTTGTCAATTCGTTATCGAGTGGCTCTTAATCGGAAGCAATGGAGTTGAAATTGGAATGTGTCGTCTGTGAATTTATGTTGGTTTAAGTAGGTTGTGTGGGTGGTTGGGCGCCAGTGGGTGTGATAATTCGTCTTGCATACACAAAGAGTGGCGTGAGAGTGATATTGCTCCCGAAACCTAAGCGTGTGGATGTTTACATACGAATTAGGGGCGTGGGAGAGGTGAAAGGTCGAAGGGAACGTTTTGGAAGTTATTTTGGATTGTCTTTAATGTCCCGACTGTCAAATTGCTCAGACTACTTCCTCATCGACCCGTATTCATTGAAAAATAAACATACATTTCTCATAGTACTATTAGTGTTACGCGTAGAAAAAATGTGTATGTATAGATGTTGAAATAATTATACAAGGAAGCGTCGAAATCAGATTTCATCAAAACTTGAAAGCTCACGAATGTTCACAAAATATCTAACACCAGATAAATTATAAAAGTGTTTATTTTAGTGTCGAGACTAACGACGATTATTTATCTGTTACAGGCATATGAACTGTCAACACTAACGGGGACACAAGTGATGTTACTAGTCGCGTCTGAGACGGGACATGTGTACACGTTCGCGACGCGGAAACTGCAGCCGATGATAACGTCCGACTCGGGCAAGCGGCTCATTCAAACGTGCCTCAACTCTCCGGATCCGCCCACAACCAGCGAGCAGCGGATGGCGGCCACCGGCTTCGAGGAAACGGAGCTCACATATAACGTAGTAGACGAGGACATGAAGGTGAGGCAATTGGCGTACGCGGGCTCCGCACAGTATCCGATAGAACACCACCCCGGGCTGGCCCCGTCGCCGCTGCAGCAGTATCACCAGCACGCGCCATGTCCGTCGCCGCTCCCCCTCGGCTCTCTAGGGCAGCCCTACTCTCACGCTCACCTATCTCACCCTCACATGTCGCACCACCCTCAACGGTAGTTCAGATGGCACTTAGACTAAATCCCAGTTTGATATTCGAAGAGATTTAGGAGATTTTGACTGTTATTCAGATAGTCACGTTAGAATAAAATTTAGATAAGAGAAAGAATAATATACAATAAACTATTTTGTTAATATATTTGTAAATATTCGATGGGTAGAAATTATTTTTTGCTGTTTCAAGTTTGCGGTTACGAGGATTTGAGTTATAGATATGGCTGAAATTCCCAAGAATCAGTTTACGTAAGAAAGTATAAAAGCTCGTTGGAGTTGATGAGCCAA
Source organism: Achlya flavicornis (assembly GCA_947623365.1). NCBI lineage: Eukaryota > Metazoa > Arthropoda > Insecta > Lepidoptera > Drepanidae > Achlya > Achlya flavicornis. The sequence goes on from OX392478.1 coordinate 13,946,029, forward strand.
TGTTTCACATAACAGATTGCAAATTAAGACTGACGGATCCATTCAGATCGTGCATGATAAGAAGAACTGTGGACGTACGAAATGAATTATTATGTGCTCGGATTTCACGCTACCATGTTGGACGATGGAAAGTTAATTTTATTTATCAAAAATAACTGGATTATTTGCATTGAGTAGGAATTAACGTAGATATACATACTCATTTACTAGAATCTTCCGTATGAATCCTAAGCTCAAGATTCAAAGCTCAAGCTTTGAATCAATTTAACGATGACTTAATTTATCATCCATCTACAAATCCTATCAATGAAATTGATGATCTCTGTACAGGCGATGTCGAAATTGATAGAATAGAGTTCGGTAGCGAAATAATCAGATTTAAAATTGGTTTATAATTAACGCTAGCAACCGGTTCCGCGGTAAGAGTGACGCTTCGGATGTGGACTCGGTTGCGGGCGCTACTATTGATTCATTATGATGAATGAATTGGCCTTTCATTCTTGCTTCTGTAAAAAAGATCAAGTACACAAAAACGAGTTCTAATAACATTGATTATGCTCTAAATTATAGGAAGCTTGCATAGCTTGCTCATTAGCATAGTTCAGAGTTTATGCAATAAAAAATCTTGGAATTTAAGATGGAACGATCTAAACCGAATGCAACAAAAAGTTATAACAACTAGCAGGTGTTATTCTATAGGTAGAGAAGTTTCCAATTACCAAGGGAGCGCGCTGTCGCCTCGGGTCTAAGTCCTCGGCCGGGTCCGCGTGATCCGGATTATCAAGAAACTTAATTGAAAATTACTTTCGGAGGTACCGAGAGTGATTATTATAAATTCTCCTGTCAAACTCGACACCAGCCATCGTGCCACTGGGAAAATCAATCGGTGTAACGCGGGGGCTTTCACATCTCGAGAAGTAAATATCACAGTTGACTGCTTCACACTATTAATGTTTATACTATATCAAAATTCAATTTCGAAGACTATCGCATCTATTTCAGCCGGTATCGTCTCATTCACGTGAACAGTTAGTCAATGAAACTAGCAACTGATCAAATACCACCAAATACGGTGCATCCAACGTGTCGATTCATTGAACCGCTCAGATTCGATTCGATTAATCCATTAGGCATTGAACACACCTTGCGTTGCTAATCGGACACTATTTATTCATCGATTTGTACCCAGTAGTCTGCTCGGTACCGCTGCTGTCGCATCGATTGCAACGAACGATTAATACCCTGCTCCTCATTTGCATATCGTTTTAATTTCGAATCCATCCGGCGCCCACTGAGCCTTCGCCCCCGACCTCGAATATAGCTTGTCAGCTCTGATATGTTGAAATCGATTACGTCGATTCCCTCGTTTCGCGTTCGATTCGATTAAAATCTCTCCTCCTCAGGTACTCGCTCTCAGCGGACTACGTTTGACGTACGGAAATAGTACGTCCGCGGTGATATATATCGTTATTGTTCGCACATCATCGATAAGTCCAACCGATTGAAATATTCACGAGGTAATTACGATTCTGAAAGATAAGCGCGTCCCATGATGACCGCTCTTAGATTTTTATCTCGCGTGGCTGTGTTATATTCGACGTACATCACTTCGTGACCGTGTGTTGTTGCTTGTGTGTTGGACGTACGGCATCGTGGTCTTGTTTTATGCATCTTAATATTCAAAGGCGGCATTTTTCTGTCTAGGAACAGTTTCACCTGTCATCACTGTGAAGTCGTTTACATAAATATTCTTAACGTATTCTCGCCGTGTAATGTTAGTCGTCCGATGTGTCTGTTCCGTGAATATAAACTGTATTAGCGGAGCTTCGGGTCGCGCGAGTGTTTGGCGTAACGCCGCATCGTAGGATGCAGATGCTCTTATGCATGAATTAGCGGTATAAATGTGGAAGTCGGTCAGTGCCCTCGCTCCGCCCGTATCCCCCTAATCGAGTGGCGATCCATTTCGTAACATCACGCAGAACTCTCGAGTTTTCGCTTTCAGGGCAGTCTCGTTTCTTCGTCGGATTCCCGATTGTATCGTTTCTTTCTATGTTTCGAGGCACGTCTACAGAGGAGTATCTCGTTGCTCAAAAAATAAATGTCGCCACTATAGAAGCTGTCGACACGAGTCGTAAATTCTTGCTCTTTTTTAGATGTCGACAATCAAGCTTAGGCCGCCTTTCCAATAGTGACGGTGAGTCACGCGTCTCCATAACGTATTCCGCTCGCAGCTCGCATGAGACGCGTGCGTCTATTCTCGACATCGCTCGGTAATCGCTCGTTAGTCGCCTCGCACCTAGCTTTATTAACTTATCAATACTATTGTTTTGATAAACGCCCAAGACGCAATTTATGTTGACTCATCGTATTGTACCCGGCTAATGTGGCTACGTAATTGTCTCGCTGTAAGCCGATTGGTCGCTTGTGCAACTCCGACGCGCACAACAATAAAGCTAATTTGACTAATAGGTGCCTTGTAATCATCACCGCGTGTGGTTCTAGGATTACACTGCAAAGCGGCTGTCTTCTCTATACCTAAGGTCCTTTAATGAACGTGGATATAAGGCTATTGTTTTAGTACCTTTTTAATAAGGGATTTTATTGCGGTAAAGGCGAGGTGTCCAAATCGTGGCCACGGCGCGTAGAGCGTCGCGGCTGGTGCAGTCATTAATTTATTATACCCTCGCGTGAACGCATCGCCGGTTCGATAAAAAAAAATGTTTGTGAAATTCGTATTAAATGATCGGTTCTCCCCTGTAATTATCGTCGTACCGATCGACCACCCGGGAGCGCGATCGATGGACCTACAGTTAATCCGACATAAGGGTAATTTTTGCAAACCGCCTTTGCCGTGTCCACGCTCTGCGGACAAATTAAGAGATTCGTCTACCCACTTCCACCGAGGAGGAACACATGCACTTTGGTAAAATTTCGCAAGAGCAATGACCGTAATAAATTGCGTTCACGCTGTCATTTAGATAATGGATCAGCTTATTACGAGTAATTGAAAGTGCGGTAGGTTCCATCCACAGCCAAGGCCCGAAATCGATTTCCATGGCAAAAAAGTTAAATTGCCTAAATTGTACGCTGAAGCGGCCTAGATTTAAATTGGGCAGTAGTGTTGCGTCTGAGAGGCACAGTATCCGCTCGCGCAGAAGGTATTATTTTAGGAGTTGCGTTGTGCGAGCACTCCGTGCACTATTACGGCAGGCCTGCGCCCGCGCCATTCTGTTGCATAATTCAGACACGAGCCCCGCCGTTTGCATTCCGATACTTGATATGTGCTTTCACATGTATTTATGGACAAGATTTTGTGTCTCCGTAATGTTTGGCGAATAAATAAATTGTGTTTAAGGCATAAATACAATGGGTTGCGCCGGCGGCTCCCCTCGTTACGTCGGCGAATGTAAAGTCCGAGTTAGCTTCTTGGGCTGTCGGCATGTCAGCGGCTGAGATATTTCCCGGGGTGCGTCCTGATGCGGTCGCTTATTTCGTTGTTTAGGAGCTTCGTTACATCGCCGGTTTATGTCGGCCTTTACAAATTGGCGTACAGAGATGCATCGGTGGAGGGCGTCACAAATCCTCCTTGGAAATTATGCTTGGACGCTTACATTGTACTTCATTCTGGATCGAGACACATTTGACACATTTCACAATCTACTCGCGAATGTTATTAAGCTCGATGAAACGAGCGCTCTGTCCTAAAAACGGGTGATTATTCGTGACCCTTTAAACATTATGCAGTAAACATCCTAGTTGTGTGTGCCAACTAATCGCAAGTCAACGTCACTATCTTTGCTTAGGATCAAAGCTCGCGATTCCGCTCATGTCTCACTTACCGCAATTCTAATGATTTGCAGCGGAGGTCCTCCTTTGTATGCATCACACGTGTCCACTGCGTTTGTATGCAAGGTGCACTATTGTCTATCCCGTGTCCATCTCCAGATACTTCCGCGACCGACCGTCCCGATTGCTCTAATTGAAATTTATTCGCCGCTTCTACACTGCGTTCTGATTACCCAATGTTAGCTTTAAATTCTATTACATTAGTAGTATGGAGGTGCAGGTATATACAACTGTACATGTCGGACAGTTGTATATATGCAGATTCTCGAGAAAACTTCGCCAGCGCGATGCAGGATTTAGGCGCGATGCAGGATAATGTGGCGCCACGCCATCTATCTTTCCGTGTGTGAACTATCTCAGTGTTACTGATAGATGGCTGATAGATGTCGCTACAGTAGCTTGATCATTGCATAATTATCGTTTAAAATAAATACTATGTCAATTAGATGGTAATTTCTATACAAGGTTTCGATTTGCAATTATTTTATTTACTTGCTTACGATGTTCTGAAATTCTTGTGCTATTTTGGACTAACGCTATTCCATATCAGTTATTATCTAGAGTATATTGTGCAGGAGACGCATGTCATCTTCTAGATCCGTTGAATTAGATTAATGAATAAACTCCCGATTGTCTCGCCCGTTTAGTTATGTATGCGCTTGCGTTTATGCGATCTCGTTTACTGGATTGACACTGGACGCGCCTCATCCATTATAGATTTAGCTCGGAGTATCCTTCGACTCGCTTCGGACGATGTCTGTGTCATTTCGATAATTGGACCCTCGATTATATTTCCACTTACGCAATTCACTAACATCTGCACTCTAGATCCTTTGATTGACAGACGATATTACGTCATTCAGATTTTATCTCAGACCAATTAAATGATTTGTTTGTATTCGATATTCGAGATTATGTAAATTTATTTCGACAATAGATAATTCGACAACAATGGGTTTAACTTAAACGTTGATGTGATAACAATTTCTCAAGCGATATTACTAGCATCTATTGTTTTCACAGTATATTCGAATGAAGTAACATTCCGTATCGAGATCCGATTCGATTAATTCGGCGAATCAGAGTCGGCCCACTTCCTAAAACTAGACTGGGAGACGCACATGGTTAAAATTAGTCTCGCGCCGAGAATAGCATTAACTGGCAGCGGACGCGTCACCGCGCACACACCGACCTGCTTTAGATATTGTATTACACATCAGATTCCATCAAATTTGTTTGTTTACCCACTAGCCGTGATGATATTAACTTAAGATAATATTCCTCATAATAATAACATAGTTTGTGTTAGGAATATTGAATATTAGATAATGGGGTTGGTTTGAAAATAGGACCATAAAGATTGAAATCTACTTGAATGTATGCGACTAAGAAATGTTTAAAGTGACAATGTAATTCAAGAGATTAAAGAATGCGTATAAAAATATGATCGTTAATTACTGCATTTATGCTAAAGTACTCGAAATAATGTCCTTGTGAAAATCTCTGATAGTACAGATTAAATAACACTGAGCAATACTCTTATATCATTTTCAATGTTATAGAATGCAACGAGTCATAATTTGCGCATGAGAACATTGGTCATAGCACTCTACCGAAAACATGACAGTGAGTTTTTTGAATTATTGTTCAAACAATGTTTTCTTCTGTTATTGTAAGACACAAGTTATCGGTCATGCTTTTGTATCGCAATCTCTGCGCCGTTTTGGCGGTGTCCCGGACTTGCCATAACATCGTTTGTTACTGTTACATCGCCGCTTCATTCAATGACGTCTTCACTAGTGACCGTAGCGAAATGGTATTGGACATCGTCTGCAGCTATAGTTCCATGTCCATAAATTCAAACTAGCGTCCCGGTTGAGGTTCGACCGTTACCGCGTGGGAAATGATTGGGTCCGGGCTTTGGTCGGTAAGGCTTTGTTAGGACGATTGTCCTCTAGAGTGGTGTAGATGCGGCGATAGGCTGTGTATAGTGGGCCTTTGCCCGCGGTGACAGCTACGTGGGAACGTGGAGCGGGATTGTGTGTAAACAGTGCTGTTATTTGGGCGCTATTGTCTTGGAAATTCATCCCGTATCAATTTCATATTTATCGTACCCACGATGTCTGACGACACGAAGTTTTGTGTATTTTCCACACATAAGTAAGCCAGTTTCTGCTACGTAAAGAAATGTAATTATAAAAAAAAATCTTACTTTACCTATACTTGCGAGCAATTTCCTATGCAGGTCATGTTATTATTTTTGCAATGTTTGTAATTTGCACGAACAAAACACACAATAAAGATGGTACGACAAGTTAACTGTGAATCTACAAAAGGTTTGAACTTAAATTCCCATAGACATCTACGGCTCTAGCTGATACATCGCGCGTTGTATTATTCCTTATACATTGTGCGAACTTCATTTTTCCAACGTGGCCAGTCGTGTACTCGACTCAGCTAGGAGCGTGGAAATATACTCCGAACCGATAATGTATTCCACACGCGTCCAGCGCTAACTCGACGGCTATTCAGCTCTGAAAACAAATCCTTAGCTTTTGTGACCGCGCCAATCCATCATACCACTTTTTCTATTGACCAACTGTATCAACGAGCTTACACAAACAAAAAGCATTCAAATGCTAATCTACAGTACGTGCCGCGGATTAGTTCCGCCCGAACACTTTTACGTGGGAAATGTCCTAAACATTGTTCGTGGAACGGACGGCTAATTGTTCGAGTTTCAAGTTGAACATTAACCTTATACGGCCACCTACATAAACGGTGATATAATCGTCAGATAGACGTATCGGTTGTTGGTTGCTCGATCGGCGCGTGGGTGACGTCCTTCCCCGCGGAGTTCCGATCGTTTAATACCCGTCCGTTCAGAGCCCGCGTTTGTTTGTTACACATACGAGCGCGTGCGCCGCTCGATGCTCGCGCGCATGATTTATGTATGACCGGTATTCCTCGCGTCGGTTCATCTAACTAGATATATTCCGGAATTATTGTGTTCGCAACACAACTCTCGTACCGTTCGGATCGTGTTGTGAATCTAAAATCGCACAATGATACATTGCATAGGCCGCTATGCATATCTCAGCCGTTCGTTTTCTTAGTGCGTAATCGATGCCCGTCGCCGTCTGCTTAATCAGAGCAGTTACCGAAATTGCCTTCATTAACAGAGCGAGCCTTTCTTTTCAGAAACTGTATCACGGAACCTGTTATTTTTTTTTCTCCACAATCGAAGGTCCCTTTTCACGTTTCTGTAGCAAATTAAATTGCGTTCAAGTGGTCATTACTGATATCTCAATAATCGATGTTTCGCATTTCATATTAATCAGAGCAGAAATATATCTTTGGTCGTAATATTCTCTGCGTGTCCGTGATACATCCGGGATACCGACCGAAGCACAGATTCGATTGACGGAAGACATCTAGCTATTGGGCATAGTTGCGTATCTGGTGCGTTCTAAAGATTAACGTAAAGTGGCGACGACGTATAGATAGATGAATGATAGGATCTCGCAAAAAACGTTCAGTTTTGCTTTTTTAAGATAACTCTTCAATCGGCTTAATTTCCTATTTCATTATTTATAATTTCCGACTACTTCTACTTGCAATCAACCAAAGAGACGTTATTTAGTATCTGGACCCCGCTAAGCCGCTTCAGCTCCTGACGTTCGCTCATCACAGACTCCTCAACCCTCTCACGCAGTTAAACCGTTCAAATCGCGTTAGCTCCGCCGTCCTCGGACATTTGACACAAAGGGTTGACTGTCATTCATACTAGAACTTTATTGCCCATCTTTTGTAAACCCCACCGTAAATTGGTGTAAGTGCTTAGTGCGAAGTAAAATAATTCTTGGAAGCCATTTTGTAACGATTTCATATAAAATTGTTTTATTGTGCGGGATTGTGATAATTTATATTAAACTTTTTGGTAGTTAAAATGAAAGGTAAAGATTCTCCTGTAATGTTTTTATGCAATACAGTGAAAAGGAGATCTGAATAAATAATAATATGCTATAATGCTATAATAATATAAAATATCAAAATGTAGTTATAAGGACGGCGATAATTTCAGAGCAATTTATAATACTCGTTGGAGGGTCGGTCGGATGTTGATCGATAAATAATTTGATAGTTTATTTGAACCATATTAATTCGCAGCCAGTTTACCGTAAAACCAATGTTTATTGCAATTTTTATATTGGAACATTAACGACATGACGTGACTGGAATACTGTAAGTGTGCAAAGCGCATGCAACGATAATTACCATATTTTTCTCAATGAAAGGCAAGCGTAAACTTTAAAGAGATCCAATAGCGTTGCGTCACAATCAGAACCGAAAGTGGTCATAAACTGAAGAGCCTTGGTCGTATCGAGTTCTGTGATCTGTGACATTGCGGAATTGCTCTATCAGCTATCCTTTTCGCACCGATACATCTCAATCAGGCTAGACAAGGAAAAAGAGGCTCCGTGTTGCCGCTCTCACTTCCGCCCGCCCACGACATCGCGGGCGCAACCTACGCGTCCTAACTTACTTTTTTTAAATCGCAAGCCGGTGGTCTTGTCTGAAAATTTTTTTTTGGTTGCAATGTCTTTTATGTCACGTCTGATTCGAAATTGCATTTTTTTATAATTTAGTTTACTTTTCGTGTAGTGCCCAGTCAGTATGACATCAAACCGTAGGTGGGTATCGCGATAAAATGCGTTTGCGCGCACTTTGCGTTTGCGCAACTTTTCGAAAAGGCCATCCTCCTTAAAATATGACTTAATTTCGAACGCCTCTCTTTTGTAGTGCAATACGATATTGTCAATAACGGTGCAGTCGTGCATACTTATTTTGTTGTTAGGGTTGTCGCTACCTTTGCATTTAAAATTACTGCTCCCATACTGATACTAGCTTAGATTATGATAATTTCGAATTAAGAAGAAAGTTGAAAAGAGAAAGTTGCAATAATTTCAAACATTCTAATTGGGTGCAGTCCAATTGATTTATAGCAACACATCCTGACTCAAATCCTCGGTAACAAGACTTGAAAAGTCATTATAATAAAAAGCACGTTATAAATAGGTTGATATGAAAAGTGAATTAAGTATATTAAGGTAACAAAACAGACATATGGACACGTGACTCGATTTACCAAATCACGCGAGACGCGACGCTTAGCATAATATTTACGTCAGCTAATGTAAATTTTGTTTATATATTTCGCGTTATCGTTACACGTAAGGTTTTTTAACCGACTTCAAAAAAAGGAGGAGGTTCTCAATTCGGTTGTGTTTTTTTTTTTTTTTATTATGTTTGTTACCTCATAACTCCGTCATTTGGAAAATTCTTGTTTTGTCTGGAAGGGTACACTTCCCGTTTGGTCCCATTGTCATCAGATCAGGATTTGATTACTTCTTCGTGTACTTTGAAGTCGGTTTAAGTTGTTTGTAAAACAGTCCAATTATTTATACTCTAATGCATTTTACTCATTAATTCTCAGGCCATTAATCAAGTGCCATCCTCTAAATAGTTTATAAGTACGAGTTTCTGAACGCAACGATTAGATTAGGCTATTCAATTTTCTGTCTTATGATTGGTGCTATAAGGTGCTGCTGCAGTGACGATGGATCCGCATAAGGGTGATCTCTTACAAATTGTTTCTTAATATTAATATATATATTTATACTGTAGTTAATTTAGATGTCCGTTTTGGGGCCGAGTCCCATATTGATACCTGTAAGTAACTTAACATTCCCAGTGCGAGCTTCAGTGTCTCTTATTTAACATTGTTTGTGATCCATCCACGTAATGAGTATAAAATAGTTTAAGGCATGGTGTTTATGTGTGTGAGCGGTTGTTTACTTAATTTGACTGAGGCTTTGTTCAATTTGACGAAATTATCGATGCTAGAACAACACTATTACGTAGAAGCTATTATCATTAGAGGTCGTTACACAGTGGTTCGCTTTGACGAATTCGAAGATAGATACCGAATCGACTATACGAAAGCGAGTCAGTGTGTACCTGTCTTTATGAAGCCGATTTATTTATTGGTGATTAAATAGGATAATTTAAATTACTATTTTGTAATGTTTAAAATTAATGAATCCTCAGTCAACGTATAGTTCAATTTTACTAGTGTCCAAATTTTTTTATAAAGCATAAGTTTAGAATAGTATCAAATTGCTAGTAAAATTGATCTCGCGATTTTTGACATTGATACAATAATAAATTAATATATTAAGTGTTTAGTTTTTAGGTGAAAGATGTTTAGAGAGATGTTCGCAACTATTTTACCGATGACCGATCCTTAAAACTAAAAATTGTTAATTTGTATGGTTAAATATTGCGTTCGAGGTCTCGATGAAATTAGTAAACGATAATCGCCTTTAGCAAACTTCACAGTAATGTGTCCTAACAAGTGATGCGGTATACTCAGCGACATAAACTGTTGTCATTCGATGAACTCTACTTTAAAATGCAATATTGTAAATTTAATGAAATTTTCATCGAATTTCAGTTGATGTTACAGACCGTTTATAAGAAAGACTTAGCGAGTGTCTTATTAGTGCCTTACGAACGACCGAGTGAGAAGCCGAAGATTGTACTTAAAATTCAAAAATGACTGTTGTTCAGTATTATTTTTACGGATTGTCTTTTATATTGAGACGTTTTATGAATAACTATATTTATTCTTTTATCTTTGATTCTTTGCTTTTAATTGGCACAATTGGTATTATCAATAAGTATATTTATTTTACGAGATTCACAAAGTAAACTCCCACATAGTGACACACAACAACCGAATATAAATTGTGTCTTAACTTTCACAATTGTAAATCTTCTTAACGTGTTTGGTTGCTCAGTAAAAAATCCGAAAACCAAGTAAATATATTACCTATTATGTATTTTTTGACAAATATTTATTCATGTAGCAACTATTATTAATATCGATTGTACCTAAGTAAAAGTTAAAACTTCGGTTCATAAAACGTCAACCCAATCGAAATTAGTCACATCGTTGACAGAAACGTTAAAAGAACGCCGAAACGGGAGAAAAAAAAGTGGAAAAACATATATTTAAATATGAAATTAAGTTTTTCGACGTCCACTCATTGCTTTTTGAGACGATTATTCATGTTACACTGATAAATGTGCAACGTGCAATAATTCCATTCTCGTTTAAAAGCTTGTCCGTGTTAAAGCCTGTATACATACAAGCGAATACACGCAGTAGCTACGTGTATATTTTTTTTATATTAAATTTATAGCTCTCATTACAATGTTTATAGTATATCTCGACTGTATTTTATTGCTGTTGTTGTATACTTATAATTAATAATACTTTATTGTTTCGAAGGGAGAAGAAATTGGATGAGGTATAAATGAAAATCGATTGTTCTAGGGACATTCGATAAATTTTATATTCGATCAAAGATGTTAGTATAAGTTTTTTTGGTTGACTCTACTTTTTTGATTTTCATTTATACCTTGTTTTTAAATAAAGGCTATTTCGGCAAGTAGACTTTAGTGTTGTGACAATATTATACAATTACATTCTGATATGGTTGTGAAATGGCCGTCTATAGCAAAACAAATTCCTCCATGAATATTTAAGTGTTTTACTATTTTGTCACTATTTAAGATAAGGTTCAGTAATATCTCAAATTGTGACACTTTTTGAAGACAATGTGATAGAAACAATACCTAAAGAAGCTAGATCATTGTTACTGTAAAATACATTTTTTGTAAATATGTACAATAAATATTAAAAAAATAACGATTTAAGGCGATAATAATTTTTAATACTAGATGCAATGTTGTACAAGTTTTTCTATTTAAATATTTTTTTTGGAAGATTTAATCTACTCTATTTTTAATAATGACTTATTTTATCGTTTCGAATAATTTATATAATGTGTTTGTACAATGTCGTAGATGAAATCGGTTGATGACATTAAAAAAAATTATAATAATAAAAATGTTAAAAAATTTAATCAGATTTTTGTATTGTGATTGAATCAAGATCACCTTCCTCACCCACTATCGGACAATCCCCGGGATCTTGCTCCTGATTGTTGTCCAATGCTGGAAGTTAAAGTTTCATACTTGTAATAATCGCTCAATTCATTCAGAAACTTCAATTTCGGCATCACTATAATAATGTGTGTAGGGGCGACGACCTTGGGGCCCCAGATAAAGCACTACACTATTGCACCGACATTCGGCACATCACTTAAAGGCCTGGAGTAATGTGTTCGCATTCGATGGAATTCTGTCGTACTTAATCTCTGGTCGTCGCCGAATCGGAACCAACAGGCCATCCTCCCGGCGCGATTCCATATTAATTTTATTACAAACATTGTCGTAAAACATCCAATTTGACGTTTTTAATTACGCTGCGATATTAATATCGACGTTTTCGAAGGGGTGTGTCCGATAGTGTTTGGCTTATATCGTTGGTATAACCCGACCGTTGCGAAATGCGCCTTCGTTGCTCGAGGGCGTTTTGGCGAAGGCGTATTTTCGTTGCGGACGCATAATAGTTTTAAAAACAGTCGATGCCAAAAGTTTTGCGGGTGTCCCCATAATTACTTTCGCGTTCAGACGAGAATATTACAATCATAAAGATGCAATAATTGCTCAATGATCCACCTTTTTTCTGAACACCGACAGAGGAAAGGCGGTCTGGGACAGCTTTCTTTCGGCATTGATTACGTTACCTTTAAAAAAATACTAGAATTTAAGATTGGCCAATCTTTCGCGTGAAGTGAAAATGAAATCGAAGAAGGAAAAACGAAGACATCGGTTAAGGTATGTGAGTTTTTTGTTATGTAGTTTAAAGAACATAATAATTTTAACAACTAACATAATTGATATTGTGATTGCATTTTTTGTGTGTTTCGATGTGCTTTTTCAGGTACTTTACAGGTATCAATAATGCTATTTGCATGTTTATTTTGAAGATGTTTTGTAGGTAAGGTAATTAAAAATTGTATACTTATTATATATATATATAGATTATTTTTCAGGAAATTTCAGTCGCAATAATGATTGCATCATCTTTTTTTCATTTATTTAGGAAAATCGACAAAAACATTGGGTCTACTTATGAACTTTGAAATGTCAAAATGAATCTAAATGCCTCAATTTACAGGCTATCACGATTAATGCTGCCTCAAACGTTGCAGCGTAGAGGTTCGATATCTGCCTTAAACTTTTATCTAAAAGATTCGACATTACCTTCGTTTGAAGGAATTGTAAAAACTTATTATATCGTAAGAAATGGTTCGCGATAAACACTAAACACAGCAACATCCAAATCGGAAAAACAGAAATAACACCTTAGTTTATAAAGACAATCGTTAGTACGTATCCCTAAGGTACATTTTCAAAGAGCAATATCTTTCCACATTCATTAAACAATATATTAAAGCCGAGACCAATATCATCAGCGAGGGGTCAGCGCTTAATGTACACGTTTAAAACATTGTGACGGCCTTTGAATAATCTTTACTACGTGAGCATACTACCATTATAAATTGACCTCGCAAAATCCTTACATTTTCCTCAGTCTGGTAATTTTCAGAGGGCATATTAAATTGGTTATATAATTTCACCAGTTGATCGTCATTTCAATGGGGTGAATTTATGGAAGAGTAGTTGATCTGCTTGGAGACTATTTGAGCGTCAATCTCTGTGAACCGATGATTGCATGGTAATTCTATAGCGAAGCACAATAGCCGATTGAGTTTGTATGTGTATATTAATTTTTGTAATGGACGTGTTGGTCTTCGTTACGTTGTCAGTCGGGAAATTTTCATCTATAATTTATACAGGTAACTTAAACAATTTGTGGAGTGTTTTGAGCCATTTCTGGTTATGAATAAGCACCTGCTTGTGAAAACCTAGTAATTTCGTCACATTGACTATGTTAAAAGTCTCTCGTGGCTTTGAGTTCGACTGTTTCTTTTGCAAAACGAATCTCGGTACATCTCTACTACACTAAACATAACATAAGCTACATAGAAAAGCGACAAAAAGCATTAATAATATTCCCCGACTAGAAGACTACTCTCGTAACACTTTCTTGTGTTTATTAGTATTCTAAGTTCGTCCCAGCGTAGTTCTAAATGTATTATCCAGTTTCCTAGTATGTACAGTTATTGTTAGTTACCTTATACGACATCAAAACTTTTTCTATACTACTCAATGTAGTTTGCCTTATTGTTGATATTGTGTAAGGTGGCCAACTTTTTAGTCAGCGCAGGACAATAAATAATAACTAAATGAACATTATTTACATCAAATGAATATTAATTTATAAAATTATATCAATCAATCATCATCAGCCTATAATGTCTCACTGCTGAGCACAGGCTTCCTTTCACAAATCAGGGTGAAAGGGAATGGGCAGATACTCTACCACGTGTGCCCACTGCGGATCGGTGGAGGTAGGCTAGTGGTCAACCTACTGTTGGAGTTTTCAAGCCGCCTTGTACGCCTCCAACTAGCTTAACGACTATCACACGCACTACGTGCCTTCCGAAGCACGGACACGCTCGATTTGAAATACCACTAGGCGGTCATCCATCCAGGTACCGACCACGACGGTGGTAGCTTAACTTGCCTATTGATTAAGAACGGCTTGTCATGCTGCACAGAGATCGCTTCGAAAACAAAAAAAAATATTTTTTTACAAATTCTACGGTTTCACTCGTGTTCCCGTGATACAAAATTTGGATATGATCTACCTGCAATTGGAAGACAAAAAAAATGTTTTAAGTGAACCTCCGATAAGAGTCGACCTAAAGGGAAAAAGATTCACTAAACTATACCACCAAATCTTGAAGACATACGCAGCTTATCTAAATCGCTGTAACTTGTACACGGGTTATAATTTCTTTAATTTCCCTCGCTCCGTAACGGTCCATAAGTGTTGTGATATGTTGTTTATTGTGGCGATTGATTGCTTATAGTCCCATTATGCAGATGCTGTAGAGAGACACGATTCTCGTGACTGACAGCAGTTTCTGGTGGCTATCACATACCTCTGTAATTATATGCAGCTATTCAATAATGTAATCAATTTATAGGTGGTAGAGATGTTTATCTTAATTACTTTATACTTAATAGTTTTTATTCAGTATCCTGTGTTATGAATTGAAGTAGTAAACGCTTACTATCGTGTTTACGTTTATTCGATAGGAATGAGGAGACACACTGACAATGTATCCCGCTAGGTGTCATACTGGGTGGAGATTTCGAGATGGCATATTTTCGAAACCTATGTTGGGTTGTCATCCTGAAAACCTTTTACTATGGGACCAATACTGATTCCTCAAATTTTTTTTTTTACTTTCGAGCAAGGATGAAATTTACTATGGAAAGTATTTTTTTTTTTTGAGAATTCACTATTGGTGCGTTTGTAAAAGATGTTCAGCACGACTAACCCAACATAGGTATCGAATCTATGCCATCTCGAAATCTTCACCTGTTATAGTCGCTGGTGCCGTCTGTCTGTCACACACCATCCATTTTTTACGTATTCGTTATCAAAATTTTCAATAATTCTAATGCCTTTATGTAGTGCATTTCAAAGCAAATAATTGTTTACACCGATTTCCTACTGATGAAAAGTAGAATGCTATGGCCTTACAAAAAAAGCCTTAAATTGGAAACCAAGCTCATTGCCAGCATAATGCAGTGATCACTTTTAACCTGACGATTTTTATGGGGAAAGCCTATGAAAATCCTTAGAATACTTCAAGTCAAGATCAATGATAGTTACCAGAGAGGGTGTCGCCATCTGAGATTAGCTTTGCCTGTCCCTCCCCATTGGCGGAGCGCCTCTCGTGGATTTCTAATGGAACTCATTTCTCCCGTACAAAATTCTTTACGCTCATGGTACAGGTTTTTTAAACTTCTGCTAGTGTTTCATGTAATGTAATTCATTTATAAATGTAACCTTTTTTATGATAGGAGACGTTTTCATCTCTTACCTTAAGATTTCAACCATAAGACAAATCCGTCTCCGTCCAACACGAGGGAAGAATCGCCCCGTGTGGTGATTCGCATACTCAACACCGTTTAGATCAATACTCTCGGTAAACTAGCAAAAGTATGCACCTTTTTTCAAAGATTAACATAACAAATTGGTAGTCAATATAAAGGATTAGTACACACAAAACGCCTTTAAATACAAAGTAATATTTATGAGAGCGCATCGATCACCGGTCCAGTTCCGCGTTGCCATCTGAAAACGTTGTAATTTTGACAACACGCGATTAACTCCGCGTTAAGCGCATCCTTTCGGAACGTTACATTAAATGGTATCATATCTTTTCTTTTCACACGTACTTACTGCTTACAATTGGGTTTTCGTTCGGTATACAGGTTACCCCGAGCGATAACCATTGGTGTTTATTTAAGAGGTGTAAGAGCTGTTACCAAATCTTTCAATATTGTTGAAAATCTATCAATATATATGAAATTCAAAGTCCTGAACTCCTGACTGACTGACTGATATATCAACGCACAGCCTAAACCACCAGTGGTTTAGGCTGTGCGTTGCATTTGCAATTGCATGTCTCTAGGACCAGTCCTAGAAACATGCAATTTAAAGGGTATTATATTCTTTGTGAAGATTAGGTATCCACTAAGAAAGGGTTGTTCGAAATTCCATCCCTAAGGGGGTAAAATAGGGGATGAAAGTTTGTATGAAAGTCCGTCAGTTTCGAAGTTAGGATCTTCAAATTGTGTTTAGGCTGTAGATTGACAATTAATTTATACTTGTCTCAGCGTTTTTAATAATTCCACCCTCGAAGCGGGATGAAGTTGTATTGTTTTGTTTTATTGTTGTAGAAAAATATGTCATTTGTTTTTTCCTGTAGGCCACGCGGGCGAAGCCGCGAGCAGAAGAGAAGCTAGAGTATTGATATAAATGAAAGAAAAGATGCGTAAAGAAAGTCACCGGATCAAGTTCAGTGACAGATTACATTAAGCTAAGATTAGTGGAAGAAAAAATATGAAGGTGGACGGAAATAAGACTGAGTTTGAAATGTTCTACTGTAACTTAATTGTACAGTAAATAAATGAGTCTTATGAAGTTACACATGAACTTCGGAGTGCTGTGGAACAAGCATATATCTTT
Organism: Achlya flavicornis; assembly: GCA_947623365.1. NCBI lineage: Eukaryota > Metazoa > Arthropoda > Insecta > Lepidoptera > Drepanidae > Achlya > Achlya flavicornis. The sequence continues at coordinate 13,963,025 of OX392478.1, forward strand.
GTTACAAATATTTTGCCACATTCACACCGAAAAAACCATTATTTATTCTAGAGCCCGTGTGAAAAGGTGGATAACATCATTTAATATAAAAAATCCCGGGTTGACAATAAAATAACATGACATTCCAATTGACGTGTGGATACTTGCGTACGCGCAGAGAAGCGTCAACGCGCCTCGATAACGTGTATTCATTATATTAATGTAAATTGCCAGCGCCCGGCGATGCGGCGTTATCGTGCATTTTTATACGCACCGCAAGAAATACTGTGCGGCCATTACGAAAACTAATATGGAAAATTTGTTGCGTATCTGAAGTTTTACTATAGTAAGCGGCACGAGTCGTGAGCACACTTTTGAACATAAAGTTTAAAAGTTCTTAGAGTTATGTTATTAATGTTAAAGTTGTTAAAATGAATTTAAATGCTTGAACACGTTTGAATTATGTTTGAAAGTGTGCTCACGACTCGTGCCGCTTACTATACCAGTCGGAAGTTACCACCGAACCGGTGGTAAATGTGACCTTCATATGTGCCCTTATGGGGCTAAATTTAATAAATGGCTTTGACTTTACTTTTTATTTATTTATTTAAAAAAGGTACATCAACAGCACACACTAAAACAAATACAAAGTAATTTTGATAAAAAATAGATAGACTGATGTGGGTGCCAATTATAGGTATACACAACATTGATAAAATTACAACATAAAATACAAAAAAATGAAAATCAAAAGAAAACTACAAATACATACAAAAACCCAGCTTAGAACAGCAACACAAAATTAAAAGAAAAGAAAATAACAACACACACACTTAATTACACGAAATATAGTTGTTAATCTAACTTAATTACTATAAATTTTGACCTTATACCTAAATAGTGTGTCGAAAAAGATATCCAAGTTCTCAACCTGTTTATTGCATTCATTATAGTACTTTTTTAAATAATACAATATTATTTTCCTTGTACCTATGGTTATTCTTCGTATCAGTATTATGATAGTCACTAGGAACAAGTTTTAAAGGTGGTGAAAATAAATCAGCAAATGACAGCAAAAACGTCGAAAGATGAGAAAATGTGTAAAAATTATGTAAGTTTCATCCTAAAGTTCTCCAACCAGCTTGAAGAATTTAGTTACGAGCCAAAAAATGCAAGCCCATACGGGTGTGAAAATGAATTCTCCATTCCTCTTGTTTACAAATCGATCTCTGCATTTACTATGTTGAGTGTAAAAAGATAAAATTCTTGACTTACTAGCGTTTTGTTGTGGGGACATCGTAAACATTCAAGAGTTACGATTATGTGTTCCCTTGTTTTTGTAAACTCAGATCTATAGTTGATTGAATGTTTCTGGCCTTATTAAATGTAGCATTTGCTTCATTAAAGTACTGACTATGTATTTAATAGGTAGAGTTAATTTAGACATTGCTGGCGCCATGTTGGAATTTAATGTGCTCTTTCTAGGTCGCAGACTGAGTTGTTCTGTGTTTTTATGGCGCCCACCCAGTGTTGCAGATGTATTATAATTTTGGATATTTAATTACTCATAAGTTTAATAAAGGTCTGTTTATCATCATCATATCACCCCATGGATGTCCACTGCTGATCATAGGCCTCCCCCATTGATTTTCACTTCGAACGGTTCTGGGCCGCTTGCATCCAGCGGCGCCCAGCGACTCTGACCAGGTCGTCGGTCCACCTGGTGGGAGGTCGTCCCGCTCGGCGCGCACCAGTACGTGGTCGCCACTCGAGAAACTTTTTTCCCAAGCGGTTATCAGCTCGAGCGATGTGGCCTGCACATTGCCATTTCAGCTTACTAATTCTACGAGCTATGTCCTTCGTTTTCGTTCTCCTACGAATGTCCTCATTTTTGACCCTGTCACGTAGAGAAATAGCTCGTTCTATAGCTCGCTGAGTGACTCTGAGCTTATTGATGCGACCAGCAGTGAGAGACCACGTCTCTGTCCCGTATGTCATCACTGGTAACACGCACTGATTGAAGACTTTTGTCTTCAGATTCTGAGGTATTTTGGACGTGAAGATATGCCGTAGCTTCCCTTACGCTTTTAAGGCGATGATAGCTCAGTGGTAGTGACGTCGGATACCGAGACGAAGTTCCCGGGTTCGAATCATACAATGAGCTTGAGCTTTCGGTGAAGGAAAACATCGTGAGGAAACCATAGCACGGTGGTAGGGTACTTTGTAGTACCCGTCTGGCTGGCTACCACCCTCAAGTTGAAAATCTGTCGCCAAGCACCTATCCGTGTGTTCCGTCAGCTGCACTTGAGAGCCAGTTCCTTCTAGGCTTTGTGTGCTTACCACCTTCGACCACATCATCACTTACCATAGTGAGATTGTGGTCAAACACAGGCCTATACACAGTAAAAAAAAAAAAAAAAAACGCTGCCCGGCCGTGTTGGATTCTTTGATTGACATCGCCGTTTATCATCACTAAAGATTAATTTCTGTACTTGGGGCATTTCTCTTTCATTTGTGTCGCATAACTTCCTGTGGTAAACCTGCATGCCTGCATCCACCCATCCGCATCCACAAGTTTGTACTATTCTTCTTAGTTGTTTTGCTTTCGAATCGTGGCTATTTATTTCAATAGAGTACATAATTACAGGCTTCAAGACCATTTTACAGGCATTCCTTATATTGGATATTTCGTTTTCAGTTTCAAAACTTTGCCGTCACAAAGTTTTTTTTTACAGCAAACCTAGCCTTGTCTTACCTACCTGGTGTACTTAACCCAAAAACAGATATTTATCATATTAAGTAAAATAATCGGCTCCTTGGCCAACTTGGTTCACTCTGCCCAAATACCTAGTAATTTTGGAAAGTTTTTATACAAAATCAATACTTACTTCCATCGCTTTTCAATTATCGGTCCGGTGCTTTATTTCAATTATACGTTCGGTAAATTGATGGCCCCAAAACCATTATTTATGTTTGCGACGGAGGCGTTTCCGTACGAAAGAATTAAAAGATACTTTTAAAGTGTTTTTCCTTTTGTATTTCAATTAGTTTTTTTTCTTTTTTTTATACCACTAACCTTAGTGGCCACCTGGCAATCAAGCATACGGCCCGTCTTATGGTAAACAGTTACCGTAGGCTATGGACGCTGGCAACACCAAGGGTATCATTCGCGCGTTGCCGACCCTGAAGAAATCTCTGCATCATAAGCGGTCCTTTTTTTATAACAATTGTGGCCCTAACCAATAGACGTCCAAGGAAGTTCGATAGGTCGATACCCTTGGTGCTCCAGCCATACTCAGACTCGCACTTGGCCGGTTTTTATTTTTTATATCAATCCTTGAAACCTTTTTGTATGAAACAACGCGGCCGATAAGTGGCGAGCAGATACTGTCGTATTTGCTCTCCGCTGAAAGTAGCGAGTGTTCTGCGCTTGCGTGTGCGTGGCGCGAAATCATACGGATTACACAAAATGGCCCCTCTGTTAATTATCCACATCGACATTTTCAAGGAACCTTCTTGACATGTTTTTGACATTTGAAATTGTGCGTGAGGGGACGAAAGGTGAAAAGGTCTACTGTATGTTTAATTAAGGCTGAGTTACTAGGCTTAAGATTTACCAGAATATGTTTATATGGACCACAGATAAAAAATATAATGATATGAATGTATTGTTGTAAATTCGTTTGCGTATTGGCACAAAATTATTGCTGCTAACACCAAATGTAAAAAAATTAAATCAATATACGATGTAAAAACATCTTGGCATATTAAGTCTACTTCCATTTTATATTTCTGTGTTTGAAGTGCCAAACACATTATCAGAGGAGTAGTTAGTCTCTTTGATTCCAGTTCCTAGAATAGTATTACGGTATTACAGTCATGAACTCTATACTAAAAATACGTAGGGCATATTGTAACTCGTAGTTTATGTAACAGGCCACTTGTAATAAAAAAAATAAGCATTTTTTTTTTATTTGAAAGTGCATCTCTTTGTGAGTAGCGTAGGGGAGTAGAGTACGTTTTAGTTTGAGTGATTGTCATATGTTTTTCATTTATGTTATATCGGCTTTATAATGAGAATCGATAAAATATTTGCTTCATATTTTGCATTTAGAGAGTTGTCGGATATATCAATTTGAGTTTCGTGAGCCCTATCCTTCTCTGTGTATTCTTGGTTCAGTGAATTTAGACGTGGACGTGATAATTTTCGTGACGATTTACCAGTTGGTATCAATACCATTCGATAACTGAAGGATAAATGATTGAAATTCATAAAATTACTAGTTAGCTTAATTCGTGCAATATTAGTATGAGGCAATTGCCAACTTTTGGATTTAATATTGACACAGATAACGCAAGCTGATTGTTCTGTTTTAAACCGGAAAGGGCCATTTGGCAGCATGGGGATTTTCCCTTTTAAGATTAGCCGACGAATATCAAGAAAAGTTGAAGCACTGTAGACAAAAGCCAAACGCTACATTTTCTCAGAATTTTGTATGGGTTTTGTATACAGTAGTCAAGTGATTACGAAGCTTTAATTCCTAGAAGACTTCGATTACTTATAGCTTACGATTTTTCCATACAAAATAAACTTTCCGCAAACAGTCACGCTAACGAAAGTGGCTCTTGTATATATCGATTGATAAAAAATGGTGGTACTGTTTAAGTGTATTCCGAACCGGTGGTTAATACAACTGTATTTACCAATTTAACTCATTGGCTCTCGGTAAAAAATATAACAATGACGTAGGACGCGCGTCCCTCGCAAGAACAGACGGGTAACGTTCATAAGTGCCTTACCAGGGCCAAAACTGAATAATTGACTTTCTGAATTTACCACCGGTTCGAAATGCGATATAACATCTGATCTGACCTATTTTAGTTGAAGTCTACAAAGCAAGAAAAACCGGCCAAGTGCGAGTCAGACTCGCGCACCGAGGGTTCCGTACAAACCCGTAGGTATATAAGTAAATGTACTACCATTTACTTATATACCTACAGACCTGAGTATTTGATATTAATTTCAATTTATGACCTATTAAAAAAAAACTACTTACTAGATCTCGTTCAAACCAATTTTCAGTGGAAGTTTGCACCGTAATGTACATCATATATTTTTTATAGATTTATCATTCTCTTATTTTAGAAGTTACAGGGGGGGGGACACACATTTTACCACTTTGGAAGTGTCTCTCGCGCAAACTATTCAGTTTAGAAAAAAATGATATTAGAAACCTCAATATCATTTTTGAAGACCTATCCATAGACACCCCACACTTAGGGGTTTGATGAAAAAAAAAAATTTGAGTTTCAGTTCTAAGTATGGGGAACCCCCAAAATTTATTGTTTTTTTTCTATTTATGTGTAAAAATCTTAATGCGGTTCACAGAATACATCTACTTACCAAGTTTCAACATTATAGTTCTTATAGTTTCGGAAATAAATGGCTGTGACATACACGGACAGACAGACATGACGAATCTATAAGGGTTCCGTTTTTTGCCATTTGGCTACGGAACCCTAAAAAGGTGTAAAACCTACTATCTCCTTTTGAAATTTCGGCTGAAGGTAGGTAACCAAAGAAATTGAATACGCGTTTCTTTGTAACTGATACTCTTTGCCCACTCTCTTAGAAGACGATAATACACTATACATACGCGAGCTATTCCTGGGGTTAAAAGTATGCTTTGTCCCTCTCTAGTATCGTAAGCTGTCAATTAATTAGTCAATTTAAAAAAAACTGAACACTTACTTTCTACGTCGAGTTCAGCCATTTACCTTATCGTTTTTTTTCGGTCACGATAAACAGTTTTTCAGGCGCCATATCTAGATAACGCAACCACTTGGCGCAGGCAGACCGACATATTTGGCATCAGAGAGGTGTCCTTTATCCCAAGAACATGAGTTTAGCCATTTACCTTATCGTTACCATTTTTGTCGTCACCTCCTAGTATATAACTTATTCGTGCAAAATTTTCAAAGAACAGTTTTATTCGTAAAGAAGTAATAAACAGGCAGACACAGTTACTTTTTCATTTATAATATTCGTAGGAATTGTTTTCTGCAATAACCTTTAGTAAGATATTGATACTTAACTAACTACTGTGTTAAAAATCGAAACTCAAAACGAGCCGGTCATCAAAGGGAATCGTTTCGTTAATTATTTTTAACATTAACCTCGCTATACGTCGGTGAAATTAAAAAGTACATCATCAATTGCGTTTTTAATAACTACTTATTTATATTGGAACTGAAAACTGTTATAAATATACTATATTACGAGGTAGTGACAGACGATATTTTTTAATTATTCGCGAATTATCTCGTATCCGGTGTTCGGAGTTTTATTTTTACGTTTCGGGAGCTGATTCGGAGTATGAATTTATTGAAATCGTGAAATTGTTTAACATTGTGAAGGTTGCATGGTAGTCTTTGATTGTGCGTGTGAGTTAGTTATAGTGCGCAGGAGTTGTCATAGATCAGTTAACGATTGCTTGTAAATTATTCCTTTGGTTTACAATTGCAAATTGTGCTTCCTGGCTAGCCTATTAACTAGGGAACAGCATTCTGTATGCTCTCTGGAATTGTTACTTTTTGACACTATGGTTTAGTATTTTTTTTTAATTGTCACTTGTCAGTCTTCAGTTTGTGTATAACGAACCGGTGAGGTTGAGTCAATTGTAACGATTATAATGGCCTCATCTGAATAAGTTTCAAGTATTATACCTGTTGCCTTTATTTAAAGTAAAACTTTCATCTGTTTTTAGGGTTCCGTAGCCAAATGGCAAAAAACGGAACCCTTGTGGATTCGTCATGTCTGTCTGTCGGTCTGTCCGTCCGTATGTCACAGCCACTTTTTTCCGAAACTATAAGAACTATACTGTTGAAACTTGGTATGTAGATGTATTCTGTAAACCACATTAAGATTTTCACCCAAAAATAGAAAAAAAACAATAAATTTTGGGGGTTCCCCATACTTAGAACTGAAACTCAACATTTTTTTTTTTAATAAATCCCATCAGTGTGTGATCTCTGGATAGGTCTTCAAAAATTATATTGAGGTTTCTAATATATTTTTTTTCTAAACTGAATAGTTTGCGTGAGAGACACTTCCAAAGTGGTAAAATGTGTGTCCCCCCCACACACATTTTACCCTGTAACTTCTAAAATAAGAGAATGATAAAACTAAAAAAAAATATGATGTACATTATGATGCAAACTTCCACCGAAAATTGGTTTGAACGAGATCTAGTCAGTAATAGCGCATTCGTGACTGTTTGCGAACTGAGTGCGAACCGAAATCGTGGCGCGTAGGTATGACTCGCGTTCCGGCCGTTTGTATGAAGAGCTAGTACTGATAGATATATGTACCGTGGTAGTGCTCCTGCGATTTATAGGCGTAATTACGCGATATGCGCGAGCGCCTCCTCGCGTTTATATGCAAAACACCTAACCCATCGCGGAACAATTTTCGCGCTACCCGGAATGTGAAAACAATTTGTTTGATGATAATTTTCGGGCGTTAATTCGGTGGCCGACGTCGATAAAGATTGACGTACGGTCTGACGGACAGCCATTAATATGAAAGCTGGTTTTGTGGATCCGTATAAAATATTAAAACCATCAGTTGGGGTTGAATTATTTATTTATTTATTATTAAAATAATTAAAGGTATGGTGTGACATAAACCATTCTTGGTTTTTACGTACACCATCGGTTAGTGATTGACAGCTGTTACTGTAATTAGTCAACAAACCCCAAGTCAAAATGTAAACTAAGTTAAGTTAGTTAAGTTAAGTTAAATTGTTAACTGATAACAAAACAATCTAACGATAAATATGTAGAATTCAATGAAAGGTTGGAATAATGTTGACTAAAATCAAAGTGATTTGAATTAACATATAGTGTGAACATAATTTACACTTAATTGTTATTAGCTTAATATTGATTGCATTATGGTCATATTTAGGTAAATTTAATTATTAAACATGATAATTATTATGTTATTAGTATTGACTCGCTCCGACTTTACCCGCTGGAACAATGATGGTAAAAGTCGCATCAAAATCTATTGTGAAGTGTACAAGAACGATGTAGACAAGCAAACAGAAAAAGCGTCTTTTTTATATAATGTCTCACTGCATACCATACTCTCAATAATAATCCGAAAAACATATAAAATAATGAATTCAAAACATCCGGAATCCTCACCAAAAAATAACTCATCACGCTTACCTTTAAAAAAAATAAGGTGATTTATACGAGATGCGGTGGACTGGTGCCGAGTAGCTCCTGTCATCTTCGGATATTGTGGAGTTTTCGTCGTAAACAAGATTGTGGATGGGTGACCGTAAATCTTATGTATCGGTTGGACTTATCAACCCTCGTGATATTTGGGAAGTGTTACAAGAGAAAGAGTAAGCAGTAAATAAAATAACTTTTTTTTTACAAGTTTTCGCCCTGCGGTTTGTTCGCGTGGAATCTTATCAAGTTTTATCTAAATTAGTTCAGCAGTTACGCAATAAACATCAACCTACATACATACACATTCTTTAAAAGCGTTGTTCTTTTGTATTTAACTTTTCGCGAAGCGAAGATATGCGAAAAATACTATAAACTAAACATATTCCTTATTAAAATAAATTTGAGACGAAAAAAACTTCTTTAAAATTCATGTTTTGCCTTCTGTCATACATTTTCTTCAGGCTCCAAAATTTGCGTTCACATTATTGTTTATTTCATTGTAACAGTATCTTCCTTACAGTACTTTTTAATCGAGTCATATCTTCGTGATTCCGAAGTATTTTGAACATAATTACCGCCAGTAAGTATCCACTGCATCTTCTGGAGTTACAGCGGTATAAAAGCACCAATTTAAGTATACACAAACTTTGTTAAGCATGTGCCATCAATCTCGGACTTTCGAATTTAGCACGATAATCGTCGATCATGCGCTATCTTGCTGATTAAAATTACAGGTCAAGTGTGGTTGAACCGACCGTTGAACCTCGACGAGGGTGTCCTTATGATATCTACTGAAATTGCACTGTTTTATATTTGGAGATAAGGGTACAAAGCATGTAAAGTTATGATGTGGTTATTTTTATTATGTCTTTTATCGCTACTGTTTGTTGAAGGCTGGTCTGATTATGGTGTTTTATTTAAAGTCAAAATGTTGACAGGCAGATGGTTTCGCTTATATTATTGTTTTGTTTCGAATCCTCTTTGATTATATAATTGGTAATTAATCTCACCTCATATTATAAAAAAAATGCATACAATGCTGAACAGATTTGGATAAAATTTTAAACTTAACTGATTTAAAAAAAAGATGTGTTGTCATTAAACTTTTTAATCTAATTTTCTTCAAATGTGATAGGTAGGTAATTCAAATTTATCCATTCAAATCCATAGGTGTTTATTTTATGCATCCAATACCCCATGGAGCCTGTCAGCCATGATTGCATCCATTTATCACACTTCTCCGTGCCCCTGCGCATCTTCACTAAAGTATACAAATTGTACCAACTTTGGAAGATTTTTGTCGTACCCTATAAATAATGTTAACACGCACGATTTTTCTGCCGCCCTGGTGATTTGAAATTTACATTTAATAAACTGTATATTTTAATTAGCATAATTATGTGTAATCAGTTTTTTTTATACTATTTATATGGCTTGTCTTTTGACGTGAATTTAATCTGTATTAAAAAACTGGAATTAAAAATAAACCTTATGTAATAGGTCCATCATTCAAATTGAATTGTTTGAATTTTTCTCTAATAGGGACATTCCTGACGAGCCGTAAATGTATTAACTCATCATCACAGTCATATAAAAATAAATAAAATAATCATAGATCCGATTTCCATAACAAATAACCTTGTGCTACCTACATCGATAAGCTCCTACTGACTCTGTCAGTTTACGTTATAGCACATAATAAGAAATAGTGTATGAACTAGTTCCGTTCTTCGCTTACCAGCAAACTCATCATGGTCAGGGAAGATGTGGCCTAAGTTGCTCGCAAAGCCTCTCCAGTTCAAACCTTATTTTTAATTTATTAAGCCATTTACAGCAATGCAAACCCGTTGCGTGAATAAAAATGAATCAATCCAACATAATTGTAGAGTCGTGGTGCACACAAAACAATTATGCCTTCATACATCATCCACAAATTTACCTATTTATCATGTGCACAATCAACTTGTCTTCGTGATAAAGGGGATGAGCAGGTGCCGCTAGCGTAGTGCGTGAGTGTGTCGATAAAACTTATCGATGTGTTGATCGATTGTTATCGTGTTGTAATCGATGTTAATCGTTATTTAAAATATGTTCTGATCGCAATCGCACGTGTTTATCGGCTATAAAAAGGAACGGCGGTTTAACTAATGTTATTATTGTCATGTTTATAAGTTTTGTAACATGATGATGTTGTATGACTGGTGGATGGGTATGACAAATGAATGTACTCGTTATATTTTATGTAAGCTTTTTGATTCTTGTTTATGAGGCTGTTGTTATTTACTTTTACGCTCATAATTCATATAAAAATGGTTTATTTTGAAAAGAAGTAGTTTGTAGGCACCTATTTAGTATTCATTGTAGAAATCTCTTTGATATATTATTTTAAAAAGAATTGTTTATTTAAAGATAACCACAAAGTTTTAGGTAGCAGTTTTAATGCGCAAGAAGGGTGTGAAGAGATTTTTGCAAGGTTGGCAACGCAAGAGCCTCTATAGACTTCGTTAACCACGATCCATCATGGGGGCCGTGTACATCTCTACTGCCCTAGCAGTATAAAAATACTGCAAGCTTCTAACCGAAGACCTTTTGTCAACGTTGTCTAGAGACTATCGACATTGACACCTCACTAGTAATGCTAACAACAGTTAAGATAGTGCTCAGTTAGACGTCTATGCATTCGTACATTAAAACTAAGTGCGTCCTCTACACTGCGCTGGGCATTTTTATTGACCAACATACGATTATGGGTACCCTATGTCCTCTCATGACAGACTGATTGTCATTTTTTATCGCTTCTGACATTCAATTTGGTGATATTTATCGTCAAAGCCAGAGTCAGCTGCTAGTTTTATTGGCAGTTATATTTTTAGACTTTTTCTTATTTAGAAAAACCCTTTATTACTTTAAAAAATGATGATGATGATGATTAGCAATATACTCAGCCAGTACAAAAACAGGAACTATACAATCATCAGTCAGCATACGACTAACGTAAAGTGTCTGGTTTTTGAATAGCTACATCGGAGTAGCCATGTTTTTTTTTTTTATACCACGAAGGTGGCAAACAAGCATATGGCCCACCTGATGGTAAGCGGTTACCGTAGCCTATGGACACTTGCAACACCAGGGGTATCACTCGCGCGTTGCCGACCCTAAAAGCAAGCAAATTCAAAGCAATTTATTCAATTAAGGCCTTAGTAGGGCACTTTTGAAGGTCAAAGCTGCTGACGTTACCACTAGTTTGGAAGTCGGCCTTGAACTGATAAGAACCGGCAAAAAAATCAGCAAGGTTTCTTTTTTTTATAAAACCGATAAATAGCAGAACGCGTGGTTTATAGCAGGGTTACGCTCTGGGAAATTTTGGGTTTTAATGTACCTATGACGTACAGGTTAACAGGTACATTCTTCTTAGTTTTGTAGTATGGAAACCAGGTCCTTTTTAGGACTTATTTTTGTCAGTGTCGAGTATTATATTATTAGTTCATTTGTGATAAATGAATATGATTGTAAGTGAATTAAAAATGACTATATATTAATTGTGAACATGAATATGAAGGTTTTTATGAAATGGTGGCCATTCTACTAAAACTTTCTTGGACTATTTGAGACAATTTGTAAGGACACGTGACACGACTCATGATACACGTAATTCATTTCATTTCACGTTACTGGTGCACATGGATTGATCTTTATTGGATAAACACCACCAATAATTGTAATAAAACTAAAAACACACGAGTTTATGAAAATAATACGAAAACGCAACGTCACTTTGCAAGTTCAAATAGTCCATAAATAAAATAAATAAAAATAAAAAAAAAAGCCTTTATCCAATTCCAATTTGCATGTACATTTTAAATTTAAGTAAGAATAATGTTAGTCCAATAAACATGCCACCTGGACCCCTCTTCGGGTGAAGGCCTCCTCCAGAGATTACCACATGTCGCGGTCCCTTGCGAGGTTGGACCAATTACGTGTTCCCACGGTCTCTATCTCGTCCTTCCACCTTGCCTTTGGTCTCCCTCTGCTTCTGTACCCATGAGGTCCTCTCCGCATAGTCACGGTCTTTGTCCACCTGTTGTCAGTGTAGCGTGTCACGTGACCCGCCCAAATAGTCCATAGGCACATACAATTCAAGAATAATTGGACTGTTTTACAAAAAACTTAAACCGACTTCAAAGTACACTAAGAAGTGATCAAATCCTGATCTGATGACAATGGGACCAAATGGGAAGTGTTTCCAGACAAAAAAAGAATTTTCCAAATCGGTTAATAAATGACGGAGTAATGAGGTAACAAACATAAAAAAAAAAAAAAAAAAAAAAAAAACTTACAACCGAATTGAGAACCTCCTCCTTTTTTTGAAGTCGGTTAAAAACTTAAACCGACTCCAAAGTACACTAAGAAGTGATCAAATCCTGATCTGACGACAATGGGAGCAAACGGGAAGTGTTCCCTTCCAGACAAAAAAAGAATTTTCCAAATAGATTTATAAATGACTGAGATATGAGGTAACAAACATAAAAAAAAAATACAACCGAATTGAGAACCTCCACCTTTTTTTGAAGTCGGTTAAAAAGCTTTAACAGTAAGTAATCTTCTCTTAAAATTTTACCTATTCGTGTCTTAAAATTTGGTCATCGTTTTGCAGTAAACGTCAGCAAATAGAATACATGGTAGGGTAAACAAAAACACTAACTTACACTGCATTATTATTAAATTGTTCAAAAAACAGGAGTCACAGGAAAAACTCATAAAATTAGGGCAAAAAACCAAAAAACCTATTCATAATATAAGCTCTTGCTAAATGAAACTTACATATATGGTAAAATATTCGATATGCAGCATTTAAATACTTAATGAATACCATAATTACAACAGTTTAGTTAAGTTGTAAGACTACAAGTAGTTAGAATGACCTTTGAGTCGTGTGTAGGTATGTAGTTTGACATATCACGTAATTTATAATGAATATTATAGAATGATTGTATAGTCATATTGTATTTTGGCGTAGGCGATACACTTAATCGACTGGGTGTAGAGTTTGGTGTAAGTTATAAGGACATAGCTAATACATGCCTTTAAAAGTAATGTAACGCAGGATGGAAATATTATTATATTCCACAATTTCAGGCTTGGAAAAGAAAACGAATATTTTAACAATTCGGGCCTCACTCTGTGTGTATTGTTAAACGGAGACTGGAAATACTTTCGTCTGTCCACAATTTCAAGTAAATGATTTAGTAAAAACATAAACATCCTGGAAAGGAACATCCAATGTAGCTGCTGTAAAAATTCTGCAGGAGTTTGACAGATTAGCTCGGTGGCTCGATTCTCGTAACAAAACTTCAACGATGTCGTAGCGACTTCGACGATTAAACTGTGTTTTTATAACCGACTTCAAAAAAAGGAGGAGGTTCTCAATTCGGTTGTATGTTTTTTTTTTTTTTTGTTTTGTTTATGTTATGTTTGTTACCTCATAACTCCGTCATTTATGAACCGATTTGGAAAATTCTTTTTTTGACTGTAAGGGTACACTTCCCGTTTGGTCCCTTTGTCATCAGATCAGGATTTGATTACCTCTTAGTGTACTTTGAAGTCGGTTTAAGTTTTTTGTAAAACAGTCCAATTATTTACTTATAATGTCAAATGAACGATTGAAAAACGATCCTATACATAAATTATTGAGGCATATACACGTTTGAATGTTTTTTATACAAAATATTTCACGAAACACAATTTAAATAGTTGATGTCGCTACGACACCGCTTACGTTTTATTACGAGAATCGAGCCACTGTGCTTCATTTTCCTTCTCCCCATTATTTCAGCTTCTAAATCTGACGAAGAGATGACATATAATAGACCTTAAAACTACATATCGGAAGGAAAATTAACGAAACACATTTTGCGCAAGTTTCTTTAAAAAAATAAATATTATTGTATAGTAACAATCCAATTCAATTCAATAAAGTACAATAAATAAAGATATTATCGTGAAGGTGATGTGGTGTCCCTTATCATAACCGTAACGGCATGTGTTGTCTAATTAATGATAATGCATGATATGTTACAGATCACCGATAGATAGCTAAACGGTCTATCATTGATGAGAGACAAATTATTACGATAATAAATGTCTATCACCTGCGATGCGATGTCACACACACCTGTTTACTTCGATGCAATAATTTTTTGCATTAGTTTTAACGGTGCTTCTTCTGTATTAAAATTTTCCAGCGTTGTTTCAACTTTGTAATTAGTCACATTAAATATTTAAATGTTAATTATTATTATTATTTAGCATAATGATTTTTATTTGCCAGAAGCATTGTGTTACAGATGTTTAGGAAAAATAGGTAGGTTCTAAAGAACCTAGTGTTATAATAGCGTGCAAATATAACAATGACAATAAAACAACTTAAAATTAAGAGCCCATTAACTTAAAAGCATTGGCGTCAGAATTACATGCCACCTTAACTTAATTTTATAATACACTAGCTATCCCCCGCGGTTTCACCCGTTTTCCTGGGATAAAAGTAGCCAATGTCCTTCTCCATACCGTAGGTTATCTGCGTGCCAAACATCGTGATCAGTTGAGTAGTGACGGCGTGAAAGCCTAACAAGCAAAAAAAATAACTCACATTCGCATTTATTATATTAGTAAGGATATGTGTTTTGACAGTATTTGGTTGCGAATGCATGGCTATCTTACCTTAATTCCGACCCCAGTTAACCTTTTCATCATCAGCCTCAGTAGTCTTAATTTCAATTATTCGGGGCCCCAGCCTTCCGGATCCTGTCACGGTTTATAGTTCGTTAACCAATGTAGTGTTCCTAAACATATGTGCAATTTTCATCGAAACATTAAACCGCTCATCGTTCATAACACGAGACATTTGATTTCATCCGCCCGACTGACATTAGTGGGCGATACAAAAACACGGCCCGTGACAAATATTGTTGTTTTAGTAATTTCGCTAGCTTGTCTCATTTCGACTGTTTTCGCTTTTTTACGTCTTAACTCATTGTCGATGAATTAAGTTGCTTTTTGTTTATATTTGGCAGGTGAAGTCGTTAGTATGTTATTTGGGAGAAATTTTGTTTGTTTTATATGGAGTTTGTATATCCAGTGTCAGTCAATTAGATATACCTGATGAGTTTCTTGCCGGAGTCTTCTCAGTTTAAGTGTATTTCGAACCGGTGGTAAATTCAACTGTGTGTAACGTTCATAAGTTCCTTACCACTTAAATTTAATAAATGAATTTTTGATTTTGATTTTGCTGTCTTAATGACTCGGTATCAAATAGTAAGAAAGATGATAGATTAGTAGTTATAAGGGATTAATAAGGTCATATCAAAGAAGACAATCGTTAACATTTACCCAAAGTAGATAATGAAAAGGTTAAAGAAAGTAATAAAGTCTGAGACCACTTTCTTCCTCATCATCACGCTATTAGAGATGATCCAGTGGCACAAAATAAATTAAAAACCGGCCAAGTGCGAGTCGGACTCGCTCACGGAGGGTTCCGTACAATAACTTTGTTATGAAAAAAAAAAAACGTTAATATAAACGTTTCTTGTATGGGTGCCCCTTTAATTTTTAATTTCATTTTTATTGTTTATTGTTATAGCTGCAATAGAAATACACATATTCTGAAAATTTCAGCTGTTTACCTATTACCGTTCATGAGATACAGCTCACTGATAGACAGACGGACGGACGGACGGACAGTAGAGTCTTAGTAATAGGGTCCCGTTTGTTACACTTCGGTTACGGAACCCTAAAAATAATACCCCTTCCATTTAACAGCCTCGTAGCTAATAATGGAGTTGAGCTTGAAATCGATAAAATATGACTTCATTTAAATAATCTCGATCATTATCTCCAGTCACAGAATGATGAAGAAGACGAGATACCAATTCGATTGCCACTTCAAAATATTAAAAACCTCGTTGACGCTTTATCAGCACGTATCTGCCAATATCATCGAATCTTTATGATTTCCAACGACTCTTTAAAATATACAGTAAGTATTCATATCTGAGCTGAATATAATCTTATCACCGACGATCTCACTTCACTCATCACCGATCCATCACCAATAAATATGTCAACATTGTGGCATTCCAAAATAAAGTGTCCAGTTGAGACAATGGCATAATTTGACGGTAAATCAAAATACCAAACAGTGACGTGGCCGGCGCAGGCGCGTTTTGTAATAAAGATCTAAGAGAACCTCCCACGAGTCGATCTGACCGTGATAACGCATCAGATCATCACTATAGATAAGGGCACCACGGATTTGAAAGTATAAAATGTTTGGACAGCTCTCGTATGGAATCTTTCACGTTTGTAAATGTACGAATATGACGATCGACCATCTTGTTTTACCATTACCTTTATAAATCACGTAGTGATAGAGCTCAAAATCCCTCATCCAGCTTGTAAATGTTAGCACTGTTCGAAGTCTGAATGAAGAATTAAATATAAATCTTAAATTCAAAGTAGGAAAGTTGGGATTGCTCTGGGTTTGTCGTTATCGAGTCCAATCGCTTGACTTTCGCACGATTGATCGATAGTATTTTTTGCGGTTGCTTTATTTATAAAACAATTGAACGTCTTCGATTCGATAAATGTGGATGCCCCTACCATCGGTCTTGATGCTAGTGACATTTTCGCGCAAAAAGATGACAAAAAAGAGTACTTAAGAACTATCAATGCACGGATTTCGCTTGAATTCCTAAGAGTTGGTTTTCTCAAACTGTGATCTTATGATTGCCGTAGTTGTGGTAAAATACATTGATATTTTTTTTTTTTTTATAGTGAGCTACTCGTAGCTATATAACCATATATGATGTCATATTACCAACTCTATATATTACAGGTGGTCAACTAGATGGTGTGAAACAGACCATTTTTTTAAATGAGTAAAATATTTGATTCTATCAAATTTAATGATCAGTCCTCGAGGACGCATAGTACAGAAACTTAACCAGCTTCGATCCCCAGTTCCGTAAGGTCAGAATCCGCTACCTTGGCGTAGTTAATTGTCATTTCATTATAGAAGTATTCGCATAAGTTGTCTCTCGAGTTTTTGGCTCGTAACGAAATTACCAATAATCGAAGCTGTCGATTTTATTCTGAATTGCGTTATTTGTTCTTTTTTTCTTAAATGCACTTACAATGTTGACCACCGCGAATTCTTCACACTCTTGGCGGAATAGGTCCTTTTTTGTAGTAAAGTAAATTGTAGGTACTTGTGTATGTATTTGCTGATGCACCAATCTGTCTATACTTCGTGTATCAGTATTAGTGTTAGTAATACTAATACACATACATAATAAATTATCAACACAATCATAAGGCGCGTGCAACTGTAGCCAGCGTTACGTAGATATTTTTTTCATTATATGGGCTTGCGTTTGGCCTCTGACCCGCCCATAAAGGACGATGACGAAGCCTACGCTGGAGCACGCTTACCCAGAAGAAATCTATTCCCTCTGGCCTTAAAAGTCCCTAGATTTAGGAAGTCAGAAAACAGACGCCTGAAGCAAGGATCCACTCCCTTGATGTCAGCATTATAAATGAGGATGCAAAACCATAGCAAAACCCTGTGTCCGTATTTTCAGATGATGCTATTAATTATCTAAATACGGTTTTACCTGCGTTCCAGGGGGAACATGTAGTTTCCCGGTATTAACTTTAAATTAAATAAATTCACGCGTGCTAACTTTTGCCAATATTAGCGTGATTGGCACAAACAATGGCATAATCAATGTTATTTAAATTGAAAAGACTTGTATCTGACAACAATGTTACCTCGACATCATCATCATCATCATCACCTTTATCATCAACCTATGGGCTTAAGCCTTTTTCAGTAGTTATTCAATAGTAAATACCTATCTGGTATGTCACTGTTAATTACTTTTCTGTATTACAATAGTTCTTGTAGTAGTGAAACGGCCAATCCACATATTTTGACTACGATGTGTAGAGTTTGTGAAGTTAGGGCTTGTAGAGATAGGGCGTGTAGAGTTATAAGTAAAACTCTACATCTAAAGCTCTACATGAGATCCGATAATTTTTTGACAGTGCGAGCCATATGGTCTCGTCTTGGCATCATTTTTCATGAAAATGTTTTTAGTGGTATTAATTTGAATTATCAGTCTAATGAATTCCACTTAAAGAAATTCTGCCTCAATTAGGACTTATATTATGAAAGGAGCTCTACATTTTTAAATAACCTTTTTCCTCATAATTATTTAAATCTATCTCTTCAACTAAAAAGATTTCAATGTTACTTCTGTGGGAAAATGGGAAAAGTAAATGCAGCTCTTTTGAAATGCATTGAGTTTTAAAGTTTAAGTAGTATAGTTGTTCGTTTTTTTAACTACTTTACTCAACGCGTTTCATTGTGAGATATTGCTTAAGTTTTATTAGATTCTCAGTTTTTAACCCAAGTTACGATTCCTTTGAAACTTCTCCGGCGCCTTTGTTTGTTTCTAGTAAGTATGTATATTTTTAATTCAATATTCAAAATCATTTATTCAAATAGTACACCTTCGCAGGCACTTATGAAAAGACTAACTCTAATAGTCTAATACCGGTTCGGAAGGTTGCATCTGCTGAGAAGAGCCGGCAATAAATTCAGCAATTACTCTTCAAAACAAGCTTAGATTCATTCTAATCGCACTGACAACAATTGCCATCGCCCTCCTCGCCATATTGGAGGGAAGTGAGCGTCATCATCATATCATTTATTCTGTTTGTATTGTATAGAATATGTCGTGTCTTGATGGTTCTAATTGGTATAGCCTACTCTTTTCTTTTGCTTTAAGTTGATTTTAATATGTTGCTTTGAACATATCGGACGAAAATGAAGTTCCAAATAGAGAGGCAACTCTCAGCCTACACCGATAGACCTAGACTTTAGGTCTATCGGTTTACGCTGTGAGGTCTTTGAGTGTCTAGGTCCTAGCTAGAGCATTGAAATTTGGTGGTAATTTTCCTTAAATTAAATAAATTCAACCCATAAAGAGGTAATAATCCACAGACGTATGAGCTCTGTGTAATAATCACAGACATTTAATTCTTTATATGTCTGTGGTAATAATGGGTTAATAATACTCATCACAATTTATTTATGCTACTAATTTAGTTATTTGTTCGGTAAAGCATATATCTATTATGGAACTTCAAGAGACAGATTAATATTATAATGTTGTTGCCTTTAAATAAGGACCACTTTAGCGTACTCCAGTACTGACGTTGACCAATTGCTTGTATGAAGAACTTATTGCATACCTATACCAATTTATTGCTATCATCTCAATACTGATCCAGTCTTTTGAATTACGATTGCATTCGTGATTTGCAACGAACTTCACTTTTTATACTATATCTTTCTTCCTATCATTGTGTGACGTTGGAGAACGTCTTTCAATCATTTGGACCTCAGATCATAAAACTATACAGGTATGGGGATATTCATTTCCGCTGATAGTGACCTCTTAGAGTGGTCTGCAGTGACTAGCAATTACAAACTTTATTGCGAAAGTATAGGGTTGCAAACACGATAGAACAGTTCAACACTCTGGTTGCAATCATAATTATATATAGCTTTATAACTAACTAGCTGTCTCGCGCGGTTTCACCCGCGTTCCCATGATAAAAAAAGGTAGGCTACGGTAAGCGGCTACCGTAGCCTATGGACGCTTGCAACACCAGGGGTATCACGCGCGCGTTGCCGACCCTGCAGAAATCTCTTCACACCCCTTTTGAAGAACCCCATGCTGTACTCCATTGGGAAAACCTAGTCAAGGTTTTATTTAGATTTAATATTTGTATGGTATATTATCATCGATTGCGTGATTTTGTAGAATTATCATAAAAAGTGACATACCTCCAAACTTTCATGACCCGAGAGCTGTACCAATAAATATTTAACCTCATGTTTTCATAATGTACACACATTTCATTTGTAATGTTGCATTATGACATGGCGGCAGTAATAAAAAGTCTTAAACGATCGACATTGCCCGTCGACCGTGCGGCATAGGGATGCGGCCATTTGTCTTGTGGTTGATTCCTTTAGGTATTACACGTGCCGATTTAAACTGGTAAAGGTTTGGGAGTACTTGGAAATAATGATAAAGGTCACAACTTTATATGAACTGGTGGTGCGATATTTTCCTTATCCGGGGATAAAGTGTCCTATGTTCATTATCGTGGTCTAAGATCTGTATCATAGAGTTAGAATATTAATTAGAGCGACTGTACTAGAATACGTGCCGTGAGCACAGGTACGGGCAAGATGCCTTGCAACGAAGTGCTCGTACATAGTTTGAACGACAAAATTTTTTTTTTTTTTTCTACGGTGTATACTTAGGCCTGTGTTTGACCACAATCTCACCATGTTAAGTGATGATGTGGTCTAAGGTGGTAAGCACACAAAGTCTAGAAGGAACTGGCTCTCAAGTGCAGCTATCGGAACACACCGATAGGTGCTTGGCGATAGATTTTCAACTTGAGGGTGGTAGCGAGCCAGACGGGTACTACAAAGTACCCTACCACCATGCTATGGTTTCCTCACGATGTTTTCCTTCACCGAAAGCTCAAGCACATTGTAGGATTCGAACGTATCCGACGTCACTACCACTGAGCTATCATCGCCTTAAATGAATATAATGAATCATAATGAATGCCGTTTTTTAATTTTTTATCGATACTTTTACTGATATTTTCATTTTTCTTCATCATATTGACATTTTGTTTGACTGTAAATCAACAAGTGTACGATATATTTGTTTATGCATCTATATGGAAACTGCTCACCATTCGCACAAGGTAACCTTGTTAACATATCACTGTATACTGACGGGCCAGCTGGCGCGGTTGGTTAAGACTCTGGTTGAGATTCCACCTACCGCGCCGCAGGTCGTGGGTTCGATTCCCACACAGGACATGCATTTGTGTGCATGAACATGTCTGTATGTCCTGAGTCTGGGTGTAATTATGTATATTAAGTATGTATTTACAAACAAAAAGTAGTATATGTATTTTATCAGTTTGGGATCATCAGATGACCGTGTGTTTGGAATGTCCCAGGATATTTTATTATTTATAATATTCTAACTGTATGCGCTCTATCAATTTTCATAAATAATTTTAGTTGCAAAAACGTAACAAACTAATAATAATTTACATAGAGAAATCAATGCATTGATGATCTGTGAATCTTACCATACAATGAGAGGTTACAATGGTAGTTCGTTTCTCCTGCTGTTTTGTGAAAACATTTCCATCTGTTGACTTCTATAGGGTTCATAATCTGTGGTGATTCAAATAAATGAAAAAATGTGTTAACTTACTATGTACCAATTACCTCCACCTTTTGTTAAAGGTGTTAATAATAAACGAATTTCACAGCGCGCCGAGTGCCGAGCGCCGAGTGCCGAGTGGCGAGATATAAAGCATTTTGCTGGAATTATAAAGCGTTTACTGTACCGGTGGGACGTCACGCCACATATCAATTAACTCGCCTGTAGTTAGCATAATATTCGTATCAGTTTGTGTCCATCGGGAATAATTTATACTTTGTAACGTTGCATTTTGTTCTATGCCATTACACGCTATTTTTCATTATGTTTGAAAGCTTGGTTTTGTGACGGATTACTTGTAAACAAAACTGTAATTAATGCTTGTTTTAAAGTTTATTCTATCGATTTAAATGGCTGATTGCTTGGTTAGATAGACATCTGGACGGCTTAGTTGGGGTGATACGCGAAGTGGGAACGAGGCACTTTCGGAAAAGGCGGTCAGATAGGAAGTCAAAACTTTGTAGCGAGACCCTGGATTTGATGCGATTTAGACGTGAGACACCAGAGGAAACTTTGTCAGATCCCCAGTCACTCCACAAGAAAATCAGGAGCTTGGTGAGACGCGACCTTCGCAGCTGGAACACTCGCCTAGTACATGAGGCGATCGAGCGAAATCGGGGGTCGAAGGTCTTTACCAAGACACTGGGGAGGAGTCATCTGACAAAGTTAGCTACCTCGAATGGTGAAACCGTCACATCAGTCCCGGGGATATTGGCTGAAATTGAGGACTTCTACAGACATCTGTATGCTTCGCATGCACCGAAGTCTACACCTGACGCGAGAGACCCTAGAGCCCCACTTACCCGCCACTTCACTGAAGATCTCCCAGACGTAGATGTCGACGAAATCGAGGCGGCTCTCAAACAGCTTAGTAATGGGAAGGCTCCCGGTGAAGATGGAGTAGCCTCTGAGCTCCTCAAGGCTGGGGGTAAACCTGTTCTTGGGGAGTTGAGGAGGCTCTTCAACTCTGTAATAACCAATGGGACTACCCCGAAGGCGTGGAGCAGAGGTGTAGTGGCATTGTTTTTCAAGAAAGGAGACAAAACGCTCCCTAAAAACTATAGGCCGATCACGCTTCTGAGCCACGTCTATAAGCTGTTCTCGAGAGTCGTCACGAATCGTCTGGCATCAAGATTTGACGCCTTTCAGCCACCGGAACAGGCTGGGTTTCGTAAAGGCTATAGCACCGTGGACCACATCCATACTGTTCGGCAGGTTATACAGAAGTCCGAGGAGTATAACCAACCGCTGTGTATGGCGTTTGTGGACTACGAGAAGGCCTTCGACTCCATCGAAACCTGGGCCGTTCTGGAGTCTTTGCAGCGATGCCAAGTCGACTGGCGGTACGTGGAGGTGCTGAGAAGTCTCTACCAAATGGCGACTATGTCCGTCCAAGTGCAGAACCACCAAACAAGACCCATCCAGTTGCTCAGAGGTGTAAGACAGGGTGACGTTATTTCCCCGAAACTCTTCACCAATGCTCTGGAGGATGTCTTCAAGACCCTGCGGTGGAATGGAATGGGCATCAATGTCAATGGTGAATATCTCACTCTCTCACATATCTCTTTGCTGACGACATAGTTAAAATGGCAGAATCGCTGCAAGACCTGCAGGAAATGCTGTCCGGTCTTAATGCTGCCTCGAGACGCGTTGGGCTAGGGATGAACTTGGACAAGACTAAGGTCATGTTCAACGAGCACATCGTCCCTGTGCCCGTTTCCGTCGAAGGTGTAGCCATTGAAGTTGTCCAGGAGTACGTCTACCTAGGACAAAAGTTACAGCTGGGTAGAGACAACTTTGAGAGTGAAATCACCAGAAGAGTGCAGCTTGGCTGGGCAGTATTTGGAAAGCTGCGTCACATTTTCGAGTCACCCTTGCCACAATGCCTGAAGACCAAGGTATTCAATCAGTGCGTCCTGCCGGTCATGACATACGGAGCCGAGACGTGGAACCTGACAGTGAAACTAGCCCACCGACTACACGTCACACAGCGAGCTATGGAAAGGGGTATGCTCGGAATCTCGTTAAGGGACAAAGTCCGGAACGAGATTATCCGACAAAAAACCAAAGTCACTGACGTAGTACAGAAGTGTAGCAGACTGAAGTGGCAGTGGGCTGGTCACATCTGTCGCAGAACCGATGATCGGTGGAGTAGACGGGTTCTCGAGTGGAGACCACGACTCGGCAAGCGTAGTGTAGGACGCCCTCCGGCCAGATGGACCGACGACCTGAAAAAAGTGGCTGGCGGTGACTGGATGGCGAAAACGGGAGATCGGGCCATGTGGCGAACCCTGGGGGAGGCTTACGTCCAGCAGTGGACTGCAATAGGCTGAAATGATGATGATGATGATGATAGACATTTAGAATAATAGTTATTAGTCGTATATTTTGATCAAGCTAAACTAACGATGGTTTGAATATCGAAGCCATGATAGCTCTGTGGTTGTGAAGGCGAATCCCATGACGATAGTCGTGGGTATGAGTACGAATCGTACAGATGTGAGCGACTGATCGCCGCTCGAACATCGTGCGGAAACCCTACCGCAGCGGTAAGGTAATTTGAGAGAGAGTTGAAAAGCGGTTGCCTAAGACTCTGTGTGTTTCGGTAGTTTTTGGATTCATCTTTATAAATATCCTTTATGGACAACACATTCACAATCTCAATGTCTGTTGGCGATGGTGATCACTTCCCATGCTATGAGCCGCCTGTATCTATCATAAAACAGCAGTCTATCGTAAAAATGGATAGAAAAAGGCATCAGCAGAAATAATGTCTAGTTCAACATATAACATACGGTAATGTAAGACATATTTTAACTCTTAATATATTGTTTGCCAGCTATGTGGATGTAGAATCGATAACTGAACAAACATAGCAGTCCAGTCAATAACTACCGACTGCTACTACACCATTATATGCTCAACTGACTTTAACGTCTTGTTCCTTCAAAATCGTTGCTATACGAACCTCCACCGACCGGAGCAGGAAAATTTGTTACTACGAATTCCAGAGCGGTACCAATAAATCAAGTTATAGTTAAGTAGCTAGCGTCCAATTTAGCTAAAGAAACTCTAATCTAAGTGTCGTAAGTCAGCTTTCTACACAGTCTCACTTATTCAATTTACGTTCGGCTTCGGACAAGAGCTGGAACAATAAACGGGAGCTACATGGGTGCGCACTACCGACCATTACGTATTCCGACCACGATGATATCTCAGCTCGGACGCACGGCACAATCGGACGCCCGCAGCAATCTTCAACGCTGCGTCTGCACGAACAAAACTTCTCATGCGTGTGACTTTAGTACCAATGGATGTGGTGCTAAGCAATGTTTACTTATGTACTTTTCGAAGTGGTCCCCGCAAAAACGCACCGAGTAAACGTCATCGGCTGATAATTGTCGCTCCCCGCTGCTGTTCCCTTATCGCCCTAGATAACCTGGCTTCCATCTTATTGTCCGTTTGTTCAGATAGCTACCACAATGCACTCGGAATATTACTAATTAGGCTCTGTTTATGAGCCTACCGGCCATTGTTGAAAGAATGAGATAGTTATCTGTTTGTTGTCTGCAAATGAGATTTGCGATGCCGCTTTGTCGGTTTGCGAAATTGTATGAGCTTTGTTTCATCTGAAGTATTATCTGTAAACCAGTGCGGCCGGACATTGTTTCTGTGGCAGTTAGGATAAGGTTGTTTATTCTTGTTCCTTATGGTATCTGATCGAGTAAGGTTTGTGGACAGTTATTTTTTCGGGTAAGTTTAAGATACACGAAGTATTTTTGTTGTATACGGGAAGTGAGTGACCCTTGGCTTTGACAGCACGTAATCTTCCGATCAGACTCTTGTATTCGTGATTATCCGCAGGAAAAAATGCTAGGGAAATTGTATCATACTTCACTGGAAATAATTGAAATGTACAGAAAATTCTGTAGCATAAATAAAGCGTTTAATGAGTTGTGTAATGTATCTCACTTCTTGCAGTCCGTTCCCATGATTATTGTAAATAAATTTAGCTGTTCTTTTTATTACATTATATTTTGGGAGACCAGCCCCACAAACAATACGGGTTACAATGAATAAAACGTTGGTAATAGATTTGTTACATATATTTCTTAGAGCATATTATTATCTTAATTTACGCTCATTTTTAACCGACTTCAAAAAAAGAAACTTCTCAATTCGACTGTTTTTTTTTAATGTTTGTTACCTCATTTTATTAACCGATTTGGAAAATATTTTTTTTGTTTGGAAGGATACGCTTCCCGTTTGATCCCATTGTCATCAGATCAGGATTTGAATGTACTTTGAAGTCGGTTTAAGTTTTTTGTAAAACAGTCAAATTATTTGTCTTGAAGATTTACAACGCAGCTCGCCAAAAGTACCTGTAAAAGAAAATACATAAAAATTCAATACAGCCGGAATGACTATTAAAATATTCACACAGATATCGTAAAATTCAATCTGGGGGTGTAAATGTACAATGAAGTTGAGAACTTTAAAATACGCTTCGTTTTATACTTCGCTTGAAATACGAGCTTCTGATAGTACCCGTTGACGTTGGGTCCAATTTAGATGTCCAATATGTTATGCCAAAGTTGATCAAACCACAATAAAATTTATTTTTAATCACCGTGTAATTGAAAAAATTATTTCTCTTGTAGTTTGGGAAAGTTATATTACAAAACCAAATTTTAGTTAAGACTGCAAGAGCGATGACTATACATTTTTTTTCAGTTCATTGGAAAGGTCCGCTAAATATTTGTCCAAGGGCGCCAATTAAAGTTACATAACATTTGGGTCGCTTGGCCCACACGTCCAATATTGGATTTGACAAAAAAAACACGTTGCTGAATTTTACGCCGCCGTTTTGTCGCTAGATAAAATCGCATTTCGCGTTTATTGCACAATGAATTGTAGCGTTTTATGTTAATAACCGAGGGCATGTGGGCCGAGAATGTCGAAATACTGACTAATCTGGCCGTGGGTTGCCAGTGAGAAAAAAAATGGCAATTTTAAATTATTCACGCTACCCACATTCGAAGCGTCCGAAACCGAACCTTATTTAATACTCGCAGGATTTTTAATTACTTAATTATTTATTATACTGAAATTATCATGTTCTTTTTCGCCTACAATTTTTTTTCGCAACTTTATTATAAGTTGCCAATTTCAAAGATTTTAGGACCTATTTGGTTATCGCTCGTTAACAGTTTTGTAAGCAATTTCTCACGTGTAACTGTTTACGATATTTTTGGACTTCTGAATAATTTGTCTTTTCCAATGTCCCTTTTATGGATATGTGATGTGACATTAATGGCTTAGGTGAGAAGGTTATGTCATCAATTTTACTTGACGTGAACACTGTTTTTTGTTGAAATTCTGTATCTCATTTGAAAACATCTTAATGCTTACCTTCTATTTAGATACTCGTTAATTAATTATACCATTTAAATTAAGACGTTATATTTTCATCATCGAAAAGTTTTTTCGATAGGCCCAAACTAAGCGCGAACGTAAATTAACAATCAGATAACTGCTAAAATCTATACCATACTACTTGATCATATTTATTTATTTATTAACGATTTATAAATTCATAAAACAATGAAGATCTAACCTTAGCGACATCCTTGTACCTAATCAAAAAAGCATAAAATATAATACAGGTGGCGCTGCTGCTAGTAAGTAGCTTTTGTTGTATACGTCAGCAAATAAACAAACAATTTTATATAAAAGATAAGAGCCATTGCAAGACGTAAAGAACTAAAATAACTGACATGTAGAGCTTGATAAATATTTCATGGAACAATAGGTGTTTAAGTTACAACATAAGTTTATAGGACACGGCATTTGTCATTCGAGATGTATCGAGTGGAGTTATTCAGGTAAAAATATTGTAACGTTATTTTAAATGTTATTCAGATATAGACGACATAATTTGTGTTTCGTGCCTAACTTCATAATTGTTTTATGCTGGTCTTCTTCCTAGTTAAAGTTTGGCAATCAAATCCAAATTAGGACTTATTTCTGCCAGTGTCGAGTCACAATAAATCACTTTCACATATAGTCCTCAGTCAGTAACCATCCATAAACGTCATGTTTTACTACAATGGTGATCATTGTAGGAAAAACTGCAGGACTTTTTGAGACAACTTGAAATGTTACGATAGGTACACATAATTCATTTCATTTCACTTCACTGGTGCACATGGATGATCTTTATCGGTTAAAATACCACTGAAAATACACAAAATACACGAATTTATGAAAATAAAAATGAAAACGCTACGTCACTCTGCAAGTTCCTGCCAAAAAGTCTTTATGCTGGTCTTTGCCCCGCGCTCTCAAAGGATCTGAATTGTTCCTAGTATAAAGAGATTTTTTGACTGACAATAATAAAAAAACACTGAAAAGATGTTTCGGGAATTAAATTTTTCCCAATTGCAATTCAACGGGTTAGATACTGTTAAAATGGTCACCTAATACTCGTCACGTCTCCCACCCTCAGACCCTCAAGTTCAAAATCATTTGAGAGTACCTAAGTTCTCTATTACTCTCTTTGTGCTTACCACATTCGGCTTCAAGGTGAGATTGTGGTCAAACACAGGCCACATAGTAAAATTAAACCTTTAGTTTAGTTTAGTAGCGTTTATGAGTTCGTAAACTTTAAAAGTTAAGCAGTTCTCATGGATAAAGGCGCGTACGTCATTATTGTAACACTTCCTCTAACACATCATTTTGACGCCATTTGTGATACACGACCTGTAAAGCACTATTTAAAGTTTGAGAACCTTTTTGGTTTATAACAAAATGATAGAGTTTTTACAACTTATGCTAATATCAAAAGTATCAAATTGTTTGCTTTCATGTAAGTTATTTCGGGCTATTTTTACATGCTTTTATTTTACTTACAATGTATGTAATTTCGTATTAAAAAATGTTCCTGTGGTTGGATTGACTTGATATTTGATATACACTAGTATATTGGAAGGCAATGCAAGTACAGTCAACAAAAAGTACAATCACCAAAAAAAGCTTGTTATTAAAAAAAATTTTTAAACAAAAACTTATTTTCTATACATAATAATGATTCTTACATGAAACGGCTCCATTCTTACGTCATTTAATGACCCAATAAACTATTGAACCATTAAAAAAAAAACGCTTATTTATTTATCAAAAATTAATTAAAAAAAAAAAAAAACAACATATAAATGATAACAGTTATATTAAAACAAAGATACGAGTTCTGCTTGAGTCTTGTCATTGATTATTGTAACTTGCCGATGCACAAAATCACTTCATAGATTTCTGCAAATTTTTACTTTATTCACCACTTTGACAACCACTGAATTGATCATCATTATTATGACTAGGTATCTTACACGTTCGCCGATACCGCCCGTCACGTCCACAAAATGTTAAATCGAATGATTACATCGAAAGTGAGACATCGAGTATTACAATCGATTACATCGATCGAGGTGAAACCAGTGTCGAAAGCCCCTGGTCACCCCGCCCACACCGTGTGAAGATTGTCATATTAAGTTGTTAAAACGTTTTCTCTCAATGAAATAATGGAAAGTTGTATCCTAAAGTTTGGGTTTTATTTTAGATTTAATTATCTTAAATAACGTCTTCGGTATAATTGCTTAGAGTGCGATATACGGAAATCAAACTCTTCATTCAGATTAGACTGTTCGTAGGCACTTCAGAAGTTCGAACACCTTTTAAGTTTTTAGAAGGTCATCATCATCATCAGCCTATAATGTCCTACTGCTGAGCACAGGCCTCCTTTCAAAAAATTTGGGTGAAAGGGACTGAGCGATACTCCACCACGCGTGCCCACTGCGGCTAGTGTTCAACCTACTGTTGGAATTTTTCAAGCCGCCTAGGAGGCTTCCAACTAGCTTAACGACTATCACAATTAAGTGATAACCGGGACCAACGGCTTTACGTGCCTTCCGAAGCACGGAAACGCTCAATTTGAAATACCACTAGGCGGCCACCGATCCAGGTACCGACCACGACAGACGTAGCTTAACTTTGCCGATCGATTAAGAACGGCTAATTATGCTACACCACGAGCGCTTCCTAGAAGGTATTGATTAATAATACCTCAATTTGCTACATAACATCAGCCTAGACTAGATCCCGCCTGCGGTATCACGCGCGTTCCCGAGGGACAATTGGTTATCCCGGGATCAAAAGTATCATTATGTGCTAATGCAGAATATATTTTTAGCGTAAAACATCTTCACATCACTTACAAACACGCAGGTGAAGCCCTGGCATTAGATGAAACATATTGAATGACTTTATAGAAATCATCGAAATAGTATTACCCTAGAATAACGGTGACAGATGTAAAAACGGCCGAAGAAATAAGACCACGGTGTCGCTATTTCAGTTTCAGCATGTCCACGTTTGAACGTAGAACATTCATTCATGAGTGACATAATTTTGTTTTATTGAGTTTCCAAGTGGCCACTTTCACGATGTTGTCTTGTACGTAACCCTTAATCTAGACAGAAGATAAAATATCGATGATGGAAATAAAAACTTTCTGTCCGCGGTTTTTTGTTTGTGTTGCTGACTGTACGATACGATTAGTAGGAGTAGGATTTTTTATAAAATCTTTATCAAAGAAGGTCAAAAAGGAGATCGTGAGTGAAACCGCGGGCACAAAGCTTTTGTTTCCATAAAGTAATTTAATATTATCCATCTAATGCTAGGGCTTCACCTGTGTGTTATGCCATTAATTAGCGCGTTATATGACATAGTACGCAGGTATGGCCGGATGTTAGCGCGCTAATTTGCTAATGGCATTATTAATGTCGTTAGATGTTAGGCGACAGCTCAAATCATTTGATAGTGTGTACGATAATAATAAGACGTTAAGCGTCACGCAGGTGTCATCGTTAAACATAGGTCTCCATAGATTAACTACAACAAAAGAACCGCTTGCATTTTTAACAAAACAATTATATATTATGATTTATGCAAGTTTCCACATGTTTTAACCTTTTACATTCTCGTTGTAACACAATAAAATGGCCGGTATCCGAGTTATCCTCAGCTGTAGCACCCCCGCTGATTAAATGATGCCGAGGAAAAACACATGAGTCAAGAAAAACAATATTACATTTATAATTAAAGAACGTTTAAATATGTTGTAAATGTTTGTTGTACAAGAGAGGTAGCCTCGATACCTATCATTATTGGTATTGTTAACGGGAAGTATAATAATAAGGGAGAATGATCATAAGACATACCCCCTTATTCATAATGAAGTTATCAAACGTTGATTAGCTAAAATTCTGAAGTCTTTATCTGACACGTGACATTTGGTGATCGAAAGAGTGAGAAGGAGAACACTATTACACTGATTTAGTTAAAATGCGATTATGAATAAGGGGGTAAATTTAAAACTCTTTATTACGTAAAAGCAAGACATTTATTCAATTTAGGTCTTAGTACTCCTAGTAGGTCACTTATGAATGTAAAAGCTACTGTAGTTACCACCAGTTCGTAAGTTGATCTTTAACTGAGAAGAACAGGCAAGAAACTTATCAAGTGTATGTTTTTAAAATATTTTTTGGACAATCTGACTATATTGGCAATTTTTTCCAAAACTTTTATCTTTTATTTTTCAATGTTATTATCAAATAAAATATCGACTAAAGAAACTAAAAACCAAATAAAATATTCTCTCACAACAGAGACAGTGAAGCAGAAAATTGATTTTGTAAGTAACAACTAAACTTATGATCTTAAACAAACTAGTTTAACACTTGCACAATAAACTTTCGACGAATTTCATGGAAATAAAATTTCACGCCTAATTATCGCTTTAGTTCGTCATATTTTTTCACAACACTATACGTGTCAACGCCATAATTTACAGCTTTAATAACATGGCGGCGATTCGTCCACATTATTCTTAAGTGAAGATGCGCAAGAGTGCAATATTTCAGGGATTGGTTCGTGTTGAGAGTGGGAGCGATTTCTGTTGTACAGTTTTATTCATGTGAAATTTTAAACTCGGTTTACTACAAAAAATATTGGTCAGTCCAACCGCTTTTTCAATAGCTTCTCAAGGTATTATTCAGAATTATGAAGTTTCCATACCATTGCTATTTTTGGATAAATTTTGAGACCAAAAACAGTTTTTGGAACTCCAATTCGAGAATTTACATCTTTTGTTTTAGTGCTGTCGAATTGCAAAACCGTTTTATTAATTCGCTGTAGAGTCGTCACTTACACTGCACGGCAACAGCGCACCCGTTCATTAACGTACGCTTTTCGGATAATTACGTACTGATAAACCAAGCAAATTGTTCATGAATTATCTTCGCCGTCCGAGGGTGATGAACATCATCCCGTGTCCCAAATAACGCGATTTTTTTCATGAACTGTTTTTGTAATTGCACCGTGTTAATTATATGGTTATTTTTGAAAGTTTTATTGTGTATTCAATTTGTGCGTAATGACGTACGAAATGACAAGCTCCGTATGAAACGCGCTAATATATTGATGGGTCGCGGAAGCACCTCTTTATCGTCGATTAATGTCAATGAAGCTTTTTATTTTGTTGTGTAATTGCTTCATGCAGGACTTTATAACTGTTGGAAAGAATATATAAGAATATTGACCTGAAAATCCATCAATCAGTTTCCGTTTTCTAAACTTAAAAACATGCGAGTATCGTAATTTTGGTTTGTTTGAAATTAGTAATCATCTCT